>JASFXZ010000007.1:6205770-6926387 GCA_032209605.1 Mactromeris polynyma
ACGGTTGAACAAAAACATCTTCCATTTAACTCTAGAATACAATTTTTATTTATTTTACATTGAATAAGTACATAGTATGTTGTCGTTATATCGCAAATTGTTGATAATTCAAATGAAATATACTGGATCATATTTCAAATAGCCTCATCTCGTGTGCTGAACTTATACATTTGATAGTTGGCAAGATATAGTCAATAAAAAGAAAAAAGAAGATCCCATAGATATTTGAATGTATTTAAAAAATAAGGTTCTACCGAGATTTGAACTCGGATCGCAGGATTCAGAGTCCTGAGTGCTAACCATTACACCATAGAACCGGTGCTCACTTCAATATAATATATTTAATTAGACTATCAGTAGACAACAGAAGTTGGTATTTCGCGAGTGTAAACGTCGAATATTCTCAGAGTGACCGTCTTCAGAAACAAGTCCTCAACAATACAATTGCATATTTCCCAGGAGTAAGTATAGACTATCAATTTAACATCTTGCATTTATAATGATAAAGAGCAATAAAAATGCAAAATAAAAAGATACTCGATAGAAATATGTTGTGCCTTTTCTCTAATATAGCTAAAATATCCTCTTCTTATTTTAATTTTGACATAAAACAAGGTTCTACCGAGATTTGAACTCGGATCGCTGGATTCAAAGTCCAGAGTGCTAACCATTACCCCATAGAACCGATATGTTGTCGTCGAGTAGTATACTATGTCAAGTGGACTGAAGAGATATCAATGTTGACAGACGTGTCGTCTTGTTTCGATCACCACTTAAATTTACAGTAAACTAAAAGATGTCAAATGAACGGTTAAACAAAAATATCTACCATTTAAGTCTAGATTACCAAAAGAATAATTTTATTCTCATTTTTATTTTGACATAAAAGAGAGGTTCTACCGAGATTTGAACTCGGATCGCTGGATTCAAAGTCCAGAGTGCTAACCATTACACCATAAAACCGATATGTTGTTAACATATAGTATATATGAGTGGTGTCTTATCAAAGTTGGATTGATGCGATATCAATTTTGACAAACGTGTACGCCTGTCGTCTTCTTTTTGATAAACACTTAAATGTACAGTAAATTAATAGATGTCAAACAAACGGTTGAACAAAAACATCTTCCATTTATAATACGAAAGAGCATTAAAAATGCAAAATAAAAAGATACTGAATAACTGATGGAATACGTTTGTTGTACCTTTTCTCTAATGTAGCTAACTATCATCTTCTTATTTTAACATAAAAGAGAGGTTCTGCCGAGATTTGAACTCGGATCGCTGGATTCAAAGTCCAGAGTGCTAACCATTACACCATAAAACCGATATGTTGTTAACACACAGTATATATAAGTGTCTTATCAAAGTTGGACTGAAGCGATATCAATTTTGACAAACGTGTACGCTTGTCGACTTCTTTTTGATAACCACTTAAATGCAGGGCCGTAAATTACATGGAGGCATGTAGGCAGTTGCCTCCTATTGCGGGCTGAAAAAAAAATCATTTTTTGTCTAAAAAGGGTCCAAATTTGTTTTCGCCTTGCTCCGCTCGGCGGGGTGCCTCCCCTTCCAGGGGAGGCAATTTACGGCCCTGCTTAAATGTGCAGTAAATTAATAGATGTCAAATTAACGGCTGAACAAAAACATCTTCCATTTAACTCTAGAATACAAACAAAACTTATTTTACATTGAATGTGTACATAGTAACGATGTTGGTACTGCATGCAGTGATGATGACGAAGCGGACAATGACAATGATGAGGATGCTGATGGTTGTGGCGATGGTTGTGGTGGCGTTATGTTGCTGCAAAATAATAAGATTCTGGACAATTGATGGAAATATATTGTGCCTTTCTCTATTGTAGTCAAAACATAATCTTCTCATTTTAATGTTGACATAAAAAAGAGGTTCTACCGAGATTTGAACTCGGATGATGACAAAGCCGACAATGATGATGATGATGGTCGAGTTGTGATGATGGTTGTGGTGGTCCAGAGTGCTAACCATTACACCATAGAACCGACATGTTTATCTTGTTGATAATATCTAAACCTAAACTCTTATTGACGCGTATGATACATGATTGTGGTGACAGCCATTTACGCTGAATACAGCAGTGTTATATTATATGTAGAATTGAGACAGATGTCAAACTGTCAATGTTACAAAAAGTGAATGTCTAACTTCGAGTATATGAATGTACATGGATATATTATATAGAGTCGTTTTCCTTTTTGTCATGTGACACTCTGTATTCAATGAATGTAAACATGTATTGTTGCTAATGCTGCCATATTCGGGCCTTATGTAGAAAATGTAAATTAACTTGAAACTTGAAGCAATACAATGGTATATTTAATATACTACAAAAAACGAAGACTGCATCTTATATCAAATTTATTTTATATATTTGTCCTGTCTTATTTTATGTTAATGTTTGTTCGGTTCATGCCATATTGATTTGGAAAATAAAAAGAAATATTATAAAAATTGTATTTAAAAAATAGGTTCTACCGAGATTTGAACTCGGATCGCAGGATTCAGAGTCCTGAGTGCTAACCATTACACCATAGAACCGATGCACACTCCAATATAATCTATTTAATTAGACTATCAGTAGACAACAGAAGTTGGTATTTCTCGAGTGTAAACGTCAAATATAGTACCGTTTAATCCAGTAATTCAATGCACCCAACACTACCGGTAAGTCTTTACGAACGATTAAGATAAAATGATGGAACCAACCAGGAGGAAGTTGATATTAGTATATTACATGTACTTTTTTGTCTTGCAATTTACTGCATATTAAATGATAATATAGCCAAATAAATATGTTTTCACAAACATTAATAAACGATACAGTCGAACCTGTCTCAAGCAGCCAGCCCAGGGATACATCAGATGTGATTGCTTAATGGGTCAGTCACACTACACCGTATAGCGTAAACGGACGTCCAACGTATAACAAAATTTTCAATCCGTTCGCATGCGTTTCTTTTCCGTTTCTCATGCGGTGCATGATTCAGAGTCCTGAGTGCTAACCATTACACCATGGAACTGAGTTAGTTTTGGCACATGGATTTATTAAGCAGATTACCGTTGAAGTAAACAGGCATGCTAAGCTAATAATGGTTGTAATAATGGTTGTGGTGACGATAGCGTTACTGATAGATGATGACAAAGCCGACAATGATGATAATACAGATTATGATGGTTGTGGTGATGGTTGTGGTGGCGTATAAGTTGCTTAAAAGAGATTTTGTATTCACATATACAGTGGAACTTCTCAGAATGACCTTGGCCTCAGAAACAACTCCTCAACATCAATATTACATCGTTAGAAAGTAGTAAGTATATACTATCAATTTAACCTCTTGAGAGCAACAACCTCTCCTCAACTGTCAAAGTGTCTCACCAAAGGGTGTTGCTCTAGAGATGTTGCTTTTTTAATGATAAAGAATATAAAATTGCAAAATAAAACGATTCTGGATAATTGATGGACATATACTTTGCCTTTCTCTAATGTAGCCAAACTATCATCTTCTTAGTTTAATTTTGACATAAAAGAGAGGTTCTACCGAGATTTGAACTCGGATCGCTGGATTCAAAGTCCAGAGTGCTAACCATTACACCATAAAACCGATATGTTGTTAATATATAGTATATATGATAAGTGTCTTATCAAAGTTGGATTTGAAGCGATATCAATTTTGACAGGCGTGTACGCTTGTCGTCTTGTTTTTGATAAACACTTAAATGTACAGTAAATTAATAGATGTCAAACTAACGGTTGAACAAAAACATCTTCCATTTAACTCTAGAATACATTTTTTATTTATTTTACATTGAATAAGTACATAGTATGTTGTCGTTATATCGCAAATTGTTGATAATTCAAATGAAATATACTGGATCATATTTCAAATAGCCTCATCTCGTGTACTGAACTTATACGTTTGATAGTTGGCAAGATATAGTCAATAAAAAGAAATAAGAAGATTCCATAGAGATTTGAATGTATTTAAAAAATAAGGTTCTACCGAGATTTGAACTCGGATCGCAGGATTCAGAGTCCTGAGTGCTAACCATTACACCATAGAACCGGTGCACACTTCAATATAATCTATTTAATTAGATTATCAGTAGACAACAGAAGTTGGTATTTCGCGAGTGTAAACGTCGAATATTCTCAGAGTGACCGTCTTCAGAAACAAGTCCTCTACAATACAATTGCATATTTGCCAGGAGTAAGTATAGACTATCAATTTAACATCTTGCATTTATAATGATAAAGAGCAATAAAAATGCAAAATAAAAAGATACTCGATAGAAATATGTTGTGCCTTTTCTCTAATATAGCTAAAATATCCTCTTCTTATTTTAATTTTGACATAAAACAAGGTTCTGCCGAGATTTGAACTCGGATCGCTGGATTCAAAGTCCAGAGTGCTAACCATTACACCATAGAACCGATATGTTATCACTTATAGTATACTATGTCAAGTGGACTGAAGAGATATCAATTTTGACAGACGTGTCGTCTTGTTTCGATCACCACTTAAATTTACAGTAAACTAAAAGATGTCAAATGAACGGTTAAACAAAAATATCTACAATTTAAGTCTAGATTACCAAAAGAATAATTTTATTCTCATTTTAATTTTGACATAAAAGAGAGGTTCTACCGAGATTTGAACTCGGATCGCTGGATTCAAAGTCCAGAGTGCTAACCATTACACCATAGAACCGTCTTGTTGATATAGTATATATGAATGGTGTCTTATCAAAGTTGGATTGAAGCGATATCAATTTTGACAGGCGTGTACGCTTGTCGTCTTGTTTTTGATAAACACTTAAATGTACAGTAAACTAAAAGATGTCAAATGAACGGTTAAACAAAAATATCTACCATTTAAATCTAGTTTACCAAAATAATTATTTTACATTGAATGTGCACATAGTATGATGTCTTTATATCGCAAATTGTTGATAATTGAAGTGAAATGTACTGATTCATGTTTCAAATAGCCTCACATCGAGATTTGAACTCGGATCGCTGGATTCAAAGTCCAGAGTGCTAAACATTACACCATAGAACAGATATGAGTGAAATAGTATCGCTAGGAGCATAACCTATTCAACCTGCATGGCAGATGTAAATGGCTTTTTTTCTGCAGTGTGAACTCGACATTGTATGGACTGCATGCAATTAAACCAACTATTGAATTATACAGTATACTTCATCCTTTGAGAAAGACATGTATTGTGTAATAAATAAAACCATTTATTTAATCAGATGCTACTTGATATAACAATCTTTGGGGGGAGCCCTGTCATGATTGACACCCTCCTTTATGCGAATTCTGTGTCATGTCAACCCAGACGCATCATCTGAAGGTATCAAAAGCAAACATTAATCACCTGGTTAAAAATGAAACACTTGTCATTGTACTCTAACAATTAGTTATAATTGATAAAGACAAATAAAAATATTCCCTCGTCTTCGAATAAGCCAGCGTTCTTGTCCTGACATACATGTGTAATCTGGTCACTTATGTCCGTATTCACAGAAGATCCCATGCTGTTGTTCAAATTTGAAATGTTCACTCGAATTCTTAGCGATTTCCCTCAAATGTTTCTCACAATAAAAATATGAAGACAACCTCAACACAGATGTTGCATTCTACTCATGTGTTAGAGGTTCGTCCGCGCGCACTTAATACTAAAATGATGCAATGATACAAATTTGAGGATAAACTCAATTTGAGTGAAAGTTCAGTTATGAGTTTTGAAGAAAAAGTCAAAATGATATTTTTGTGGATATGCGTCAATTGTCTACTGTCTCAATCCTGGTCACATGATCGTCGTGTACTCTTCTGGAACTGTAATGTATACCAATGCTATATATTTAAAACGAGTAACACGTTGAAGGCCGCATTCACAAAACAGGAAGTTCATACAAAAATCCCATGGGACGGAAAATATTGAAATACAATCAAACATGAGGGAAGGGAGAATAACGCAGGCCATGTATTCATTGAAAACACTTTAGTCTTTACTAGTACTTCAATTGTTTAAATGTTCACTCAGATGCTATCCATAGCAATATTGTTTAGATAGATAATTGAGTGAAAACTTCATTAAGTAAAATCTCAGCTTAAGTCTATACGTCTACTCAATTTTGAATATTTACTCAAATAGTTTAAATTTTCACTCAGATGTTATCCATAGCGATATTGTTTAGATAGATAATTTAGTGAAAACTTGGAGTTTAAGGGAATACTTAAATTGATATTGATGATAATACGGGGCCTGTTCTGCACAACAATTGAAACTTGTACAGAAAATGATATGTTTTGAAATGTCTGGCTTCTAGTACAATTTAGTCATACGAGTATAGTACATATAACTCTTATAACTCCTATTAAGAGTGGCTATATACTAATAGTTGGCTATGTTTTATTGTTTTATGTTATTGTAAAATGTATGTACTTGTATATAGATGAGACGAAAATAAAGATTAAAATATAAAATACATATATCGTCAGGAAGCAAGGGTACATTCTATCTTCCAACATTCGATTGATCATTGACATCCCTAGACAAATGCCAACCGGGCGACAATAATTACTTTAGGCAACTGTACTTCATATTATAAAAACACGTGACAAAATAATTGATATTTTAAACCCGATCTAGTCTGAATTGAATGATTTTGATTAAAACTCTGATCTATTAACGTCATTTTTCTGGACTTTCGTTAGTCGTAAATCAAGTGTTTGAATAAAAATGAGAATTGGATATCGGGTTGACTTTAAATAGTGGTAGCTTCAGTAAATGGCATGAACTTTGACGTGCGTAACGCATTGTTCGGTGATCACAATTTGCATTAATATCATTCAAAGTAAAAGTACAGCACAACATTCATCATAAATTATTAATATAATATTCATATTACACAAGAATTGTTTCGCCCACACAATGTGAAACACTAGTGCACGATCGAATATCAATAGCACTGCGTAGTTTTCTCTTTAAAATTTGATTTCAATTGTAATAATACGTTAATATGGTACCAGTATATCACGTCACATGGCCCCCTCTGTGGGTCAAATGTTCAATCTCTTAAATTACTTTTTTGTAACTCGTCTGACACCTATTTATCCTGTTTATTCACGGACTTGGGACGGACCGGTGACGGCATTTTTTGTTACCGAAAAAATACGCGTTTAAAATTTCAAAACAAAAAATCTTGTGCGTTTTATAATTCACTTATAATATATGTTTTCATGATCCGACGGTCATGCGTTGGAGCCCTGTCCTGAGCGGGGTTTCATCACGAATTTGCAACTCGTGAATTTGGACCGAGTACTGGTTAGTTATCCAGAGAGAAGTCATCGAGACTGGTTAGTATAAGTTGTAAAAATGTGTCACACAGTCGATATATGAAATATAAGAAATACAAGAAATCAGTTGTATCAGTAATAAGTAATTCAATCACTATTCAATTATTCAGTTATTCAGTCACATTGTATCAATGAAAATGTAATAAGTACTATATTAAGATTTATATTATGTTAATCAATCATACTATTGCATATCAGATGACCATTGACCAATGTATAATATTTCGTTATTTTTGTACATATATTTGCATTGTTTATGTGAAATTATGGGCAGTATGCCTAACATTTCTGAATGAAGAACATAACACTGAATTACACATCGTTTAAAAGAGAAAATATGGCGCTCAAATAAGTTATTAACACTTTAACATGATATTATAACTGATTTATTTTAAATATTGGTCCTGTGATATTTTAAGTTGATATTTGTTCGGTTCATGCCATACTGATTTGGAAAATAACAAAAGAAATATTATAAAAATTGTATTTTAAAAAAATACTATAAAATAAGGTTCTACCGAGATTTGAACTCGGATCGCAGGATTCAGAGTCCTGAGTGCTAACCATTACACCATAGAACCAATTGGGTATGTGTACAGGTAAATTTTATATAGGTATGCAATTTTAGGTAAACCTGCTGAATACCTGTAATGGCGTATTGAGGATTGTATTGCAACTTATCTCACCGCATATAATTAATCCAGCAAGTTTTATGTATATCCCTGTAATATCTCGGTTTGTATAGAAAGTGTGTGCAATACTATCCTATGTAAACACTAACTGTGAAATATCTTCAGTAGGATTAAAAGTACATGTTTATTTAAAAGTAGATCTACAGTATACTTAAACTGTTAAATGTGACTCAGTCCAAACATACATCAAAATCTAAATATATCCCAAACTTATTGTAAAAAGAGATATATTTACTGTACTAATGCACAGTAATAGAATTTTTTGTTAACTCAAACATTTTTACATTTCCTATTTTCAGCTTAACCCCATTTGGCCCTTTATTCTTATCTTAAGGACAAATAATCTTTATTTGCACATTTTAAATCTTAAAATTTTGAACGGTGTATATGCTCTAACTTGTTTTAATTGGCTATTAGTGGTTAAAAATACTAAATTATCACCCCCTAGTCTTTATATAAATAAACCCATACATGAACACACTAAGTGAGCAGTTTTCACAATATGAACGACAAGCAAAGAAAGATGTTTTGCAAACAGTTCGGTATTGCTTTGAAGACTCAATAATTCTAAATTCGAGAAATATACATCCGTGTATTCATTTTTAAATTTAAAGTATTTTGTGTTTTAGACACTGAAAAACAACATAACTACTACGTTAGTAAATATCTCGATTTCGTTTGTAACCGGTGATATTGCGATGAAAAATATCACAGTTCGGTAGATAATAATATGTCTTGGTTGCTTGGACAAAAATTAAATTATTTGATTTTGAGGCGTTTTCCCTGTTTTTACAAAAATGACACCCTGACCTATATACGTCTATACATGGGACCGATTTTTCCATGTTTGGAAAACGAAAGTAGGAATCGTACGACACAATCATGTACATATAAGTACAATGTGTATCATGACGTCTATACTCAATATATTTTAAAACGCACATTTTTGTACCTGTGATAATTATGTCTTTTAAATGTCATTTTAGTATGTTTTAAAACTCACTTTAATATAAGAATACCAGGCCGTTGATTGAAAGCAAATTGAGCATTCATCATTGCGTAAAATGAAACAACGTCATGGTAAGTTTTTATCTTGCATCCCAAGGTAAGTTAATGAAACTTGAGAAATCCAACATTTCACTTTTTAAATGTACTGAATATATAAAAATATTATGACCACACCATATATATACAAATTAAGTTATAATATTATCACTATAAAAGTATAAGATATCTGAATTGAAATGATAAAAGTTATGTCGCTTCTACTTTTAATATTTGTAAAATGTGATAATGGATATATCAAACTATTACAATTACGTTTTCATAAATATGACTATCCATTAAATCAGGGGCATCAAACTTGCATCGTTCAATAGGCAAATTCCCTTAAACACCAGGAAGAACCTCGGGACGGGGCGGGGGGAGGGGTCGGGGTAGGAAATCAGAAGAAACTCGCAGTGTGTATAATAAAGGTCAGATTCGCTAATCCCCGGAACAACCTCAAAGTGTAGAATGCAATTCCCGGAACAACCTCACGGTGCGAATATAAGAGGTATATATGTTTCAAAAATAAAACTAGGGCATGAACCGAAACAATTATACTGATCGGAAATACGTTTTATACCAAGTCGATAATCATCGGGAAGAGCCTCAATGTCGAAATAACAAAGGTAACAAAGTTTTGAAGCAAAAATAAATGTGTATAACCGTGAATATGCAATGCTGGTCTAAAATCCATATTATGCAATTGATCAGCCTCAATGTGCTGACAGCAACCGTCGGGTGAACTCACGGTGTTGACAGCAATAATTGACATTTACACTGTGTGAAACCTCATTACAACCACCGGGTGACCTCATGGTGTTGACAGCAACCGCCGGAAGACCTCACGGTGTTGACAGCAACCGCCGGAAGACCTCACGGTGTTGACAGCAACCGCCGAAAGACCTCATGGTGTTGACAGCAACCGCCGAAAGACCTCATGGTGTTGACAGCAACCGCCGAAAGACCTCATGGTGTTGACAGCAACCGCCGAAAGACCTCACGGTGTTGACAGCAACCGCCGAAAGACCTCATGGTGTTGACAGCAACCACCGAAAGACCTCACGGTGTTGACAGCAACCGCCGAAAGACCTCATGGTGTTGACAGCAACCTATGGGAAAACCTCACTACAACCCCCGGGTGACCTCACGGTGTTGACGGCAACCCTGGGGAAAACCTCAATACAACCCTCGGGTGACCTCACGGCGTTGACGGCAATCCTGGGGAAAACCTCAATACAACCCCCGGGTGACCTCACGGCGTTGACGGCAACCCTGGGGAAAACCTCAATACAACCCCTGGGTGACCTCACGGTATTGACAGCAACCCGCAGGTGACCTCACGGCATTGACAACAACCCTGGGGGGAAACCTCACTATATCCCCCGGAAGAACCCCACGGAGCAGATAACAAAGGTATGAACAAAAATAAAATGGTACATACCGACATATTCTTTGCTTGTCGAAGATACATATCTCTTCCCTGCATTTTTTTGGAGCAACTATTTTATCACACATATCATACATAAAAACAACATATGATTTACCGCGCCACCAAGACAGGAAGATACAGTATCGCATCCAATGTTATATTTTTCCGTGGCATACTCTATGGCTAATTGAACGCAGAATACAAAAAATCGCATTTACATTTTGCAACGTTTATGAATTCAAAGAGCAAATAAATGGTACTGTATACGTGAACTTAAAATTTAAACAAATAGATCAACTGTCATGTCACAGGTGTAAAGAGTTCAAGTTATCCTCCATTCAAGTTACCCCCCCCCCCCCGCCTCGTAATCTGAAATCGAATTCGTATTGTCCCGGGATTACCCCCTCGCTAATTGAGCTAATGTGATAATTTCCATTTATTGGAAATCCTGGTTAGTTACTCTAATAATGGAATGAAACATACACAATTGAAAGCAAGTCTCAAACTGTAAAAAACACGAATACAATGTTTATTACACCGCTGTTATGATTGTTGGTGTTGTTGCTACCGTTGGCGTACCTGCTGCTGATGTTACAGTGTTTCCTTGTTGTTGTTTATATACATTTATATTTATATCATTTGCTGTTGTTCGTTTCAAATACATCGAACATGTTGATCTATATAGAAAAACATGAATAAAGGAATGAGGGAGTTAATCTGAAATTGTAGGGGGTAGCTTGAAATCACCGTCAAGTTCCCCGGGGGGTAATTTCAAATCAATTTCATCCTACCTTCCGGTAATGTGACACCGGTTTTAAGTTACCGGGAAGGGGTGGGGTAACTTGACACAGGGGCAGCCTGAAATCACTACACGGTGTTACCGGTGCCATAAAATATATAAGAACAAAGGTCTTCGGAACACAACTATTCAAGGACTTAAAATTCTGCTATCAAAGTATATAGTAATAACTAAAGAAGGCTTATATATACACAAGAGTGCCTACTTTTTTTCACATTTATTTCGAATTTGGACACAATCAACCTTTCACGGAAGGGACAGAGATTCTGAGACATTTTGTGAACGCTATCGTGTGTGTTATTGTGAAGTTTCTCGAACCAAATCTAAATCCTTCACCAGACAGATTATATTGCGTGTAACTTCATATATACATTAAGTGTATACTAAAATCAAATTGTATTATACAATATGTTTTGGCAACATATCGTTCTGGCGGTGTTTATTTTTCATTCGGACAGACTGAAATCACAAATAATCATCGAGCATTGAGACTGAATTAATTTTTTGTATAACAGAGTCTCCTGCGTTCGTCTTGTAAAAGATTGACTATAATAACACAATATTGTTGATAACTGAATTCTGCAGTAAATTATTTCTACTATAAAGACACAATTAAAGCAGCATGACATTTGATGAAATTAAGGCGGCATGTAAATTATACAAAGTCTATTATACATATTATACTAGGAATGGTATCCTTGACGACGAAAACATTTATTATTTCTCTGAGTTTGACATACAGGCGGACCTCGTTTATTCGACAATCTTTTATTCGAATACTTGGTATCATCCGAAATAAATATCAGGTCCCGGTGTATCTTCCTAGGCATGTCGAATTGAAAAGGACTATTCGAAACCATGTATAATTCGAAACAAACTTTAGGACCCGATGAATTCGAATGAATGAGGGTTGACTGTCTTTTGCAAGAAATAAAGCATTTAAATGTCTTCCGGAAGAAAACTGTTGTTACTGAAGAATGCTAGCTTAAGTAATTGAATGTGACATTTTTCAGACATGTAAATGAGTGTCAGGTTCATGTGTGTTCAATGACCCTTTATGTCATTCCCTGTTTACAAAACGATAAACTGGAAAATCATCCGAATTGTCCGAATGTCTAATTATGGTCACAAAACATCCCTAATGTCATTTGATGACAGAAATCGCCTACTTTGTTTCAGATACACGTCAATATAAAGAAGCAGAAAGTTGCAATTCGGATGGTTTGAAACTACCATATAGCTATCCAGCCGAAATAAAAAAGTCATAACGCTTTAAGTACAAAGGTTACATTTGGGGCATATTTCCTAGAATTCATAGAGCTTTTTTGTGTGGATTATTCTAAAAGGAAAATATTTCATCGTGATAGCTTTAGTAAAGGCATGAATATAACACATATCATTGTATCAAGTAAAGCATGGATATAACACATATCACTGTATCAAGTAAAGGCATGGATATATCATATATCACTGTATCAAGTAAAGGCATGGATATAACACATATCACTGTATCAAGTAAAGGCGTGGATATAACACATATCATTGTATCAAGATACTTAGAATAGAGTAAATAATTAATTTATTTAATATATGTATGAACTATTTATTTCTCTAGAAACATGTAAACTGAACACAAAAAGTTAGGTCAGTGAAAGTGAATGCAAAATTCCATAGGGAATATTCAATCGGTATGCCTACTTATAAAGTCTTGGGCGTATGAAATGGTCAACACAAAGAAACACCTCTCTTATGCCCCGGTCACAACACACCGTGCGTTTTGTTGCACGTACGTTTCCGCAGCTGCAGTCAGGTTGCGGGCAACCCCCTACGGTTCTTTGCGATTAGACACGACTGTAGCAACTGTACAGATATCATACAGGCAACTTACATTCGCCGTACGAGCCCTTGCGGGTGTCGTGCAGCGTCCGCTCAAAACACCAATCTAATTTCCGCAAATTGAACGTACAATCCCGTGCTGGTGACGAGCAACTGACGGATGGCAAACCGCGGCTCCGCACTACTATGTACGACTTCGCACGGCTCCGTGAGACGACTACAAGAAGCCCATGTGATGTAAGCACGAAGTACAGCCCTGGATGATCACGAAAGAAGTCGGCCAATTACTACTCATCTGACGGGTAGAAGGTGTTTGACATATTCGAAGGCTGCCCCGTGGGACTTGACCGAGCGTCGTCGCCACCAATTTTGTCGTCGTCAGCACCACAGAAGGACTCCAGATGCGTTTCTGCCTCCTGGTCTTGGATCTCAGACTCCAGTTACATCTCCTCCACCGCCCTACTTGATTTTGATATTCTGCTTCGTCCTTTAAGACCCTTTGTTATTGCTTCTAATATTTGTGCGCTTGAAAAGTGCAGGCGACTGAATGATGCAGACCGACCTTATATATATACTGCGAGGCAAAAAGTGTACCTGCCAAGATGATCGAACTGCTTCTCTACAGCGAGCGCATGTTTGCCGTAATGTTTGCGGTCACTTTGCCTCGCTTGCACAGTGCAAGTACGTTGGTTGTGCGGCAACCTTGCAGCCACCGCGGAATAAATATGCATATTGTGCCTGTAACAGACCTTGCAGTCACCGTAAGATGGACGTGTTCCTCCTAGCGATGACTGCACGTGTCACATGCGTTCATGATAAACGTAGCTAACCGCAGAAACTGTTGGACATGTCCAATAGCCTCATGCGGCGACCTGCATGCTCCTGCGGGCTTAAGAAACATTCGGACCCGTGCATCCAACGCACGGATTTTCTGCGAAATCCGTCGTAGACCCGCCGCTGTTTACAATGTGTGTGTGTATTTGCGTTTGTTTATCGTCCCACTGGTTTCCCATATAGGCGACACCTACGGAAGAATGCTAGTCATTTTAGAGTTTTGGAAGATAGTGCATGATACAGAAGATGTCCCAGTTCCAGAAGCACCTCTGGTCTTTTAAGTCTCATCCGAAAGACTGTACTACTGTTATTGGTGGAGCGGGGATCGAATCTCGATTACTAGTCCAGCGCTTTACCACTGGACCACGGATAGCCTGTTTACAATGTTGATATAAATCTTTATAAACTTACTGCATAAAACACGTAGTGTGTAAAGTCACGTGTGAAAAATTAGTGTACTTATATAAATGAAATAAAACAAATTTAATTCATCTTTCACTGCATACATTTGGAAAACTACTGATTTTACAGTATAAGAAGTGGCCACCAAGGGAAGCATTTGAGTGGATAATTTGTATAAGTGACGAACTAAATTTTGATGATTTGTCGAGCGCACAAAATGATAAGTCAAACATTGTTTGTGAAAGAATAAGTACGCAGCATTCCTATACCATCATACCTTAAAATATAATTGCAGAACATTAGAAATACTTTATAGCTGTCAACATAAAAACTTGATCATTGAAGAAACCAATCGCATTTAATCAGTTGCAAGTGTACATATTTATGCGAGACTTTCAACACAGAACTTAATTGTAAAAGAAATATGTCGATGAAAAAAAGAGTTCTTCACTTTTTGATATCGTAGATGCGTGGTATTACCTGTGTAAAATTAATTACGGCACTTATTAAAATGAGAACATTGTCTTGTAAACTTAGTATTATTGTATGTATCACTTGAGTTCTGATTGAATATATATATATATATTACACATGCTTAAGTAAATCGCCTGTGGGGCCCCACATATTGCCATTAATACTGATATATATACTTATGTTACATACATATGTATTTTCTCTCGCGGAGTTATGCAGAACCAACAATAAAATATATACAATTCCCATTTAGTTGCGTTTCACTCTTGCAGACGACACTTCAAAATGCATGGCACGCGCCACCATGACAACCAGTGTATTCCTACATCTGGAACTACTTTCAGAAAGGTTTTATAACCGCGGCTGATCGCTCTTCTATGTCATTAATCACTTATGATTATAAAATTGCCCGCACAATTTCTTATGTTATGACATTAAGTCATGTTTCTTTATACAAAACAACGGTGTGGAAATATTTATATCCTTACTGTTACTTTGAGGTTCGGCTGAGGTCCGAACTTCACAGAAAAAGTAGATTTGTTTCGTGTACTAAGCGTCTGTAGGGGAGGCCCTGTTTTGTCAAAGTATTTTTCCCTGGGCTACTTTTTCTCACTTTTCAGCTTTTTTGTATTTTTGTTTATTTAAACACAGGCACTTATCATACAGGAGAAATATCAACATAATCACAAAGTTCTACTTATTTCGTAGCATACGACAATCTTATCGAAACATATAGTCTGCTTAAAACAAAGGCCACGCTATGCTATATATTATTATAACAATTTTACATCGATAAGAACTTTATTATTCGAGTTTCCGACTTAAACTCGAATATTTGCTGCGAAAGAAGCTTGAATTAAAAAAGAACAAAAATTAGGTTCCACCGAGATTTGAACTCGGATCGCAGGATTCAAAGTCCTGAGTGCTAACCATTACACCATGGAACCGGTTATATGTTCAACACTATCCAAGCTTCAAAATAAAGCAGACTAGAATTATCACAAAGGCGCCACACTTTATTTTATATTAGTATAACACTATTACATCGTTAAGAACTTTATCATTCGAGTTTACGACGTAAACTTGAATATTTGCTGCGAGAGAAGCTTGAAATAAAAAAGAACAAAAATTAGGTTCCACCGAGATTTGAACTCGGATCGCAGGATTCAGAGTCCTGAGTGCTAACCATTACACCATGGAACCGGTTATATGTTCAACACTATCCAAGCTTCAAAATAAAGCAGACTAGAATTATCACAAAGGCGCCACACTTTATTTTATATTATTATAACACTTTTACATCGTTAAGAACTTTATCATTCGAGTTTACGACGTTTACAAGCAATATTGGTAGAATGTTTTACTCTTGCAGTTGGCAAGTCATTTAATAAATCGCACGATTCGCAATATTAATTTAATCGAAATGTATGATGGTTCGACTTGAACAAGTCGGCAAGTTTGTTATTGGTGAGTCAAATATAAATACATGTATACAATGTATTTACTTACTGAGGTCACTTCCGGTTATTTATCATTTGCAACTATTGACCTGTGTCGATAATTGACCTCCAATGATCGAATCTCCTGATCAAGAAATTATACAGAATATTTTCGGTAGTTAAAATTTATTTCATTAATAATGTTCAATTATTAAACACGCATATATGTACTGCCTCTATAGCTCGATTGATAGACTGTCCGCTTTGAGTGCGGGAGGTCGTGTGTTCAATTCCTGGCCGCGTCCTACCAAAGACGTGAAAATGATACTGGTAGCTCCCTTGTTAAGCATTCAGTATATAAAGCGTAGTATCATGAAAATATTTTTGATAAATATGCCTTTTTTAGAAAAATAAGCCCATGTAAGTATTGGTGGATACATCAATGATCATTCAAGTGCTTTGTAAATCATGTTACTTGTTGATCATATACGACGTAAAATAAACTTCTTTATCCTTATAATAAATATGAATGAATTAAAGTTAAACATATAAGTGTGATGGAGGCGAAACTGTTGTGTCTGCATGTTACATAAAGAAGCAGGTACACTCGTTTCGCTTTCACCCACAGCCAATATCCGGTGCACGTTCACACACGGTGTTTTATCGAATGTTGAAAATGAATTAATAAACAAACAATAAAACGTATCTTATCAACAAAGAGGATGTATAATCAAACTTTTATCTTTCTTTCATTTATTTGTTTTCTTCTTGAAACAAAATAAAGAAAATATTGATATACAACTTCATGAATGAACGTAAACTCTAGAACATAAATCAAGCAAATAGCTCATATATTGAAACACAATCCCTTTGTTCAAAATCACGTTTGAAGAGGGACTTTGGTAGCAGTCTGGCTAATATCGGTCATTCCAGATTCTGAAACAAAAACACTATGGTAGGATTTGAATATTTATTTGAAGTTTTGAATCTCGCTGTCCAGTCACTTAACTGCACTGTGGCAATCTAGAGAACTAGCCTTAGTCAAAATGTCCACATGGTTCGGTAAATAAAGCAGTACAGATTTTGCCCACCCCCATGTGCATCCGTTATTTATTTCATTATATTAGCAGTAGTTTAATACGCTGGCCTGATGTTTGCATAGTTTTATTGTTTATTTCTTCTTCAAATTTTGAATTAAAAACGACGTATCGCACGATCATGGATAATAAATATCAAATAAATTTAACCAACATGTGGCCACGCCCACATGGTAAGAGAATGTGTCAACATCTCTCTAAATTACCATAAGTCCGGATATTACGTAATAATTAACATGTGATTTGCGTGTCATTGTATCAACGGTCCCACAGATTCCCTAAGCAAGCCACGTGACTAGGATGGACCCCCAGGTGCGCTGGAAATGATAGGGATGTAAAATTGATGACAGGGTGTTAATTATACAGATTTTCATCAAACCATTCTCGACATATGTTTATTGAGTCACATATGTTTGGTATTATCTACAAGTGGAATTATAGCTATAGAAATATTCCCTGGTATCTGGAAGAAATTATCAGGGACAAAAATCCGCTCAGTTTGAAACCAATATTACATAACAATTATTTTATCATTTCATATTGCTTATGTAAATTAACAACACCTGATTATCATATTTGATATAATACTGACACAATTTACAATGAATATTTATGAAAGTTATTATTTATGTTGTGTCTGTTAAGGAATTCTACAAGTTTAAAATTATCATGATGTCAGTCTTAAGTTTATTATATATATTGATAAAAATATTGTATCTAAAATATCAATTATTATTTTTAAATTCTGTCGATTTATTCAGATAGCCAGCCACGTTACCTGGAGTAGATGAACACTAACAGATCAAGAAGAGAAGATGCTACTTCACTAAACGGAAAAATACTTAAAGCAAAATTAAGGTTCCACCGAGATTTGAACTCGGATCGCAGGATTCAGAGTGCTAACCATTATACCATGGAACCGGTTATATATATTGAGTTAGATACTATTTCTCTCTATCGTTAATCATAACTGTTTTGTGGCACCCTCGTAAATAGAAAATATGGTCCGATTAATGATGCGGTCTTCATTTAGCGGTGGCATTTAAGTGAAGGTTTGCTGTACACGTACTTCAATCTGCCCACAAGTATACCTCCATTCTTCATCAATGGTTGTTTTCGGTAGTCCCATTCCTTTCTTCCATATATATATATATGTTCTCCTATTCTGTGTCAAATTCCCCCTCACAACATTCTATATATATCTCTTTCAGATAATGAGAAACATTGACAAGTATATATGTATATGTTATGTACTGATCTCTACTTTCTACCACTGAAAGGTAATGAATAAAAGATTTGGGAACATAATTGTAATTTGACGCAGAATAGAAGAAAATATATTGATCAGAGAGAAAGAGGAATGGGGCTACCACAAACTAGCAATTAAAGAAGAATGGATGTATAATTGGGGCCGATGTATAACGTGTACAGCAAACCTTCACTTAAAGACCACCTCAAAATTAGGACCACATCATTAATAGGACAACATTTTCTTGGACCAAAATGATATTCAGACCATCTCACAACTAAGACCGACTTTCTTCAGAATCATGGGTGGTCTTGTTATTGAGGTTTCACTGTATTGGTAAAGAATGGTGGGGAAATTTTACGAAGAGGGTGACCCAGGGTGCCACAAAACTGGTATGATGAATGACGTAGAATTTATTAACATTTAATAGTATCTAACTCAATATAACCGGTTCCATGGTGTAATGGTTAGCACTCAGGACTCTGAATCCTGCGATCCGAGTTCAAATCTCGGTGGAACCTTGATTCTTTTTAAATCTATTTTCCGTTTAGTAAGTAACATATTCTCTTCTTGATCTAATGTTAGTGTTGATCGTCGTAATAAAATATAACGAGATAATCTGTATAAATCGACTGAATTTTAAAATAATGTTTGATATTTTAGATACTTTAATCAATATACATATAAACTATATACTGACATCAAGATAATTTTACCTTGAAGAATTCATTGACAGACTGAATATTGGTCCCAGGTAATATTAACACGCAGAACAAACCCTTTGCTAAAGTAATACGTACTGTATCATAGACGTATTATATTTTTTCTATTTGATAAACACAATGACCTGAAAATGTACTATAACCAGCTAAATAGTAGTCAGTATTAGATTTTCAAGGGGTCGGGTTTTCCTCCTACCAGTAAGAATTACGAGAGGAATTTCGCCTTACCGAAATTTGACTGTGGGGGGGGGGCGGTCCCGGCTCGGGGGGCGGACCCGGCTCGGGGGGGGGGTCCCGGCTCGGGGGGGGGGGCGGTCCCGGCTCCTGTTTCGCACAAAATAATCCAAAATCAAAGACTCGGAATTGACTACGTGTGGGAATGTAGACAAATAGTATTTATTACAATATATTATGAAATTATATAGAACAAAGTATATGAAGTCAAGCTTCAATGTCCTTGAAAATATAACAATGTAAATCCCCGAGTTAATCCGTCTATATCTGGATTAAACTTTTGTCGGAGATTATCACATTAAGGGGATTTAAGGGCTTAAAGTTTACACTACATTAAGTAATTCTAAAACAGATTATGTTTCATGATATCATAATAATGTTATACTGTATATGTATACGATAGGCAAACATGACATTCGTGTTATAATGATACATAGCATTTGAAGAATTTGTCAGAAATTTAACTGCAGTAAAAACCTTACTTATAGACCACTCCGATAGAACGACTACCTCGTAAATAAGACCATATCTTCGTGGACTATTCCATAATTTTTCTTCAATTTTTTCACTTGATTATAGACTTCTTTGCAAGACATACTACTTCAGAACCAATCATTGTGATCGTATTATTGAGTTTTCACTGTAATATCAGATTTCATCCAGTCTATTCCACCATACTGGTTCCGAACATAGTTTCTAGACCGACAAGGAGGGGCTGGTAAGGGGTCTTGGCCAAGAATTATTACCGTTACCCAGCAACCTGCAATCAGCTCTCAGAACTTAAAGCTACTCTGTTGATCTTAATTGCTTGAGTTCACTAATTTCAAATCTTAATGAAGACATGAGGTAAACCACATCTCAAATGTTGATTCTTCATTCAAATCAATGAGACGGGTCCGCGAAAACTCAGTTGAGTGAAAACTCGTCAGATTTAAGTTTAAGGGAAAATTTGTCCTCTTGAAATGATTCAGTTCAGTTATATATCTTTATTTTCCATAATTCACTTCGCACAACTGGACATGAGCCCTATTGGTCATACATGGGGTGTCCGAAAATGGGACCAATGTTGTTTAATTGACCTTTACGCATTCCGAGTAATGTTAACGACGTATGACAGATGTGTCAATGGTTTTATAATAACGCATTATGGCTAAAACGATTTCCATGTTGCGTCAATACAAGGGCTGTTTTCCCTTCGTTGATATAAAATTTAACCATTATTTTTCTACCCATTTCATTCATTGGTGACATATTTCATTAGCAAACTTTTCAGCTAATTTAATTGTTCAAATGCTGTCATCGTATCTGAAAAATGGGCTTTGCTTCTTTTAAAACATAAATTCATCAATTCTTTCCTCACTTTGTTGTGAGATCAAAATGTATGTATTCTAACATTTAGGACCATTCAGCATTCAGCCTTCATAACGGATATTTTCAAATCGACATTCAGCCAACAAACAGCACATTAATATCTTTGTTTAAATTCGTATATTTATTTCTATAGGAAAATTCATATTCCGTAAGTCGCCTTGTGGTATAGTTTTACATACTGGTATTAAATAGGTGTTTTATACGCTCTTTGTTCGTTAGTCAATAAGTTTAACAATGAATGTTCCGTTAGAAGCATTCATTTAAGAAATACCAGTATCCGATAACCGTTGCCTATCCGATTTCATTGCCATTTAGTCGTACACAATAGGCGTTATAAAGGATGGTTTGGAATCCTCTCAGGCGGAAAACGACAGACAATTGCCATTCAGACATGTTGTAAATATTTAACCCCATGTCTAGCAATTAAAAGTACCTTTCAAATTATGACAATTTGAAAAATGAAATATACGCAGTGTGAAGGAACGGGACACAAACGGATTTTACGGTTAGATGACTCGATCACAATGGGTTTTAGACCATTCCTGACTTGTTTATATGTTAGTGAAAGATTAATTGTCACTTCTTTAAGTGAATATATTAACAAGTCTGGAGAAGCAATGAAGTATACATTATATATGACTGAGATTATGGAACCATTGTAAATACGTGTACATGACATATACAACAAACGCATCCTTACGTGATGAAATGTATTTAAAAAATATAAATAATGAGTAAAGAAATTAGGTCCGCGAATTCAGCAAGTTTGGAGTCTATTGTTTTTGTTTAAAAAATATGGTCGATTAGACCAGTAAGTCGTTGTGGTCTGCCACATTACATTGTAGTAATTTACGACTTGTAGTCTGCTATGGAAGACGAATTGACGTTATTGCCATGCTGTTGGGTCAGATGACTTTCCACCACAAGACGAAGTCCCCGAGTTTGCCGAAGTTCTTTGTCTCACCAGCATAACTCATGCTTTCGAGTACAGTAAAACCTCACCGAAAGACCATCTCGAAATTAAAACCACCTCATTAATAAGACCGTATTTTCATGTCCTTGTGTTTTAAGTTATTCTTCCATATTTAAGCCCGATATTCGGAGAAGCGTCTCACCACACAGTGTTGATGTTCAATGCTGAGCGAAGAGTAATAATTATGATTCCGGATCCTGTAGCTGTGAGCTTATGATTTTGACCTATTGTCAACATTAGTCCGCAGTTCTTGATTATATATAATACTAATGTCAATAATGTTTTCACAATATCACCATCTGGACAATATATGCTCTTATCATATACATGTGCATGATAAAGCGATCTATGTTATCGTAGTGTATGCACCAACGATAGAGGGGGTGGGGCAATATGTATTCAGCCTATTTGAGTGTACTAAATATTTAATCAGGGCATTTGAGAAAAAATAGTAATATCGAACCTGACATTGGAATAGAAAACACTTAGTGATGCGACAAATATGTTACAGAGAAAAAACACATTTTAATTTAAAACCATTACTCCACCCACTTTTAGCCCTAACATGTATTTAACAAGAATATGAATCGCTGGTGTATAATGCAACGTCCTAGCATCATTATACTGAAATCGGTGAACATAATCTCTTCATAAATGAATCTTACAGAATTTTAAATAGGATGATTACAGGTATTTTTGTTGACAATATTTTAACAGACGACATTTCTCAACTCCCCGCTTTGTGTCAACCAAATTCAACGTGTTCTTTCATACATCAAACACAAAGGTCCTTAATAACAGAGTAAATTTTCGTTTAAGACATTACACAAAAGAATATTAGTGTTTTTTATGTAACCAACAGACGTAAGGTTCGATTATTTTTCTCCCGAGTGAAAAACTAAAATATTAAACAAACAACATGATATTTACTTTCGAGGTAAAATATCAATAAATGCAATGCATGGAAGTGTTGTCCGTATTGCTTGCATCGGTAAAAAAAACCGAATTTTTTGTCCGCGAGTATCAGAAAACGTATATAATTAATTGCAGAAACAGTTTGAAAGTTGTAGGCCATATAAATCCGCTTATATACTCTAAATCTTGCTTAAAACGCTGTTGAGTGAATATGAATATCACAGGAAATGAGCGGATGAACTAAAGAAGATTGTCTCCCTTTGACTACGCTTGGAAGTGAGAAATCACTTAACGTATTCAGTATCTGATAGTTTGGCGCTATGTGTACCGTTCTGTATAAACATATTAAGCACATTATTATCAAAAAAACAATTGTTCGAAGTGTAACTGAAGTAGAATTTAGGTAATACATCTTAACGCAATATTTTCAGTAATCGTATTTAATTTGAAAAGTATATAATCCACTTTATAACACATGCCACAAAGCCGTGTACATGTATATTAATCCTCAAAAGGTTTAGAATAACTGAAATATGGGAACATTTACTTATATGTGAAAAATCGCGTCTGTGTCACAATATCCTTTCATATTTATTTAAGAAATATTATGCTCATTGTTTGTTCAATTTGTTACCGACACAAACATGAATTATATATATCCTATGGTTAAAACATTAACAAACATGCATTAACAAAGAATGAACTCATAATGTATTGATCCGTATTTGTTGAAGAACGATGCTTGTGCATAATAAAATTAAAAAAACTTCCATTTTTTTTAACTATCAGACTATTTTACAAGTTTAGACTGTTAGTAATATGGTAAACAAAGATATTTTCATTGCGTTATACATTGCAATGATTCTTATTAGAGATGTTTTAGCCAATGTAACAACAATACTGTATGAAGACAATTCAAACATTTTATGTTCAGATGAGCCAGGTATATCTTTAACTTGTGATGGATTGATACAATGATATCTACCTATCTGATGATAGCATTATGCCGTATTTGGGTATATTCCACAAAGCTTACTTCAGACAGCGTTGAAACTACTCTCCATAAGTATGCATGTTACTAAGATAAAAAAAAATCTACTGATTCCAAGTTTGAATTTTAAGTGTCCAACGTGAAACATAATGTGTTCTTTGTGTCCGTTTTCTGTTGAGAGTTGGGTATGAATTTGGTGGGGTGGAATGTATTATAACCATTTTACTCAACAAAAATAACTTCCACTTAGTCTAAGATTCATAGAAAATATACAAACAACAAGATCGCCATTGATTTTATGTTTTTTAAGTCGGACAAAATATCACAGTTTCCCGGATCGATTCGTTCATTGCGTCGTTCAAAATATCAATTCGTGAAACTGTGTGTTTCAGGTAGACATTTTGTAAAATCATGACTGATGTTTTGACCATGTAACAAACTGACAAGGCGACTAGACAAAGACATTGTGACACTAAAAAATCTTCAAATCATGTGAAAATTACCGTGAATCATAATGACACTAGAACATGTACAACATTCAAACGTATATTGACTCTATCGTAAGATATTTAGCTAAAAACATTACGTTAAAGCATATCTTTTAAATCCTATTGCTATTAAACATAATACAAAGTTTGTCTTTTGTGTATATACACTAAGCTTTTGTCTTTCTTAATTAACAACCGTTATCAGAAACCCTTATCTATCGGAACCCTAAACCTTTCTTATGTTATGCGGATACAGCCGAGAGGTTCCGAACAAAGGCTGTGTCTTAGCGATCGTATCATATTTTTTGTTGTTCGCCATTATGTCTTTGTTTCACAACAAAATTGGGGCACAGATCCCGCTGTGAGACTGAATGTGTTTGGTCTTGTACATCGAATACGGCCGCATTAAATGTCAAATAGAATAAAAGATAAATACCTCGACATTTCTATCAGCTTACTTCATGAACTACATGTAGTAAAGTTCGACTCTTTGCTCTAACGTTTCGGTTTCCTAATTTGTCGACAAGATTACGTTATAATTAATGTGTTTTATATTACTTGCCCTGTTACACCATCACTAAATACACCAGTTCTAACACTAGCCATTATATGGGTGGTCTGATGCCAAAGTGAACTAAGCCTCACATAGGTCATTTTGAGAAAATTGACTTTAAAGTATTTTGAATTCCCCATAAAAGACGATACTTTCTAGACAGCATATGAAGTATTCATGCTGTTACTTGGTGAAAGAACAATAAATTGTTATCTAGTTCCAAATGATATTCATTTGCAGTTTGTTTTATAAAAAGGATTTTACGGGATAGTTCATTTTGGCATGCATACTTCAATTCAAAACTTGCAATAATGCCAAAATGAACTACCTATACCAAGTATTTGTTTATTTTAAAACATTTTTATTCAGCCTGTTACATGTTTAGTATGTTTAGTATGTTCGAAGCATGACAGCTTAAATTGCCAGGTACCTTATTTCGGCGTTATTACCAGTTTTGTGGGTTACAGATAAATACAGTAACAACTTCACATAAAGACCACCTAAACTTGTAACCACCTCAAGGGTAAGACCGTTTTTTCATGGACCGGTTTTCATTTTTCATCCGTATTTTTACTCGCTAATCGGACCACCTGTCAACTAAGACCGACTTTATTCAGATGCAGGGGTGGTCTTATCATTGAGGTTTCACTGTACATGAAACGAAACTTAGATTTAAATAACAGGAGATCTAGATACCTTTATATCATCATGACTTCACTCCTGTCAGTTTATTCAATAGGTCTCAATTTGTTTAGATCTCAATATACCATTAGTATAGGATTAGTTCAGTTGAAATTTACTTATTTTACATCGATTGTGAAACAAGCCCTTACATCATATAATATATACTCACATTGACTGCTCCCTGTGTTTCTACCCAGCGTACACGCCTAATTTAGGTATTGTGAAGCCCAGGGAAGAGTATCGCCCAAGGCGAGATTCGGCCACACGACCTCTGGATCAGAGTTCTGGGGCTCAGCCATGAGGCCACCTCGCCTCTAATGGTATTATTAAAGCTATGGACTTATGGAATAAATCTCGGTATCCCTCTAAATAAATGTGACAAAATCAGTAAATACCAATATAGCAACATGGTCTAATTGGACAGCCTGTGTTTCTGCCGATTCTTAATTTTGATAGAAATCTTTGTAGGCAGACAATTTTATACAATCATTGGTGAATTTGGGGTTTCAAAGGATTGAGGTAGGGGAAAGAATGAAGTTAAACAAACTAAGTTAACTTACTCGTATATTGATTTTCACTGTTCATGTATTTAGTTTGATAAAAGTGACACTATAAGAAGTGACTAATTAGACAAAATCTGATTGTAGTCTAAGAGGCATTCTCTCATGAGGTGATACATTAACTACAGCTAGATGTTTCGCTGAATTTCCAAAGCTCAGTGTCTATGTATCATTTTTATAACGGATTTTCAGAGACTTGAAGTTTGGCCTTTTATGAATAGATACCAAGAAAAGTCCGTTTTCAGTTAGATGTCGTTTCAACGAACGTTTGACTAAAGGGACAAAATCTCCGTCATTTATTAATGATGATGAAACACGTGTGGTCCTGTACGATTTCATACACTCATAAAGGAAATAACCATTTGAACACGGAACTATGATCATAGCCCAAACAGCTGGGTTTCAATATAGGGCTACTATGTATATACAATGTATTTAATTAAATTGAACTAGACTTGTGTGTCGTGGTCAAACAAAAGAATCATAGTTTGAATAAAACCAGCCGTGAGAAACTGTGTCACATGTCTTGTTCAAACATCCACCATGTCTGATATTTGACTACTTGCTTTGGACATAGACATTTTAAGTAAAGTTCCGGACTTGACGCGACTGCAATCTCGTATTGACCGCTATTTATGTAGTTTAAGTTATAAAAGGTGTAATGTGTGTGGGTACTTTGTTGATATATATTTTATTGTTTGTGGCTAAGGTGCTGGTATGAATGACCGAGAGGATTTACAAAATGTACAATTCATTGTTGTCCTAACATAGCTACTGGTAATGTATGTCAATTTTAGTTTTCATTTATAATTCATCACTAACGATTTGTTAAACCATGATTTTTGGCCATTGCTTTGAAAGCGCCTTGTACGGTCCAACTGTTTAGACTCCGTACGTGGCACACAATTTATTCTACGTTTTATTGAAAGGTCAAATGGTAAACAAGAAACTGCACATCAAAAACAAAGCAAGAACACGGCACAACAAACAAGTTTAAAAACAAACAACTGTTTTTTGGGGGGTGTCGTCATGTCTGTAAATGCTATTTTTAGACTTGGACTTTCATTTTGATTGATCGTCTCCTCTTCTTGTGATGCGCTGTCTTCTTCTGTTGGTTGAGGTTTGCTGACGTCGATTATGACGTCATTACATGCCTGCGACGCCATTAAAATTAGTTGTAAAACAACATAACAGCACTCAACACTCTTCACTCAATTTTTTTTCAAAAGTATGTCACGCAGTAATATGTGTTAGTATCAACTCGCATTTTTACAAAAAATCATGAAATAGTCAAAAGCACGACACACCGTTTTGCATTCGTATTATAGTAAATAAAACGCACTCAGAAAAATGCAAATTTCACTTCAACCCAGTACTTTACCTCTGTTTTTGTTTCTAAATAAGTCCTTAACTACATATGTTTCACAAAATTTAACATTACTGATTAAAGGGGTTTGCTAAAATCGCGTCCGTTTCATTTATACAAATAAAGTATGCACTTTTATCACATCTAGAGGCAATTTATTACTATTTTGCAACGAAAATCAAATATGGCGGCCGATCAACGAACAATACGAACTGATTGGAATAAACACAGCGGACTGGTTTTGATTAAATCTCCAGGCGTCGGTAACAAAGCATTTTGGCCGCAATCTGTTGTCCTTATCAACGGTAGGCAAAAGAATGCCAGTTGTAATGTGGCAAACAATTAAGATATTATTGGCTTATTGTTATGCAAAAGTTCCGTGTGGATGTATATGTAAGCCCCGTTAATTAAAACCAGACGAGTTACTTCGTGGGTTAAGATTACCTATAATCTACGTTCCGGTCTTTCAGATGAGACAAAGACAATCTCTCTAACAAATGATAAAGGCTGTGGATTTTGCTGTTTTGCATCTAAATGTTTGCAAACATTCTGTGACCGCCAGACGACATTGGCAGATTGTTTGCTAAAACTTTTTTGGGGCACCGGTTTAGACATTTGGTAAAGTGGTATGCATACTTTGCATACTATATCCTCTCCACAGCAAACCCCTTAGGAGATGTAAATTTCGACTGTTGTTGAGAGGTTGTTGTTTAAGAGATTATTATTTTGGTACCGTTTTACCACGGGACAATGATAAAGTTGTTGAAGAGAGGGTGTCGCTCGAGAAAGGTTCACTCTGGATATGTCGCGCTGTCTGTCTTCTATTACTAAAGAGCAGTTATTACCAGATATGATATGATTATATCCCTGTTATTATTACATGTAATGATATATTGAGATTTCGAAGAAATTAACATCATTATACCAATCATCCTTTGCCTCTGTCGCTCAGTGTTGTTACCGTTGTTTTAACTATATTCCGATGTGCTTTAGTGCAAGACGGTTGTTGTATGGGAATTTGAAGATGGTCCTTCAATACATGATGCGATTAAGAGAGCGAATAGTTAGTACATGCTCTCGTCATCAAACTAGTGGCTTACAAAGTTCCAAAGCTGAGAATCATTGATTTGCCAATTTCTGTTTATGTCTCCGAGTTTAATTGCAGTACAGTATTGCCTTGTTTTATAATGATTCTCGTTTTATGATCTACGTAGTGATGCCCTGTTTTATGAAAGTAGAATTCACCGATTTTCTCTCCCAAATATTGTCAAGTGCCTTTTCAAAGGGCCGTTTTGGTTATTGCGAGCAAACATCATTCTTTTATCCCCATGTTATCTAAAGGATAGGAATCGGGGAGTAAATGTGCTCAGAAAGTAGGTGTCTCATAAGTCAGAATTGGCTGGCCCTTTAAATAGGGGTGACACTATAATAAACAAACACTTTACTTTTACTTTATCTAATTTGTTTGGTTTTGCACTATTTTTTTAATACACTGACCGGTACCAAAGATTTCATATCGCACACAATAAATGATTAGTTTGGAGTTATACATTCGTGATAAAAAACAGTGTTAACAACAATGATTTATTTGTCACGGCGTGCAGATATAATGCCAATATGTGGTAAATATAGTATTGTATAACATGCCATATATATTTATATAATCAGGTCTTCACAGATTTCTGGGCAGAACATATTATTACAACACACAATACGGAGATCCGTCTATTTGGACAGATGCAAGTTAAGGGGTATATACTAATTACCAAACACTGTGTCAAACGTTATCGTTTTTCATAAGTTCGTAGATTTTTTAATCCTCTTGCTTTTGATAATCTTCTTACATGCTGCCCAATCTCTTTTGTATAAATCACAAAGTCCCCTGACTAATTCTTTGCTCTCACCTACACATGAACTTTTCCTGTGTCTGTAAATGTTTTGTTAAACTGCAGATAATACCAAAATCTGGCTCTCAAATCCGTAAGGATTTAAGCCAAACTGTTTTTGACATGTAATATTGGATTTTATTGCCCGCACTGAATCGGAACACTATATTACCGTGTCACTGACACGAGGAGATTTTTTACTGAACTTTTTTGTTCTTTTTAAAAAATAAAGTTATGCTAACGCACAAAAACGAACCTTTTAAATTGTATTATGACTTGCAACTATATGCCTGGTCAGAGTAAACGGTTTCGAATAAACACGTTTTGTTTCATTTTACATTACCGTATCATTAACCGCGAAGTGGGCGGAGTTTATGAAAATTAGTAGGCGGAGATAACGGTTTTCACGTGGAGTATATACATTTACCTTCTAACCGAGGTATATTATGGGCGGGGCTTAAGAAAAAAAGCCGATAATTCTTTTGTAGTGCATTATGTACGTTCTTTTATCAATAACTTAAGCACAGTTAAGCTACCGGTATACAGCTAGGCGGTTATAATCATTCAACTTGTTTCTGTAGAACCGATTTACTTTAGTTTTAAAGGAAACTTATCGGAATACATCGAGTCATTGGACGAGGTACAACTAACGTTTAGTTAAAGAGATATATATCAACGTTTCCGAGGAAAATCTAACAGACGGATAAATAGTATCATAAATATTGGATGAGGATATTTACAAAAGTTTGAAGGAACTTACTCAACTATTTATATATTTATTTTAGTTTTTCTCTAGTTCGTGTGATACCTCTATCCTATATATCACAATGGCCGCTCCAGCTATTACACAAAAGGACACAACTTTTACAAAAATATTTGTCGGAGGTTTACCATACCATACAACAGGTAAATATACTCTTTTATTACACGTTCTTGTGCTTTATTTTCATCGGGGTTATATTTTTGATACCTTATACAATGTGACCTGACATATCATGTTCTTAAAATTATAGATTTTATTTCAAATGGTGGGTAGAATTCGGCATAAATGTAACATCTTTCTGTAAATGAGACATTATACCATACTTTAACATATACTTTACTTTTTATGTTTTAATTGTAATATGCTAATTTGTACTTTTTTACCAACCCTGAATGTTAATAATGTCCCTCATATATACAAGACAAGATTCATGTACATTGATCAAGACTTCGAATTTTACTATGTTTGAAACGAGCTGTATAACTATTCTTCACCAGAATGAGATATGGGCCTTCTAGTTTCTCACACGGCTGATAAGCCTACAATCAGACAACTTTCTACGGCACTCACTCGCTCACCCAGAAACTCTGTAAATAAACATTAGTGTTAATAACTCTCAGTGAACAGCGTGCCTTTTGATGTTTACCGCTACTTACAGCATTAAACCCCAATTGCTTATTTTTACCTATCTACTTTCGTTTTCTTTTCTCGTAATGTCTTAGATTTAAACAGATATAACCTTTAATTGACTTCTATACCTGGGTGACTCAGTCTATATTCTGCTATACAAAGCTAAACACATGTTCAGCCAGTGTCTAAATACAACCATCGACTTTGATAAATGTAGTTAGCCGTCAAATTTAATTTCAACAATCAATGTAAAATATCTAAGTCGACATTTGAGTGTATACATAGCGTAGCATTATATCTCTTTCTTAACCAACTGGGTAGAAAATACATAAACACTGATAACGGTGGATTAAAGCAATGAAGGTTATTTTTTCTCTTCGTTGTATTTTAAACCAAAAACACAGACGGGGAACCCGACCGCATGTAGTTTGTTAATATTTCACATCTCGTTCGCTCAGACGCTTTATCGATATGCAAAGCAATACCACGTGAATAAATTGAGAACAAGCCTAAGTTGACATTGAATGAAACACAATCATGCATTATTTAACAGAACCGAACAGAAATGTTCAGATTTTTTTGTGAAATTCAAATATTCATCCATACCAATAAACAGAACGGTTGAAATGAAAGGACGTGTATTGTGTTGTTAACGAACCGCTGCACGAAATAAACATAAATTTGTTCTAAAGATCGAGTAAGCAGGCAAAGCACAATGAAAGTAAATTCCCTAAATGGGACTTCTCCAGCCAGATCCCTGGGGCACGGGACAAAACATTGTGAGGGGCTTATTTCTAGACAATTCCAGGTCGAAAATGTCCAATTCTATGACTCCCAAAAAAGTTCATGCTAAAACACACCACGTGTCGTTCTGTCAGTCATACCGGGATGTACGGACAAATATGTTCATATGTTGAAGTAGGTACTCTTAGAATTCGTTAAGCTATAACACTGCACATTTTGCAACAGTTAATGTTTTCTTGGTCGTAAATTATCAATTACGCAACTTTCCACTTACTGCAGAATGTTACGGTATCTCAAGTTTATAACGTTTTAAGATCGGATCAATATTTTTGCTTACAAATCCATTGCTGAATGTAGAACCCTTAATTTGGAACTTTTTAGAAGCCCACAAAGTCCCTATAATATACACTTTATAATAATTAACTGTGTGGGAGAAACCTGACAATATTTTCTGAGACTTTTACACATTCTGTTTCTGCCATCATCATCGATTTTGTTTGTTGTTGATGATAATAATGTTAATATTTCTATTGTAAATGTCTTTACTTAGTTCACTCAGACTGTTTAGTACCTATTCATTCGGCCCGAAATCAATTTCTTCCTTTCTCCTATATTCTTATGCTCTTCACCTATAAAACACTATCAATTTCAAGCACCCAGTATTATCTCAATGACCCTGTACAATGGCGTGTTAGACGATACTAAACTACTGCCTATGTGACGGCTTCACCCGTAAAGTATCAAATGATTTACAACATTTAACTCGCTCGTAGCAGTCACTTGTTGTAATTCTGCATCATAAATTGTTGAAACAAACAGAAACAAGCTGTAAATGCATCTTAATTATTTTTACTAATCAATAACGAAAATATTTTGTTACTACGAAGCTATGCATATTCTTTCGTTAGTTTGAGTAATAGTTTTTTGTGCAACGATTCACCCTGTCAAATTTATAAACAAAAAGGCTGCGTTCATATACTGACTTAGGATTTGCCAAGCAATATCATTTTAAAGGAGCGCGCTACCTATTTCGTCCTCAATACAATTCGACCATCGTTTTGGGACATTTCGGCCTAAACGATTAAACATCTCTACTATCATAAGTAATGTTTCATGGTGTTGCAACCTTTCTATAGGGCTGTGCGGTTGATCCGTTAATGATGGTTCATTGTTCTGGGGTTCATACGAGCGCTGCCTTTTATGTCCTCAAAATATTTCGGCCTGAAAATAACATGAAATGATAATATTTTCAAATATATTTTCAGACAAGTCACTTCGTGAGTTCTTCGACAAATTCGGTGAAATTGAAGAAGCTGTTGTGATAACAGACCGACAAACCGGAAAGAGCCGCGGATATGGATTTGTAAGTGAATATTCATTAAAGCTAATTTGCATATGCTCATTTGCATATTATAATGTATGCGAAAAAAGCTGTGTTCCCAACTGAATGGGAAAAAGGTGTTTGAAAAAATGAAGGGGTATATTTGTGTATCTTGTTTAGAAATTGCCCTTTAAAAGGCATATTATTCATGGATTTTAATATTGGAAAATTTGTATAGAAAGTACGGATAACTGTTTGTGCCGTAAGTAAGGCGTTGATTGCTGTGGTTACGTTTTTTACGTGTTCCAGTAGTCAAAACATTTATTGTAGACTTTGTGTTAGATTCTTTTTGATCACTGGTGTGATAATGATGCATGCAAGCACCTTATTTTCAAGTATTTTCTCTCTTTGTTTTAAAGAACGCACGATTCATTCGAAAAATCATACAACGCTTACGAATAGGGAACAAAAATATCGTTGTCATCATCTCAATATATTGTAACACTATCCAGACCCCAAGTAGGATAATACCAACCACGTGGTTATTACATAATCATATAAAATAAAGTATTTTATCGATGCAATCTTCACTTACATCACCATCACCAGCTTTCGCAACAACAAAAGTACAACAACAACAATAAAAACAACAGAAAATCCAACACAGCTTGAAACGTACGTGGCTGATACAATCAATTTTTTCGTAGATATTTGCTGATGTGTTTTCAATGAATCGTGCGTCTTTCGCATCCCTTGCCAGCGTTTTGAATAGTGGTGGAGACTTTTTTCTTGTATCTTTGCTCTTGTGTATTTTCTTGCGTGGTGTGATTAGTGTGTCTATATATATATATCCCAGATACTCAATATGTAAGTTTGATACCAGAAAGAAAACTGGAAATATGATTTTTATGACATGCGCAGTATGGACATTCAAGCGTTTGCTTCAACGGATCAACAAAATCGTTTGCACAGAAGTGTAAAACATATTTAGTTTCCATGGTTTAAAGTACTGCCAATTAAAGTGAAAGACGTGTGTCTGCATGTTTATTTATAATGCGCTTAGTGTCTTTTCGCTTTCTCAAGATGCAGTTTTTAACAAATCGTGATAAAACTTGTCACAACGCGTGTTAAATGCATATGGCGTCTGACCTGAACAAAAAATGTTCAAAATCCCATCGATCTGCATCGTTTTGACGCAATGTGATGGCGTGCGAAACGTCTATGTGTCTTCTGTATGTTCGAATATGTTCGGATTTTACCCTTGTCATAAGATACCAAGTTGTAGTGATATACTCATCATATATCAGAATTTTCACATTCGAATTTCTCATGATTCATTTCGTGTATGTACTCCAAGCCTGTCGTCAGGTTTATAAGAGGCGTTATTACTCGTTAATACCTTGTTCAAAATCATCACATACAACGGATTCTTCTTTTCTACACTGTTTGTTGACTTTGCTCTTATCGTCCAGTATCAATTTTATCGTCTGCGTTAACCGTCTGCTCATGTTTGCATACGACAGATATTTATGATCCTTAACTTTCTGTCAACGTTTTATTCTCATTTGCTCGGTGACCTTGAGCGAATATGAACATGTCAAGGTCATTGAATCAAAAGAAACAAGTAACACAACATTCTAAGAAATATATGACGACATAGAATGCACTCTAGTGCATGTTTTATAACATATGCTCATAATCATGTCCATTTTAGACGTTGCTGAAAAAACATGGAGAAAATCGTTAAGCGTTCGATACCCTATTTTAAAGTATTATGATCTAATACATGGCATATCAGCCATTTGAGTTCATTTACGATTTACTAAGCATATACATGTATAATAATTTCATTACACTATGTGTAAATGTTAATCTTCACCCCCGCCCCTTACTCTTACCCCCTCCCCCCTCGCGTGCGACACCTTCGCCTCTTTCCTGCCCCCTTTTTGTATGCCCTTATTTCCCCTCTCTTCGCTCCTTAATTTTCTAGATTTCCCTGCATCCGCTCGCTTTCAATGTATATACATATGGTTTCGTTCAGGTCCGTAAATGCCTGGTATGTACACATCCTTCTAATGTTTTCACATCTCAATATCTTAGAAATATGAATAACATTAACATATGTCGCTTTACATACTCAGATAATAGCTTTCAGCTGACATTGATAATCTACTGTTTAGTTCTAAGCAAAAAAAACATTGGAAAAAAAATATCGAGCTCTTCAACTTTGGAGATGAGAAAAACGTATGGTTTCATGTTGGTTTTATTTGTTGTAATTTTAAGGTTCTTATGATTATTATTAGACGCAAATATTCTTGCAGTTAGTTTCTCTGTAGATAATGATTAAAATATGATACGCGTACAGCCTCCACCTCCCTGTTTCCGCCCCGTCGGAAAAAAACTTCTTACGCGTTCACGTTGAGCAGAGTGATAAAAAGTCACACATGCGATTAATTATTGTCCATTTAGTTTAATGAGCGGATTTTAAAGTGTTGGTCAGCATAACACATGTTAAACAAATTACCACAATCAGTAAAATGTTAATGAATATAATGTCTCCCGTGTACAAGTCGATTTCAAAAACATGGCCTACGGTTGTAAGTCGAAACCTCATGCAGTGTGCTGTGGCTTATTAAAATAGTATTTATGTCCATTTAATGTGTATATAGCTGTTGCTCGAAACCAGGAACTATGCAGTGTGCACGACGGTGCACGCACAAATGTTACATGCATCTTCCCACAATCTTAGGAACTCCCCCCCCCCCCGATATGCTTACTGAGATTTCCCTCGATGCAATTTCTACTTAAAATACATTTTATACCTATGTAATTTCGATCTTTATCGGATACAATTCGCGGTGTCATGCTGAGGAGGCTGGCGATTAACATAGATAATCAGATTGTTTGATTTTCCAAGATATTGTATAAACACGCTGCTAGTGAAATACCATCGTTTTTTTATAACTCATCGAAAAATTACTACACGCGTACTAACATTTTTCAAATTTCTGTTGATTCAGTTTCCATGGATTTGTTAATCCGGGTTTAATTAATCTCATTTAAAGACCACTTTGTTATTAGGACTATCTTATGAATTAAGCCATATTTTCGTGAACACATTTTTTATTTTTCTTCCATATTTTAACTTGATAATTAGACTACCTTGCAAACTAAGACCAAATTTCTTCAGCACTGATAGTGGTCATGTCATCGAGGTTTCACTGTACATTATATTCATAACTGGCACACTTTTGATAGAATGAAAATAACGGAACTACTTTCACATATGCGTCCATCTTATCAAGTTTCAATTAAAAAAATGTGTGAGATTTATCGGGGCTCATTTTGAACCGTTATTTGTGTACTGAAAATAAACACGCTCATTAATATGCAATTAATACAAACGTTTACAACGGTGAATGGCGAATGAATCAGAAGTCAGCAGCGCTGAAGTCTTGTTTGATGATAAATGTTAAGCACCTGTTAAAATCATGGGGCATCGAAAAATGCCAGTACCCGTACGGTTCAGTGACCGTGAAATGGCAGGTTGTTACGTTTCGTTCTAACAATGGATGACTTACGATTCTGGCCCGAATTTCTGTCTGAGCCGCAAGTTTCTTCAAATATGTTTATGTATTTATATAGACTTCAAGGATACAGAATGCTACCGCTGGTTCAGCGCCCTGTGGTCCTTCCATTACTTACGGATAGCTCACACTTTTGAATTTGAAATAACGGTAATGTTCTCCATCAGAGGTATAAGGTTGTCCCAGTGGCTTGTTTGAATATTCCAATACCTTGCTCACAATTGTGTGTTGTCATTGTGTAAGATATGCTTCGTTCTTTCTCGGGTTTTCACTTAACTATACACTGTGTGTACACTTCAAACAAAGAACAAACAAGTCATAAATGACCTTGTTTGACTGAGCAACAGATGAGTATTTTCGCATCGCGGTGTAGCGTTTTGTAAATAAACCCCCACCATTAAGAATTTAACGTCGCACTATGGAGGTAAATAGATTGCGTGTTTAAATGCAACCACGAAATTTGACACACAGAAAAACCACAAAACACCTAAGTTTAATCTACAAACATATAGAATACATTGTACTTTGCAAAACGTCACCGCAGGATTGATTGTAAAGATGCTTTTAAAATGTTGTATACCGCGAACAGAGCCGACAATGGTCCTTTTGAATAAAGATGAAGGGCATTATATCAATGGATAAATAGACGAATATAAAATTTAACATCTTGTAAAAATTATTTGCTCAAAAAAGGGTATAATACTCTATGGAAGTATAAATAGGTGAATGGTTATAAGGGTTTTTGAGGAACAATAGGAACGCCTGGGGTTTCAATAAAGAATCATTGACAATGTATATTTACATTTTTTTCCGTTTTGATGATTTGCAAATGAGCATTATAAATGCGTCTACACATCAAGCCACTTTGATTCTATAACTTTCATAAGTCTTTCTTTTCCAACTGTGTTTTCGATTTTAGACCTAATTTCCCAAAATTCACTCCAGCGCCAGGGGGAAAATTGAAAATAGATGTTTAATAATTAGAATAAATCAGTAATTCGTGCACTAATAGACCCGAAGCTTGAATATCTTCCATGCTTATTACGTTCCGATACATTGACACGTGAACTCGCACAATTACTAATTTCAAATAACCTTGATGAGGTTTTGATGCACGTTAATTATCTCGCACCTTGCTGTTACATGTAAGCACACATTTCTACGTATCATACATTTTGAAATGCAACTGTCCAATAAAAAATGCATTAACGATAACGCCTAGTTTTGCTTCAGCAAAAGCATATGAACGTTCTCTTTAACTATCAAACTTTAGTTTAAGCAAATACGTTGATATACAATGTACAACGAAACCTCTCTACAGTAACCTGCTCTAGAAGAGGCGTAGTTTGCTTGCCGTTGAGAGGTTGTTGCTCTTTAACCTCCTCGAGTGCCTTATGTTTTATGGATTGTTGTTTTCCCGAAGGACTGTGTGGGGAGGCACTGTCTTATGTATGTGGCGTTCCCTGTAGCAACTTATTCTCTCTCGTGTTCTCTAGGTAGGTTAAATTGATAGAATATTCTTATTACAGGAAAACGTATTAGTATTTTGGTAGAGAGTTTGTTGATCAAGAGAGTGCCTCTATGTTCAGGTTTCACTTTGTTCCCTGTAGTTACGTATTCTCTCTCGTTTACACTTTAACTATGTCTCGGTTTTAAATAAAGTTTTAATGGCGACTATTATAACGGGTAAAATTACTAATATTTTAATTTACGACATTTACGACATTTTCTTATCACTTCTGAAAATTGAAATGCGTCAATTGCCCCTTTAATTGTTTAGATTTAGCAGATTATCCATGATACCAATTTAAGTACATGTACTATTTCTGTGGTAATAAATACCAAAAAGTGTGTTATTTCATTCAATTATACTTATTGCCCGCGGATATAACGGTTTATTGCCGTCCCTTAAAAATGTTTATACGGATAGGAAAATGTCAATATTGTTATATTGTTTAAATATTTGTATTGACTACCAAAGAAAGGATTTAGTCATTGCCGTAAAGTAATTTAAATGTCGTAAAAAATTTATAATCTAATTTTCCGGTTTACTGCGTGCACGCCTGTTGCAAAAAAAGTGATAGCAATAAAATCCTAAGCTTTACACATTATGTATAGACCTAGTATCTTAAGGGGCATGATGTATTTAGCTTTCTAATACACAGCTCGTCAGTAATGTGATAGTTAAAATGAAAGTCAACTACTATTCGAGTTTGTTAGTAAGTCGTATGACCCTTGGAGGCCCACGTGGGCAATGGATTACGCGATATAGTGCGAAAGCTATTTCCATACTCGGGAAGCCAGTCGTATTATCACCCAGGTTGTGAGAATGGCCCATAAAAAAGGTCACCCATTCCGTAACAATGATCACCCATTCCGTTGTAATGGTCACTCGCTCCGTCCATTTCACTGGAAATGAGCGAAACTGAATTTCTTAAACATTTCCGTCGATACTATGAGAGTGTTTGGGCATGTTTATATATAACACAAGTATCACTCCCCGCTACGTACAACTTATGATGATATTGTTGTCTTCATATCTCCACGTGTTTAGACACGGTTTACATAAACAAATCGAAGAATATTATACGCAAAGTTATAGACAAGCAATACCCGAGTACTCGAATCAGAATGCCAGTATAGTATGTTTACATCAGTTGGAGAAGATGAGTACAAAGCTTTGTATATGCTTCTTGACGTGTAATGAATTTAATCCGTTTTGCTTTCGTTCCTCGATTATGTCCATTTGATTATTCGTTTTGTACTTGTTACTGACAAAAACTCACTCTAATTCCAAGCTGCAATATGCAGGTAATCATGTTTAACTCATCACGTAGACATATTTTGGCGCATTATTCATAGACTGTAATCCAAAATACTTTCAATGCCTCGCAATACAGCATGGCACACTTCAACATTTTGGCTAGACCTAAAGCATCGTGTGTATAATCGAAATTGAGGCTAAGTTTTAGTACTAAGATAGCACAAAAGTCTTGTAGATATCGTAAGTCTAGATGCTATTCACCTGGCTTATGGACGGTCGTTGGTCCCACCCAGGTCTGGGGTTTTCCTCCGTCCTAATTGCTGGAAACGTCACTGCATCAACCTGATTGCTTATGTTTGCGTGTTGCTGTTAAAAGTCCAATTACAAAGAAAAGTGGAAAAATTGTCAAAACATTATAAAAATAAATAGGTAGTTAACAACAAGTCTAATTCTCGAACATTTATAATAATTCTAATTGCTTATAATCAACATATCATAGTACTGCTGGGTATGTAACTGTATACACGATCAAACAGGTTTGTCGTCAACATACACCATGTGAACCTGAACTTGATTAGTCGAAACAAGAATGTAGTGTTACACAATATTATGAAATATGATTACATATTGCTGAAATGGTTTACAGATGTTGGGGGTTATGTTAACAGAATATTTTTTATCGAGTCTGCAAATCTGACTGAGGTCAGTGATTGTGTACGTTAAATCAATCAGAAAAATAGGATCAGAAAATCTAACTGCCAAGTGTTAGTGTTAATCTGACACAGATTATGAGAGAGTTGATATTTGCACAGCAGGATACTCTAGTCTCTCGAACTCAATAGAAACTCATAATGTTTGAATAAGGATGGAGAATCCCAGTTCCGGGTCAAGACCCCTTTTCAGGATGTTAACAGTATTTGTTACTTAGGTACACGCATCATATTTCAATTAATGGTGCACTTTCGCCTTTCGATTACGAAGTACGATAATGACCGATAAAATACCGGATTTTAACCTCTCCCACGGCATGTATACGGGTACCAGCTTATACCGTCTTCCAGGATGGTGGCATACGGCTAAAGGAAGTTCTTTTTGACCCCCACCTTTTTACCAATACATGTTCGTAGACTTGTGTTTCGAACAAGAAATAATATATTCACGTGAAGCTTTGAGTCGATCAAAATATTTGCTCGATTTTTGTGTGGTTTTCATCATCATTTAGTGGCGCTAAAACATGTATAAGACTGATATATTTAGATTTACCTGAAAGATTATATAATTCTTATCATTCGGGATTTTTTTTCACAGCGAGAGAGAAATTAAATGTCCATGTTTTTTTTACGTTATAGACACAATTTCTCTTATCAGACAAGCAACTCTTCGTAGTGAGGTGGTAGTTTAACGCTATGCTATTAAATATCAATTTCGTGCCGAAAATTCTCACTTTGAATTAATCAAACAATAAAATTCCACGATTCCGGTTAAAACTTAATTTCATATTTTGAGTGGAAGTCCATAAAACACCACTGACGTGTAAATACTTCTGATAAGAGCAACGTTACGAAATGATGTGAACAATGCTTACTGATGGTATAGCCTCTATTTTGTGGCTTGGAAACGTCGGAATTTTTATTCTAATTTTGATTTATTCTAATCAATGGGTTTTCGACAATTACTGAAGTTTCTACGCATGGTATGTGACTCATTTTCTATGCAATGTATAAACTTAAAGTCCCGATTTGTACACATAGATAAACACGAGGCTATTTCGATCAATCTGGGGCCTACACTCGTTGAATTTACGGTAAAGCAAATAAAGGCCATGTACATTGTGTAACTAGATTATACCTTACCCGTCTCGTTAAATGGCAATCCTTCACATGCTAGAATACCAGGCTTGCTCGAGCAGGCAACCAAATAGCCATTGTGTATAAAAACTCCGATCTGGTCACTAAAGTTTGAATTTGCCAAATGCTAACTCAAAATTGCCAGTTTCATAACAGTGTTTACATTTTATCAATTAATTTCTTGTTCATCAAATCTGACCGCCAGCTTTTGCATGCCTAAAATGCATAAGCCGCTCATTGGGTACCATGATACCATGACCCCCGCCTAATTGTTTGTTCCATTTCCACGGGACAAACATGACATTGTTTGTGGATATCGGGAGTCGAGCCATGAGTGTATTAAACGAAGGTCTTTGGAATGTTTGACCCTTTGACAGTCATTTTAAGACGTAGCTAATCGTATAATTACTAATCTGATAGACTAATCCGCGCATGGCATCGTTTAGAGAAAGTGGTGTTAAACTGATCGCTCGATTGTTTCAGAAAACAATTTTTCTTGAAAAGTTAAAATAAATCATTGATACATACAGCCGCCATAATCAATCCATGTTACGTCTACCCCATGTTTCTCCCGAGTATCAGAGAAAAATCTAACAGGCGCATAGATTCTATAACAGATGTTTAACGGAGTGTTACGTCACGTGGAATGTGTTGTGAATTTTTAATACGATTTTAATATCTTTTACAAAAGTCGTAAATTTAGAAATTTCAAGAGGTTTTCCCCTTGCAGTGTGTATTTATATGCTATAAGTTGGGTTATAAATAAAGATACAGGTGCAATGAAGCAAGCATAGTAATATTCTGAATAATCTTAGCGTCCGTAAATCATTGCACCATTCGGATAACCTTCTGTTATCATCGATGAATTATAGCACCATTCGAATAACCTCATGTTTTCATCGATATATCTTTGCAGTATGCGAATAACCTATGTTATCGTTGATATATTAAGGCAGTATTCGAGTAACCTCTGTCATCGATGCACTATCGCAGTTATCGCATTATCTCAGTTGTCTTGGAAGCAACATTGTCACATTGGGATGATGTATGTTATCATTGATGTCTTGCGACATTAGGTTTTGGATCATCTTTGTACTCGTTTATATCTTGAAACATTCCGATATCTTTGGTTTTAATGAAAACTGATTGATCAATAATTGGCAGTGTTTTAAGACCATTAAAATTGGTATTTCTCTAATATTCTCTGACACATTAAATCCATCAAACACATTATTTGACGTCTCTGACATTTGAGATTCCGTGCCGACAATATCCACACTCGATCTCATGGGGACACGGGCATTAAAACAATGTGACTATTTAACAATGACAAATAAGCCTCGTTTTCATTTCGCATTTCAAACACCAGAAAAAAAGACTTTAGAACGCAATCAATTGAGAAACTAGCTTATCAGTGGTTTAAGCGTGGTCTGTAGAGGATTAATGACAAAGTTTACAGAAGAAAACTCAGACATGTCTAAGGCTTTATCATTTGACACGCATGCGAAATCAGTCTTATAAATAGGATCAAGAGTGCGTTTTTGTTTCAAGGTTTGGCCTATTTCCGGTGCGAATTTATTGGGAACGATTAATCTGGGGACCTATAGCCAACAATAGTTATGGCGTCATTTTATGTTTAGTTTATGACGCAGATTATTGGATTTTTCACGGAGAAATTAAATTTGAGCAATATTGACATGTAATCCCCAGACGACAGTTAACGCAAACTGACAAAAACTTACTTCTTAAATAATTTATAAACATGGTTTTCGCAAATACCGTTCATTTAATATAAAACAACCCCACACTATTTATATAAACTGAAATCCCTATTGTTGTACTATAATATTGCTTAATTTGCCAATAAACTTTGATTTAAGCCAGCCAGACGAACGTAAAACATGCTACAAACATCCAAACCCCACGAATCACATGTTGATATATTGTGAAAACCGACAGAATTCGATATAAACATACAATTTGACAATTTCCCAGACGATATTTCATTATGACAGCAGTAAAGATACAGTTTCAATATTTCAGACGATTTTTGTTGTTTTTTAAGCTTAAAGGCAAATTTTGTTATTTATATTGTGGAACAAATTTACTATACGCTCAAAAACTCCTTTAAAAGCTCAGTTCTAATACATTGTGTTGGTCATATATGCAGTTTAATACAGTGACATGTAAAATAACTAAATTTAGTTTACTTCATTCCTACCCCTACCTCAATCTTTTGAAACCAAAATTTCAGCATAAACGTATGGCAACCAATCAGAAAGTGTGTCAGTGTATACAATCGAGATATTTAGGTTAAACATGTGACTCAACGAATAACTATAAGTAATGTTAAATTTTGTCCCTTAAAATATTCGAAAGCCTCTTGTGAACTGGGATACTGTCAAACATTTGCCAAACAATTCACCTTGTACATTACAATTAATACAAGTAATTGTTTACCGTCTGGCTTTCTTGACATGAACCTTACTCATTGACATGTTCCAATGGTGACTGGGGGATTTGTTAGCAATCTCTTCTCACTTACAGAAGTAGTTTGAATCTCTAAAATTGCAAGAAACTCCTCGAACATTCTGTGAAAATTGTCGTATGTCTCTAAGAAGTTTAAACAATGTTAATCTCATGTTGGACATAAATTCAATTTCGGTACAACCACAGTTCAAACATAGCTACTTGATGTGCTTAAGTGGATGGTTTATATTTCAGTGAAAACATATAAATCAGAGTACATTTTGTTAGAGTCGATAACACATAACTGTTAAATGCTAGTATTAAGAGGGCGTGATATGAATACTGATATAAACTATACTCACGTCGGTTAACTGTGAAGCTTTTTTTACAACGAGGCTTATAAATTTGAAATTAAAGAGAACAGATTCGACTTAATTCAACATTCAACCATATAACAGGATATTGTGTCTGTAAACGACCATTGCAGCGCACTCTAAACGAAGTACATGCATTAATGCGTCATCAAGATTGAATTTATTGGCAGTCGACATTAAATTCAAAATTTCGAATCCTTACTATGTGCTAAAGAAGGGAAAGTTACAGCCATGGAGGCTTTTGTAGAATTTTTAGTTGATTGTGACAAAAGAACTCGAACTATTTGCTCTAAAATCTCAAACCAGCTGTTTTACATGTTTTTTGATATTATAAAGTACATGGCGATATCCGAAATATGCATCTATCAACCTATATGTACACTGACATTGACCTTTGCTGTTTCTTATAAAAAGTAACGCACTCTGATCTGTTAGGATAATTACTTAAAGAACATTTTAACACCAATAAAACATGTTTATTTCCATCGAGTCAGTGCTCTTTTACCTCATTTTTTATCGTCCATCACATACGGTGATCTGAACATTATTTTGTCGTAAAGCGCCTATTGATCCGGATTGATTAATGGCGGTACGTCTGTGTAACGTGGAAGATCAAAAACATATGCTTAATTTTATTACGATATTATTGTGCTACTGTTATTGGAATGTAAATTAATTGAAAATACGATCGCCTTCATAACGACTTGACGTACAGGAGAAATAAGCGGTGATGTACGATTTGTCTACACGCTGTGACTACGTAGGGTGCCGCCATTTTGTTTCAGTTATTAAACATACAAATAAATCTCCATGGGAGCAAAGACAGATGATAAAGCAGATGTTTTGTTCCATTTATCGACATTTTTTATTGAACTTATTCAAATTTCTTGGCATTTTGTGTTGAATTTGTAAACAAACGTCAAGATTCTATCGTGAAGCGAAGTGAACAATTCATTTCCCTCAAAATTTCTTCTCTTTAAATCGCTTAGTCATTCGTTATGAGTAGATTAGATTCGAAAATAAAAATAACTGAGTAAACCCCAAAACCCTCTTACGATCTAAACTTCGCTTTAAAGACAATGACAATTTTAAACCAACCCGTCTTGTAATGAGAAGAAAAACATAGATCGTCAAGTCACTTTTTTATATTCTTTTTTTTCGGAAGAAAGTTATTTGATCACAGTTAAGTTCGCAAGCAGACGAATCTGTCAACCTTGATTGGCAGTTTTATTGTTCGCAACGCTAGTTACGTATACATTATTCATAAATGCATAGTACAACTTGCATAAAACCCTTGTATCGTTACCCGTTTTTAAGCAAGTAATACAATTATCTGATGCAGCGTGTCTGCTGGTCACTTACACTGCTCAACATTGTCAGTGTACCGAACGTTATTCTAATGAAAGGTAAAGTTTTATCTTTTATAGTGTCACCCCATTTCCACGGGTCAGCCATTTCTGACTGGTTTGGTTTAAGAGCATATCAAAACGGATTGTACGGTGTTGGTACGGTCTTTAACCTTCCCGTGTCGTAAATAAGACCCCTCTTAAGAATCGTCAGGAGATAGGCAGAGTATTTGTATGTGTCATATTTGCTTGAAAACTTGACAAGCGTACGAGAATTGGGTCTTAAACCTTCCAAGATCACGCCTGAGTCTTCGTATAGATGTCTTCTGCTATTACATAGTCTATATTGAATCTAAACTCATGTGTGTATGTGTTTAATTAGTAGAAAAAACGTGTTGAATTATGTATTCATTGAATCTAAATAGACGTTTAATCAAACGATACTATTTCGTAATTTGAGAACAAAATTGATTAAATTTACTCAAAGAACTTTAAAGTAATTATAGGAATTTTCAATAATTACATTCGCTGAGAATAAGAAAGGAATGTTTGCTTACGTCAAGGTCATTCACCCCAATCAGACGTAAAGAGCCTCACCAGACGACACATGAAAACTTCTGCACATTTTTTCACATACATGTTTCGTATGACGAGTGGGTATGTAAGATTGATGTAGTAGCCGTGGAAGACAGTAATTAGCCTCTTGAGATGAAAACCCGTATTTACTTAGTACGTCCTAATAGTGTTTGAAGGGCATGATTCGATTACGCAATTACCATTCATTGTTATAAGGGTTTTCACTTATAATTAACCTTATCATGTATATGTTTTCTTGCTTTTTGTGGATTTTTTCAAGTCGTTAAGTTGTTGAAAAATAGAACGTAGGACTAATAATTGTCCTCTGTATATAACTGCATCTTATTTTTACGACAGTCACGTGACATGTTTATGCTAAATATAGCAACACAAGGCAGGTTTTAACGAATAATTAACCTTCCCCAGCAAAGGTACTTACGTCTTTTGGCATATTATTCTAATTAATAAGTTAATGTAATGCAGAAAGAGTATATAATATTAGCGCTTCTCAATGCTTTCTTTTACGACTACCACATGGCATATTATGTGCTAAATATAGTAACACAAGGATTGAACTTCGACCCTAATTATTGTGGCATATAGAACCGATGTTTGCCATCGTCTAATTGATGTTATAATGTTGATTTAATGGCCTTACTAGATTCAATAAATAAAAAAGTACACGGGGCGCTGGAAATGTGCAGCTATTAAGCCCAATATCGTAAAACATGCCATAAAATGTTATGCGGTCTTAATAGCAAATCATGATCGGTACACAAGAACGTTATGCCAATCTTGAAGGATCATATAGAATCATAAGACTTTCCTGAATCTGCAACTCTTTTGTACCTGACGTTCATCTATATTTGAAGCCAAACACAAATAGTGGGATTTTCAAATACATCTTCAACATATGTCTAACTACATGAGGTAATACGTAAATAGTTCTGTAAAATATGGCGGCACATTTGGCTTTGTTCGGATGATAACGTAAACATTCACGTTTTATTCTTATTTCAAAACCTTATGGCCTGAAAGGGGGGATTTTCAATAAATATCTTAGATGGACACTTTAGACACTGGTTTTTTTTGCTCTGAATTCGTTTTGATTTTAAGCTGAATAGCGTTCCCTGCTAAAATACATTTAAATCAACATCTTAAACATCCCACATTGGTTCAAATACGTCAATAATACAGCAACGTATCCCATACATCCACGATTGTATAACTCTAAGTTTGTTTTACTTTGTATGCTTTCTGAATGAAATATCGAATTGGTGAGCTGTAAATTCGTGAACTCGATGATTTCGTGATACATTGAAACGTCTTGAGAGTGACCCGCTCATAGGCAACAGCCCTCTCTTAAAACACATTACCAAGTTTTCTGTAATAAGAATTTACAATTCACTTAACCTCTCTGGATCAGATACTCAACACCAACCAAACCTGGTGTCTCCAAACGTGATTTCATTGTTATATAATATGACATGATGAACCAAGAAGTCTCCACCGGACTGTCGTAGCTTTCCACCTATGGAAGCAAATGTTGTCCACTGTTATCCATTTTTCACATGTGACTCATTCTTTGCCTTAAAAGAAATCCGTTCTGGCGTGTGTAATATGCACTCCATATTGTTGATTCCAAGTATGCGGAAGTCTGCTTTTCCCTTTGGCCATACCTTCCCGTTTATCAAAACAATAGCCAAACAACTCCAATCTTTCAGCGATTATCAGACTGCTTGTAAATATTTGCCTGGAGGAAGCCAGATGTTCTTCCCAGACACCCAAACATAACACAAATCATGCTGTTATTATATATCTTCCAGTTCTGAAAACCTAAATTATGAACATGTCGATATAGAGAGTCGAGTAAGCGTGAAATTTGATTTTTCAGACATTTGTGTATCCCGTCTATAAGTCGCGTATATCCACCAGATAATACGTTGAAAGATTATAGAAACGAACTCCAGCTTAATGGCTTCCAATCTGAACACATTACGTTCAATTTTGAGTATTTAGAACTAATACTGGCAATTGTGCACTTATTAATGAGTGATGTAGTTTGAGTCTTGCTTTTAATGGGCATTATCTACCAACATTCGTACCAAGAAATGAAGTAGTTGCTGTCTATTTGCTTCAACCAATTATTGAAATGTTTTTGTGAAATAATAATGGTCATATTCAGAAAGTTTACAATTGTTTATAAATTATAAGATATGTTGATCTATTAAGTTCTAATTTCTTTTCCTGAACTAGATTGATCGTGTAAGACACTACATTATCCTCTCCATAGCGTCCCCTTCTTAAACAACAACAACCTTTTTACAGCAATCTTATCATTTTTCCATTGCCATCATTAACTACCAGTTTAACCTCTCTAGAGCAACAACCGAAACATGCGTCCACCAAAGGGTATTGCTCCAGAGAGGTTGTCCTGAATGTTGCCCTTAATATCTGGATGTATGACCTGTATGAATACCCAGCACGAAACCCGAGGAGTATTTCCAAACGAGAATTATTACTTTCGCAGCAACAATTTATGAACTACAATCCTACTTTAGCTCTAACAGTTTACAAACCTTCACAATTCCAACACCTTTGATTTTAATGTTACTGAGTCAGCGACCTTCCCATCCATGTGGCGATGAAAGGCAATCGGTAACATGTTATATCATTTATGTGTTGATAAAGTGATTGACCGAGTGATTGATTGATTGATACATGCTTGTATTACTATATTACCTCACTGTAATGAGATTTAAAGTGGTGTTTATGTACGCGGGGGTTGTAAGCTCAAAGTCATATCTCAGACAGGTCGATGATCTAATAATTACAGGCTTGTAAACCAATGTACCGATTTTCATAGTAAGCGAAACGATAATGACCGTGATAAGTACATTTGTATCGAGTGTGATACAAACAGCGCAGATTTTAGGTTATGAATACTGGTCAAAAGAGATAACCCATCATTTTGCATTTTGCGATTTTTTTGGTGTATTAAGCAGCTCTTTGGAAGCTGTACGGAGTGGTACTAGCGGGTTGGCACTTTTGATCAGTAGGCCTATGTGCTGGAAGTTTGAGAAAATGTTAGATGCTGTGTGCTTCGTATCATAACAAACCTTTTGTTCCCAGTCTGTTCAGTCTCTGCAGTAAATATCCTGACATATGCATGGAAGATGTAATATCGGAAGTTGCATATAATTGCTTTTCTGAAAATCCGAAATGTGTCTTCCGGTTCTTTCATAATTTCTTTGTTCTTGCTCTTAATATAGATATGCTTAAAAATGAGAAAATTTAGGTAAATAATCTATAGTGTGATATATAATATCAATAAACCCACATCATGCTGCGTCTTGCAAGAAATTTGGAAGAAAATGTAAATTGGTTTTAGTACTGAGATCATAGCCGAATTTATAACCACTACCACAGATGTGGTCTATGTTGTAGAATGCTAGAATAGGCAGTCACATTTTATGACCTCATGGTGAAGTCATAAACTATTATGGTTGAAAATTGCAAATAATTCAGTACGCTGCGCATTTTACGTCTTAATAATTGTTTACAATGCGGACATTTTTGGTTCTTAGTATCATTAAATATCGTCTGGCATTCACGTGACTTCACGAGACAGCGTTACTTACTTCTCTTTTTCTTGGTATATACAACAATCCAAACCACAATTAAACTGTCACCAGAGACAAATACAAATGTGTGACTTTTCGTCACCAGGAAGACACGATTACTGTCAGCAGAAAATAAAACATGCATCCCAATCTTCTGCGGAGAAACATTAGTATTAACTCTAATGCCAAACCTCAAGATTGATACGTCAGAATAGGGAAATGGTTTCCAGCAGAAATAGAGGGAAAACGTTTATTCATCCGTATCACCGGACGCTTTTCATTTCTTAATTTGAGATAAAGCCCGTACTACGCCGTTAACCTAGTCCGAACCGGGGATTTTAATGTTTATAAAGTCACCTTTCAACAGCTGACATTTAAGATCATTTGAGAGTACAAAAAAAACCTAATCTCGATAGTTTTTCGTTGACTTGAACAATTTATCATTCTGCAATTTATCGTATACCTTTGTATGGTTTTATCACGTGTAAACAACCGAATCTTACTCTCAAAAGACGGTCCAATGCAGCGGGAGACTAGTTTTGTTGAAAAGTGAAGTTATCTTATTTGATAATGATACGATTGTAGATCTCCTGAATACAACACTGTTATTGCACATCAAGAGTTTGGCACATAGAACACAGAACAAATTACCAACACGGCGTGGTACTGACATTTCTATTCAAGTGAATTTTGTGTTTACACAAGACTTTGTAACAGAAAACTGACACATTTAGTGTTCATGTACCGGAGGATTTTCTTTGCAATTCTCGTAGGCGTGGCGTACCAAGGCAAATTCAAGTTTGAAAATTATATTTGCCTTTTTGGGGGGGGGGGGGTCATAGCGGTCGGGGGGTAGAGCGCCTGACTCCGGATCCGAAAGTCGCAGGTTCGACTTTATTCTTCATGTTATCATTTTAAGGTTGAACTAAGATCGTTACCATCCCGGAATCAGGCGTGAGCATGGTTAGTTACCCATGAAGCAGTATCACAGATTTAATTCTATAAGTTATTATTACTAGTTTCACAATGTATGTAATACACTAAACTTACTTATGCCTGTCATACTGACTGCATTTTTTGGGTAAAATATCTTGTAAGAACTGGTCATGCATCTATTACGGGTACTTCAGAGCGATTCTACCATCGATTGTTCATCATTTCCGTCGTTGTAAGGTCGAATGGCTTTCATTTCAGCAAAATCACAATTGCATTAAATACATGAATAGTTGCTCAACCATTTTGTTTCTGCTACAATACCACCAACTTTATCATGTTCGTCAGATAGGTCCATCTGTATGGAATGTTCTCTACTTATATCAAGTGTCTCTCCACTCTATTTTATACCACATACCACGTGGTATGTGCTTAATCCTAGTGGATAAATCTTTTATGTAAGGATGTGGATGGTTGGTATATAATTTTCATTAAGAGTTTAACATTTTGTTAATTACCGCGTATTATTAAGATTATTGAATAGTTGAAAGTAAATCCACACAATACAACACATACATGTATTCATTAAAACGCACTCAAGTACGCCGCCTTTCAGTGTTAATGACCTTGCTATGAGCTTTACATGAGGGTCAATTACTCTTGTTTTAATGTATACAACATCACAACATAAGTCTTTTTGATTGATGTGCTAACTGAAAGGTCACATGACGCCAATTTGCCTAAGTGCCGTCTGGCAAAATCTGTTCCTTAAATAAAGGATAAAAAATTCCCAGCACTTCTCATACATCATGAGTAACTAACGAGAATACATACCCAATATAATTATTGTTTTTCTTTCCTGATTACTATCCTTTCCCATCGTACCATCCGAAATATAAACGTATCCGAAATGTTAATTAGTAAACCATGTTTGCCAATACGCCAAACCATGCTTTTCTTTGTAATTGCACTGCAACAGAATATTGAGTGTAAATATGCTACAAAATAATTCATTTTGTATTAGATTATAGTGTGTTATATTATATTGTTATTTCTTCCTGTCGCTACGCATGCGCATAACGGTGCTTCCGGTGTAAGTAGCCGGTACTTTAATAGCCAGATACAAAGCGCTTTCATTTCAAGTAAATATTTATCGTATCTAAAACATCAAGCATTTTAATTTAACCAGAAAATTTCTTTCGACAACATTACCTCTTTAATGAAGAACCTTCACAGGATAGATCCTGGCACACGTTTGTTTTCTTTTAGTGATTTTGACACCAGAGGAAATCTGATAGTCGTGTTTTTTCTAAAGTTCGCCAAGTTTTTGCACCGAAATTGTTCATAACATCTTGTCTTGTTAGCAGAGTAATTTGTAAACATGTTGCCTGTTTCACGCTTTTTTTATGCTTTCGAAACGTATTGTATAGGTAAAACTGTCAATCCGCGTAGGATGTTTCATTTCAAATTGTGTAATTTCGAGTTCTTTGTTAGAATGAACGTAGGATGAAAAAAGGGAAAGCCATGAGGTAGCAAGTTATGTAAGCACACTGGAAAACATTTTTGTCATACTTAATTACATCACGTAGAAATTCCGAATTGAAACAATTAGTTTACAATATTTTTAAATGTCTGCTTCAAATGCCTTTGAACACACGATCGATGCCCAATCGACTAGAAATATGTTTGAAGTTACGTAAAGGCTTCTTGTAATAAATATGTAAGGAGTCTTGCTCTGTTTTCAATAATTTCAGTACGACGATCGGTTGACATAAACAGCAACCACCTTAAGCAACTGACAACTGATTGAAATAAATATCTCGGCTTGCATTTTTTGAAATCAGGGGTGAAATCTACTTTGTAGCTGAGTCCCTCTTTTCGGACATCATTCATTAGCTGGTTTGATTTGGTCATCTTGTTGTAAAGATAAATTGTAATTTGTTTAATGTGTTGGGGGCACTGTGATTTTGAAAGAGTTTTCCTATGTCTTCACACCGAGTATCTTCCACACTGAACGATGAGCGGTGATTTTTAATATCTACATTAATTTGTTGTTGGAATAACCTGATTCTTACTAAACTTATGACATGTTTTATATTGTAAAGCAAACCAATTCCTTTTTTGGCACATGTGCCATGATTCAGTGTATCTGAACACACCAAGGTATGACGGGCGTTCTATCACTTATTTGTGTGAATGACATTTTATTGCTTGAAGAAACTGAGGGAAATTCTGAGAACACTCTGAGAAATTAGAAAGCATGTGTCAGTGAGGAAGATTATATTATGTTCAAAGTAAGACCACGTCAATCAGCTTGTATTTATGCTTGACAAATCTATTTATTTAGGTCGATAGGAAAGTCGACAAATATTTACTGTAAAATCAAAATTGTTCGCGCTTTGGGATAAATTTGAGCTATTCTCACGATAAATCATATACTGTTGTATTAATTTTACGACAAAAACATTTAATCTCGCGAAACAACCTTATAATTTCAATTAGCGAAATATTGGCATCGCGAAAATATCCGATTTTACATTATCAAACGTTTTACATTGCTTAACATGATTATAGTTTTCAAAAGAATTATCGTTTTCATCTGCCTCGCGTTTTTTGTTATAGGTAAGATGAACGATCACTCTTCCTTTTAGCATTTAGTAGTTCTGCAGACGCGCACAAATCCTGCATGAACCGACTGCATCTGTTAAACATAACATGAACCATGCAGAGATTTTAACAACCTTGAATGGTAAATACCTACGTCTTTTCTATCATGGATGTGTTCAATAAATATAGATATATCGCCACAAACTTGTCATTTTAAGTATCATTGAAGATATGCTTACTCGCTTTCAGCTGATAACAAAGACATATTAAAAGAAACAGAAAGCATTTCTTCCTCTTTTTCACCCACATACGACCGCTAATGTCAAGATATGGCGTCAAGCGTAGCATCTGTACACTTCATTGTTTATAAGAATAAAGAATAATTAATTCATTAACTTATCAATTAATTACTACGCCTGACGAACGGGTTGTGTATTCCTGTGTTATTATTTTTTTGCTTCCGATCGTCTGACATCTGAAATGATTTGCACCAATTAATTGCTCTTTGCATGACAAATTGCTACTATGCACGCACTTTACGCGTACATACATCATCAGAGAGGAAGAACGCCACATTCTGATACCTTGGACATTATCGTAGATCTCTCTGTTAAAACTCAGAACTGACTCAGACAAACATTTGTTACTCCGTTTATCTCATTTTGCGAGTATTTTTTTGTACGACACAATTTTGAGTTCTTATTATTTTGTTTCGTTTTATTGGCATTACCAATTACTTAAACACATTCAAATAAAATTCGAAACTTCTGTCGGATGGCTTTACATGCTCTGTTACGCGAGTAGGAAGTCTAGCTATATAAATTTCTCGCAGACAAATTGTATTAATGTTCTATTTAAGTGTTCAAAGAACTGGAAAAAAGCATTCAATCCTCTGAGACGAATAATATTACAGACATGAACGTGGAAACTTTGCCTAGCGTGTGTAAATAGTTGAAACAAATTCGGGAGGCAATCATACACATTTTGAAACTCTCTTGAGGAATGCAATTCTGAGCACAAACCTATAAAAAATCTCAACACTTAAATTCTGGAATTGTTCAAAGGGTTTAATTTGTGTTCTGAACCATTGTTCTGGGAAGATTTTGGAGCGTACATATCATTTTCGGTTTTTGTGTATCTTTGCGCTCAATTAGGAATGCAGTTAATTAATGTTACCGTTTCTTCTTTCACTTATTTTGTTGCTTTTGACATAACAGAAAAGTACGCTTGAAATAGCATCAAGTAAATTAGTGCATTTTGTCTGTACTATATGTGTTATGTATAAAACATCGCAGACAAGCGCGCTGCCCGTTCAAAGGGTCCTGGCCTCGAGGCGTAGTGGTAGAGTGTTTGACTCCTGATCCGAAGGTCATGGGTTGGAATTTCTCCCTGGTCGCGGTTGAGCCTCGAACTTAACAATCCTAAGAATAGACCCGAATACTATTTAGGAGCCCAGAATGTAGTCATATAATAACAAAAAATAATCGAATATGAGATAACGTGTTTCACAGTTGATGTAAAATACAGAGGTTTCGTTTGCACACTATCATAAATATACATCATAGTTTAGATCTGATTTCTATAACATTTCATCATGTTTGAATACATGTATGTTATTTTAAGCTGCACGGATTTTCCCACATGTGTTGAGTTTTAAATTTTTATTACTAATTACTTAATTAGCCAAATTTCTTTCTTTACAAAACGGCATAAAATTTCTCATAACCTGGAAGAGGAATCGTTACCAGTTTTTTCATATACTTAAAATGAGATATCCTTGAAGCAAAACAATAGTAAAAGGCAAGCATAGTATATTCGCATGTTAAAACATCACCACTTAGCTGGTTTTTGCATTCGTCTTTAAATAAACAGAATTCCACCAAAGACAGCGCGGATCAAAGGTTTCAGCTGAATCGAGCGATCTATCTATATCTTCTAACATATGTTTTTATCGTGTTATTTGTTCGATCAATTTCACTACACGCTGAGTTTAAGATATTACTGGGAAAACCCCGCACAGTGATACATTGATAAATCGTGGCAAACAGCCATTGAGTTTAGTTATTTTACTAGTCAGCCTTGCTAAATAGTCCACGATATTGACGTTGTCTCTTAAATGCAACACTCGGCTTACATCTAATTTCTTCGTCTCTGGTGTTTCCTCAATTGCGTTGTCTGCATTATCTTTATCACAAATTTATAAGAGACTTTCTGTGTGCTTTTAAATGCACGTAGGTGACTGAAATATGACGTCATAGACATTTGGAGTTCAAAAGCATTCAATCTTCTTGACATTTGTGATGTAAACAAACATGCATCAATTAGAAAACACTTGCTCTTCAAACATATAAATTTTATGTCTGTTGGCGCGTGCAAGTTGTATATTAATTACCTAATTATAATTTACAGAACACGCTTAATTTAGTTTGCAGTTAATCACCCAAATATATCATTGCCAGTAAATTGCATAAAACTGGCATAAAATGCATCATTTAGAATTTTCGTGCGTATTGGGAACATACCAAAAATATCCGAGATTTGTAATGGTATTAGAAAATCTTTATGAAGCCAGTCAGTTGATTGTTGTATATGCGTACACTTCTGTGATGGTATACGGGCGGCTATTTTATAGAGGCGAGTATTAGAACGTCTATACAGACGCGTGGATAAAGACCTAATTTAAGGGAGACAGAAGGGATCTGGAAGTATTTTCGAAGGGGTTAATAAGAGGTGTTACAATTAATTTCCATTGTACATGAGGACGAAGAAATCTGAGATAGCTGAACATCTGTTTATGGAACTTGCGGGGTGTAGTACATGCGTTTATTCAAACCAGCTGCATAATGACGCTATTTTAAACAGAAAAAATGTCATAGGTGAATTCTATTTCCTTACACAATGCGAGTGTAATAAAAGCATTAAAATCTTGCACAAACGCTTACCCACTCTCCAAATCTCATTCATAACAACATTATCTTTGCTTATTCCACTTTTATCCCCCAAACTTAACCATTTCAATCCTAAACAAACTAGATTTCTTTATGTAAATATTCCTACATTATGCTAGCATTGAAAACTATTCGACGCTTTTCAATACCACAAAGCGGCGCTTGCAGTTTCATACAAAAATGTCCTGAAATTTAATAAAAGGCCATATCTCCGCTTTTATACCGACTTATATAGTAAGATTTAGTCATTTTTACAGTTCAATGTGACAATTTATCACCGGTTTACATGATTTAAACACTGGGTACATCGGGTGCTTATCAAAATCTGTAAACTGGTACTCAATAGTGTCAATAAGACAGACTATCACCAAGTTTCCTAGGTCAAGATTTAAACCAAGCGTGCTGTGATTTCGAGAGAGTCATTTTGTCCGACATTTAATGGATTAGCGAGTGGCTCAGTACAATTCAATATTTCGGTAATCATATTTACGTGAAGGTGTGAATCGTATCTTCTGTTAAACGCGTCTTTATCCATATTGTCAACTTTTTATGCGCTCAAGTAATTTGAACCGTTATGTGGGTTATTATACGAACTGTTGTGTTCCGTTTGGCTAAATTTGTCATTCTCTTCCTCCAGTACGGTGCAACTGACTGAAGAAAAAAGGACGGTTCTTTACCTTTTTACCAATTACGTAACAAATACAATTCAATGCATGTGACTTACAGAACATGTATAAAAATGGGGGCATATCAATGGTGGTACGATTTCACGAGGAAACAACACTATAAAAATATGAAATATCGACTTTTATGTATCGCTTTAAACAACTACAGTTATATATATGAAATTTACACAGCTTCAGTCTAATTCTCGTCATTTTAACCATAAACAAATTCAAAACATTGATTGTTCACAGGAAGTAATGTTGAAACGCAGTAAACGCTGTTTTATTTATATGTAATCCCAAATGCTGAATGTTTTCTATTCCATTAATACTTTTCTTGTTCAAACAAATGTATTTTTAATCAATGGTTATACATTTAACCCCGGTTTTCTGTTTCAATACTGACGTTTGAAGGTATATTATAGCTGGAAATTCGATGAGAAAGGAACGTAATATTGTATTACCAATGTACACACACGTGACAGCATAAATCAGTGTATGAGTACTTCATGTACAACTGTCATTTCATTAACACAAGTAATTTGGATGTTGAATGTTAGTACACATAATGGCATCGTATTTTATTTATACATGTATTTAGAAGAAAAGAAAACAAGCCATTCAAACTAGTGTAACTGATACTACGATTTAACGAAGTTTCGTTTTAATGGCAATGACAATTTCAGAGTTTTCACAATTCAATCATTGTTTACTTGTCCTAACCACAAACTTGTGGTGTTCACACATCTGAGTCATGTTGGGACACTATCGGGACCTTGTGGTGTTGGGTTAAATTGTATCTTGTATCAGAACATCGCGGTCTATGTTTAGACTGTCTCCAATATTTATACTTGTAAAACCCTCTCTTGTACCGGGACCCTGTGGTCTAGCGTTAAACCCTCTTTTGTACCGGGACCCTGTGGTCTAGCGTTAAACCCTCTTTTGTATCGGGACCCTATGGTCTAGGGTTAAGCCGTTTCTAGTACCGAGACCCTGTGGTCTAGGGTTGATCGTCCCTTTTATCGTGACCTGGTGTTTTTCGGGTAAACCGGCTCTAGAAACGGGAAACGTTTGGTTTAAGGTATATAAATTATGTTGGGTTACAGTGATAAGTTATTTACATATCTCTGTCTGCAAATGACGTACGAAGGTTACACACAGCGACAATGATTGCATTTAAATCGAACACACTCTTTTAAAAGACACTGCATCTTGAACACCGAGTATGAATACATGTATTTATTTTATGCAACAAATAAAAGGTCGATTTTTCACTCTTGTAGTTTGTTAAACATTTATTGAAACTGCAAAGCTGAAATATTCATAATAAAAAGCGCACATTAGAAGATTTACATAATTTATACATTGTGCACCGTATAAAAAACAGCATGACAGGATTTTCTCAATACATATCGTGGTTCGTACAACTGTAATACTCACTGTCATTGATAAATTCGAATTAAATAAGATAGCTTTACATGCTCGCCATTTTGCATAATCGGTTAAAGACATCCTTTGAGGTCATGTCGTTTAACGATTATGTTAGTCATAACATGAATTTTAATGGAATTAAACTATTATTGTCTTTTTTACAGTTCACATTTCTACAATCTTTTCTTTTTATACATTTTCTCTGTGAAATATAAAATCGTTTTTTTTTTACAATACACCCATATGATGGAAGTTGTCGATAACAATTAATCTATTTTGTGTTTAATGTTAACAAAGATTGTATACAAAAGGCTGGCGTATAAATTAAACGAAATTCTATTGGATTCGATGCAGTCATAAAACAAGCCATTGTGTATGTTTTATACGATTCAGAGCGCTCATTAATTTGATATAAAACGTCTGAATACGAAAATAAAGCTAGCATGTTCTCACCTGATAGTATTTACACATTTATCGATATAAATTTTAGCGGAAAAGTACAAAACTCTAGAGATTGCAATCTGATAAAAGTATTCTGATAAATACAGTATATATATCATTACACAATCGACTATATAACTATGTTTTCAAGTGGCAACACGTTACGGAGTCTAAAATATACGAAGTAATGTGAAAGCAGTAGTATGAACGATGAAATGTTGCATGCACAGTCAGCTGGCCATATTTATAATGAACAGAACAGACCAGACCAAACAGTTTATTCTTGTCTTAAGCAATGACAATGTATCGTCATTTACAAATATATACACAAATACATATCGTATTTATATATGAATAACATCAGTTACACTGTAATATTGTTGTTCGTAGGTTTCTGTTACAATGCACGAGTATTTCATACATAATACAAGGTCTCAAGGCACAAAGACAACACGTGCAAAACTTAAACAAACATGAAGAAAATCTTATCAATACAATGGATTCAGTGCAGATACTGCATGTGGGCTTAACTCAGTATGACGTCATGACAACCCCCCGCAAGCCAAATCCACATGGTACCCTTCTCTCATATGTTGCCCTGACTTGATTATTGTGTATTTGTTGCTGAAAATGTGTCCTCATTGGGCCTCAATATACTTTCCCCTTCATCCAGTTTCCTGAGATCTAAGGAACTCAAAACATCTAGTTATAGGTCCCATTCTGTCTTGGTACAAACGTATTGGTTGATGGACTCGTGAGGATTAGAAACCGAATCATACACCTACTGAAATTCCTGTCTGTGTTTAAGGTTTAGTTTTCGATATAAAAACTAATTCTGTATTACGCTTGAAGAATTAGTCTTAGTTAATGTGTGTATACAACTCTCTTACATCATGATTGGCATATTTTCTTCGTTGTTCTAGGATCCCCTACCTGGCTATCTTCCTACACTAGACTGTCTTGTCAAACACTACACTTATGATGTTCAATCGAATGTTTGAAGTTTGTAAATGCGTGTTTATGACAGAATCTTCGTGGTATCCCACTCGTAACTTAAAGACAAACATTTCATTTAAACTCAATGGTTTGTTTTTGTCATTTTCACAGACGTCTATATAGAATTTTCTCAGATTGTCTAAAAGCCAAGTGTCATTAATCGGAAATTGCCCTTTTCAGCATGTGAAGAGCACATTCAGAGCATAATTACGATCTTCCGTTTATGTTCTGTTTATTCGTTTGTATGCCAGAAATCTAATTTGGGCACGAAATGCGTGCTTCCTGGTATTATCCCATGGGGGGACACAAACTGTTGCTATTAATAGACGTTATTCCGTATGCTCTTTTTTATATTAAATTAGCGAAACACTGCTCGTTTCTATTTATAGGTCACAATGGCAAACCGAGAAGCGGCTGAACGAGCGTGTAAAGACCCAAACCCAATCATAGACGGACGAAAGGCAAATGTAAATTTAGCCTATTTAGGGGCAAAACCTAGAGGTATAGTATTTTTCTATGACTGTTTCTATTTATAGTAACAATACCGGAAATGACGTCATGAAAGGAGTTTTACAATTTAGAAACAAATTCAGAAACAATATATTGATATAACGTTTTATTATTGGAGATTTGTTTTATGACATAAAGTTTATTCTTCATGTTGTTCGACATTGATGGTTGAATTTTGTATAACATCGAAATGGACCCCCGCAATGATACTAGTACATGATAAGTTGTAAATAATACGCATCGGATTTTGTAATATAATTCCTTGTATATCACCAATCCAAACATAAAATATTCATTATTTTGCACTTACTCGACACTTCTTACACCAAAGCATGAACACTCGCGAGATCGCGTAAGGAACGTGAATAAATTGAATGAGATAAAAGTCGATAAAAATAATGATGTGAACGTTCTGTATATTATTAATCTAATTTCGAGACTTGATTAGGATTTAAAAAAACAACTTTACACTTAAATCGAAAGAGGATGTTAATTTCCGATTACACGAAGTAAAACTTTCTCTCCTATAACTTTACCCTGGGCTAAATATGTTATAGTAAATAGGAAAATCTACAACTACAATGGCTCTGTCTGTCGTGACGTATAATTGTCATCTTTATTTAATATTCAGAAAATAGTATGTGGCAACCATTTAAATATTGTTACGAAACAAATACTTCCACACGCATCATGTGTGCCAGACTGGCTATGTTTAGAAACTCATTAGAAAGTCAATGATTTAAGGAAAGTTTCATGCCGATCGATCGTACAGCAGAATTTAGAAAATGACGTTCTCATTCATTATTTAATAAATTTAGTTGGTACCCGAACGGCGTTTAATATTATGTCACGTTTTGGTTACGTTTATTGCGGTAACACTCAGACTATGTGACCTAATTCTGTGGCAGGTTTTGTCATCTCTCTCCTTCCTAGAGATCCATATACAAAGCTTCATAAAAAACCCAAAGTTGATAGACACATTGTGTTTTGTAATAGACTGCTTTTTTACGACGCCAACACGGGAATCATAAACATGTCGTACTATAACGACGGGGGTTTTAAGAAACCATTTCGGAACTGTCAATGGTGGCCAGAAATGTTCGACTGCTCTTTGAGAAATACGATTTTAAACGATTTATGTACACTGTGTCTGCTTTGTCACGTGTTACCAACGTTTGTCTTGTACAGTACAACGTCGCTAGAGTAACCTTCCTTTGGAATACGATAGTTTCGGTTGTTATGGAGAGGTTGTCTGCTCTAGAGAGCTTAAAATGTACATGAAAAAAAATATTAACAGAACATTGATACATTTTATTAAAGAGAGGTTGTTTCTCGAGAGTGGGCCACTTTAGATAAGTTACTCGGTGTATTCTTAAATAAGCTCATTTGCTGCATGAATGACACTCATTGTGGTACAAGTCTAGTGTCAAAGTTAGTTCAATTAAAATAGTACATGATGCAAACAAGAAAGGGTGAAGCCTTTCAAACCTGGATCTTACAGTTTGGCCATAATGCATTTCCAATTTCTATATTTCTCAATACTTTTCACAGTCATGATGGCACATTTTTCAAAAATCTAGTGTATGAATATGACCTTTTGTACAATAATAATTTCTTTATTCATCGGACATAAATACTTGGACTTGAGGTTCGGATTATCTCTATTGTATCCCTTGATTACAATTGTACCATTGTCACCATTTAATCACGGCATGAAACATGGACAATATTTTAACTACAGATTAGTCTGGCATACCTTTCCTATGTTTGCATTCAATTCTCAATAAAGTTCGATAATTATTAGATTTGATTTGTAATACTTACCGACTTTTAGCCGTCAAAATATTACTTATATTTCTAAGTGATTGTGTAGATTTAAATTTTCCTCCTTTAAACTGAAATAGTCCGAACTTCAATCACATGAACTGAATGTTTATATTGATTCCTGTAGAATCTTCCCATATTAACATGGATTTTGTACATTCATGAGAGTAGTAAACCGTTTTGCACTTCAGCCGTGTGAGAGTATTGTTTCATGGCCTCCGGAGTGAAGAGTACTCACTAAAGGGGGGCTATTTCAATAATGTTAATAACGTTGAATTGATCATTTCGAGTGAAGTATTGGGCTATTAAGGAATATTAGGCGCTTTTTGAAAAGTTGTAAATCTGACATTTCTTCCTTTTGACTTACTATGTATCCGGTTTAAGAGTTGGTGAGTATACCTCTGTTCACAAGGCTTGTATCGCATTAACAAACACTTAAAGCGCAATTAAATTCACATTGTAAATCGTTAAGTGCTCTTAATCGAATAAGCCACTAGAAAACGACCCACTGAGAAAAACGTAAAAAACGAACTCGGCTTGAGATGAAGTACATGTATGCTTGTATGCAAACGATAACACACGTTTCTTCAAGTTACCAAAACGTTTGGTCTTTAAGAGTTAATTGTAGTATAATTAGGCAAAGATTAGTAAACATGAGGAATCCTATTAAAGGTATAGGCTGTCTGATAATGTCTTTCACACTCCGTAGTTTCCTGTCCGTGCTTAGAGAGAACGTATTTGGGTTTCCTCTTCATTATTTGAAGGAAATTCGTAATTTGTTCAGTTAGCTAAACACCAATATTAATGCAAACGAATGTTGCTTTTTTCTTACCGGAAATCGAGTGTTCTTGGGCTAAGTTACAGTATTCTTGTTGCCCATTAATGCTCATTTTTCAGTCAGCTAATGGCTCAGTGGTCCGGAGGGAGTTCTAGCGCTGCATTAACCAGAAACCTATTATCATAAATATTCTTTCTCCTAGCCTCTAACTTATATCAGATTGTCTGGGCATTCTATCACTTAGATTTTGTGTTTAAGGCTTAAGAAAAAAGAAGGGTATTATGCGTTATGTTTTCACAGAAATTGGTAATTACTGATCTTTTTGATTGTCATTTAGTATTGCAACATATGTCCCTGCCATTAGAGATCAGGGCTCATTGTGAATTTGCGTTTTAGGGGTCATGAAAAAGAGGGTTTTGACAAAGGGGTTAAACTAGGATCTGTTTGACATTAAGGTGCCCACGGCAAATCTGGGAACTACATGGGATGACCTTGCCAAAGGGGTATTCATTCTCCACCATATTCATGTAAGTTTCGGCAGACCGAAATATTTAGTAATATCAAATTGTGACGTTTCATGGACCCACTCATTTGGAAAGGAAATTGAACATTTCTACATACATTCTACAATACTCTATTGCGTTATGATACGAATATTTGGTTTCAAACCGTCTGCTTAATTTGTTTGTAAATTAGACAGCAGACGTATCGATCCGAGAATTATCAATCTAACGTTTTCAGTGAGCCTCGTTTTGTATTGATAGAAATACCCCCAGCTGACTGAATAACCATGGTAGCGTTTTCTAGGCAGTAATTCAAACGGAATTTAAATCAGACCCTTGATTTTATAAACTGACCTTCAATAAATTCATAATTTCTAGGGTCTGCATCGTTCATGTTTGCAATCAATATGATTCCTTTGGGTTCTAACAAAACTTCAAACGATCAAAAAGTTTTAAGATTTTCCAATTTTCATGAAACTAATCTTTCCCGTCTGTCATATCATATAGCGCTTGTTGTATCTCACCATCTACGCTGATTCTATATTTCATTTCAAATAACAAGCATTCAAATATATTTACCGTTAAATCATGTCAAATTAGTGAAAAGAAGGCTGGATTTCAACCTTCGACAGCCGGGCTTCTCTTCACGCTAGTTTTATCTCGATTAAAGATTTCAGTAAAAATAATCATTTTATCTTCTCTCGACAACCTTTGCATTAAAACAAATGTATTCACCTGTTCAGGCAATCCTAGTATTTGGCGGGAAAGATTAGAGTACGCTTCTATTGTGTTACTACGATTTTTTTGTTCTTTTCTTCATGAAATCAGAGAAAAATCTATTTGAGAATTGTGTCCACTGTTTTTTTGTTCAGTTTTGTTTGAGCTCTGAAATTCTACTGCAATTTATCACCATCATGACCGAACAGATAATCGCTTATCTGACAATGATCAGGTACAAGTACCCATGAGATTGATATTAATCCAACGAGTTCATACTCGAGCCACATTGCCAGTAAGACCGGATTTCAGTATTACAATACGGTTCTAAAATACATTCCATGAAGAACTGATGTTACCTATCGGTAAAAATCGGTAAAAATATCACAAATGCATTTTCCAGGCCTCGCGAAGTCTGACGAGAGGATTCATGTGAGCTTGAAAATATATTGCTCCAATCAGTTTAACAATTCAATTAGTACGAAACTGGACACAAATGACCGATAAGCAGGACTTTACTTCTATAAGAAGTGTAGACAATACTTAAATAAGAACGCCATGAGTAATGCTAACAACTGATCACTTCTTTTGTAAAATTGAAGTTTAAGTCTAAATGAAGAGGGAAACCGGTTGTCATGGCATTGAAAAAAACGTAGCATAATAGTGAAGCATAAGTAACATAATCTCATTTCCGATGAATCAAACTTAAAACGTTAGTAGCTAGTTGTGATAAATTACGGGGCTGTTGTCAGAAGCGCAATCCTTTAACAAATTTTGATTTGAACGATGAATCGAGATAAAACTATGTAACGGTTGTTGTATGGCCGTTTATAATCTAACAAGGCGCTTAAACGGAAAATCTGACATAATATACTGACAGTAGAATTAATATTGTACTGCACACTGTCTATCAAACGAACTTGAAACAGAAAACCGAATCATTATTTTCTGTGTTTAATAAATTGCAATACGACCGCCATTGTGCTTTACGTTACCGTAAATAAGCGCGCCTTTGTGGCGGTATGGCTTTTACTCGTACATTACATACCCGCTGTTACATTTACGTTACCGTAAATAAGCGCGCCTTTGTGGCGGTATGGCTTTTACTCGTACATTACATACCCTCTGTTACATTTACGTTACCGTAAATAAGCGCGCCTTTGTGGCGGTATGGCTTTTACTCGTACATTACATACCCGCTGTTACATTTACGTTACCGTAAATAAGCGCGCCTTTGTGACGGTATGGCTTTTACTCGTACATTACATACTCGCTGTTACATTTACGTAACCACATTTTTAGCGAATTCCATTTATGAAATGATCACAAAAGGGGTCACATTTCGGTAACACTTTCAATGTATTGATGGCCGTTAAAACTGTTCAAAGTCTCACCTCTTTGAAGATATATCGGGGGCAAAAGCTTATGTCAATATTTACAAAAGAAAATGACATTTGCAGTGTAGCCGTAAAATATCGACAATGCCATACAGTGGGTAAGCTTTAACTTAAGGTCAATAAAACCCACAATAGTGTTTGCTTTTCGAATGATTACTTTTATAATATAAACATATAAAATTAAACTATGAACGAATGAGTTACATTCTGTATTCACGTGGGTTTGAAAAGAATCGTTGATTATTGGAAATAACTTTTAGGTGTTAGACGGAACAAAATCAATGTTTTCGTGTCATGTGGTGCCGTGGTATAGTGTCAAATAATTAATATAAGACGTTGTTCAGCAATGGAAGGGGGGTTCCCTTTCGATGTTAGTGTTTCATATTTCGAATCTCAAGTATTTCTATCAATTGTTACCCAAGTTTAAGTGTATTTCAAAGTTGTATCTGAGTAAGAGATCAAATGTTTTATATTTAGTTATTCAATTGTGGTAACGGATAATGTTATTTTTACCCTATTGCGACCCCTGAAACAAGGGGTTCACGATTTTAGAACTAAGGTCATACGATGTATACATCACTTAATACATTGTGTTCGAGTACCGGTAATACCTAGAGTATATGTTTTAAAACATCTATTTTTACTGACAAGGTCAAGGTAACATTATCATTTGCAAAGCATTTTTGTTTGAATTGTCGCTGCACATCATTATGATACTCATAGTGCCATGTGTTACATGAAATGAATTATATTGATGCACTTGTGACTTTTATATTTATTTGCTATGTATTATGGATAAACGTGCATGGCGTTTGTTGTTAATCAGCCCTTTCATTGATGTGAACAAACCCTTCAGTTAATTTAACCCTTTACCCACCCACTTCGTCTGATAGACTGCGTTTAGCTTCAATGAACGAATTATCTGTTTTTTCCTGCGAAAATTATACAAACGTGGTTACGTACATTAATTCTCCTTTTGCAATGAAACAATTAACACTGCTTTTCATTTAAAACGGAAATTTCGTTGAAATGTTGAATGCGAAGGGTGATGACTTTTTGGTCGAGTTTTTAAAACTTAAATTCAATGTGTGCGGTGATTTTTTCATCAATTCTAAAAGTTAATTATACTATGTCGATACTTTTTATACAGACCCTGTTTACTTATAAAGTTAATAATGTCGGATATCACCAGACGGACAGCAAACAGCGCGTACCAATGGAGTTCCCGCAATATTAATAATACATTTGGTCGAACCAAAAGGCAAACGAATTAATCCTGTGTACATGCTATCTTATTTCCGTTTTGTAATCGAATTTCCGACTTATTTAAACACAACTGTAACAAATCAGTGCAAATTAAATTAAAAATGCACGATTTTTTCTAGTTTTACAATCGACAAACATTTCACATTGTATATTAGGGTTTCATTTTACCATTAATAATATATTTCGAGCCGCGGAATTCAACAAAATTAGTTTCATTCTAAATATTTTGATGCAAATGTCAGGCAGTATACAAACTTTGATACATCGAAAAATGATTACATGTTATTCATTATTCCCCCTGGTGTTTGATAATAGCGCATTTATTCGAGCATTATATGAAGTTGCATATCAAATGCCGTTCAATTTGTTAAATAGCAGTGAGATATTTCAAAGAAACTCGAGGCAAAGCGATCCTATGATACACGATTATTTCAGTTAATAATCAATGTGAAATATTGCCGAGTTGATTATTTCAAAGTATAACACCTTTAGACAAGTTAATGCAGAATGTCAAAAACATGAAGCCTTTCTTCAATGAAATTATTTCATTCTGTTATCAGTTAAAGACAGAAAAAACGCAGAATGTGTTATTCTAACAGTTTTGTCATGTTTTATTTTTAATTATGAATAAAAGGCGCCATTTTGGCTGTTGCTGCAGTCTAAGATTTGTTTCGTATTAAAGAGACTCACATGCAGCCTTTATATGCTATTGGTGTTATGCTTTTGATTTTACTAGAACTATTTTAACTCCCTTAGCTAACCTTCCCAATTATTATCCATTACTCAATGATTCTAATTACAGCTCTACCAATTGCTATTAAAACAGGAATACCTGGTGTACTTCCGGGACAGTTCGGGTAAGTTAGTTTTTATATCTCCTTTAGAGTGCTCGATTAACCAATTCTAGTTCAATTTCGGGAAAAAATCGAGCCGAGATGTTCTAAAAATAGCTCCAGATCGCAAAGACTCGGTGTCATGTGACTAAACCGCACACTGCACCCCATTGTATGACATACAGTCTTTGTGCTGCTACTTTTAAACTTGCTCGGATAAAAGTCTAGTCTCTGCTTTTTAACATTTAATAGCTTCATGTATGTTTAAGCAACATCCTATCCCAAACTAGGGTAGAGATAAACTAGTGCCACCCAACATCTAGCGAAATGTCCCCAGATTTCAGAAATGTATTCAGTATTTTAATACATGTAGGTCGTTCGTTTATACTCTATGTGTTTTAATTCTAATGTATTATGTATATGTTTGTTACGTTTAAGCATGTAATGTTAGTGTATCATGCATTTCTAATGGATATATTCCACGAATTTATAAAACAATATACATGTATGTTCATTTTTTTTTCAAGGGCATATTTCACAAAATTTGAAACTCTCATTATTCCTCTCGTTTCATCATTACTTTAGTGCATAATCGCTTGTTATATGCGGATTGCCAATTTTGATATTTTCATTCAGTTCAGCAATGACTTCAACCATGGTTGTGGAAATCAGACATTTTCTCCTGACGTTTCAATAATAAATCTTACGCGTAACAGTCGGATTCCTTCGTCATTTTCCGCCGCACAATGTCTATTTTGATGAAAGTGGGCGAAAGGTTTCGATTGAATTCGCACACGTGTTAGGAAATGCATACTGGTCTGTTAAAAAGTGCAGGCACTATAAATCTCCTTAATCATACTTTAATATGAATATTTCAAATGAAACGAGAACGAAAAATATTTAAATAAATAAAGTGCAATTTGAGGTTTCCGACAAAAAAACAGTCAGGTGTGAAATGTCTGGTTGAAAAATATTTATTTCGTACGCAATGGAGATGAGTGGAATATGGCGGATGTTGTTCAAAAATGTCATGGATTTATTTAATCAGTATTATGGATTGTCACATCATAGCGATTATTTATTTTGGTGTCAGAATGAGGAAAGTAGATCAGGTTGTTTTAAGATAATTCTGGAGAAAAATGTAAATTTTTAACTGAAAATAAGTTGTGCTGTAGTATACATAGTAAATTGCAGCTATTATTTTTTATGTTCCAATGGTAGAATTCCAATATGGCCAGCTTGAATTGACGCTACGTCACTCATCCAGAGTGTGACGTCATGTCACGTGACTAGAAAAATCAAGATGGCGGCCACATGTGGACAGCAGAATTATTCTGGTAGAAAGTTCTAAAGAGATTTAGAACATTGTTTGAGTTGATGTGTTTTGATTAGTTGTGTATATCGTCTTTATTCTTGCTTGACCAGTGTGATAAAATGTGGAAACAAAATGGCGATAGTTTCTGATGTTGGCTGGAAATTCAGAAATCTGCAGTGAAATTTAGTGACTTTTTATTTCCTTTTTGCATTTTTATTTTTCTTTAATTCCCGTTTTAGTGTGGACCATTGAAAGCGTGCTGTGGACGAAAAATTGGCACTGAATATTTATTCCGTTCAATCAAATTTTGTGAAATTGTTCTTACTAAGCACAGAATACTAACACATTTGTTGAGAATGTTTTTTCTGTTATTTATATTCGGCTGTTTTCGTAATCACTCGGTCTTTTCCGTGAAATATCGTGCTGTGTTCGGAAAATAGCGGAAAAGACCAAGTATACTAATACGCTACATGCAAATGAGATGTTTATTATTGATGAATGTTTAATTATAGTTTTATTAAACATTTAAAGGCTTTTTTCACGACTTTAAAATTATTTTTTAAAAAATGTAATCTATTTGCATGGAGCATAAGTTTTGACAAATCCTTAAAATAAATTAAAAGCAATACTTTTAAACAAAAGATAGAAAAAGAAAATGCTTATCTCGCGGATTTTTTATTTTAGAAATTTAAAACAATTAATATGATATTGTAATATATGATGATGTTATCTGTCTGACCCAATAGAAGATGTCATATTGTTACGATTTACCGTAAGCGCCATCTTGAGGACATATGGCTGTGAGAATATGTTTGAGACTATTGTTCGTTCGTTTGTATTTTAATTTGATTGTTCTGATAAGCGGATAATAGACTGATGCTTCTTGGTACAAACAGATTGTGCAGAAAATCGGTGGCAAGAGTCGGCATTGAATATTTGTTCATGGCATTTTACTGGCTTTATTAATGCTTGTATCACACTTAGATAACTTGAAATAGCGAACAAATTGCATCTTCAAAGCAATGTAAACCCTGCCTTATGATAACATATCAAATTTTATATCTATAGGATTTATTTCAGCAATTATGGCTTCAAAACTGCCATGTAATTGTTTAGGGAACGATCCATATCTAGGTTACAGGGGGCGTTGAATCGTCTCGTCTCAAAATTTATACAGTGCAATGGTTAATAGTCATATCCGAATATTGCCCTGTCCGAAATCAAATGTAGTATCGGGAAATGCCAAAACCCCTATTGTCACATAGCAATGGCAAAATATACACCCTGCATATTAGAATACGTGTATCGTTCAACAGTTGACTGTTTTAAATACTTGTTGTCACATTGTTGTACCAGTTTCAATAACTCACTATTGACTACATACTGGTGATATTTATTCCGTTTCTAAGGCAAACACAAATACATTATATACGTCTCGTTGCCATTGTCTGACAGTAAACACCACTTCTTATGCAACGCGTTATGTCTATAAAATATGTATATCTTTTGGCGGCAAATTGTCAATATCGTTAAAGTAAAGTGCATTCAGCTTGTAGGATAGATAACCATATACACGAATCAGAATGTAATGACTGTCCGGGCCATTGGATGTTCTACAAACTGCTGTTGTTGTTGCAGGTTTTAATGGTTTTGTTGATGTTGTTGTTGTAAGAAAATAGAAGTTCATTTCTGCAGAATTTCGTCTGCATCAAGTCTGACTTTTACTGTTGTAAGAATCTTGTTGTGTTTCTCAGTGTGTAATATGACCAGTCCGTTCTCGAGATATACATCATCGTGTCTGATCAAAATGTCGTCTACAAGCAATAATTTATTATACATTTATCAAACCGTTTATCAGCGCAATGACTGTTGCAGTTAGCCGAAAGTTTACACCAGTCAATGATAAGCCACGTGATGTCCACTCAAAACCTGAATCCCGCTGCTTCAAACGCTTTTTGGCTTAATAATAGATATTTATCAAAGAGGAGACTTGATTTGCGATATTACCTCATAAGTAGTACTAGACTTGTACGAAATGTGGTAACCGTATGTGTTCTTTTATAAGGATACTATCGGGCTATAAACTGATTAAAAGTTGGTGTTATGTATCGTGTTAGTGCATTTGAATTGGGAAATGTATATTCATATCCACAAACGAAACTCTTGTAATTTCATGCAATTAAACCAATTACATAGGTTTTGGCTATTCGTCTTCTAAACATACTTCAACTACTTACTTCGGTCTTTATTCCGTTGCCATATAAATTACACGCCACTTTATACGTATTAAATATATATAAAAGCATTCTTGAACATCATTGGTACGACAGAGCCCGGGGACGAATCATGTGACCAGGTGTTTTCATAATTAATATTGTCTAAGTCTGAAAAATAGATTCATGTAGGATTTCTTTGCAACAAACGTGTGAATGCATTTTGTGGTACATCAAGTTCGTGCAAATGGAATGCAAAAAAGCATTGCCAAACATTTAATTAATACATCATTAAAGGTATTTTTATAACAAATACTCAACGTACCAAAAAAAGTGATTTGTAATCATTAATTAGTTCCATCTGGTGTAGTTGATATGTATCAGTCATCCTGGGTTCTACCGAACAATGAATTCGGCAGATTTTTTTTTTTGTAAAAAAAAATTACATCATCATTAACTCTAATTTGAAATATTATCCACCAATTCCACAAATTAGTTGTAAAACATGTAAACCCACCCGTAAGATATCAATATGTTTACATCAAAAACGATATCTGTTATCATCATAGGTTTTCTTAGTAATTCTCACAAGATTTATATTCTCACGCTTCCCCGCCCCTACATCCTTTGGAAAATAATGGTTAAACATCTGAGGATAAATGTAACAATAATGGCTGCATATTTGTTAAAACGAATTATTTTCACCGAGAAAAGAAAATACCGATTTTTTCATATTCAAACTTATTTTCTTTTTCTGATTGCTACTTTTAGACCGTAAATGTGAAGTCGACAATTCGCTATGAATAACCGAGCTATTTCAACATTTGTTTTGCCCTAAATAGGTATGACCGACTAATCTGGTAATTGTTTGGGTTGTGTTGTGAAAATAAACCGTTGGATCTTTGTAATGGATTTCACACAATCCTAATTTCTAGGATAAATAAACGACCATGACCTTTCAAAAACAAATGGTAGAATTATCAAAAGAAAAATCTCGAATACGCAATGATTGGTTGTTATTAAAAAATATAAAAAAAACTAGTAATAACACATGACCGGAAGTGAACTTCAAAAATAAAGCTGCTTTCGATTGTTCTTACGTTTTCTCAGAATCTTGAGAAGTTTAACACCATGCGGTATAGATGGCAATTTGAACGGTAAAACATGCGAAGTCAGATATCCGCCATTTTGAGTTGGTCAGAACAACGCGTGTTCGATCACAAAATAGATTGAGATACAATTGTCGTGTCTTGTGTTAATGTTGACAGAGATTAATTTCAATGGTCGCTTTGAAGTGAACCGATTTTTACAAATACTTGACTGACCACAAACTATTTATTTGCATTTCTATTTACCTGATCAGCTGTCTGTCATAAGAAAGAAAAGTTATATATAACAGAGCTAAACGTAAAATGAATTATGAATAGTTGGACCATGAGTGGAAGAAATATTCAGAATCGGCTTTTGTCACATAAATTCGCGACATTTATTAAAATAAAATAAATGCTTCGAATAGTCTTTTCGGTGAGCTTTATCAATAAATCGTTACGTTTATTAGTTTAAGAACCTTTCCAAAACGATTTTCAAACGATTTAATCTCGAAATGCAAAGCAGAAAATAACCACACATCAAGACTGTCTATGATTTGTTAATGTGTGTTATCAGTGAGAAAAGCAAATAACTGGTGCAATACATCTCATATTAACTCCATCAATACTTAGACACGTTCAAGATAACATTTAAATGATTTTGTGCAATTTATTCGTGAAACAACGCATAAATAAAATCGATTTGAGAAATTATCCCACAAATGTCAGGGACAACCGAAATATTTTCACCTGAACGGCCCGGGCTTTAGACTATTAATTATGCATTTAAATTGCAAAATATCTGTGCTTGGTGATTTGAGGAATGCTTTCGAAAATCAATGTTTATACATATGCAATGAATTGAGTTATTGACACAAAATGAAACAATGTTTTCATAGCGCCGCGTGACAATCTCAAAAACTGATACGGCAAACATTTAGGGTTTAGCGTTTGGAATTTTATCATTTGCGGAAATTAGTATTATATCCCTTTTCATGATTGCTTTGCAGTATCGATAAATCAAAATACCAGGATGCAATGAGGATATATTATAACTTGTTCTGCGAGTTGATTGTAAAAGTTTTTTTCTTCAAAATTCCAGTTCTCTAGAAATCACTTTAGCTTTCGTTTTCTCTCTATATGGTAACCAAAGACTTTAACGTCAAATCAATATCCCTTTAACGGTCCCCTAATCTTCTTACAGGATGGCAACACTAGGGAATATCAAAGGGCAGTGGCATTTCGAGCTTGTTCATTTTTGAAGTCGTAGAAACTCTCGGCAGTAAACGGTGAAATGAACTTTGAAGGCGCAATCACAGGGGATTTGTCTCATTCGATTGATTCCTATGTTTGCCTGCTTTTCATTCACACTTCGTCTTGCGTTGGCATTTCACTCAGAAAATTCGACATTCCCTGTAATTCAGTCTTTTCAATATTCATCGCTTCAGCATTTCATTTCGTTTAAAATTTCGTCTCCCTATGTTATATTATGACCAACGCCGTAATTTTTTACAATTGTGAATATCAAACATCGTTAAAGAAAAGTTGTAAGAATACTTCCGCATTTTAGTAACTTTGTCCCTCAGGGTCGCTTTTCCGTACTTAAATTGAGCACTTCATGGTTCTGTTTTAGATCAGGGATTGTGGGACTGTTTTCCTGATGGACCTGTCATTATTTTGCGTATTTAAAAAGTGTTCTCTTGCGTTTTCAATCATCTTTTATTTTGAAATAATTGCCACTAAAAGAAGCAAATAATTATAGAATCTGTACGCAAGATAACATCGCTATCCACAATAAGTTTGATATTTTCGTGTAGCCCTGAGGCACACAATTTGATTAAGGAATTTCCAGGAAGTCCCAATATATGTATGAAAAGCTATTTCAATACAGACGAGAAATGTTTTAGATAAAAGAAATGGACAGACACTTTTTCAATGTTTGATAGTTACAAAACCGGATGGTGGTGAATATCTGGATTCTTCAATTAGTCAAGTAACTAATCCTATAATATTAATCAAACATTTTCGGACATTTGAAATTTCGGATATAATTATTATTTACAGCTGATAAGCCCTTTATCTGATGATGGTTCTGTATGATCTGTTTAGATACATCCATACTGTGATACTATCGATTCCACAGGTCATCGATAAAAATCTTGATTTTTTTCCTAAGAAAAGCTTTCTATTAATCTATCAGATGTGGAAACGGTTGGATTTTCACGATTCTCACTTTTCCTCTACAATGATAAGATCAGAGACCCTGAGTTTTCATTATTATTGATATGTTGTTATCAGTAGACAACACTAACAAGGCCATTTGAAACACAACCTGGTCAAGTTGCTCAGACGCTTGTCTGGAGAAGTCTTCCGGACGCTTTACTTGGCATCTGATGTCATACTGAACGCTTTTCTTAAGCGCCTCTCTAACAGTATACTGGACGTTTCTTTTGAACGCATTCTCGACTCTTTACTGACGTCTTACTGGACGCTTAACTGAGCTACAGTTGCACTAGACGCTAGTTTTAAGTTATTTATCACAGACGCTTGTCTAAAAAAATAAAAATGGCTCTTTAAGAGTTCGTTTTTTGTCGCTGAAACTTTCTTTTTTGATGAGCTTCTTGGCATAAACCGACTGACTCTCATGATGCTTGTTCAAATTGTAAAAATGGCAAGCTAAATTGTAAACATACTTCCGCTCTGATCAATTTTGGCGTCGAAATACCGAAAACGTGGAACTAAATCCTTCACCGCTCGATAACCATCAACTACCAAGTCTAAATGACCAGACATAAAACGCTAAAGCATTTCTCAACATTTCACAAGTCTTAATGTATCTGACAGGGTATTCATTGCTCCACGTTTTCAGTGTAGAAACACGTCATTCAACAATTTGCAACTACGACTCCCGGGAGATGTCATGATATGTAGTAAGTTAGTTCTCAGCCCAGGAAAACTTCGTGTCTTGATTTTAGGCTTCTTAACAATTCGTTGATAAAATATTGCTCTAATTTTCCAAAATAAATGAGAACATTCTCTAGACAATTAGGTTTGCCATTACTGAGCCGACTCTCTTTAATTGTAACAAATTGATTGTAATTAGAAGCATATTTACAGACAATACGATGCGTATAACGTTCTACAGGTCAGCCTGTTCCTTAAGAATTCTTTGTTTTGGCAGTGACTGTTATCGGGCTCTGGTTAATGAACTTTAAGTACATGGCTTTAGTCCAAGTCATTTATGAGGTTAAGAGAGGGGGTCGGCATGTGTACGTTCTAAGAATGACTTGTTCATTGTTGTATATGATTATATTTTGGGAAAAACTCCAGACAATGAGTTAAGCTATGACTGTGATGAAGACATGTTGGTAACAAACGAACGAATGTCATGATGCTATTGTAAATGCTATTGTAAATGGTTCATGTGTTATGATGCGAACATAGGGATAGAGTTAATGACTAAAAACTATTAGCAAGCAAGTGATTGTTTCATCTTAATAATTAAGGTGTTTGAAGGCATTAATAATTATCATATTCGCAAAGTATGCAGCTTTACACAGCTTTACACAGGGTGTTGTCTATATGTATGTAGATGCGTCCTTGTGGTTTTGGGGGGATGGATGTACACTGTGTTTTTGTACAGCTCGTCTTCTTTATCCATTTGTAAACGAAATGTTTCGATTTTTTTAAAAGTAGAATTGACAGACGGACATACAGAATTACCTACGTATAATAGGAAAGAAAATCAGATGTTTGACTGATAAACTTATTAACTATATAGTTTACGGAACACACACAAAGGAGCTCTCAAAGTATCTATATACATGTAAACAATGCACACATGATGTGAAAGTTCAAAGCAAGTTAACAGATTCTAGGAATCTACGTGAGCAATTATTCCGACAATATTTGGTACAAGTTGTATATGTTCCGTGCACTTCCGTGGACTTTTATTTCCAAGAATAAACTTAAAATTCCCCCGGGATGCGTTCGAGTGCAGTAGGAAAGATGTTCTGTTAATTTTAACCGGACAATATCTCATACCAATAATGATTGTTCACTCGGTAAATTGTTTCTCTTATTGGAACCATTCCTGGTATAAGTAAGGAAGAATGCCGAAGTGTGCCGTATAATTACTAAACCTACTTAAAACTATTTATTGTCAGAGATAACGGCGCAAGTGAACGAGAATATGTTCTTGAAGTTGGTTGTGCTAAACAAAGCGGTAACATATGGAAATGTGAACGAATCGATGATGTAGATAAAATATAGAGTAACATAAGCGACTTATATCCAATTTAATCTTCGTACAAATTCACAAAAGGAACTCAAATCCTACCCATAATCCACTCGGTTGATGACGTCATAAAAAATGATTTTTGAACTGTAATCCTTATCATTGTCGATGTACGCTTTTTATTTCTGTTCGTTTTTTTACAACAGTAGATGATATTTGTTTGATTGTTCGCGGCAGACATCACATTTTGTTTATAAAACACGAATTAGAAAATGTCTTTACCAATCTATGTAGATATCGTGAGATCAAGGTTTTTTGGTAGTCTTAATTTTCCTGACTACCGCCTGGTATTTGGTCGAAACGATAATAGTTTGCGTAAGCGTGTCTTGGAATCTATTAGATTCATCTTCAAAAGATATCAACGAATTGTATTAATTTTTGGAACTATTTTCTCCAGCGTACAGATTACTTGATCGTCTGCTGGTTACCGCTGCGTCCCTACATGACCGAAGTTATCCGAGTGTACTTATCAATGGTTTAATTAAGTTTCTCCCAACTCTTTTACTCAGCGTTCCATCAAATAATTTACTCATCCGAACAATGCTTTCAGCGCATTCCTTGCCCATAGAGAACAACAACGATTTACTCCCTCGCCGCGGCGGAATGTACAAGAATGTACTGACGTCAGTTTCGCTTCAATCTCTCCCTTTCTCTAGAATTAAGTAGTCTCTATGCGGTCCTTTTCAATACTTTTGTGAAATGGGCAAACTCCAGGAATAATCCGCGTTTAATCGCTAGTTCTCTTTGAGCCAATTTTTAGAATGCATTCTTCACAATGGCATTAATTTGCATACCTTGAATTACACACAATTGTTCCATGAATCGTTTTTATTAGCTTTAATACGTCGCTTTCTCATCGAAATCTTGCTTCACGTCAGCCTTAGAATATTCATAACAAAAGCTTCATATTTTTTTTAAAGTTTGAGATCGTTTTAAGATCTTATTGCTTCTGTTGTGATATGTATTGTGAACGTGAGTATGAAAGATTTTCTCGCGAGATTCATTCACAAATTAGTGAAGAATACTTTGCGGACGCATTGGAACAAATATGCGGCCCTTGTATAGAGAATTATGTTATACATACGTAGCATAAGTTTGAGTCGAATCCCGCTGCCGAACATCGGGTTAGGAGGTATTGTTTGAGGCAAAGTAAGATCTCTGATCCCATAAAACAGGAAAATGATGGAATGAGGAAAAAGGAAATCAAATTTTGAAATAAAAAGTTTAAAACTCGCGGCGTGTGAACTTTTTGCTCATAGCTGTTCTTGATGTGTCTTTTATACCGCTTTTTTCTATATACAGACAATGACAACATGATTAAAATTTAGTACTAACATAATTATTTGGTATTGTTGGAGTAAACTGTAAATGGATTTAATAACCATGAAATCTAATAAAGGGATAATATAGTTATGTATATAAGTGTTCTACAGTCTCGATGACTATTTTACTATTTACGATGTCGTTAAACAATCTTTATTTGGGACATACTTACGTCAGAGACATAATGCATACAGTTGCAGTTTTTGAAACAGTACTAAAGCATACTGCCGGGTGTTCCGGAAACGAGACTTTATTCCCATCGAATGTCATGTGATCAATGTACCGGTGTAACTTGAACAATTCCTCTTGCTACGAACTACATCATGTTTACTTTAAGTGTTTTAACACTGCTAGCCATGAAACAGGTATGTTTTAACATGGAACTTTCATGACGCATATTTATCATCGTTTGTGTTTACTTTAGTCATGAAACTTTGAAAAACCAACAGATTTACGACAATAAAACCATTTTCGGCATCATACATCATTTTACACTCTCCAACTTGAGAGTTTTGACAAAAAAACTTTGTATTATCTGTTTTGAACGAAAGAAACATGCAGTGAATAAACGAGACTCCAGTAGATACCGTTATACGTTTTATTGGTGCCGTAAATCGGTTATTCAACCTGAAGTGACGAATTCTGTCACAGGAGTGCGGCAATTCACGCTCGCTCCGGAATGTGCAGAAAAACGTGTAAATTATACCCATATATAAATCGCGTTATCTTATGAGATAAGACTATATTTCTTATATTAAACGGCTTACTTGATAAATTTAGAATGATGTGAAACAGTTTTTTGCAATTTTACGACAGTTTAAACAAAAAACTTTGGCAGGTAATCGAATTTGTGTAAACAACTACACTTTTTAAATACGCGGCCCCTTATCACGATCAAAGAGCCCCGGACTGTTTGTAATTGAACGTCTTATTTGAACCGATATTTTATAACTGTTTTCCTACTATTGGGGGATATTTGTAGATCATTGTTCGAACTGATGTGCAAAGAAATAAACACTGAGTACTGACATTCTATTTTTTCTTTATGATGTTTGAATGTTAAAACAAATGCTTCTCATCTCAGTACCCGTGAAAATCTGATGATTTTATAATTCAACAATACTTCAATAGAATTTAAGGGACTCTGAAATATCGGGCATTCGTGTGTGTGCGTGTGGGGGGTACATTCAATTTGGAAAAATAAGAACATTCGATTTTCAGAATATTAGTTTCAAATTTCATACATCGAATCATATTCGCGTTTATATATGACAATATTTGAAACCATAAATACATAAATATGTTCTATGTCTAAAGAATGGTGATTATTATATATTTATCTCATGCTTTGTACCTTAATTCGTTTCAATTCAACAAAAAATGGTCTTTTGTTCGTCGCTTTAGATTTTGTGATAGGAGAAAGTCGACGATGACAAATTATATTCTATTTTCTAGACTACAAAGTATAAAACTGCTCAGTCAACGTCAAACGTGTGTTTTGTACTGAACAATACAAGATCATGTATTAAGCGTCATTCATTCGTAAAATGCGACTCACAGAGTTGCACAGTCCAGTTATTGTGTAATCAGACATTCTATTCCATTGATTGAATAGAAATGAATCGTAAGAATCATGAATAAGAATTGATAAAAGATCGATATTTTAATAATATACAAAATGCAAATCATTCGTTTGTAAAACTGTTTTGATAAATATGATATCAGTTGAGTTTTTTCCGTTTTAGTGAAAGAAAAATGTTTGTAGGGCCGCGGATTGTGTCCAATCCGTCGAATAAACGATATTTTATTTCATATTTTCGATTTATTTGGCTTCATTTTGTTAACGATTTTGTACCGATATTTTTACTTACGCAATCAATTTCAATTTAATAATTCATGCATTTCATGGAGGGTATGCAGACCAAGGTAGCAAACCGCCATGAATGGGCTAACCTCGATATTGACTTTATTCAGGGACATAGAGATTGTAAATCAAGAGATTGGTACGAAATAAATATATTTGCATAGAAATTAAGTAGCAGATAAACTTATTTGGTTCTCATTCCTTGAAATACTCATTAAAATTCCATTAAATATGATTTAGTCAATTAAAAGATTAAAGACGTGGTTAATTTGCACAAGTGTAATGTAAATGAAGCGATATTTGATACACAAAGCGTGCGTTTAACTCCTATACTTAATTTATGTTAAAAGAGACCACATTTTATCAATTTTAAATTCTAGAATTTCACGCTTGTGGTCTGGAAATTTAGCATTAAAAGATGTGGTGTCATCGATTTATTTAGTCTACATTTACTGGAACGAATATTGGCTCTGTTTACATCGATTTTTTGGAAAATTCAACTTTTATTCAAAGATGACATTAAGTTTGTGAACATATGTTTGAAAACTAATCTGACATTTTCGTTTTTCGTGTTGAAAATATGCTTTTATACGGGTTTGTGATTTGTGTATCTTAGCGCACGGCTGAAAGTGATGCATTGAACCCATTTAATAAGACATGGGGAAATTGTTCTCTCAAACAGTAATCATCGTTTCCCTTGCAAAACAATACTTTTATTGTCTTCATTAATAATTATATATTATGTTTTGTCAAGCTGAAAGGATCTTAATAGAAAATTCATTAAAGATCACGTGACGTGTTGCCCTCTCACTCAATCTGAGCATCTTGGGGGCTTTTTCACTAAAAAATATATCTCGACGGAAAATACCTAGTAATTCCGATTAGCTCCGAATTTTGTATTTTCGTCTGACATGTAGCTTGAATTATACGTGTCAATACTGATAAAATATTTAAATGTATCGATAGCGAAAATGATCATATCAGACGTAATTTTATAGCAGATAAAACACTTGACCCGGTAATGTAAACAAGACTGAAAATTACATACTGTCTAGGTAGTGAAGAGCGCAAAGATTTACAAAAGAGCGAAAACATACCAATAAAATAGAAAAGTAAATACAAACTGAAGAAAAGAAGGCTAAATCGTTTGAAACGATTGGCAATATTGTAGAAATTTAACTGATTCATTTTAACGCTCTTAAATCGCATGTTCATGTGATCTGATGTGCGAATCTCTGTACAAACTGATATTCATGAACATTTAAAAAATAATCAAAACCAAATTCGAAGTAAATTGAAACTAATCGTGTATTTCAATCAGTAACTAATCTGAGTACATTGTCCTGTGTCATCTAGATAAAAGTGAAATCACTGATTTTTTGTATTTTCTTATCAAAGTATGATTGAGCATTGGACTAGATTGACTGGTATAATTAATCATTTCGCTCTTTATAATTATCTTAAAATCAAATATAATGACTCTGTAGTATATTTTTGAAATATGATCATAATTGAAAGAATGGTAATGATAATGCGGCTGTCTGTATTTTGATGTGTGTTGATAATGTACTCAAATATAATGATATTTTATGATTTCTTACCGTTTAATTTTAATTGCTAACGTTTGATGTTTCTTTGTCATCTACAAAGCCCAGTCGATTAACTAACGTCGTATAATAATATCATACTTAAAAACCCAATGTCAAGGTCATATAAACGATGTTGAAATGTACAATTGAAGTCAATTTTTTTAGTACAATACTCGAATTTAAAGGATTTTTGAATTGCACTTTTTGAATTTTGAATATGTAAGTTGCCAAAACAGTTTTATTACCTGAACAGAATAGAACAAGTATTTTAACATCGATCATTTAGATAACAAATAAAACCGATGACAAATTGCAAAAAAACGATTCGCTTTACTGTGAAACCTCAATAATAAGACCACCTCTACGTCATAAGAAAGTTGGTCTTAATTGTGAGGTGGCCTGGGCATGGAGTTAATATAAGGATGAAGAAAAATAATTGCTCTTGAAATTACGGTCGTATGGTTTTAATTTCGAGTTGATCTTTATGTGAGGTTTTCTGTCATAAGCAAAGTCATGTGATCTCAATATTTCATGTTTATTTATGTCCAGTTCTGTATTGTTCTGTACTGTCCACGTTGTGGGTGAAACATCTGATGCGGTCAAGCGATGATCCGTAGGATTATGATTTAATTAGAAGGGTTTTATAATTACACAACATGACTGCAATATTATTTAAGACTGTAATCAGTTCGTGAACTTACAGAGCCGATCGTCATCAGACAAAGCAAGAAAGTCTGTATATCGGCGATTAACAGAAGATAATCTGTCTAAACAATGTATTCTTTATGTTAATCTCTACATGTGTTGACACGGACAAAGACTTTTTGCACATAATCGGTTCATAACATTTAAGGATTTAGGATTTAAGTTTTAAGTTATTAACTTTTAATATCACCCGTACGTTGACATACTGACCTGCTACCACCATCTGTCTGTCAGCCTTAAATACGTCATTGTTTCCATTTACTGAGAGTTACCTCCCCTCAATGACTTTTACTTCAACTATTTCACAAGGACTGTTTATTTCATGTTTGGAATAGTCCTGTTTTATGTTGATGATAATCTCACGTTTTTAATTTATTAACGTTCTAAAGAATTAGATTATTATGTTTATGCATCTTTAAGACGAGTTTTTGCCGGGCGCTGTACTTAGTTTCCTGTCAAGGTCGTATTTGAGTAACCTCCCTTTGGTTGTTCTCCGCCATTGAGAGTGATCTCCCTTACTTGATACCGCATATTGATGCCCCCAGTAAGGTTATACGCTAGACACAATGAACTACATAGTACAGTTTTATTACGTGTTTTGCATACCGATGTCGTCAAGACTGGCTTCATTATTGTCACAATGCTTAGATCCATTTAAAGCCTCCATTAAGTGGCTACAATTTATGAACAAACATTTCTCCGGGTGTTATCAATCTAATTTGTTTGCACTGTTTTTGAAATGAACTGTCAGTTTAGTCTCATACAACTTCTGTAAAATATAATGTCAGACAGACTGACTGCTTAGTTAAGCTTTAGTCCAATCCGATTTCCTGGCAGATTCGCAATAACGTAGTGGTAGTCGGATATGTTTCAGTAACAAATACATAGAAATTTCCGCAGTTTCGTAATATTAGTATTAACAAAATATTTAATCAATTGTATGAAGTATTAATAATTGATATGCCATACTATTTAGTATGTTCGTACTCAAATATAATCGACCACAATCTGGGTCGACAATTTCCGAAATGATGCGATACAAATTTATACTGTTGTGATGTGGCCGTCACTAAACGCGTACACCAAAGTGAATATGTTTATTGAACAGCACTTAAAGTATTGATTTACAATCTGATCTATATTACACAATTAAGCCAAATGTTTTATATAGTATTGCTTCATAGCCGTATACCCACTAACGTAAATTTTCACCATATTAGTACCGCACCTGTAGATACTACAAGCATGCTCTGAGTCGACTTGTGTTTAAGTTTGTATGAATGCGTGACATTTATGCGTATACATATAGCTATCTCATGTTTAAGTGGTGAACAAATACCATAGCCATCTTGAAATATTAGTTTATGCCTCTGTTTTATTTGAAGTAGAATATAATCAGATTTTTACTTTCATTTTAAAAAAAGTGCACCGTCACAATCACTTTGGGAATTGTTTAGTTCACGCACAGCGGATTAATCCATTTTTATGGAGATTTCAAACCAGGCTGTGGTTTATTTTCGAAATCCCTGTAACCTTAATCAAAATCCGTCTGGAACATGTTGTCAATTTAGATGCAAGATTTAATAAACAGATGTTACGTTATTATGAATGTGTACATATTGTATTATCGAATTAAAGATGTAGCGAAATCGCTTTTTTAATTACACAATATGCTGAACACAGAACAATATGCTGATATTTTGGTATTTACTCTTGGATGTACTGTTGTTCAATGAAATATTTCAGAATACACCTTTTTATTTACGTTATAATGAAAACTTTATCATAGGATGACACAATTCGTTTAATTCATGTTAATTTTTAATTATGTGAATTTTGGCGATTTTACTATAAGGACTACTTTTTTCATTTCAGCATTCCACAATATGTGTATCCCTCCGCTTACATGACAGCGGCGACAGCACCAAGCGTACTGACCGCAGCAGGCCTCCAGCAGTCCCCACTGTCCCCCACACCAGGACAGTACCTTGATTACACAGCGGCCTATGGATCCCAGCTCGCTACGGCAGCCGGACTTGAAGCCTCATACCCATACGTGAACGTGTCCACGGCCGGTCTGATGGCAGCCACGAGTCCCTACAGCTACATGCCACAACAAATTGCGGCCGCTTCCGGTGCAGCATTCTACCAGCCCCCACAGCTCCAGGAGAGAATGCAATGACGTCAACCAAGTATTAGTGATTTAGAGTTAATGCAAACACTTATGTACAACAAAGAAAATCAGCAGTAGACGAAAACTTTAATCAAACAGACTTTAATGTTTCTGAGGGAAAATGACTGACAAAATGTTAAAATGTTATGAGTTAGAAATTAATATTTATTACCACGTGTAAACTCTAGTTATTAGTCAGTCAACATAATGTGATATTTTGTGGGATGCAATGCCCATCTATGCAAAAAATCGGGACAATGATTACATCACTTAAAATTCGATTGATGTGATTCGGATATCCCATGAAAATAGAAGGTTGTTGGTATTAGGAAAAGAAAACTATGTTATGTCATTGCTATATATAATCTTATAATTAATTATTTATGAAATGGATATGTAGATATACGGTCACGTATGTTTGAATGTAACGGAAAGTATGATTGTAGGGGAAAGTAGACGAATGAAGACTAAAGGAGGGGGTGTGTCTCATGACATTTCATTTATATATTTTTACGCGTTTAAAGTCATGAGTTTGACAATTGCGCGATGTTTTGTTTAGGAAATCTCATCTTTTTTATTTGATCTGACATTAAAACTATTCCGTCCATTCTTTACATAGTCTTATCTACGACAACCTTGCCGAGTCATATATATATATATATTACTTCAGGACATCTTGTCAGATGTTTTCGCCATATTTGTCACGTGTTGTCATGGATACCGGGTTCTAAATTTAATTATGACGTCATCTTATTGCGTAATATACAGCGACTGACTGAATACATTCAGGTACGCTTTTTAAGGTACCTAATTCTAGAACTCCATTTTGCGAGCAAATTATAAGACTTCAATCATTATGACGTCATAATTTCATTAATGACCAGTGAGAATGAGACTTTTAACTAAATTTTGAATGAAATTTATATCATCACTTGCGATTGAAAGAAATTGATTCTTGAGTTAGATATTTTGGAAGTCTGGTCGGGGTATTTTATTGAGGAAGGAAAGTATGTTTGTATGAGTGTTTTTGGTATCATTTTAATGAAATGGATATTTATTCATGAATATGTTTGTAAATAATGTTATACATAATGTTATATGTAATTTATGTAATTTATTGCATTGATAAATATATAAATGTTTTTATGTTATTTAATTACCAACGAATAACGTTAGGTTAATATTTTTCTGATTTTGTTATTTTAAGTGCTACACAATCGTTCTATTTAGTTTGTGTATAGTAGAAATTCACTAAACTCTTTAATTTAATATTTTACCCTTTTCTAATCAAACTCCTCATGCAGATTTTTCAACCGCAAAATAATCAGTATTCACCTTTACGTGACCTTGGTATGAGGTCGGATGACCTTGAACCCTTACGTGGTCCGTAATGGGCATCACCACAAAGTATTATTTGGGCCTTCATGATATATAATTATGTACAGAATTTTTATTTAGATCCTTTATTTTAGTTCTTTGCTGCACATTTTATACCCATTCAGTTTTTCTTCATATTTCATGACGTCACTTATGTCGTCACTGTTTAGTATCATAGTCTTTGGCTAAAGGGGCAGGTTTTGATTGTGTTTAATAGACTGGACACTCGCCATGGCAATTGACATGACAGCTTATATAAATGTGAAGTTAATAGCAATTGTTCAACAACCAGTTACGAAAATATTGATGATGAATATTTAAGATGTTATTTCTGATTGGTCAAAGGGGATCTGTGTCACCAGTCGTTAGCCAATCGTTATCCTGTTTACAAGAATCTCATATTGTCTTGTAGTCTTGTAGTTTTAACCAAGTAGGTATAAGGGTATATTAGACAAACGATTTTGATGACTAATTTAGGTTTTCATAAAATCATACCATTGTTTGTTTTTGAAACTCGTAAAACGAGTCATCGAATATTGGTAGCATTTTAGGTTCGTGTATTGTTTATTACGTCTTAACTTTTTCATACATGTCACTTGCCATGCTTGCATCCTTTAAGGAATCATACAGTATGTTACGCTTCTTCTGATTGGTACAAACTGCGATCAAAAACAACATTAACCAATGGTATTCTCAGACAGTTTTTGAATTAATAAACTTTGCTCCCGATTATTTTTACGTACAACTGAATAAGAAATATCCCACAACAGTTCGATTTCTTAAGGTTTTAAACTAGTAATATATCAAGTAAGATTATTTCAAATTATTTGCTTAAGCAAAAAATAGGGAGTGACAACTTCTTATTCTATAGTATTTTGCACTTTGAAATTAAACAAACAATAAATACAAAACGTTACATCTTATTTGATATCAAGGTGTATTGACGAGTACCCTCTTACTTTTAGACTAGTGGGCTACAATTGCTCACTTCCGTTTACAAAGAATGACCGATTGTGTGCAAAAATGTCTAGATTTTTATGAACATCTTAACATCGGTAAATATTTGTATTTTCCTAAGTTGGTAGGATATCTGTGAGTGTCGTGTTGTAAGCGTCGTGGACCGGGATCAATTTTATCAGTTAAAAGGAACTTGTTTGTTTTTTTACTTTTCCGTCCGATGTATCATAGTATCAATTCGAAAATACGCACATGCTCATGTAAATCGACAATCAGTATTGTAAATGTCACTTCGGTAATTTCCGTAAATTTGATTTTCCGGAAAATAGCGAGTGAACTGTTGTTTTTTTCAGCGCATATTTTGATAACTGAACTACCTAACTGGTTGTGTATAGCTCGAATCATTTATAGAAAGTTATATAACATGATCTCATGGAAGTGAATATACGAAATAAAACCCCTATACAGATGCAAGATTTCGTAAATACGTATTGCAGTGTTGGTCAATTCAAAATTTGGTTTGTTTATTTTTTAGTTAAAAGTTGTTTATTTGCTGCCATCTAATTAAATATTACATTTTTCTTTTTTTGTTTCAAAAACAATTCGATAATTGCTCAAGATTTTTGAAATATATCATGTCCAGGGAAGTGTGTATTTATAAGTTGTATCGTAAGTTAAACGTAACGGAAACGACCACGTGGCGAACATGCGGTGGGGATAAAATGATTTAGTTTTTTTCATTAGCAATATCGTAGATTCCATCCTCAATCGTTCTTTTTATCATGACTCATTTTATATGAATAGAAAATTATTTTTAATGTACATACCATGTCATTATGTTATTGTGTAGTTAACGTTACATGATTTGGTAGAATAAACATGTATATCACATATGTTACATATGTTAACTGAAAAAACTCAGATGTATATATTTAAGTATTAGTAAATTTATCTCAAATCTTTTTTGTTCCATGAAATCAAAAAAATACAATTTTTTCTGCTATCATTTAGTTGTAGACTTCAGAGCCATTTCTTGAGAATGGAACTGCATCGCGTATATGACGTCACACATTACGTCACATTTAGTTGCTGATTTACTTTTGAATCTGATTCAGACGATAAATACGACAAACAAACTAAATGACGTCATTATATGCGATGCATTCTCATCCTTTATATATATATATATGTACTCATAGTTAAACATATACAATTATAGAGAACTCATTTGTTTCATTGCGTATGAATACAGTTAAGTCACAAATGCTTGTATATTCTCATAGTCGACTGTTAAAATGCTACTATCAATATTATTTATTTTATTATGACGCGCATTGAGAGCAATCGGTTCTGTTGTTTGTTTTGTAATCTTTTGACTCTTCAGTTCAAGATGCAAACTAAAAGATATCAATGAAATTGGGTCAGATCCGATCGCTCAAATAGTAACAGTTGTTATGCGGCATTGTTCTGTACTTTCCATAGAATTGCATACAGTTGCAGCGTTAGTCCGGGCGGAAACGTACGGAAAATGCCGAATGTCACGAAGAATGAATGACGTCATTCATTACATCATACGATTCCTCTGGAATCAATTATTATGCATAATCAGCAGTTAAGGAACATATGTATTTCGTTTAAATTTACCTATGTTTAAATCATGAACAAGAATAAAGATAAATAACAGAAAGTCGTCGTTTTATTCGTTTAATGGAGTTCGAGTGGTTTATATTTACAAAGCGGGAGTGCTTACTGATTACATGATATGCAATCCTTATCACGTGATACGCAAATATTCAAATGGTTAAACATGTCATGTGATATTTAAATATTCAAATGATCAAATGTAATGTGGTATGCATTCAAACATGTCACGTGATATGAAATACGGGTATACAAATTACTGAGCAGAAGATGGACTTTGAAGGCTTACACATATGGCAGTTATGTTACACAGATGTATTATAACAACGGTGTATTGAGTTCGCTTTAAGTTGCAAATAGAGTCAACCAGTCAGATCAGCCAACACATGTATACCAAATGACCGCCCATAGAATAAACCAAAGAGAGAGAATAAATAGCAGTTAGCTCAGCCACTAGAGCAAATAACTGTCCAGTTAGCTCAGCCACTAGAGCAAATAACTGTCAATAGAGATAACAAGTTAGCTCAGCCACTTGAGCAAATAACTGTCAATAGAGTCAACAAGTTAGCTCAGCCACTAGAGCAAATAACTGTCAATAGAGATAACAAGTCAGCTCAGCCACTTGAGCAAATAACTGTCAATAGAGTCAACAAGTTAGCTCAGCCACTAGAGCAAATAACTGTCAATAGAGTCAACCAGTTAGCTCAGCCACTAGAGCAAATACCTGTCAATAGAGTCAACAAGTTAGCTCAGCCACTAGAGCAAATAACTGTCAATAGAGTCAACCAGTTAGCTCAGCCACTAGAGCAAATAACTCTCAATAGAGTCAATCAGTTAGCTCAGCCACTAGAGCAAATAACTGTCAATAGAGATAACAAGTTAGCTCAGCCACTTGAGCAAATAACTGTCAATAGAGTCAACCAGTTAGCTCAGCCACTAGAGCAAATAACTGTCAATAGAGATAGCAAGTTAGCTCAGCCATTAGAGCAAATAACTGTCAATAGATATAGCAAGTTAGCTCAGCCACTAGAGCAAATAACTGTCAATAGAGATAGCAAGATAGCTCAGCCACTAGAGCAAATAACTGTCAATAGAGATAACAAGTTAGGTCAGCCACTAGAGCAAATAACTGTCAATAGAGATAACAAGTTAGCTCAGCCACTAGAGCAATAACTGTCAATAGAGTCAACCAGTTAGCTCAGCCACTAGAGCAAAAAACTGTAATAAAGTCAACCAGTTAGCTCAGCCACTAGAGCAAATAACTGTCAATAGAGATAACAAGTTAGCTCAGCCACTAGAGCAAATAACTGTCAATAGAGTCAACCAGTTAGCTCAGCTACTAGAGCAAATAACTGTCAATAGAGATAACAAGTTAGCTCAGCCACTAGAGCAAATAACTGTCAATAGAGTCAACCAGTTAGCTCAGCCACTAGAGCAAATAACTGTCAATAGTGTCAACCAGTTAGCTCAGCCACTAGAGCAAATTACTGTCATTAGATTCAACCAGTTAGCTCAGCCACTAGAGCAAATAACTGTCATTAGATTCAACCAGTTAGCTCAGCCACTAGAGCAAATAACTGTCAATAGAGTCAATCAGTTAGCTCAGCCACTAGAGCAAATAACTGTCAATAGTGTCAACAAGTTAGCTCAGCCACTAGAGCAAATAACTGTCAATAGAGTCAATCAGTTAGCTCAGCCACTAGAGCAAATAACTGTCAATAGTGTCAACAAGTTAGCTCAGCCACTAGAGCAAATAACTGTCATTAGATTCAACCAGTTAGCTCAGCCACTAGAGCAAATAACTGTCAATAGTGTCAACAAGTTAGTTCAGCCACTAGAGCAAATAACTGTCAATAGTGTCAACAAGTTAGTTCAGCCACTAGAGCAAATAACTGTCAATAGTGTCAACAAGTTAGTTCAGCCACTAGAGCAAATAACTGTCATTAGATTCAACCAGTTAGCTCAGCCACTAGAGCAAATAACTGTCATTAGATTCAACCAGTTAGCTCAGCCACTAGAGCAAATAACTGTCAATAGTGTCAACAAGTTAGTTCAGCCACTAGAGCAAATAACTGTCATTAAATTCAACCAGTTAGCTCAGCCACTAGAGCAAATAACTGTCATTAGATTCAACCAGTTAGCTCAGCTACTAGAGCAAATAACTGTCATTAGATTCAACCAGTTAGCTCAGCCACTAGAGCAAATAACTGTCAATAGTGTCAACAAGTTAGTTCAGCCACTAGAGCAAATAACTGTCATTAGATTCAACCAGTTAGCTCAGCCACTAGAGCAAATAACTGTCATTAGATTCAACCAGTTAGCTCAGCTACTAGAGCAAATAACTGTCATTAGATTCAACCAGTTAGCTCAGCCACTAGAGCAAATAACTGTCAATAGTGTCAACCAGTTAGCTCAGCCACTTGAGCAAATAACTGTCATTAGATTCAACCAGTTAGCTCAGCCACTAGAGCAAATAACTGTCAATAGAGTCAACCAGTTAGCTCAGCCACTAGAGCAAATAACTGTCAATAGTGTCAACCAGTTAGCTCAGCCACTAGAGCAAATAACTGTCATTAGATTCAACCAGTTAGCTCAGCCACTAGAGCAAATAACTGTCAATAGTGTCAACCAGTTAGCTCAGCCACTAGAGCAAATAACTGTCAATAGAGTCAACCAGTTAGCTCAGCCACTAGAGCAAATAACTGTCAATAGTGTCAACCAGTTAGCTCAGCCACTAGAGCAAATAACTGTCAATAGTGTCAACCAGTTAGCTCAGCCACTAGAGCAAATAACTGTCAATAGTGTCAACCAGTTAGCTCAGCCACTAGAGCAAATAACTGTCAATAGAGTCAACCAGTTAGCTCAGCCACTAGAGCAAATAACTGTCAATAGAATCAACCAGTTAGCTCAGCCACTAGAGCAAATAACTGTCAATAGTGTCAACCAGTTAGCTCAGCCACTAGAGCAAATAACTGTCAATAGAGTCAACCAGTTAGCTCAGCCACTAGAGCAAATAACTGTCAATAGTGTCAACAAGTTAGTTCAGCCACTAGAGCAAATAACTGTCAATAGTGTCAACAAGTTAGTTCAGCCACTAGAGCAAATAACTGTCAATAGAGATAACAAGTTAGCTCAGCCACTAGAGCAAATAACTGTCAATAGTGTCAACAAGTTAGCTCAGCCACTAGAGCAAATAACTGTCAATAGTGTCAACAAGTTAGTTCAGCCACTAGAGCAAATAACTGTCAATAGTGTCAACAAGTTAGTTCAGCCACTAGAGCAAATAACTGTCAATAGTGTCAACAAGTTAGTTCAGCCACTAGAGCAAATAACTGTCAATAGTGTCAACAAGTTAGTTCAGCCACTAGAGCAAATAACTGTCAATAGTGTCAACAAGTTAGTTCAGCCACTAGAGCAAATAACTGTCAATAGAGATAACAAGTTAGCTCAGCCACTAGAGCAAATAACTGTCAATAGTGTCAACAAGTTAGCTCAGCCACTAGAGCAAATAACTGTCAATAGAGTCAACCAGTTAGCTCAGCCACTAGAGCAAATAACTGTCAATAGTGTCAACAAGTTAGTTCAGCCACTAGAGCAAATAACTGTCAATAGTGTCAACAAGTTAGCTCAGCCACTAGAGCAAATAACTGTCAATAGAGTCAACAAGTTAGTTCAGCCACTAGAGCAAATAACTGTCAATAGTGTCAACAAGTTAGCTCAGCCACTAGAGCAAATAACTGTCAATAGAGATAACAAGTTAGCTCAGCCACTAGAGCAAATAACTGTCAATAGTGTCAACAAGTTAGTTCAGCCAGTAGAGCAAATAACTGTCAATAGTGTCAACAAGTTAGTTCAGCCACTAGAGCAAATAACTGTCAATAGTGTCAACAAGTTAGTTCAGCCAGTAGAGCAAATAACTGTCATTAGATTCAACCAGTTAGCTTAATCCCTAGAGCGATTGACTGACAGTCTCGAAGTAGCATGTACATATCGTTTGGCAAGGTATTTCTCTGCGATGTGACCATATGGCTGATTATAATTCGTCCAAGTTATTGTGTCACCTGCCTCTGAGTCATATGGGAAAGACGTCAGTTGCTTGCACACAACATAGAGAGCCTGACTCCAATCTCACAAACGAGTTCAATCATTAAGTGCAGCTTGTCTCAAATTACAGTCTTAAAGAACGTATCATTGAGTGATAGAACATACAGCCAATCAAAACTGGAAATTCAGAATTTGATAAACAGGCACCGCTTTCAACGGTACGACAGTTGCATAATTATCAGTATACAAAATAGTAATATTTGACTTGATGAAAATCTCAAGTTGAGAGAAACCTCAAGAAAACTCTCAAGTTGAGAAAAATATCAAGTTCAGAAAACTCGCATGTTGAGAAAAATATCCAGTTCAGAAAACTCGCATGTTGAGAAAAATATCAAGCTGAGAAGTTTCGCCAAAACGAGGCCTGGTTGTGGATTTATTTCAAAACGAGGTTTGAACGAGGTGTATAAGCTTTAACACTCATCATATACATGTACACTCAAATGCATTTATTATTGGCCACTTATTTTGTCTTATTTCCCCAAAATTAATACAGTGACATGTAAACTAAATATGTTCGTTTTAATTCATTCTCACCCAAACCACAATCTTTTGAAAACCGAAATCCACTTATTATTATACTAAATAATGTGCTCACAAAGATATCTATCAAAACTGATAAACCACAGTAACGTAGGATGACCAACAGACAAGTGGTTCCGTGTATGTCGGTTTATAGAATACGGTGATATTGTAAACCAAACTAGTCGAAACATGGAATCAGCGATTACTGTAGCCAAGTACTGAAGATATATTAACGTCAACTTCACAGTCACTGCTGGTATATTTCAAATATTGCCTTCCAACTATCATTTTGAAACGATATTGCACTCTGCGTAATTAGTCAGTAAACTGGAAGTGGTATTTAGTACGAAATTGTCTGGTACGAAATTGTCTAGTACGAATTGAACTCATTAGACACGTATAATTATATGCTTCAATCACAAAACGAAGGTTGTTAATGACTTGTCTGGTGAGAATTTACATATGATATGGGGCACACGTTGTGAAATCGTGAAGTGTAAAAATTCATATGCTTGCAGAGTGCACACTCATACATCGTGAATTCATGAACTCGCGGAGTGCACTGTGAATTCATGAACTCGCAGAGTACACACTCATACATCGTGAATTCATGAACTCGCGGAGTGCACAATCATACATCGTGAATTCATGAGCTCGCAGAGTGCACACTCATACATCGTGAATTCATGAACTCGTGCAGTGCACACCCATACATCATGAATTCATGAACTCGTGGAGTGCACAATCATACATCGTGAATTCATGAGCTCGTAGAGTGCACAATCATACATTGTGAATTCTTGAACTCGTGGAGTGCACAATCATACATCGTGAATTCATGAACTCGTGCAGTGCACACCCATACATCGTGAATTCATGAACTCGTGGAGTGCACAATCATACATCGTGAATTCATGAGCTCGTGGAGTGCACAATCATACATCGTGAATTCATGAACTCGTGGAGTGCACAATCATACATCGTGAATTCATGAACTCGTGGAGTGCACACCCATACATCGAGAATTCATGAGCTCGCAGAATGCACAATCATACATCGTGAATTCATGAACTCGTGGAGTGCACAATCGTACATCATGAATTCATGAACTCGTGGAGTGCACACTCATACATCGTAAATTCATGAACTCGCAAGGAGTGCACACTCATACAGTGTAATTCATGAACTCGGGGAGTTCACACTCATACATCGTGAATTCATGAATTCGTGAAGTGTACACTCATATAGTTCGAATTCATGAACTCGTAGAGTGCACACTCATCAGTTCGAATTCATGAACTCGTGGAGTGCACACTCATATAGTTCGAATTCATGAACTCGTGGAGTGCACACTATTACAGTACGAATTCATGAACTCGTGGAGTGCACACTCATACAATTCGAATACATGAACTTGTGGTGTGCACACTCATACAGTGCGAATTTATGAACTCGTTGAGTGCACACTCATACAGTGCGAATTTATGAACTCGTTGAGTGCACACTCATACAGTGCGAATTTATGAACTCTTGGAGTGCACACTCACAAAGTGTGAATTCGTGAACTCGTGGAGTGTACTGTATATTTTTAATCGATATTATCTGAGGGATTCTTAATGGTTTTGTACAGTTAAACCTCACTTTAAGACCATCCGATAATAAGACCACCTCAACATTAAGAGCACACTTTTCAAGTCCGTTTACACTAATTTGCTCTTCATTCAACCTCAATATTAAGACCACCTCAATATAAAGACCAATTTTCAAGAGTCCCAAGTGTGGTCTCAAAATCTAGGTTTTACTGTATATGTAATGACAGATGCTATCTTGCGGACAATACAGAATACCATTGACCAACTTACGTTAACTTCCGTCTTTATTTGCAATTCATTGACATAATGGACCCGTTACCAAACTAATCCGGGTAACTGACTGACGTATTCTTTGTGTAAGTGATATACCACGTTGATGCAGCCGTATTATACGTTTGAATTGTTAGCTTTCTACGCCAACCCTCGCCATCTCCACATCTGACAACCAATCGACACAATTATATCTTATCTATCTTTACACGCATTCATTTCGTTCTATAGCAGCTCCCGTTTAATCCCTTGTATGACTTAGCTTTGATTATATCCGCACCGTGGACCTTAATCTGACGCCCCAACGTCACCAGTTATGGTACAAATGTTATATGACTTGATTTGAAGATATATTGGTGTGATAAATTATATAAAAAAATGCTGAAGTTGCAAAACCTTGAAAATGTCTGCGCTAATGTCAAGTGAATTCCTTTATATGTTTGTCTAACAAGCCACAAATAATGTATTTTTACCACAAAACCAACTAATCCATAGACATTTTAATTCTACTTCCGATATTCTGTATTGACATACTAGTCACACACTAGTCTACGATTTTAAAATATATTACATCCTCTCCAGGACAGTTTCCTTTATGTGATGCAAATTGTGACTGTTGTTGAGAGATTAATGTTCAACAGAAGTTTAACAAGTTGTACGTGAGCGTCAGGAAAATGCTAATGCAGTTGAAGAGATTTTGTTGCTCTAGAGAGATTAATTTGATACACATGTTATCCCTGGAAACTTTACAATGTGGTTGAAGAGAGGTTGCTGATCATGAAAGGGTCGTTCAGTAGAGGTTTCATAGTATATATATATTGTTTCCATGGTCGTCCATATTGATGAGTTTATGACCTGTAGAATACGCTACGTTTTTGTCATTGATTTTTAAATTAAAAACTGGTTCAGAGCACTTGTATAATTATCTCTTGTGCAAATTAAGCGAAAGAGCCAGACCATTCTGAACAAAGGCGGTGGTAATACTCTCATCATCCTCTTTATTGTTATCATATAAATATATTTTCTTATAAAGCAACTTCTCAAGAACTCCCTCTTTTCAGTAACAACCTCTCTTTATCAACATTCTCGATTTTTCCATATTTAACTACCAATTTCCCTATCTGGAGCAACAACCTCTCTTCAACAACATTCTCGATTTTTTCATAGTTAACTATCAATTTCCCTATCTGGAGCAACAACCTCTCTTCAACAACATTCTCGATTTTTTCATAGTTAACTACCAATTTCCCTATCTGGAGCAACAACCTCTCTTCAACAACATTCTCGATTTTTTCATAGTTAACTATCAATTTCCCTATCTGGAGCAACAACCTCTCTTCAACAACATTCTCGATTTTTTCATAGTTAACTACCAATTTCCCTATCTGGAGCAACAACCTCTCTTCAACAACATTCTCGATTTTTTCATAGTTAACTATCAATTTCCCTATCTGGAGCAACAACCTCTCTTCAACAACATTCTCGATTTTTTCATAGTTAACTATCAATTTCCCTTTCTGGAGCAACAAACTCTCTTCAGCAACATTCTCGATTTTTCCATAGTTAACTACCAATTTGCCTCTCTGGAGCAACAACCTCTCTTCAGCAACATTCTCGATTTTTCCATAGTTAACTATCAATTTCCCTTTCTGGAGCAAAAACCTCTCTTCAGCAACATTCTCGATTTTTCCATATTTAACTACCAATTTACTTCTCTATAGCAACAACCTCTCTTCAACAACATTCTCGATTTTTTCCATAGTTAACTATCAATTTACCTCTCTGGAGCAACAACCTCTCTTCAGCAACATTCTCGATTTTTCCATAGTTAACTACCAATTTACCTCTCTGGAGCAACAACCTCTCAAAAACAGACGTAATTTGTATCTACCGAAGAATGTGGCTTTGTTGAGGTTGTACTGTATGTATGTAAGACAAAATTATATAAGAAATGAATAAAAAAAAAATCATAGTATCATCAGAAATTATAATGAAAGAAAGAAATTTAATTTCTAATTCTCAAAATTTATGGCATTACGAAATTTATTAAGATATTGTTCCGCAGAAACACACACACTCAAAATCATGAACATCAAATAAATAAAATTAAGCCAGTTAAGAATCACTATGCACGAAATAATATTATCTTACGTTTCTGTCATCAACAACTAACTCTGAAAATGCATTCTCTTGACATTATGATTGATGGCATATAATCTATGATAAATAATAATAAACAAAATGCAGATAGGAAAATCTCGAGTAAGTCCTAATTAATCCGAAGACAATTTGAAGAATCTTCGATAGACATAACTGTTCTCATTCACTGAATGGAAAATCTACGAATAAAATCCAAGTCAAAACTACAAATGATTGTCGAATTTTTTGCATAAGTCCACTGAATTATTAAGCAAAATCAGCATAATCTATTTTGGTACTGTCTATAATGTTGAAAGCTAAAGCGTAAAATATCTGCTCGCTACGTCCACAAATACAAAGTGATACCAGAGTCTGTGTGGTCCAGGGGAAATGCGCTTGAATCTGATTTGACGGTACTCAGTTCGAGCCCCACTTTGGGCGGAGTTTGATGATAAACTTCACAATCTCAGATTTGGCGCGAGTGTTGGTAAGCAATTCACAAGAAACAACAACACTTCAAGCACTAAACGTCTTTCTCATATTGAAAGAATAAGATTAATATATAATTATACTTACACTGCAACCTCTCTAGATCAGCACCAAAATGAGATAAAACAGGGGATGTTGTTGAGAAGCTGTCGCTCTAGCGAATTTATAATTTAAAGTGTTACTACAGTAATATTAATTGAAACTGTTGCATCGACGCTGTAGACGGATTGCTGCTCAAGGGAGGGTCGCTGTAGAGGGGTTGTTTCTCAAGAGAGGGCCACTGTAGAAGGGTTGTTGCTCAAAAGAGGGCCACTGTAGAAGGGTTGTTGCTCAAGAGAGGGCCACTGTAGAAGGGTTGTTGCTCAAGAGAGGGCCACTGTAGAGGGGTTGTTGCTCAAGAGAGGGCCACTGTAGAAGGGTTGTTGCTCAAGAGAGGGCCACTGTAGAAGGGTTGTTGCTCAAGAGAGGGTCGCTGTAGCAGGGTTGTTGCTCAAGAGAGGGTCGCTGTAGAGGGGTTGTTTCTCAAGAGAGGGCCACTGTAGAAGGGTTGTTGCTCAAGAGAGGGCCACTGTAGAAGGGTTGTTGCTCAAGAGAGGGTCGCTGTAGCAGGGTTGTTGCTCAAGAGAGGGTCGCTGTAGAAGGGGTGTTGCTCAAGAGAGGGCCACTGTAGAAGGGTTGTTGCTCAAGAGAGGGTCGCTGTAGCAGGGTTGTTGCTCAAGAGAGGGCCACTGTAGAAGGGTTGTTGCTCAAGAGAGGGCCACTGTAGAAGGGTTGTTGCTCAAGAGAGGGTCGCTGTAGCAGGGTTGTTGCTCAAGAGAGGGTCGCTGTAGAAGGGGTGTTGCTCAAGAGAGGGCCACTGTAGAAGGGTTGTTGCTCAAGAGAGGGTCGCTGTAGCAGGGTTGTTGCTCAAGAGAGGGTCGCTGTAGAAGGGGTGTTGCTCAAGAGAGGGTCGCTGTAGAAGGGTTGTTGCTCAAGAGAGGGCCACTGTAGAAGGGTTGTTGCTCAAGAGAGGGTCGCTGTAGCAGGGTTGTTGCTCAAGAGAGGGTCGCTGTAGAAGGGGTGTTGCTCAAGAGAGGGCCACTGTAGAAGGGTTGTTGCTCAAGAGAGGGTCGCTGTAGCAGGGTTGTTGCTCAAGAGAGGGTCGCTGTAGAAGGGGTGTTGCTCAAGAGAGGGTCGCTGTAGAAGGGTTGTTGCTCTAGAGAGGGTATCTGTAGACGGGTTGTTGCTCTAGAGAGGGTCGCTGTAGAAGGGGTGTTGCTCTAGAGAGGGTCGCTGTAGAAGGGATGTTGCTCAAGAGAGGGCCACTGTAGAAGGGTTGTTGCTCTAGAGAGGGTCGCTGTAGAAGGGGTGTTGCTCAAGAGAGGGTCGCTGTAGAAGGGGTGTTGCTCTAGAGAGGGCCACTGCAGAAGGGGTGTTGCTCAAGAGAGGGCCACTGTAGACGGGTTGTTGCTCTAGAGAGGGTCGCTGTATACGGGTTGTTGTCTAGAGAGGGCCACTGTAGACGTGTTGTTGCTCTAGAGAGGGTCGCTGTAGACGGGTTGTTGCTCTAGAGAGGGTCGCTGTAGACGGGTTATTGCTCTAGAGAGGGTCGCTGTAGACGGGTTGTTGCTCATTAGCCCTTTTCAATTCAACGTGCTTATGAAGATACATCGGGACCTGATATTTATTTCGGATGATACCAAATATTCGGATAGAATGTTGTCGAATAAACGAGGTCCGACTGTGTACCAATAATACTACATCAATGATATATCGCATCCACAAGTTTTACATTTTTTCAAAGCCTTCTCCGTATTACCATAGTGAATGCGGCGGGGATGAAAGCAAAACTAGTCTATCTGCATACAAATGTAGAAGGAGTTAGACTAGTTTCGCTATTGCTTAATTCTTTTAAAACGACCGAAACAGATTTTTTTCCTCTTTTTATCACAAAAAAATATTGCATTTCATGTCACGAAAACTAATGTTTTTGAGGAACACGAAATATCGGTCAATGGCGCTACCGGGATTCGTACCCGGGTCTCCCGATTACCGGTCCGTTATGGTAACCACTACAGCACATTTTTTTAAATTTAACTTATCGAAGACTTTTTATGCAACACACATTTTTCGAGCAATACCATTTCAGTCAATGATGTGTCTGACCTATATGAACGCAATCTATTTGAACGAGATGCATCCCGTGTGGTTGCTACATTGGCTTATATATCTTTAATACAAATACGTGCAATGTATGACTGATGCAATAAATCTTGTTTTATAATGTTATGCACGGTCGAAACTTATAACAAAACACTTCTTAAAATACTGGAAAGTTTTTTGAATTTAAAGATAATACCCAAATTTTTTTTTTCGACAATTTCGAAGGAATATGTATACTTTTGATAGCCCATATTATTGATGTTTTACCTGTATATTTTTTTTTCATTTTCATATTTGTTTAGGTAAAAAATGAACTAAAGATGAGCCGCGATGATAATATTACTTTAAACTAATTAATTTGTACCATAATCTGAGCGACCCTAAACGTTTCGATGTACACATGTATCAACTATAAATGGGTGGTCTGATGCCAAAGTGAACTAAGCCTCACATTGGTCATTTTGAGAAAATTGACTTAAAAGAATTTTGAATTCCCCATGAAAGACGATACTCTTTAGACAACATATGAAGTATTCATGCTGTTATTTGGTGAAAGAACAATAAATTGTTATTTATTTTCAAATGATATTTATTTTCAGTTTAAAAAAAAGATTTTGTGGGATAGTTCATTTTGGCATGCATATTTCTCTTCAAACTTGAACTAATGACAAAGTGAACTACTGGTTCCTAGTTCAGTCAGACTTAGTAATGTGGAAGAACCTATAGTAGATGTGGGTTAGTACACCTATTTAAAATATCCTTCTATAGACGTCTTAGAAAGCTGGAAACTATACCAAAATACAAATCCCCTTTTGAACAGTAACAAGGAGTAGATAACTCAATCTTCATGAAAAAGTGGATTAGTTCACTTTGGCATCAGACCATCCAAATGTGCTATTGTGAAATTGGAGGAAAAACGAAAGAGACGATTACATTTTTACGAAATGTAAAATAAAAATTCTGCAGTAAAATCTTGAATACATGTCCATGCAATTCGTACATGCTTCATTTCATTGACAAACATATCTGAGCCCCCCCCCCCCCCGCCTCTTTAATTGCTTCATAATTAATCTTTGATAATTTACAAATGTAGCTTTGTGAAAATTTAGTCTAAAGGGAGACCCATAAAAAATCTGGATTCACTAGGTCACTGTGTCTCGGAATTTGGCATTTTATCCATATATAGTCACGTGACGGTGAACGACCGATTCAATGTCTCGACTAGGGAAACTACAATTTAGAAAGCTGGACCGAAACGTCCAATTTATCACAAAACTTGATTTATACTTTCGGTAACATTTAAAATATATATAGACTCAGGTGAAAGTTGACTGATTTTATTTGGAAATTTACTTCACTAAAGAAGACTGTGGAACACGTGTTTCCTCTATTAAATCAAATTCGTCGGCTTTTATCAACACCTCAAGATAACGCGTCCGCCATTTTAATGAACTGCACTCGATTTCTATTCTAACACTTATCGTTTTTGTTCATTTTCTTTAATCGAGTTTTACCAGGCAACGTCGAAATCTGGAGTTTATTTAACTAAACAAGTAAGGTAAATATGGTTATCTAGAATTCATCAAAGTTTGCAAACATCCCCTGAACATTAAGGTCACGTGGTTCGAACAGATTTAAAACAGTCTTGTCGATTTTCTATTGACTTCTATAAACTAACATAATCATATACGAAGTTAGTAGATATGAGCGCCGTACATAGGAATGTTCCGTAATCGTTCTATCGTCTGCGCATTGCTGATAAATACTAAAAACTGCTGAATAAGCGGACGACATCTTCGCAGGCGATAGGTAGAACATTGATGATGTAATGTGCAGGCCTCAAAAAAGTCAAAAACATCGTTTTAAGAAAATGTACGTGTGTTTTTTCGATTTATAAAATTAGTTGTGTACACAATGTCTATTGGTCAATAGTTTCAAAACAATTCGATCATTGGCTGACCACTTGACAAGTTGTTTGCAAATATATGATAAAGGACTATTCGTTATCAGTGGTCAGAGTTTTTGTTTTAGTCTTTAACAGAGCATAATTCATGTCCGTTGCTTGCCCGTTATCGTAAATGTACGATTGATCAACAATGCGAAAGTGTGTAAGTTAGCTCTAGAGGGACTGAGCTGCATATCCCAACCTGTGCTGCTCTAGAGGGACTGAGCTGCATATCCCAACCTGTGCTGCTCTAGAGGGATTGAGCTACATCTCCCAACCTGTAGTGCTCTAGAGGGATTGAGCTGTATCTCCCAACCTGTACTGCACTAGAGGGCTTGAGCTACATCTCCCAACCTGTGCTGCTCTAGAGGGATTGAACTGCATCTCCCAACCTATAGTGCTCTAGAGGGATTGAGCTACATCTCCCAACCTGCACTGCACTAGAGGGCTTGAGCTACATCTCCCAACATGTGCTGCTCTAGAGGGATTGAACTGCATCTCCCAACCTGTAGTGCTCTAGAGGGATTGAGCTACATCTCCCAACCTGTGCTGCTCTAGAGGGATTGAGCTACATCTCCCAACCTGTAGTGCTCTAGAGGGATTGAGCTGCATCTCCCAACCTGTATTGCTCTAGAGGGATTGATCTGCATCTCCCAACTTGTGCTGCTCTAGAGGGATTGAGCTGCATCTCCCAACCTGTGCTGCTTTAGAGGGATTGAGCTGCATCTCCCAACATGTAGTGCTCTAGAGGGCTTGAGCTGCATCTCCCAACATGTAGTGCTCTAGAGGGATTGAGCTGCATCTCCCAACATGTAGTGCTCTAGAGGGATTGAGCTGCATCTCCCAACATGTAGTGCTCTAGAGGGATTGAGCTGCATCTCTCAACATGTAGTGCTCTAGAGGGATTGAGCTGCATCTCCCAACCTGTAGTGTTCTAGAGGGATTGAGCTGCATCTCCCAACCTGTGCTGCTCTAGAGGGATTGAGCTGCATCTCTCAACATGTAGTGCTCTAGAGGGATTGAGCTGCATCTCCCAACCTGTACTGCTCTAGAGGGCTTGAGCTGCATCTCCCAACATGTAGTGCTCTAGAGGGATTGAGCTGCATCTCCCAACATGTAGTGCTCTAGAGGGATTGAGCTGCATATCCCAACATGTAGTGCTCTAGAGGGATTGAGCTGCATCTCCCAACCTGTACTGCTCTAGAGGGATTGAGCTACATCTCCCAACCTGTGCTGCTCTAGAGGGATTGAGCTGCATCTCCCAACATGTAGTGCTCTAGAGGGATTGAGCTACATCTCCCAACCTGTAGTGCTCTAGAGGGCTTGAGCTGCATCTCTCAACATGTACTGCTTTAGAGGGCTTGAGCTGCATCTCCGAACCTGTGCTGCTCTAGAGGGATTGAGCTACATCTCCCAACCTGTGCTGCTCTAGAGGGCTTGAGCTGCATCTCTCAACATGTACTGCTTTAGAGGGTTTGAGCTGCATCTCCGAACCTGTGCTGCTCTAGAGGGATTGAGCTGCATCTCTCAACATGTACTGCTTTAGAGGGCTTGAGCTACATCTCCCAACCTGTGCTGCTCTAGAGAGCTTGAGCTGCATCTCCGAACCTGTGCTGCTCTAGAGTGCTTGAGCTGCATCTCCGAACCTGTGCTGCTCTAGAGGGCTTGAGCTGCATCTCTCAACATGTACTGCTTTAGAGGGATTGAGCTACATCTCCCAACCTGTACTGTTCTAGAGGGCTTGAACTGCATCTCCGAACCTGTGCTGCTCTAGAAGGCTTGATCTGCAATTCCAATGTGGATCCGAAATGTTCCTTGGTCAGATTATAATGAACACAACATTGAGGACATGCATTACTACACTCAGATTTTCTTAATTTGGGTTGATACGTTTTCCATAGCAATACTCTTAAGGTGACGCCTAATTTGCCGTTGTTGAGAGGTTGCTGTTTTAGAGAGAATGAATTGGGTGTAAATTCCATTACAGGAAAAAAATGATAGTGTTGTTGAAGAAAGGTTGTTGCTCATGAGAGGACCGCTCTAGAGAGGTTATACTGCTGAGATTGGGAGATGCAGCTCATACCCTCTAGAGCAGTACCTGCGCTGGGATGACGACCATACCATTGAAGGGAGTTTGACATACCTATCATTCAGCCAAGGCGATTTTGAATACTTTTTATAGAACAATTGTTGATGGTACTTTGAACATTGTGCCATTCTTTAACCAATTGGATGTTGAACACGGAGATTTTGAAGCGCATTCTGTATAATTATGACGATGTTTGAAATTATTTAAAATGTCGGAAATTTCCACGCGTACATTACGTTAATTTCGTTAACTGTGAAGTGTTAGCAATGTGGTTGGTATTTATACGGCAGCTCATGTTTATACACCTGTCTTCTGTTTTGATGAACCATTTTCTCTTCACCAACTTCTTTTTTTTCTGTCTTAAATTATGGGTTTAATTAGACTCTCTGACTTTTTTTACCGTTTGTTTTTAATTATTTTCAAAGTTAACATTTTGTACGATATATTACCCCCAAAATATAGCACAACTTGTTGTTGTTCCTGTTTTCATTATTATTAGACATTTGTTACATTGACTTCATTCAGTATCTGTACCTCGCGTGTTGTTAACCCTAACATACACACAGAAAGACACATGTAGAGACACACGGAGGGACTGATAAGCAGACCTTCAGTCAGACGGACGGACGGACAGACAGACGGATATGCAGACACAATCAGACGGACGGGTGGACGGATGGATTAGCAGACACACAATCAGACGAACGGGCGGACGGACGGACGGATAAGCAGACATACAGTCAGACGGACAGATAGACAGACACACAATCAGCCAGACGGACGGATGCACAGTCAGGTAGACAGCTAAATAGAAAACACACACAGACAGCTAGACAAACAGATTAACAGACAGGCAAACATGTTTAGAATAAAAACCCTATTCCGTGACAAACCAAGTTATATTATTACTAAAGTGGGTAAAAAAACTCTTACAATAAGACTGCATTTGAATTCAGATAACATATAACTAGTCATAAAATTACAATTAATAACATTGATTTATCTAGAAAACACGCCAACATTGTACTTTATCTTTTCTCATATCAGTCCAGTCACCGTTTACAGAAGAACGAACTGACCAATCGTGCCAAAATATTGTCCAAATCACAATGAATATCTCCCACAAATGACCTAATTAATTATCGATTAAAATTCAAGACCTTTTGCACACTGTGCTTCTGTTCAACATTTTAATATTAAGTTGTAATTAAGATACATAACACAATCCTTAAATGTGTTCTGTAAATTGACTGAAGACAACACAACGCCTTTGGAGCGGGAGGTCGAAGATTGGACTCCCGGTAGGGGGTCCGTTCTGATATGGCCGGTTGGTGAGCCGCCTGCTAGTTAAATAATGGTTACCGTGTACCTATCTGCCTGGTGTCTGCCATTAAGGATATAAATCGGGACGTAAATGTGCTCAGAAAGAATGTGTCTCATAAGTCAGAAATTGCTGTCTCTTTAAAAAGGGATGACACTATAATAAATAAACACACAAAAATAGTAAATTGTAAGTATACACGCATAAAAGTATAGTGCACATATTCTAGATCGACCCTCTCTTAAGCAACATTACACATTTTTCCTGTAATGAGATTTACTGGTTATTTGACCCTCTCAATTTGAAAAGTGTACGTCTCCCAAAGTGAGATGCTCTGGATATGTTGCACTGTACATACAAAAAGGGTTGTGCCAACAGTTTAAGCAACATTATCTAAGGCCCTCCCAAGATAGTTCATCTTTGATTCATGTTGGGAAGCATTTTGTTAACAAGTTTTGATACAAGATAATCTGGTTAGGTGAACCCATTGTCAGACATTATGGCTAATCTCCAAACAACTTAACAACAAGATGTTTAATCAAAGAATGACCTGAATCGTCTTGTAAGTATTTGCTCTGAATTTCCATCAAAAACATATCTCAGATTCCGCCAGACACATTTCAATAAATCCCTCGTGACCTCAAATACAAAGTTATGTAGTTTGCGTTAGTCTGGTAGGAAAATATCGCGAGACAATATCTATAACTAATTTTGAAAACCCCGAAAGAAATGTCAGATTGTCATCAACATCATATGTCACTCGCTACAATCGTCTCTTTATATCACTCTGTCACTTGTTCTGCATTATCTTTTTGTATTATTTATCATTTACGTATCCATGTTGGTTTAAATAGCGGTGAAGTTAGATTCTAAATTCAGACGAGCCGAATAAGTGATAGTATTAGTTTATTACTCTTTGTAAGCTTGAAATAAATACTTTTTTATACAAATGCAGATAATACCATAAACTAGCTCTTCACTTTATTGTTCAAATTGTTTGATATGCTTTACAAGGCAGGAACACATACGAAATTACTCACTTCTTATTACGTCAAGATTCTTGACATAGACCCCTTCGACGAAATGTTATGTCAAGGCAATGAACGACAACTCTGCCCGGAGATTGCATATAAGTACTTCATGGACTGCTAAAAAAATTAACTAGTTGATGTTTATAAAAACAATGTTTAAAGAAATTTCATGCGAATTGACGAAATTTGTCTAAATTTCGTTACAAGTATGCTATAAATATCAGTGTGCCACAATGCAGTTCGTTTCAATTTGAGGACGAAACAGATGAGAAGAATGAATTATTTGCTTAATAAAATTAATTACGTTTTTCAGACGGCATTTTTGCATATGCAATAACAGAATGCATTTGGTTCATGAGTTCAAAATATTTGTTTATATTGAGTATTTATGATATCAATAATGATGGTCTTTACGTGGCATTTTCAACTGTATCTGAATAAAACGTAGTGACAAATGTCGTAGTTTATGCGTTCCGTACATGATTAATACTCAAATGTGGATTTGCGCGTTATAATCCTATTCACTAGTTTTGTACAAGAAGTCCCATCAGTACTTTTATTCAATTAAACCTGTTGACAGGGAACGCGTAGGAAGATCAAAGAACAATCGGAACTATTTATTGGAATTAAATATTTTGTTTTTTGGACCCCCAAAATGTATAAAGGATGATAAATGCGAAATTTGTCACAAGTGTTAAATAATTTTACCACACAAAAACATCATAATAGTTTGTTGTAGATGACATCTCAAAGATCCAACGACGAAAGAGTTGTACGTTTGTAGGAATATTGTTTACATTTGTAGCTTTTTGAATGGGAATTCAAATCACACAGACAGCCAGGGCCCGTATTCACAGACGTTTTAAGACTGAATCTCAGACTTTAAAATAACATTTTTTTTTTTACAAGCATTTCGTTTTCATTATATTTAAACGGATACCTTTTGCCTGAATATTTCTTGTTACGCACTCTACACATTAGCCATGTTTTTTCAAAATATATTGTGTAAGAATAAGGTAGGAACAAAATGAAAATTAGCCATTTTAACATCTATGTCTGAGATTCAGTCTTAACGCGTTTGTGAATACGGCCCCAGGATCATGTAGTGAATGTTCCACCTATTTGGGTGGAGGAAGGGCCCTGGTTCCCCGTGTAGCATTATATTGGGTATATGCGAGCACGTGGGTAGAACCACCGACTATCCGGCCAGCTGGATCGTTACCTCACAAACATATTCTAGATCCAGGGTGGGATTCGAACCTGCAGCATGGGGAGTAGGTGATTTAAAAGTCAGTGACCATAACCACTCGACCGAGAAGCCCGGCGCAGTTGTAGCCTAAACATTTGTTTTCGCTTTCGTCAATAGCCCATTGCAAACTTCTCCTTAACGTTACATGCTTAGACTTATTTCAAAATAATAACTGCGCATAATACGAATGAACACAAGTCGTTCTTACATGATACGGAACGTGCGTTGTAAGATTAGATCGTGTCCTAACTGCACATTGGGTTTAACAGTTCATTGTGGAGTTTATTAGTTAATCAATTCAATTACGCTGTGAAATTATATAAACATTTTATTTGCACTTCAAAATTATTAATTATACGTTGATTGTTTTGCGACCGGCGAATAATATAGAAAATGGGTAATTTTTTGCTCACATACTGTTTTGGTCCCCTTTTTCTTATCGGCCCTTTTGATAAGACCATATAATCTATAGAAATTTTATTTGTTCAACGATAATTTGTCGTCGGACTTTCTATAAGGCTAAGAAAAAAATAAATGAACTATACAAAGGTTTGAAAGCTGCTTAATATATGTAAATATTGATATGCACGATACATGCATTAATATACATCTAGGGGTCTACCACCAGCAATTCAAAGACAATATCACTGCCGTCATACGCCGCATTTAGTAAGTGCATTTAATAATTATCGCTAGTCCATGTAATGTGCGTTTCTTTGAAAATGTTACATTCAACTTTGATAAGAACCTTTTCTCTGCATTGCTACATAATTACAGCACTTGAAAGTAAATCGACACTAATTACTTTTATTGATAACAATTATGAAATAGTTTTGCAGGTGTACGCAGTTAAAACTTTTTTTGCACATACCATTCCCCCTCCTCTCTCTCTCTGTATCTCGATCTCCTAGGACGACCACTGCGGAAAAAAACATTCTATGATATGTTTACAGTATTATCATCCATTTTCGCGATTAGTATTGTGCTTTACGAAAATTTATAAATATATGTACGCTGTATATGGTTCAATTTCTCGGTGAGGGAATGTTATTGTGCTTGTAAAACTGAGTCAAACCATTTTATGTAATAGTTCCATAAGATAACACTGATCACTGTCAGAATTTTTCTATGAAACATAATGTTTATCTTAAGTATAAGTGAGCCCCTGATGTCAAAACTGAAGCTCAGACACTCGTTTCGCTTTATTATAATTCATGATTACTCAAGTAAGTATTACTGTCATCATTATTATTACTAACATTGTCACTATAATTATTATTACTACTATTATCAAAATTATTATAATAGTAATTATTATTAACAATACTATTATTATTATCACTATAATTATATTATTATTATTATCAATATGCTTGTTATTATCATTATTATCATTATAGTGCCCAACGATAACGTTATTCCCGCACGACAATGGTGGGTGTTTCAATTGACCAGAAAACATGGTGAAAATGAACAGCTTGTAAAACAACATAAAAGCATTGCATTATGCCTACTGAATTAGTAAACTGAGAAATATTTATATTAATATATGCATATATATCTTTAACGTGTGACAGAATCATTTAATGTAACAAAACCATCAAACACAGGCAAGGTAGGTGGTTCTAAAATCGTCATGTGACCTAACTGTTATAGTGCCTGTGCAAGTTATAAACCGACAACATGGTCACACTGTCACGTGGTCATGACGGACAAAACGTTATCAAAATAGGACAGAGCCCCAATCAGCACACGATTAATTTGTAAACACATAAAATACTGGAAGAAAAAATGAATAGTCATGGTAGTAATATTGCAAGTTCCATATATGTTATACAATTCAAGCAAGCAGGATGAAAGCGAAACAAATGTATATGAGTCTTCGTTGCTATGCAGATAAAGTAGTATCGCTTTCAACTCTCGATTTATCGCATAATCTTTGATTATTTATTAACCTGAACAAGACGTTTTCATAAATTTATAACCAGGTTGATCCGAGTTCTATGCAATATTAACTACAATTGATTAATCAGAGGTTTAACAGATTGAACAATTTACGAGTTTAAATAAAAGAAATTTATTGCATTTCATTTTTTCAATAATATTAATACCGAGTGATTGAATGCTTTCAGACCAATGCACGGCTTATCGAATGAAAATCAGCACTTTACGTATGTTGTCTACTCTTACACAAGATACATAGATAGCCTCATTCTATTATTTTGTTGCCTGATCTTATTTCTGATGAATGTCTAAACAAAAACAGAAAAGGCATGGCAAATAATGTGATTGATTCACATTGAAAATTGTACGAAAGACAGTTGGAATTAACAACACAATACTATACAACGCAAGACAATGCAACACAACAATACCATACAATACCATACAAAACAATACAACGCAACACAATGCATTACAACAAAACCATGCAATACCATACAATACAATACAACGCAACACAACAATACCATATGATACCATACAATACAATACATCACAACAATACCATATGATACCCTACAATACAATACAACGCAACACAACAATACCACATGATACCATACAATACAATACAACGCAACACAACAATACCACATGATACCATACAATACAATACAACGCAACTCAACAATACCATATGATACATTACAATACAATACAACACAACGCAACACAATAATACCATACGATACCATACAATACAATACAACGCAACGCAACACAATAATATCATACGATACCATACAATACAATACAACGCAACACAACAAAACTATATGATACCATACAAACAATACAACGCAACACAACAATACCATACGATACCATACAGTACAATACAACACATAACAACGATACCATATGATATCAAACAATACAACGCAACACAATGCAACACAACAATACCATACGATACCATACAGTACAATACAACGCAACACAACAAAACTATATGATACCATACAAACAATACAACGCAACACAACAATACCACATGATACCATACAATACAACGCAACACAACAATACCATATGATACCATACAATACAACGCAACACAACAATACCATATGATACCATACGATACAATACAACGCAACACAACAATACCATATGATACCATACGATACAATACAACGCAACACAACAATACCATATGATACATTACAATACAATAAAACACAAAACATCGCAACGTAACAATACCATACGATACCATACAATACAATAACACGCAACACAACACAACAATACCATACGATACCATACAATACAATACAACGCAACACAACAATACAATACCATACGATACCATACAATACAATACAACGCAACTCAACAATACCATACGATACCATACAGTACAATAAAACGCAACACAACACAACAATACCATACGATACCATACAATACAATAAAACGCAACACAACACAACACAACACAACAATACAATACAATACAATACAATACAATACAAAGCAACACAACACAACTCAATACAACAATACAATACCATACGATACCATACGATACAATACAATACAATACAATACAAAGCAACACAACACAACTCAATACAACAATACAATACCATACGATACCATACGATACAATGCAACACAACAATACAATACCATACGATACCATACAATACAATAAAACGCAATACAATATAACAATACAATACAATACAATACAATACAATACAATACAATACAATACAATACAATACAATACAATACAATACAATACAATACAATACAATACAATACAATACAATACAATACAATACAATACAATACAATACAATACAATACAATACAATACAATAAAACGCAACACAACACAACGCAACAATACAATACAATACGATACCATACAATACGATACAATACGATACAATACGATACAATACCATACAATACCATACAATACAATACACTCAACACAACGCAACATAACAATACAATACCATATGATACCATACACTACAATACAACGCAACACAACACAACTCAACACAACATAACACAACGCAACGCAACGCGACGCGACGCGATATGATACGATACGAAATGTCACAACGCCACACAACACAACACGACACGATACGATACCATACGATACCATACGATTCGAAACGACACAACGCCACACAACACAACACGACACGATACGATACCATACGATACCATACGATACGAAACGACATAACGCCCCACAACACAACACGATACGATACGATACCATACGATACCATACGATTCGAAACGACACAACACAAGATAATACAACTCAACACAACGCAATACAATACAACTTGATATGATTTATTGCATAACACATTGTACTTTGCTTATAGCAAACAAAAACAAATTACACAAAAATCAATGTAGAGCATCATCCAATATACGTAAATGTCATACATTATTCGTACATAAATTGGCAAAGTAAATGAATTTCGCAAGATTGGTATATACATGACGCAGTGTGTGAATTTTCGAACATAACTCGTAATATTTTGTATATATTGCCGTGTGAAATAATGTTTTAAGTATTTGTTTCTAAGATTTCAGTATTTTGGACAAATTAGTAGAAAGTGGTATTCATCTTCTATCATGTTTGAGTTATAATTATTACATTTTTTAATTTTAGCTAAGAAAACAAAATTTGATTGTTAGGTTAGATAAAATGTCAGTTCTTGGCTCATAAAACGAGACGTCGCTCCAAATACGCTCAGTAAGACAATGTTGTAGCAACATGAGTATCCCCCATACTATTGTGTCACAGAGTCGTCATGAAAGATATATTTTCTTTCACATGCTAGCGTATAAACCATTATGGCCCTGCTAGCTTATTCAGTAGACGACTCGACTGTCAATCTAGAGGTCGTTAATTCGAACCATGGGTGAGGCACAGATTCTCTGTGAAAATTTGACTGAAGACGAAACGCTGGAAGCACCTTGTCAACCACCTGTCAGTCGCTCGCGGAAGAACAAGTTCGTGTTGGCTGGTAACCCATGACGGCGGCAGGCAGCTGTACACAAGACACAGACACAATATAATGCAAACAGATATTTAAGCTTTACATTGAAAATTAAAGATATATCTGGCTCATATGAACCTAAAATGTTTCAATGGGCTTCATCCAGTATTGTTGTAACATAGTCTAAAACATCAATTATAAGAACCGTTACCATGTTTAACCGTTTAAAACAATCTTGTTTAATCATATTACTAACAGACAAAACTAGTAAAAAGCACTGCTTGTTAAAAAAACTGGAACGTCTTTTTTCGATAAATAGTGAGAAAAACATTACAAATGTATTTTGTGATAATGCATATTTATTGAAGTTTAACTAGATAAAGTATATTTTTCATGTTTGTTTAGGTAAACAAATGAACAAAAAAATAGCATAATATATCTTTAAACGATGGATCCGGGTTTAAGATAAAAAAATGCAACAAATCTACCAATGAGCCGCGTTAACTTAAAGTACACTTGTACTTGTCAAAACGAAAATATTGTTCAGGTAGGCCGCATTTCAAAATGAAGTAGATATCTGATGCGAAAAACACTGGTTATTTTGGATAGAACCTAACTATTTTACCATTAACACATACAGAGTACATATATTTCCCCATGGATGCGATTTATTTCCTGAACTGGGTCAATGATGATGTTGTATACGATCAATAAGATGCAAAAAATGATTAAATAATACTCTCAGTGATTTTGAACACTAATATATCTAAATTACGCTACGCACTCTTCTGGTGTTTTTTGTATGGAATCTACGTGGTACTATTTTCTCCCTGTAACATTGAATGCACGGACTACTTTCCAAGAGGGATATATTAGAAAAAGAAAATAATCGCACCAAGGCTTTGGCAGTGGAGATTAACGCTCACTGAACGAATATTTCACGCGCAGTAATTTTGCAACGGTCGCCAAAGGGGAGTATTTCTTTCCTTTGTACGAAACATGACGAACATACAGATATGATATTATCGATAGCATTCCCCTTGAAGGCAAAACATCATCTAGACAGCAAAATATCTGCGCAAATGATGCAAAAAGGTAAAAATTCTGCAACAATGTTGCATGTTTCTGTAATATACAACCAAATCTCAATGCAATTACACAGACTGTGGACACGAATATGAGGGAGCATCATGGGTGGTAACATAAAACACCGACAATTCATATGCCGAGATTTACCGTTCAAAATGAATCGCACAAAGCATTGTGCTTACATATAACTGTCTACTAATGCTAGGATTTGGATACAAGACATTCCTCAGCATAATGTTGTTCCGAGTGAATATACAGTGATAAAGGATGTTGTTTTAGAGAGGTTAAAATGGCAGGAAAGTACTTCGCAAATATTGGTAACGTCATTGAAGAGAGGTTATTGAAGAGAGGTTGTTGAAGAGAGGTTGTTGCTTAAGTGATGCACGTTTTTGAGAGGTATCACATTGTCCATTACCTTTGCATTAAAACCTTTTAAACAAAACGATACTTGCTACAGTAAAACCTCACTTAAAGACAATCTCAATAATAAGACCACCTCAAAATTAAGAACACAATTTGAGGCGTATGTTATCCCTGATCATTTGACTGAATATTTTACATTCAAAGTACTTTGTTCTACACCCCTGATTCATGCGGGGAAGTTTGGAAGGACAGGTTGGTAACCAGAGAACCAGCCCTGCGTTCAATTATGGCTATCAGACCTATCGTTTCGTAACGTTTCGTAATTTGGTTCCCGTGCGCAGCCAATGTGATACGGTGGGCAAGGGACACAATACAAAACGTTCGTCACTGTTAGCCATAACTGAACGCAGGGCAGGAACACTGGAAAGGTCAACTGGCTGTCGTACATAACTGAAATAACGCGGAAAACCGGTTTAAGCTTCAACACGACAACTCATAACCTGCAGATTGACGATTTAGAAGCAACAGAAGTGTTTGTAGACATAAATTTTCCCTTGGTATTCAACATATGCTACAACAATTCTACATTTTATCCATCTCTGCAAAACCAAGTTATTATTTTTCTCACAGCAGAGTGCAAATCTCCCCACAAGACTATTTTTGAAAGCGGTTTGAATAATCCACAATCAGCATGAAAACGTACACGCATTGCTATTCCAGCTTAGAATTGTATTAGAACGTGTAATAAACACCTCATATCGTATCCAGTTCAGTAAGGTCACCACTCTGATGTTTGATTTCAAGAATTAAACATCTGCAAATACTAGAAAAGAGATGCTTCTTCGTCTTACGGCGCAGTAATACGCTCGTTTAAATCATCGGGGACTATTTTCCAACAAAAACTGCGAGGACAAACACTCATTTAACTCATCGGGGACTATTTGCAGGCAAAAAATATGAGGACAAACGTCCTGAAATTGGTTGGCGTAATGAGAAACAAATTGATAATGATGAAGAAATTGTAAGATTGCTGTCGACTGGAAATTCTATTAAATATTTCCGAATTTCCAAATGGTTTATCACTGTTTCAACAGTTAAGCTTTCATACATTTCGGTTGGAAACACTGTTGTATAAATGTTGAACCAGTGAAATATGTGTAGAAATTCTGGTTTCCATGTAGCTACTGGTTACATTTTCTCTTGATTTTGATTGCGTATGATTTATTATTGAAATGAAATCAATTATTCAGAAAAGGTAGATGCCAATCAGTCGAAACCATACCCATTTTTCAGATCACTTATGCTAGCGTCACAATTGCTAAATTCCGCCGGCCGATTTTAGACATCGGCAGAGTCGTGATGTTGGCTGCCGCCGGTCGATTTTTTACACATCGCTGAGAGCAGTCACATATAACTGCCAACAAAATGCCGCCTGTCGGCGGCAGTTGGTTTCAAAGGCTCGCGGGAAACGTGACACCCCAAAATATCCGGCAAGTGGCAGTTAGGTGGCAGGGCGGCGGCAGCTAGAATTAAACTGCCACCGCCCTGCGACCTGGCGGGGGACAGCCCATTTACAACTGCCGCCGGCCGGCGATTGAGCGATCTAGCTGCCACCGCTCTGCGCCCGCCCGATAATCTGACGGTGGCAGGCCGATTTTCGGTTGATATATAAATCATACCTTGTGGTCTTGATTTCTCATAGTTCATTTCTTCGAAGTCGCCATCTTAACTCCGCTATTCTTAAGTCTCTTAGTGCTGGTAGTCTGAAATCGGCAGATCGCAGTCCTGTCACCTACCGACATTGACTGCCGCCTCCCAGCCTCCGCGCTGCCACCGGCCGATATATTGAAATCGGGCGGTGGCATGTCGGTGGCAGAGCGGTGGCAGGCCAGGTGCTGGAGAGTGGCAGTTAGTTTCTAGCAGTCACCGGCCGATTTTTGTAGACTCTTGAGGTCTCGATCGCGGAGGAAAAATCGCCCTGCGCCCCGCCTGCCACTTGCCTGCCACCGCGCGAACAAAAAATGCGCCCGCCCTGCCACCTGCCGATTTGCAAAAATAGAAAAAATCGCCACGACGTCGCCAGAAATTTAACTTTTTCTTAAAATCTCAGCTGCTTGCTGGCAACGTCTAAAATGCCGACTGCCGCCGGCCGATCGTAACTGCCGCAGTCCTGCCACCGGCCGATATTTAGTGAAAACTGGCATTTACAACGTCGGCCGGCGGCATTTAGTGATTTGTGACGACAGCATTAGTCATAATTTAGTCAAGATTTTCAAAATTCAAAATGACGGGTTATCTGTTTTTACGAGTGTACAACAGAAACGTAAGATGGCAATTTAGAGACGTGTTTCAGTCAGAACGACAGGAAAATCATAATTTTGGTTAAATAATGGAACACAGAATCTGTGCAACTTTCTATTACTGTCTATTGTTAAACCAGACTGAATTAACGGTATGAATACGGGCATAGCGTGTACTGGTCAACAGAGCGAACCCATCATTTTGTATTTTGAGAATCATCACTACATGATACCGACGTGATTTCAAACGATGAACGTGATTGTGGCATTTTACGATCGTTCAGTTCATTTAAATCATAAATACTGCAGCTTAAAGATATGCCTGGCTCATCTGAACATAAAATGTTTGTATTGTCTTCATCCAGTATTGTTGTTACATTGGCTAAAACATCTCTAATAAGAACCATTGCAATGTACAACCAATTGAAAGTAAATGTATATTTTTTACCATATTACTAACAGTCAAAACCTGTAAAATAGCCTGATTGTTAAAAAACCTGGAAGTACAAAATGTATTTTTAAAGTGTATGATGTACAAGCATCTTTATGCAACATACACTGAACAATACCGTACGTTATGAGTTCATTCTTTGTTAATGCATGTTTATTGATGTTTTAACTACAGGAAATATATTGTTCTTGTTTGTTTAGGTAAATGAGCATAATGTACTGTAATGCAACCAAAAACATTATGAGAATGTGATCTGAAACGATGACCAAGATTTTCTCAGGTTCACCACGACTTTCATGGATTGTTCAATTCATTGGAATCATAAATGTAATAGAATATAGCAATCAAAATCAGCAGCAGATGTTTAGAAACTTTATAAAATAGTACTGACGGGTAAGCGCTTTTGAAATATCTTAAAATCACTTCACTTCACATTCAGTACGTGTGCACATCGGGATGGAGAAGGCAGGCTCGATCACTGGATATGCAACACTACATATGATGAGAAAATACCGGGGAATATCACGAGATATTACACGGGGAGATCACACGGTGAAACACAAATATTGAAAATATTTTAATTACGAGCAGAAGTAACATCATCGAGAATACAAATGTTGATAACTTGATACGAGCGATTGATGTGGGGAACGTAGCTTGTAAATGTCAACATCAAAGATAAAACGATGGAACTGAACGAATTTCACTGTACAGTATTGAAGATACATCTCCATAATCTACGCAATCACATTTGTAACATTATCGTTTAATCTATGAATAATGTCGAAGGGTTTTGCCCGTTTTATTAAGTCATTGTTTTTGCAATGAGTTTATTTTATCATATTCAGGAAAATTAAATTTGTTCATCTGTACCAATTAACGTATACATTGTCTTCTCCCAATTTCATATATTTCTATAGCTAATCTACGTCATTGGATTATCAATTAACATCACTTCTTTTGCAGGCTTAAATTACCTGCGTAACTAATCCAGTTTGAATACATATTGACCACTAATGTATGTATTCATTATTCAGATGGTTGTGTCCACCTGATGTAGACGTTCTTGTAAATGTATACAGTAAAGCCTCAATAATAAGACAACCATTGGGACCCTTGAATCCCGGTCTTAATATTGAGGTGGTGTTAATATTGAGGTGGTGTTAATATTGAGGTGGTGTTAATATTGAGATGGTGTTAATATTGAGGCGGTGTTAATATTGAGGCGGTGTTAATATTGAGGCGGTGTTAATATTGAGGTGGTGTTAATATTGAGATGGTGTTAATATTGAGGTGGTGTTAATATTGAGGTGGTGTTAATATTGAGGCGGTGTTAATATTGAGGTGGTGTTAATATTGAGGTGGTGTTAATATTGAGGCGGTGTTAATATTGAGATGGTGTTAATATTGAGATGGTGTTAATATTGAGGCGGTGTTAATATTGAGATGGTGTTAATATTGAGGCGGTGTTAATATTGAGATGGTGTTAATATTGAGGCGGTGTTAATATTGAGGTGGTGTTAATATTGAGATGGTGTTAATATTCAGATGGTGTTAATATTGAGGCGGTGTTAATATTGAGGCGGTGTTAATATTGAGGTGGTGTTAATATTGAGGTGGTCTTAATATTGAGATGGTGTTAATATTGAGGTGGTGTTAATATTGAGATGGTGTTAATATTGAGGTGGTGTTAATATTGAGGTGGTGTTAATATCGAGGTTGTGTTATTTTTGAGGTGGTGTTAATATTGAGGTGGTGTTAATATTGAGGTGGTGTTAATATTGAGGTTGAATAAAGAGCAGAACAGTCAAAATGGACTTGAAAGTGTAGTCTTATTATGTGGGTGGTCCTTCAGTGAGATTTTACTGAATTCACAATTGATATTAAATATATATATTGCATTTGTATCTTCTATATTCCGGCAATATTACCCCACCCGTTGACAATAATATACATTGCATCTTCTCCAATGTGACTTTCTGTTGAGCAACTTCCGCTCTTCAACAACACGTTCGATTCTGCATACGACAAGCTTACTGCCAATTAAGCCTTACTGGAACAACAACTTCTAAACAAAAGCTATAATTTGCATCTCGTCAATGGTGTTATTCTGGAGCAGTTTAACGGTTCTACACTAAATGTGTGTCGATTAAATTCACAACATGTTTACTTACAGATAAAATTCCTGGAAATATCAGTTCTTATGTCATACAATCATAAAACAACACATGCCTAAACTTCAATGCATATTCGCAAATTGCTCAAAATATCTTCATAAACATGTTATATGTGTCACGGGTATGCCCAGGAAGGCCTAGTGTTCTACTTGAGTGTTGAAGGCCGGACTTCTGAACCAGAGGACCTGGGTTCGAAACTTGCCATTGGCGATATTATTTCGCAATCCCTGGATTATGCTCGTGCACTGACTAGCGAACGAGGAAGCAGCCATCGAGACTGATTAATATGTATTTCTATAATTGGTTGTACAATCGATGTAAATAAAGTTAACATTGTATATTGATACCTCGATAATAAGACCAGTGTTATTTCTGAGGCAGGTCGGTCTTGTTTGTGGGAACACCTGACTATCAAGCTAATATTTAGAATACAAATTTAATACTCGTCCACAAAAATACGGTCTTAATAACGTGATTGTCTTATTTCGAGGTGGTCTTTAAGTTAGGTTTTACTACATGTATATATAGTTACAGGGACGTTAACTGACGAAAATAAGCATCAATAAAATGGTTGAATATTTCAAAAGGCATACCGGTATTACCCTGCGATATTAAGGCATTATAAAGATTGGATAATAGTACGTACACGGAAGGTGAATAACCAAAAGATCGCGACAGTGTATCTAATGCCTCAATTAGGTTTCCTATTAGTTTTGCTTAACCCGTCTGTTGTCTGCAACTCCATTAACATTGTGCCATGATAAATAAATACAGCCATATAAATTGCGACCAAGGGTCACAAAATAGATTTGTTATGTATCCAAATGAGAGAAAATCGAAAATCACAAATGTACGGTGGCATAGATGTGACATGTCACGGTGAAATTATTTTTATGTCGTGGCCAAGACTTAGTATGTCGTGGGATCGAGTTATAAAGTCGTGGCCACGAGATAACTATGTCGTGGGAACGTGATAGCTAAATCGTGGCCACGACATACTAAGTCGAGGCCACGAGATAAAAAAATTTTATTTCACACATTTCACCTCTATGCCACCGTACACATACGCATTTTGGTACGCGATATTGTTTAACACAGTTTACACCTTTTGAATTAATTATAGCGTTTTCCCTACAGGATATGATAAATATGATTACGTTTTTGCAAATTTGTGAAAGGCAATCATATACCAACATGTACATCTACTTACAAACAACTTACGAAAACTGCAAAAAAGTAATCTGATAAGTTGAATTGATTCGTTTCCAAATATATATTTGATTTTAAACGAATTCTAGTCATATTTTCCATGAAAATGCACATTATGGGGGTTATTATATCTTGACTAATTATTACATAAAACGTTATATACAGTGTAAGCCGATCTGTTAAAGAAAAGGAGTGACCATTTCTGTTAATTAATAAACTCTACATCTACTGTTGTCTTCAAAACTCTTTTCCTTTAGGGGACTTCTGTCTGTATGCAGATATACTCAAGGCATTAATACAGTTTTTCGTAATTTATTTAAATTCTTAATTAAAATATAATTAGCAACTAAATATTTAAGTAAAAGAAACGACAGAGGAGAAAACTCATTAGTTACAAGAAGTATCTTGAAAAAAGATGGTCGGCGCAATTTGAAGGTTAAGATTTGTTGTGCAACATAAAAAAGGGCGAGATGTTACGATTGCTGGTCACTTCAGCTCCAAAATGGATTTCGGCAAATTCACCGAAATTCGGTTGATTTCGGTAAGGTAACGTACCCCTTATCGAAAGGTTAACCAATCCTGTCACGGTTACAAACGTTGTTCGGCTGAAGAGAAGTTGGTTTAGTGGTTAAGGTAATATTTGATTGGTTTTCACAACACTGATATGCAAATATGAAAGCCAAATTAGTACGACAGCGCCGAGAAACATTATACCATTAGTTACATATATCAGGCCTTGGTATTAGGTGATATTTACCAAGTAACATGGTAGAATATATTACCATACAGACATGAAGCTTGACGAATGATTTGTTATCAGTTCGCTCCACATGGACTGAATTCTAGATTCTATTTTGTCTGCAAAACCTATTACAGACCGACCACCGGTCTAAATTACCGATACATGTGTAGACAAACTAATACAGTTTGTGCTTTATCTCTCAGAGGGTAGTGTGGAGCATTGTTCGGTGTATATACAGTCTCTCTATATAATAACAGTCTTGTACTTCTTCTTCTCCTTTTTCATATTATTATTATTGTTGTTGTTGTTTTAACCAAGGCTTTAATAGGCTGTATGGTTATTATTTCTTTTCGTGTTTTAAATGTATGTTATAGTTCCCTTTCCCTTGTGCAATTCTTTCACTTTATATAGTGTTCATGTTCTTTTCAGTCCAGTTTCGGTCTTTTGTTGCCAGCTGTCTTGACTTGTCCTGTGATATTTTCCATCCATTAATTCCCCCCACTGTTTGTCCTCTTTGATTCTCCTAGTTATTCCTTATGATCTGCCAGGCCATTCCTTGCGCCTCTGTTCCCTTACGTATGCACCCTTGAGCCTCCTCACGTGCCTTATGTTTTATGGAATGTTGTTTTCCCGGAGGTCTGTGTTAGGAAGCACTGGCTTATGTATGTGGCGTTCCCTGTAGCAACTTATTCTCTCTCTCTTTATATACGTCTTCGTCTTCTACTACTACTACGCTTTCTCCTTCTTCTTTTTCTTCTTCTACTTGCTGCTGATGTTGCAGTGGTTTTTCTTCGCTCTCTTCTTCTAGTTATTGCTTTGTAGCTGCCGTTGTCATATATGTGTTGTTTGTCCTTCTTCTTGTTACTGCTGTTGTTGATGGTCTCCTTCATTTTCGTCGTTTACTTCTTCCTCTTCCTCATCTTCTTCTTCTCAGCTTTCTTCTTATTCTACCTCTTATCATCATTGCTGTTGCTGTCGTTGTTTGTTGCTTTACTTCTTTTTCTACTTGTTTATGCCATTTATACCATCAGTAGCAGCTGCATGGTATATGCAAAGATTTTAACATTTTACTAGTGCTGCATTCAGAAAACCATTTATGAACCCTGATGCAGAACATATTGTAAAGCAAACAATAGACAGATTGATACACGACATAACTAATAGCAAATAAAGACAAACACTATGAGACATTGTCACATGGCATCATAATAAATACTAATGGTGAATGAGAACATTATGCAGCTGGCGACGACATCTAAGGATATCTTGTCAAATATATTTATACGGTAATGAAATGTTAAGTCCACGTCTTAAAACATTTTATAGGAATAGTTTGTCTCTTGAAACCGATCACGAAGTTCTTACGCAATAAGTCACACCAGTGTTTGCGATTAGAGAAGACTAAAAACTACTAATACAAGGTAATTAATTGATTTACTACTGTACACAGTCGGCGTGGTTCGTGAATCGGTGTTCTAACTTGCACAATAGGCGTGCAGTGAATTAGTGAACAAGCGTGCAAAGTCAGCGTATGTAGTGAACTGGTGCGCCAGTATGCACCATCGGTGTGTGTATTGAATTAGTGTACCAGTATGCACAGTCGGTGCGGGTAGTAACTTGATGTACCAGTGTGCACAGTCGGTGTGTGTAGTGAATTAGTGTACCAGTATGCACAGTCGGTGTGTGTAGTGAATTAGTGTACCAGTATGCACAGTCGGTGTGTGTAGTGAATTAGTGTACCAGTATGCACAGTCGGTGTGTGTAGTGAATTAGTGTACCAGTATGCACAGTCGGTGTGTGTAGTGAATTAGTGTACAAGTATGCACAGTCGGTGTGTGTAGTGAATTAGTGTACCAGTATGCACAGTCGGTGTGTGTAGTGAATTAGTGTACCAGTATGCACAGTCGGTGCGGGTAGTGAATTAGTGTACCAGTTTGCACAGTCGGTGTGTGTAGTGAATTAGTGTACCAGTATACATAGTCGGTGCGGGTAGTGAATTAGTGTACCAGTATGCACAGTCGGTGTGTGTAGTGAATTAGTGTACCAGTGTGCACAGTCGGTGTGTGTAGTGAATTAGTGTACCAGTTTGCACAGTCGGTGTGTGTAGTGAATTAGTGTACCAGTATGCACAGTCGGTGTGTGTAGTGAATTAGTGTACCAGTTTGCACAGTCGGTGTGTGTAGTGAATTAGTGTACCAGTTTGCACAGTCGGTGTGTGTAGTGAATTAGTGTACCAGTATGCACAGTCGGTGTGTGTAGTGAATTAGTGTACCAGTATGCACAGTCGGTGTGTGTAGTGAATTAGTGTACCAGTTTGCACAGTCGGTGTGTGTAGTGAATTAGTGTACCAGTTTGCACAGTCGGTGTGTGTAGTGAATTAGTGTACCAGTATGCATAGTCGGTGCGGGTAGTAAATTAGTGTAACAGTGTGCACAGTCGGTGCGGGTAGTAAATTAGTGTAACAGTGTGCACAGTCGGCGCGGGTAGTGAATTTGTATACCAGTTTGCACAGTCGGTGTGTGTAGTGAATTAGTGTAGTACACAATCAGTGTGCACAATCAACGCGGGTAGTGAACCGGTGCACCAGTGCGAAAGTCGACACATGTAGTGAATTGGTGTACTATTGTTCACAGTTAGTCAGTGCGGGTCGTAAAAATGGTGTACAAGTGTTCACAGTCGGCACGGGTAGTGAACTGCTGTACTAGTCTGCACAGACGATACGTATTGTGAATTGGTGTACCAGTGTGCACTGTTGGCGAGGGTCGTGAATTCATGAACGAGCTTGCACTGTCGGCTCGCGTCTTGAACTGCCGTACACAGGAGGCGAGGTTTGTGGATTGCCGTACCAGTGTGCATAGTAGACGAGGGTAGTAAATCGGTGTACCAGTGTGCACAGTAGGCGAGGGTAGTACTCATACAGTAATAGAAAAGCAACATATAACAATATAAAACCCACCTAACATTGTTATAAAGACTATACTTAAGTATGGTAGATTATAAATGGATACTATCAGACAGTTCTGGCGTTCCATACAAATCATTTGATAAACATTCCACTTTTTGGCCGAAACCTTGGTTTACGTTTCGCCAAGTGAAAATAATTTTTGTTTGTTTGTTCATAATATCCAATACCCAGATTTGTTTTGCCAGTATGTTAGTCTCAAAGGGTGTGAAATTTGGCACTCGACGGTTTAAATGGATTTTTAAGGTCCAGCTACCTCGAGGTTCGCACGGTTGCATGAAATTACTGCACGGTTCATTTGGACCACCAAGAAATGTTAAGCCATCTAATCCATAGAAAAGAGTATTGGCATGAAAGTACAGAAAGTGTATACAGTGCAACCTTGTTAAAACGAATCTCATGAAAAACAACCTCTATTCAACAGCAGTATCATATAGTACTGCTCATTATGGCAACAACCTCTCAACAACAACCAATCTATGCGTCTCCCAATGGGTGTGACTTTGGAGAAGTTGCATTGTACATGTATATTAGCCTACATGTGTATGCTTCTTTATCGGAGATAAGCCCTTTCTTCAAAGGTCACAACCGAATCAAGACCTCGGTACATGTAGTTCAAATTCCTCGAAACTGTTCTCACTATAAATGTACTGTAAAATTAAGAAGTCAATTGAACCGGTTGTCGGAGAATAGTTGGTATTCTCTGACAACCGGTCATATTGAACTGTAGCTATAATTTGGATTTTCTTCTAATAATTGTAGATTGACCCTCTCTTGAACAACAACCTCTCTTCAAACTGAATCAATATTTTTCTATTGTGAGTTTTCACTTTTTTTGGCAGAAAAATGTATTTTAATGTAGAATAGAGGTTGCCGCTCAAAAGAGGACCGCCCTGAAGTGACTGCACTGTACTACAATCGCCATGGAAACCGGAATTCAATGATGAATAACAATGTGACCGCCGGTATTTCATAGAAAAAGCATTTTAATTCGTTGAGTTAAAAGGACGGTTCACTTAATCAGTTTTTAGTAGTGAAGAATTATTTGGCGAGTTTGATATTCTGACGTAAATCTGCCGGCTGGTCGCTTTAATCAGGTCAACTGTATTTACAATGCGAACACTGTAGTAGACTGTATCCTTTATCAGACCATTCCATATATGAGCGCTGCTATGGGATTTACAACCTCTTCTGTAAGCGACGTCATTTCAAGAAAACGTCACATGTGATGTCACGATGTGCAAGCAGGAAACAATATTGATTTTACTTCGTTTTCATATTGCCATTTGGGTCAAAGACTGCATACTGTCAGTACATGGTGACGTCACATGTGACGTTTCCTGGAAATGACGTCACTTATAGAAGAGGTTGGAAATCGTACAGCGGCGCTCATATATTGTTTTTGTTTGCGATTCTCTGGCTGGCACATGCTACCTTTTCTAATTTTAAGTGTCCTCGGTTTTCGGTGCGTGATTGTAAGAACAATGTTCTCCATGTATACCACGGCAAAGACATTCAATAAAACTGATCGACATATCGATTTAGGGTCGTGGTACTGCTAACAATTAATTTATTAGGGATGACCTAAGAGTCAGTTATAGAAAGCAGAAGCCTAACGCTAATGCACACACTTTTCACTCGTTTACATAACTAACATCCCTATTTAAATAGTGTCAATACATCAAATGTAACTGTTATGCGAAATGAACGAGTTCTCAGGTTTCTTCTCATCGGACTGTGGAAAACTTTGCACCTCATTGACTAGGCCAACAACACAACACACGCACTCTTAATGTGTTCAGCGTGGGACACCGGAAACGGAAGTAGAGATTCGCGTAATGACATTCGCTCTATTATTTGATATTCCATTAGATAGAAAATATCTATTTCGATTTTTACGTACTGGTAAAAGTGTTAACCAAACAGAACAATCTCACATAGTTCCTAGAAAGATAATGGATACACATTGTGTTAATTTTGTATTGAATCATAACATTTATGATTCAAATCAAAGATGGTATTTAGGTCTTTGTTCAAATGAACAAAATTGTCGAAAACAGTCATTGTCGTAAACCTGTCAAAATAACGATCATCGTTTCCGATCCATTGATCATATTGTAACTAAGATTCCCAAAATACAAAATGGCGGGTTACCTCTTTTGACCAGTATATATTAAGAAACTATGATAAATTACCCAGCATGCCATGTCATTGTAAGCAATAACTAACGGTTCCTTACATAATGTTACATTGACAAAAAACAGCGGGACATATTTTCCTCATTACAGTAGAAAATGTGATGAGCAACTTTTAATAGGAACAAAATCGATGAAAGTGGAAAAGTTTTCATAACATGGAACGTAAAATAGCATTTCACAAAGCAAATGCCACCTGGATTATTTTGAATACATTGTTTAAATGTGTTGATTAAACTAGCATGTGTTTAGAAAAGAGCTATTTTGTTATGACATGTTTTTAAATTCAATTTGCATCTGTTTAACTTCTCACGGTGTATTTTGTATGCCTATACATTTCTGTTATCTAAGTCTGTGTATTCGCTGTAAGTAACCCATTTGTCATAATTTTAAATCATCTTTAAATCTGATTGTCACATATTTTTTCATACTTCAGGTCTAATCAATATTAAATGGGTGAAATATTTGAGTGCAACAAGCTGTAAAGCTCAGTGGGTTACAATATTGACAACATTTTAAATTCATTCTGTTTTCGGCTGTCAATGTTTTCGTATACCTTTTTGCAGACAGCGAACATCCAATTCATTGCACAACAAGATTTATATTATACGGTTCAAATTGTTTAGTTTGTGTGTAATTTTGTTTCCAGTTTTTTCGTGGTGTGTTGTTATGTGTTGCGTCGCACCGCGTTATGACTTGTGTTATTTTGCGCTGCGTTGTTTTGCGTTGTTTTGTTTTGTATTGCGTTGTTTTGTGTGATATTGTGTTGTATTGTGTCGTGTGCCGTGTCATAACGCATCGTATTGTGCTGATTTGGTTGTGTTGCTTTGTGTTGCGTTGTTTTGTTTTGTATTGCGTTGTTTTGTGTGATATTGTGTTGTATTGTGTCGTGTGCCGTGTCATAACGCATCGTATTGTGCTGATTTGGTTGTGTTGCTTTGTGTTGCGTTGTTTTGTTTTGTATTGCGTTGTTTTGTGTGATATTGTGTTGTATTGTGTCGTGTGCCGTGTCATAACGCATCGTATTGTGCTGATTTGGTTGTGTTGCTTTGTGTTGCGCTGTTTTGTTTTGTATTGCGTTGTTTTATGTTGTATTGTGTTGTATTGTATTATGTTGTTTTGTGTCGCGTCATATCGTATTGCGCTAATTTGGTTGTGTTGTTTTGTGTTGTGTTGCATTGCGTTTTTTTTTGTATTGCGTTGTTTTAAGTTGCATTGTGTTGTTTTGTGTCGCGTCATATCGCGTTGCGCTGATAATGTTTTGTTGTTTTGTTTTGTATTGCGTTGTTTTATGTTGCATTGTGTTGTTTTGTGTCGCGTCGTGTTGTGTTGTATAGTATTAAGTTGTGATAATTTGTAGAGTGTTGTTACGTATTGTATTTTGTTGTACTGTTTTGTGTTATAAAGTGCAGTTTTATGGGTTTTTGTTTAAATTAATTGTCTTTTAGGAGTTTTATGTTATTAGACGTTTTGCGTTTCTTTTATTGTTGGATTGTGTATGCGTGCATTGCGCTGAAGTATTGTTGAGTTGCAAATTGATGATTTTGTTTTCATTTGAGTTGTGCTTCATGTAATTGTGTCGTGTTGAATTCTGTTTTGCACAACTAAAAACCACTCGAATCTGGAGATTATGACTTGGTTCGAACTTTTCCGGTCGTGAACGGGTTGACCGTATTTTAGTAATTCCTAACATGGATGCAAGAACATTTATTGGAGATTTCGATGTTTTGAGTTAAAACCGTCTTGAAATGTCTTTTTTCTGATATATTCTATTAAAATCTCTCGTTCAATGTTATTTTTTAAAATAAGTAGGTATTCAAAGATCTATTTGAAGATTTCACCGAATGTTGCACTAAATAAATATATCATTGACATCGTTGTCGTCTTGTCACGCCCAACAATTTTGTCTGAAAATCTTGTTTGGTGTCGTTTACATCACATGTGTAAAAAAACTCACTTGAAGTTTAAGTACACAATATGCAATAATGATATTTTCATGATACTGTAATACCATGACACAATCACTTTAGATATATTTATTCAATGCGGGGAGGTCTTTAAAAAAATTACGATTTATAATAACGTTTAGAAATTTTAATACGTTGAGAATATATATTTTAGGTACCCAATGCTCTAATGAGAAACGCTTTTTGCTATTCATTATATTCGCTGTGTATTAATCTTCTCATGGAGAAAAATTAGCTGTTGAGAAATGAGAACATGGAATTGTTTAAATCTATTTAACTATTAGTTGTATAGGGCTCTTAATTTAGGACGCGATTATACGAACGCAAATGAAAAGAAAATGACACAGAACCATAAAAACGAAATGCATGATTTACGCATTTTCTCATTGTTCCGTATAACTTGCAGGTCCGGACAAACCAGCATTTATTCACAGCGGAAGAAAACTAATGTCCATATGTGCTTTTCATTTCAAGTCGAAAGTTCTGACAACCAGTGCCATCTTCAAATCAGCTCACGTCCTTCTAGTTTCCAGTTCATTCGGTATATCTCGGATCTGCTACCGTTTCAAGTCGATGGTCCGGACTATTAACCTTTAGCCACACCAGAGCCGATTTACAGACATGGGGGCCACGAAACTAGACAGTATGTGAAAATTATGATTATCATGCCTGACAAGGCTATAACATCAATGTTGATATTCGGAGACCCCGATCTACAAACATATCACTTAAGGTACACTTAAGGCGTGGTATTCACGCAGTTGTTTGAAAACACATATACAAATTCATTAAACATTCACAGACTTAAATATTTGCAGATTCAAGTTTTAATAAACTGATCAATATACATCAAACGCTTGCGGCTTATAATTGCTTTTTGATAAACATTCATATTACTAGATATTTTTATTCAATTAGATTTTACGATCATTTGATCTCATCATTAATTAAATGCAATCTATCCAGTTTACCATGACGCATAAAGATATATTACGATGATTTTAATATTGAAATAATTACATTTAACTTTACCAACTGTTTGCATGCGTTTTAACATCGTAGAGAAATGTACGGAATACCGGTGTTGACTTCATAATTAATTGTTTCAAATCTTAAATCATGACAGTATGAACCGTGAAATCTTAATGAACTTAAATATCTCAAAATTGACGTGACAGCATGAACTGTGAAATCTAAATGCACTTAAATATCTCAAAATTGACGTGACAACTTGAACCATGAAATCGTAGTGCACTTAAATATCTCAAAGTTGACGATTTCACGATTTCTAATCAAACTATACAGTCGTGACTTGTGAATTCGTGACTTCATGCTTTGCGATTTCACGTTTGTATTTAAATAAGATCGTGAAATGATGAATTATGAAATTCTTGAGTTCTTGAGTTCATAGTTAACGGATTCATTATTTTATCAAAAAAATAAACACGAAATCGTAAAATATGAAATTATTACATTTCTGACATCATGATTCATTATACTTATATTTCTGGACGATAAATGATGAATATACTCTGACATTTTTTTTCTAATTCGCCTCCTTAAATTAATGCTGTTCCAGAAATTCTGTTTTTTTTTCAACAAAATTGTCAGCATTGTTCGATTTTATGCAGTTGAAGATTTGAAACATTTGCGTTTTAAAGTTTTATTTTGTGAAATGGGTCTGTGCGAAGTGCAACACAATTTGTTTGCACAGATCATTTGTTTTAACAAGTTTTAACAGTGACTATCTAGAAAAGCAGTTGCTCGCCCATATGGGATATCCCGGTGGCGAGGGTAAATAAACTCAACTCCACAGAAAAGCAGTTGAGTGTAAAGATGTCAACCCGCGTCCACCGTAGAAATGCTTACTACATCGCATGAACGTTAAGTACAACTTTGATATTGGAACCCGTACAAACTGATTGACTATATTTCAAATCAGGGTCTAGTTTCATTATACTTTTCTCTTTTACACTAAAACCGGAGATTTTTAATTTGCTAGTTTTCTGTATAAAAAGAAAAATGTGTACCATTTGTATTCGTATACGTACATTTCACTAACGAAACAATCACATTTGAAGGCATGTTTTATAGTTTACCAAACATGTTAGACTTCTTGACGTGTCTCGTAAAAATTCATTCGGACTGATGACAAAAAAAAGGAATTTAACAATGTACATGTACTATGAAGGAAATCTTGTCTTTGGTCTTGTTAAGGCTGACTCCATTTGGAAACCTCTGGTATGTTATAAATGTGTTTATTTTTCGGCGGCGATCTGAATGATAAGTTTGAATAATCAAGAGAAAGTAGCTTGTCTTTTCAACGTTGTAAGCGACAATGAAAAAAAAAGACAAATGAAGATGACGGGAAAGACTATACAGTGGTATTTTAGGGCAAGTTTTTAATAAGATTATTTTTGGATGCAGTCTTATGACTAATAGTACGTTCACAAGTAAACCCATTTTCGGTGTTCAACGTTCTAAGCGACATTGACGAACAACAACAAATTACATTAGTAGGAAAACATTTGCTTTTCTTAACAACAGACCAATTGATCAACATATTGTAACGACACATAAGTTGTGGCGTAAAGTTAGAACAAACAAAAACATAGTAATTTGCTCACACTAACATGTTTACGTGATAAGCGTCCATTTTGTCTGTCCTACAGTTGATGTGTCCAAAGTGTCGTGTTTATAAAAGCTCGCACGTCATTAAAACATCAAACATATTTCTGTATAAAAATAGAAACAATTATTTTAGACCATGCCGATCTGCAAAGTCATCCGTTGTATGATGATATATCATATTTTTATTTCCCTGTCTTGCTTGTCATTATTTACGTGTAAATATAGCAAAATGTGGTGGAATCTTGTATTACATACACACATGTTTTACAGTAGAGTATATCACCTGGCAAAATCGACCGCTATCAAAACGAAGATGAATCTAAATTTTCAGCTGAGCAGTCAAAATTTCATCAATGGAACTAGTTTAGAGAGCTTACCCATAATTTTGTACTTTGAGAATCATCACTACACTATATAACGACGAGATCTCAAACGATGAACGTGGTTTTGCGATAGTTGTGTTCATTTGAATAATAAATACTGCAATTTAAAGCAACCAAAAACAATGGATGACGTGTCCAGTAGCTTGGTACAAACTGCTTGTATGTAAAACTGTTGCGACCATCCGTTTGCAGATACATCCTCGTGTATGTACAATACAGAGATGTTCATTGCACGTGACGAATTGATGGGTCTTTGATTGCAACCTATATCTACACCCTTAGAGAGGTGAACATGTTGGCTGTTGAAGAGGGGTTGTTGTTCAAGAGAGGTTAAATTGATTGTAATGTTTTAATATGGGGAAAATGAAAAAAATTGCTGAAGAGAGGTTGTTGCTCAAGATAGGTCAAATTGATAGTAATGTTTGATTATGGGGAAAATGAAAAATGTTGCTGAAGAGAGGTTGTTGTTCAAGAGAGGTTAAATTGATAGTAATATTTATTATGGGAAAAATGAAAAATGTTGCTGAAGAGAGGTTGTTGTTCAAGAGAGGTTAAATTGATAGTAATATTTATTATGGGGAAAATGAAAAATGTTGCCGAAGAGAGGTTGTTGCTCAAGATAGGTTAAATTGATAGTAATATTTATTATTGGGAAAATGAAAAATGTTGCTGAAGAGAGGTTGTTGTTCAAGAGAGGTTAAATTGATAGTAATATTTATTATGGGAAAAATGAAAAATGTTGCTGAAGAGAGGTTGTTGTTCAAGAGAGGTTAAATTGATAGTAATATTTATTATGGGGAAAATGAAAAATGTTGCTGAAGAGAGGTTGTTGCTCAAGATAGATTAAATTGATAGTAATATTTATTATGGGGAAAATGAAAAATGTTGCTGAAGAGAGGTTGTTGTTCAAGAGAGGTTAAATTGATAGTAATATTTATTATGGGGAAAATGAAAAATGTTGCTGAAGAGAGGTTGTTGCTCAAGAGAGGTTAAATTGATAGTAATGTTTTATTATGGGGAAAATGAAAAATATTGCTGAAGAGAGGCTGTTGCTCACGAGAGGTTAAGTTGATAGTAATGTTTTATTATGGGGAAAATGAAAAATGTTGCTGAAGAGAGGCTGTTGCTCACGAGAATGCAGTTTTGAAGAGGCTGATCTGTGCCTTAAAAATATACTTAAATTTTTGTTTTACGAAAATGCAAAGTGCTTGCTTTCTATTTTGTTATATTGTGGTCTTGTACAATGGATATTTATTACGGTGCTATTTTACGGTGCAGTTTTTATAGTACCCTTTCTTGGTGTTTTGTTGTGGTGTTGTCTTATGTGCCGATTTTCATTTCTCCTTTTGATGAATTAACGAAATATTTATTACTAAAATCAATACCTTCAATTAGAAACATACAAGTGATGACGTCACAGCGGCCCCGTGAACAAACACAGTGTACTCTTCTAGTCCTTTGAATCGCTTGTATTTATGCTTCATGTGTTTGCTAGGCAATGCATGTTTGTTTGACATGCGAACATAATTAAATTAAACACCGTTTCCGAACGTGCATTAAGGAATGCATATCGTTAAATACATCTGATTTAATTAGCAACAAGGATTTGAAGCAACAGGTGTGGAGCAATTGCTGCATGACCAGCAGTTCAATAAAGGTGCAATAAAATACAATAACTAGATACAAAAAGTCTTGTTAAGAATGTAAAGGGGTTAACCTGCTTAAGGAATTTGGAAAAAATATCTCAAATATATTACGTAAACTATTTTATATATTTAGTAAGCTGGCAGATGGCTAAAGCGGTTAGGGAACTTTCCTACTAACTAGTTGCACTTAAACCGCACTGAAAGACAATCTCGGAATTAAGGTAACTTAATTGACCTGAAAGAAAAATGTTTCAGAATCTTAGAATTAACCGGCACTAAGCAGTATAAAAATATTTTTATTTAAAAAAAGATGTATTCTAAAACATTGTTTTCTATACCAGCAATGTTAGTACATGTATTTGTATTTAAACATTTGATATACGTCTTAAATTCTGTAACCATTGATATCAACAATTGTAATCAATATATATATAGTTACTGATATTTATTAATACATATATAGTACTGTTTTGTTCTTTAGATTTAGACAAAAACTGTCTGTAAACAAACATGACCATGTTAATGTACATATCTTGTCAAAATATATAGTTTAAACAACTTAATTAATAAATCCATATTTTCATGGACTATATTCATTTCTTCTTCCTCACATTAACTCGATAATAAGACCACCGCACAATTAAGACCGACTTTCTTCTAGACAAATCAATTATTGAGGTTTAACTGTATATGGAAGACAGCCACACGCCCCCTCACATGCAATGATATACAGTACCAACACATGCAATGATATACAGTTCCAACACATGCAATGTGCATGCCAATAAATCTGCTAATAAAACATGGATTTGTCTTATATCTATAAATCCATTCTTATTATTTCTGGCACTGTTTCATTGATAACAAATAAATATGTATAAATGTCGATCTATACCATAATTCGAGGGTTCAGCGCAAGCCTATCCTAACTCCTATGTATTTATATAGGAGTTAGTATAGTCTTGCACTGAACCCTTGATATGAGAAGTACAAATCCTCAGTGTCTTTCGGATTCTTATAAAATTCAAAGAGATAAATATTATAAATATGAAGTACAAAAAGACCTCACCTAAAAACCACCTCAATAATAAGACCACCTCAATAATAAGACCACCTCAATAACAATACCACCTCAATAATAAGATCGCCTCAATAATAAGACCACCTCAATAATAAGACCACCTTAATAATAAGACCATCTCAATAATAAGACCACCTCAAAATTAAGAACACAATTTTCAAGTCCAATTACACTGTTTTGCTCTTTATTCAACCTCAGTATTAACACCTACTCAATACTAAGACCAGTTTTCAAGAATCCCAAGGGTGGTCTTATTATTGAGGTTATACTGTACATATATGTAAGTTGAAAACAAATATTAAGAATGATGCTGATAAGCCCGATAAAAAACTAGAAATCTACATTTAGAATCAATGCAAGCGATATATTCCAAGATTCTCTCAATTTTGGCAAATTACATGGCAGAGACAGTTTAATTAGGCAATAAGGCATTATGGCTCTGATTTCTCACGAACGTCGAAATACATACATTGATATACATACACATATACACACATACATACATTGATATACATACACATATACACACATACATACATTGATATACATACACATATACACACATACATACATTGATATACATACACATATACACACATACATACATGCCAAATTTCAATTCGGTAGTGTAGATATATTTAAAGGACAGTGGTATAAGATTTAGCATGACCTAGTTTTTACTGACTCATAACAATTATTGCATTATCACAGTCCAAATCTCATGTTATATGTATTGCCTTGGTGCAACATGACTGAATAAAACACATTAAATTCCATATATGCATAATAAATTAGCCATTCCGCAGAGGTTATAACAAATACGTCGTGTCATCCTGAGACGACATGATAAAATATCATGTTAAGGGGCTTCAAGTACCTGTAAGAGGATCGACTTTGTGAACTGTGATCATGACAATCTTATTTGTACTAGTAATGCTTTCTGTTCTCAACATATTAAGCTCGCCCGGTTACCTCACTGGACCATGAAGCCTGAGGTCGTGGGCTCGAAGCCCGACCCTGATTGCACGAATATACTGAAGTATGACGTCAGTAATTGTCTTAAATATATTTATCAATTGTTTCAGCAAGTGCGATCGGGTTTGGTTTGGAAGTTTTGACTTCAACGCGAGAAAAATTAGGTATAAGTTATAAATAAATGATGAAAAATGAAAAAATATCGTCAACTTGAGTTCTTTCGATAAAGTTTTACTATAATTAACTAACATCAAAACATAAGTTTTAAAAAAATCATTTGATAGCCAATTAAACTTATGTAGAGTTTTTTGCTGGGTAAGTAAAAAGCTGATATGGCGTATGCTCTCCGTGACAAGTTGACTGAAGACTGAATCACGTGTCTTCCGCATCTTATATTAGTGTAGGGAATTAATCACACAGAGTATCGCAGAACTATGGGGGTTGAGATTATAACGGAAACTTAAACTCAGCACTCAAATCCCAAATTACAAACTTAATTTACTTTACTCTTGTAAGTCTGATAATGGATATTGGAGTGTGGAATACGCATGATGATTACTTAGTATTCATTTCGATCCATTTCTTTGAGATTTTAGTGTGGATATGAGACATGGGAGTAAGTGTTAGGTTTGAGTGCCACATTCTACGCTCAGACTTAATGCTTTCTCCCAGATTTCATAGTTCACTCAGATCTGTCAGAAAATGGGGTCACAAAAATATTCAGCACACATTTAACATTGTCATACATTTTTCACATTCAATATAAGTTAATATCGGACTCATAAGAGTACAATACGTGATTTGAGATTTGAGTGCTTAATGTAAGTATTCGTTATAATCCTGGGCCCAAAGTTGTACTGACTTGTTACACAGGAACACCATTTACATCAACTGTATCTTTGTTGAAAAACGATGTAAACTCTAACACAACATTTCAACATATACAGAACAGGTCTATTTAATAAGGATGTAATTTTATCACGATTTCAGACTTAACTGTGGATATTTGAATCAAGCACTTCATGGTTTCACAGTTATAGATCCTGATGTGAAGTTTGTGACGTCCTGATTTAGGATATGAAAATGATAAATAATGACGTCACTTCCGGTCTTCCGTATCGTTTTATGTGTTGTCATTCCATTGAAAAGTTCAACACATTTCACGCACCGTTTTTCGTCATTGAGCAAGAAGAGTGGTTAAGTCTAAATGCACGATTAAATACGATTTAAACTGAACAACGCCTACAATATCACTTTACGTAACACGTGAACTAAAGTAAATACGTTTTAGTAAATTCTCATTTATTTTGTGAGCTGAATATCGTATAAACCAAATTCGATATATGACCTTGCTACAACTTTATTTCTCTTTTATATTTGTGATTTCTCTATATACAGGAAACATTCAAACGTCATTGTTGCGGTCGTTGTAAACGATTAATATCCGTGACCAAACCATAAACAATAATTGTATATCAAAATAAAAAAATAAATAAAACATTGTTATAGCGTGTAAGGCAGATAGTTTTGCGCTGTTTAATATCTGTAGTTACGCATATAACATCATATAACTATGTGTCTCTCTTATGCCTGATCGTTAAAAGACGACTTTTGGCAGTAAAATTGCAGCCCAATTATTATTTATTCTATTTACTGTGTTTGCAGTGATACGTAGTAACCACAGGCCTAATATTAATCTCTAACCTTGCCACACGAAATAGTTCTCCTTTATCGAAGGTTCTTTGTATATGTATGCTTGCTCATTTCGATTAAAAGTCTCGTTTATTTTATGTTATAAAGACAAACGATGTGAATCCTTTAATATAGGGGTATTAATCAAAGCAAAATGAGAATCTGAACTAAAGATACTGCATTGTCCTTCGCGTAAGGATTTGAATGCGAGACATCTATCGCATATTGTATGACATGAGCATGATGTTTAATCTGTCGTTTAAATACCTTTGTCAAAAACTTCGACGAAAATGTTTTTGTATACGTATAAACTAAGTGAAAATGATACCTAACAGACGCAATATTGTTGTTAGCGTTAAAATACAAGTAAATCGCTCACGCACATGACTATGCTCTCTATTAAGTCCGCCCACTATTTATAACAGTTATATTGTACGGCAGGTAGTCGAACTATGCATTACGTAAATCACGGCGACTAGTCAAACTAGGCGTAGCTAAACATACATATATATTTGAAACCCGTGATAAAAATATCATCCATTTCTGCAAAAAAACATTCTACTTGAAAGAATGTATTTATAGTCTCCGTGATGATGGTGACTGGTAAAGCAAGTATGGTATAAGTAAATCAGTAGCACGCTTGAGCAGTGCATACATCAGTGTCTTCAGATAAAAATTATGAAGTTATAACAGAAGCAAATTGTAGACTGTAAAAGCAAGCGTGTAGGACAACCCCGTCCTCGGTTTAGGGACATTTTGTTGGCATTGTAAAGTAATTGTAAGCATTTGTCAGCCTATACAAAAATAACAAGAGGCATTTTGTCCGCCAATTCAAAATGAGCAGGAGGCATTTTGGTCGTCTATGCAAAATATTAAAATAAGCAAAGGGGGTGATTTTACCGTGTACAATGCACCAAAATTCGATGGTGGAACGTAACACCCAACAGTTTACATTGAAATGAATAGGGGAAGAAAGAACAATCGACAGTTGGAATAAAGATTTACCCTCACTGGTCCTAGTGACATGTCTCCACAGTATTGCCTCGTTGGTATAATTAGTATAGTATTATGCTACACAAGTCAACGAACGCTCTTACATCGGTAGGAAATATTAGAATTACAGAATATTTCATAATCACCAGGAGTAAATTAAATCAGCTATTAGTAATGTTATACACTTGAATAGAAATGGACAGGTTTATTTATGCATTAAATATGACCTACGTAGCCTTAGTATCATAAAAACCATGTTTTGTACAAAGAAACATATCAATGCGCAATAAAATAGATTGATCCTAAGATGGCACTGTCATCTCGATATACTATAAAACACAATACAAAATTTAAAAAAACGCATATTTCAAATTGAAATAAATGACAGTACTATTGTATCCATAGATCAAAAAATCTCAAATTGCCATAATTAAATAAAAAAATTAATATCTGGGGGCATTTTTGTATTTTCCGTGGAGTTGAGTTCACATTCGTGTTTGTTCAAAAACATAAAATTTATAATATTCTGCTATTAATTGTTAAATTAAAAACAAAATATGGTTCAATCTTTGAACTATATTTCCACGATATTGTAAACAAGCGTTCATACATAATATAATACATGTACAGATATTCCCAGATGGAGTCACCTCCCTTTTAAACGTTGTTGTGTAATAGGGAATCACCTCCCTTATTAACGGTGTTGTGTAAAATGGAGTCACCTCCCTTTTAAACGTTGTTGTGTAAAATGGAGTCACCTCCCTTTTGGACGGTGTTGTGTAAAATGGAGTCACCTCCCTTTTAAACGTTGTTGTGTAAAATGGAGTCACCTCCCTTTTGGACGGTGTTGTGTAAAATGGAGTCACCTCCCTTTTTAACGGTGTTGTGTAAAATGGAGTCACCTCCCTTTTGGACGGTGTTGTGTAAAGTGGAGTCCCTCCCTTTTTCTTAATATATTGTTGTGTAAAAATGGAGTCACCTCCCTTTTTAACGTTGTTGTGTAAAATGGAGTTACCTTCCGTCGAGTATGTTTAAGTGTAGAATGGAATTACCTCCCTTTTCGTATGTTGTAGTGTATACTTTCAACATCTATGAAATTATTAATGGGCAAGGAATAAATAGACAACAAAACACAAAAATGAGAGATTTAAAGAAACGGATTGTATAATTCAAATGTTGTCTCAAAAGAAAAAACTCAATTATTGTGAGTGAAAAAAAACAGTCCGAAGTTTACTTCAATTCGATGTTTTATCAGCATGATCAACCTAGAATTAAAGCAATACGATATCAAATTACAAATCGCATAATAACTTTGTACATTGTATGTCAATCTTTATTTTCTATAAAAAATACTCGATCGTATCTTTGTATATATCTGCGCATAAACGCTTGGTTTTTGTCAAATTTGCGTTTAAAACAGTTTTGATAATATGATATATACTGGTGAACAGTGCTAACCCGCAGGTAAAATTTTACAGAGTTTCTTAAAAGTTACTGGATGCAACATCTGTTGATTTGGATTGTAGTAACCCATTATATTTATGATTCAAAATGAAATTAAACGAACGAATAGAGAGCGTGTTGACCTGTCAACGTTTCGTTCATCGTTTCAGACCACTCTGTCATATTGCAAACGAAAATTGTTTTAATTAGGCTTCATTTTGTACATACATGTATTGTAAAAAGCTACCAACGTTACCAATGTTTAAAATATTGTTAAAAAGTATTGAAACTATGAACTTATAATTCATATGTCATGATTGAATAAGTTTATGAAATTATGTTCATGAATTAATATAGAACTATTTCTTCTTTATGTCATGTTTTGAAGCGGACAATTTTCGTTTGCGTTTTTAGTGGCTTTAAGTATATATGTCACTATAATCAGTGAAGAAAGATACGCTGAGAAAACACTGCACAAACCTTTATCATCTCCTGTAAGTCATCCACCATTCCTTCCAGTCTTATGAAGTATTCGACGCTTGCTTCAGCTGCTCTAGCCATCTTCACTTTCCTTCTCTCTTCACTTTTCGATTCTGCATCGGAATAAATAAATCAATTTAACTTTTCACGTAATGTAAGAATGTTTGTTTTAACAGATGTAGATCTAGAAAGACTGTACATGATCATCATCGTCTTCAGTACTCGCATTCCTGTAATAGATTATTCTTGCGATATGATACTTATAGAAGTTAACGTTAATATTATAGTTAGCATTTGGAAAGTTGTTATAACTTTGACCTTGACATGATTATCCATTTAAAATTGTGATAACTTTGACATTGACATTATTATCCATTTAAAATTGTGATATATTTGACATTGGCATGATTATCCATTTAAACTTGTGATAACGTTGACCTTTACATGAGTATCCATTTAAAATTGTGATAACTTTGACTTTGACATGGTTATCCATTTAAATTGTGATAACTTTGACATTGACATGATTATCCATTTAGGATTGTGATAACTTTGACCTTGACATGATTATCCATTCAAAATTGTGAGGGCCATATACATGTACGAGTGAATATTGTACCTTTTTTATGGTTCATTTTTTACCTTAACAAACTTGAAAACCGTATGACGTTACTTTTATGACGTCACGGACAAGGCCCTAAACCGGACGGAGCCAAAAAGTGTCAGTTCAGCTATAATCAAAGAACCAAAAATGCCATGATCTCGACATTTTAAGGCATCGCATACTTCACTTAAATGGGTTTTTTGCAATGCATCGACTGCTCGTAAATAATGCGCGCTGATGTGAGCTGGAGATAATTGTTTGAAAACATCGTTGGTTTCGTTTTTAGAAAATTGAGAGTTGTAGTCAAAACATGCATCAAAGAGCAGTGTTGTAAAAGTGATATATGATATCTGATGCGCGCGGTTCCGTACTGAGGAAATAGATTGAAAATGAATTATCCCGGCAATACCATAGTCCTGACGTTTACATCGAACATAATCTCGCTCACTTTGTGGTAGTGTCGAGTGACATTATGTATTACTTAATTGAAAATCTTCTTTGATGATTCTATTCTTATGCATTTCTATTATGTAAGATCATTTTTTTCCGACAAAAGCTTCAAAGAGGCTTTTTACACGTTATTATATGTTGGTATCGATTTCATATAAACATGAATATTAATGATTGAAAACTTAACTTGAAATAATGCCCATGCATATTTTTTACTGAATCATGATGAAAGGTTGGGGGATAAAACTTTGGTACTCGAGCAGTAATTCAGTTTTATCGTTCAGTAATTCAGCTGTATCGTTCAGTAATTCAGCTGTATTGTGCACTAATGCAGCTGTATCGTTCAGTAATTCAGCTGTTACTGTATCGTTCAGTAATGCAGCAGTACTGTACAGTAATTCAGCTGTATCGTTCAGTAATTCAGCTGTATTGTGCACTAATTCAGCTGTATCGTTCAGTAATTCAGCTGTATTGTGCACTAATTCAGCTGTATCGTTCAGTAATTCAGCTGTTACTGTATCGTTCAGTAATGCAGCAGTACTGTGCAGTAATTCAGCTGTATCGTTCAGTAATTCAGCTGTATTGTGCACTAATGCAGCTGTATCGTTCAGTAATTCAACTGTTACTGTATTGTGCACTAATTCAGCTGTATTGTACAGTAATTCAGCAGTACTGTTCAATAATTCAGCTGTATTGTTCAGTAACCCAGTTGTATTGTGTAGTAATCCAGCTGTACTGTGCAGTAATTAATTTGTTTCGTGCACTTATCCTGAGGCATCGTGCACGAATAAGTCGTCTCTGTGTTTAGTGCAATATTGACCGAATGGTTCCGATTGGTTTATAGAACACACAAAGCATGTCCTTCTATGACTGAAAATCAAATAAACAGCGACCATGACAATTTGACATCAATTTCATATTTATTCCTGAAAGACTTTTCAGTTGCTATTTTTTGATATATTGCCTATTGACAACAATGAATGCATTCAACGCGCAAACAAAGACATGTCAGGCACGACAAAAGAGATACAAATATCATAGTGACCTTGAATATAAAATGCGTGGTGTGTCAGAAAAAATCTTTCATTGGGATTATTATCCTTTAATTTTTAATTTTCTTTTTATCATCAGTTAAAGCAATTGCATAATGTTATAAGAATATAACAAAATCGAGACTTTCATAGAAATAGCTCAACGATAGTCATACTGTCGTATCTCCTTCTACAATAGACGTAAAGAGATAAAGTCAATGTCATAGCTAGGGGTCAAACCCTATTTTCATGAACTATCTCTACTGATAAGTGTCTCAAAATTGAATGTCAAAAACATATTGTTAATGAATTACAGATGTATATAAAGTATAGTACATCAGAACATAATATCCCGCTATTCCTGGCGAGACTTTGAACGAGTTTTCATGATACAAGAAAACATATTGAAAACAAAACAGCGTTTTATATCTTACTTAAACAATAGTTAAAAGGCTTTTAAGCCAAAATATTTCTTAAGTGAATCTTTCATTGAATCATTCATTCTTATTTGATGTTATAGTTACAGTTCGGTATCTCTACTGGTGAAGGAAAGCATAGAAACACGTCATGTAATAATGACTTATCAAAACTGTAGATAACGCTCACTGATCTAACTCGTCATGTTTATCTTAATAACACGTCGTAGAATATAGCATAACAGCTCTACCGTGATTCTCTCTTCAACAACAATGTCAGAGGTTTCTTGCAGTTAGAAGTTTCTATCAATTTAGCCTCTCTAGAGCAACAACCTCTCTTCAACAACAATGTCAGAGGTTTCTTGCAGTAAGACTTTTCTATCAATTTAGCCTCTCTAGAGCAACAACCTCTCTTCAACAATAATGTCAGAGGTTTCTTGCAGTAAGAATTTTCTATCAATTTAACCTCTCTAGAGCAACAACCTCTCTTCAACAATAATGTCAGAGGTTTCTTGCAGTAAGAATTTTCTATCAATTTAACCTCTCTAGAGCAACAACCTCTCTTCAACAACAATGTCAGAGGTTTCTTGCAGTTATAAGTTTCTATCAATTTAGCCTCTCTAGAGCAACAACCTCTCTTCAACAACAATGTCAGAGGTTTCTTGCAGTAAGACTTTTCTATCAATTTAACCTCTCTAGAGCAACAACCTCTCTTCAACAACAATGTCAGAGGTTTCTTGCAGTAAGAATTTTCTATCAAGTTAACCTCTCTAGAGTAACCCCCTCTCTTCAACAACAATGTCAGAGGGTTCTTGCAGTAAGACTTTTCTATCAATTTAACCTCTCTAGAGCAACAACCTCTCTTCAACAATAATGTCAGAGGTTTCTTGCAGTAAGAATTTTCTATCAATTTAACCTCTCTAGAGCAACAACCTCTCTTCAACAATAATGTCAGAGGTTTCTTGCAGTAAGACTTTTCTATCAATTTAACCTCTCTAGAGCAACAACCTCTCTTCAACAATAATGTCAGAGGGTTCTTGCAGTAAGACTTTTCTATCAATTTAACCTCTCTAGAGTAACCCCCTCTCTTCAACAACAATGTCAGAGGGTTCTTGCAGTAAGAATTTTCTATCAATTTAACCTCTCTAGAGCAACAACCTCTCTTCAACAACAATGTCAGAGGTTTCTTGCAGTAAGACTTTTCTATCAATTTAACCTCTCTAGAGCAACAACCTCTCTTCAACAATAATGTCAGAGGTTTCTTGCAGTAAGACTTTTCTATCAATTTAACCTCTCTAGAGCAACAACCTCTCTTCAACAACAATGTCAGAGGTTTCTTGCAGTAAGAATTTTCTATCAATTTAACCTCTCTAGAGCAACAACCTCTCTTCAACAACAATGTCAGAGGTTTCTTGCAGTAAGACTTTTCTATCAATTTAACCTCTCTAGAGCAACAACCTCTCTTCAACAGCAATGTCAGAGGTTTCTTGCAGTAAGACTTTTCTATCAATTTAACCCCTCTAGAGTAACAACCTCTCTTCAACAATAATGTCAGAGGTTTCTTGCAGTAATAATTTTCTATCAATTTAACCTCTCTAGAGCAACAACCTCTCTTCAACAACAATGTCAGAGGTTTCTTGCAGTAAGACTTTTCTATCAATTTAACCTCTCTAGAGTAACAACCTCTCTTCAACAATAATGTCAGAGGTTTCTTGCAGTAAGACTTTTCTATCAATTTAACCTCTCTAGAGTAACAACCTCTCTTCAACAATAATGTCAGAGGTTTCTTGCAGTAAGAATTTTCTATTAAGTTAACCTCTCTAGAGCAACAACCTCTCTTCAACAACAATGTCAGAGGTTATCTGCAGTAAAATTCTTCTATCAATTTAACTTCTCATGAACAGCAACCTTTCTACAACAGCCAAAATATGAGCCTCTCAAATCACGTTGTTCAGGTGAGGTTGCATAGTATTGACCTGATTTTGGTCAATGCAACATGACTTTGAAAAAAATGATTGTTTGATCGCCTTCAACATAATTCATTGCATGGCCACTTACCACGTGGCCTATGTGACCGAACAGTCATAATTATGTAGGCTGCATTAAATCATTCACAAAAGAACAAAAAACGGAGATAAACTTATGAATTGTATTCTTTGCCAAATTGAAATTTCTATAAAATGTGCATTGGACCGAGATGAGTATTTCAAAATACAGATAATTACGTGTGATCTATTCGATCTAAACACATTAATTTTAAAAGTAAATTACCAGCCAGAATAATTTCAAAACATAGCCATTTAAATTGAAATCAATAAGAACATGAGCCGAAGACAATGCCCGCTATATTAACAAAAACTTGTTCGGTATATTTTAAACAACTGTGAATAATTTATTAGCATATATGAAATAAAATACCTCGAAGGTTTAAAGCTTGTTTAAACTTGCGATTTAACAGTAAAACAAAACCTGTCGAACAAATTGCATTGAACTATGAAGAATTGATTAGTTCAACATAATTATCTATTCAAATGTATACGTAAATTTCTCATTCATAAGTTTGAATTTCTCGTTGAAAGCAATTGACGTTCAACGACTCTAATTTCTTCGCCACGTCTCGCACTGTTGCAATGCCTTTGTTATTTTACGGGAAATGTACGGTCTTTACGGCATTAAATGTGTATGTCTTGAAAACAAACGATGTAGTGTGTTTAAAGATATATCATGCTAATTGTTTGTTCATTTTTTTTACCGAAATAAAACATGAATATTATATTTCCTATAGTTAAAACATCAATAAATATGCATTAACAAAGAATGAACTCATAATGTATTGATCCATATTTAGTGAAAAATGATTTGTACATCATAAAATTTAAAACAACTTTTTTAACAATCAGGCATTTTTACAAGTTTTGTCTGTTAGTAATGTGGTAAAAAAATATATTTCCAACCGGTTATACATGTACATTGCAATGGTTCTTATTAGAGATGTTTTAGCCAATGTAACAACAATTCTAGATGAAGCCAATCAAAACATTTTTATGTTCAGATGAGCCAGATACATCTTTAAGAAAACCTGTTTATTGTATTGAAATAATACGTATTTAAATACACGGTGACGACAAAGAGCGCCCGATCATTGAAATTTCTCGTAGTATCGAGATTGTTCCCTGTTATTCTGCAGTTTTCCCAACCCTTTGAAAAGATGTCCTTTGTCTGTTTGCTCTACTGTTTGAACAAACTGTTGTATTATTGACCGAAATGACATAACAATGCATGGGACCCTTCACCGATCTGGTCCTCGCACGGGCTATAATCACTAATTTTCAATAAAAAATATGCAGATTTTCTTACCAAATTCATTCTTTTGTCAATAACTATCTAGACTAAATGCCGTATGTTTGCCGTTGGTGTAAAATGTCTGTAGAATAGTTTCCGCATAGACAAGGACTTTGATAACTGTTTGTAGTCATTTAGTGCCGACCGACTTTGTTCTACCTAATCGTGTATAAATGCACATATTTTTTATCATCGATGCCAACAAATTTATAGATAGTGAAGGATTTGGTAATAAATTATGTTTTGAGATATTTCAGATTCCTCGACGGATCTACTTTTTATTGATATTGACATGACAAGATACAATGCCGCCTGACGTGTGAGGTTTTACGAATTGTTTCTGCATGTGAGGCACTTTGATCGTTGTTCTAAGGAGTTAGGTTACATGTTCCAATCAGAATACAGAATATCGTATCAGAATTCCTGATCATCACCCGTAAATTGGTTGTGACAAAACTCTGTCGCCGCCATTTTGTACTCATACGCATGTCAGAATGAATAATTATGACCAAATTGTCTGCACGTGTGGAAACAATTGTTTTCGCAATTCATTTCTGGACTAAAGGCTGTTGATAGGTCTAGTTCTAATGACATCGTATTTTGTTTTATTTATCTGATCCAAACAGCTATGAACAAATAGAGAAGGTTATGTGCAAATCTAATACGTTACGGCAGTAAGAACTCGTCAACGGTAATTGGACTGGAATTTAACGCGGAAGAACTACCGCGCATGAATGCAAAATTCACTTTATCAGATCTCGCGAGATTCTCGCTCGCGTTCAGAGAAAAACAATGAAGACATTTTTGCCTATCGCTGTCAGATGGAGTTTCGATATGAAATCTTAGATACATGTACGATTTATCACAATCAGGTATCTATGTTTTGTTCTTCGGGCATCGCTGAGCGGATCCTATGTTTTTCAGATGTGTAGGGAATCGCTCAGACATGGAGTACAATTACTTTTCCTGATTGCATTCACATGATTCTACAAATATACAAATACACATACTATCACACACAAAAAAGAAGACTATGGAATCTCCACACACTCGGATGTAAATACCGACGACATTGTTGTGTGAATGTTCTAATCATTAGCGAGACGATAACCGTTTCCAAATGTTAAACATTCCCGGATGTTGCTGTATGCTTGATCTTCAGTTTGACTTTATTCTTATCATTTTTCATAGTTACTTTCGGATTTTACCAGCACTATGTAACCGGCCCTGCAGCTCACTGGTAGAACGCCTTTCTCGGGTACAGTAGGTCGCGGGTGTGATCAACGGCCCAGACAATAATGCCGAATTCGTTATAATGGTGCGATTACCTCCCTTGTCTTTACTCGGCATTCTAAAAGCTAAGACTGGTTGACCCAGTATAAGGTCACTGTGACCGAGGGTGGTATCATGTCATGTATCTAACATGTGATTTCACAGTGTGGCAAGAACTTTATCTATATGTATGAACATTGTTTGTGGTGCGTAATACAAACACACCCGTGAACAGTAGTAGTCCAGCTATTTATGGAGACCACGTGACCTGGCAAGGGTACAAACGGCAGTAACGTATTCTTCCATTAGCAAACACTGACAACTTCCCAACATTAACCAATTGTGCTGACAGATTATTTTGCTTAATACAGGGGTTTGAAAAACGAATGCTTAAAAACATTTGATTTCTCCATCCATTCGTAATTATGTGACACTGTTTAGACGGTTCGAATTATTATACTTGACGTACCCATATATAGCATTGCTACAGTGCAACCATTCTAGAGATACATTGCTACAGTCCAACCGTTCTATAGACGCACACATTGCTACAGTGCAACCGTTCTAGAGAAGCACACATTGCTACAGTACAACCGTTCTAGAGACGCACACATTGCTACAGTGCAACCGTTCTAGAGAAGCACACATTGCTACAGTGCAACCGTTCTAGAGAAGCACACATTGCTACAGTGCAACCGTTCTAGAGAAGCACACATTGCTACAGTGCAACCGTTCTAGAGACGCACACATTGCTACAGTGCAACCGTTCTAGAGACGCACACATTGCTACAGTGCAACCGTTCTAGAGACGCACACATTGCTACAGTGCAACCGTTCTAGAGAAGCACACATTGCTACAGTGCAACCGTTCTAGAGACGCACACATTGCTACAGTGCAACCGTTCTAGAGAAGCACACATTGCTACAGTGCAACCGTTCTAGAGACGCACACATTGCTACAGTGCAACCGTTCTAGAGAAGCACACATTGCTACAGTGCAACCGTTCTAGAGAAGCACACATTGCTACAGTGCAACCGTTCTAGAGAAGCACACATTGCTACAGTGCAACCGTTCTAGAGACGCACACATTGCTACAGTGCAACCGTTCTAGAGACGCACACATTGCTACAGTGCAACCGTTCTAGAGACGCACACATTGCTACAGTGCAACCGTTCTAGAGAAGCACACATTGCTACAGTGCAACCGTTCTAGAGACGCACACATTGCTACAGTGCAACCGTTCTAGAGAAGCACACATTGCTACAGTGCAACCGTTCTAGAGACGCACACATTGCTACAGTGCAACCGTTCTAGAGACGCACACATTGCTACAGTGCAACCGTTCTAGAGAAGCACACATTGCTACAGTGCAACCGTTCTAGAGAAGCACATTTTGCTACAGTGCAACCGTTCTAGAGAAGCACACATTGCTACAGTGCAACCGTTCTAGAGAAGCACACATTGCTACAGTGCAACCGTTCTAGAGGAGCACACATTGCTACAGTGCAACCGTTCTAGAGACGCACACATTGCTACAGTGCAACTGTTCTAGAGAAGCACACATTGCTACAGTGCAACCGTTCTAGAGACGCACACATTGCTACAGTGCAACCGTTCTAGAGAAGCACACATTGCTACAGTGCAACCGTTCTAGAGACGCACACATTGCTACAGTGCAACCGTTCTAGAGAAGCACATTTTGCTACAGTGCAACCGTTCTAGAGAAGCACACATTGCTACAGTGCAACCGTTCTAGAGAAGCACACATTGCTACAGTGCAACCGTTCTAGAGAAGCACACATTGCTACAGTGCAACTGTTCTAGAGGAGCACACATTGCTACAGTGCAACCGTTCTAGAGAAGCACACATTGCTACAGTGCAACCGTTCTAGAGAAGCACACATTGCTACAGTGCAACCGTTCTAGAGAAGCACACATTGGGAGACACCGAGTGTGGCTGTTGTTCATGGGCTGTTGCTTTAGAGAGGTTAAATTGATAGTAAATTCTTACTACATGAATACTGGTACCGTTGTTGGAGAGTGGTTGGTGCTTGATAGAGGGCCACCCTGGATAGGTCGCACTGTCAGGCGCGTAGCTAGGCTTACGCACGTACGCACGTGCGTAAAATAATTTTAGACAGGTCGAAAAAATAAAAATGAAATAAATGCGAAAAACGCAATAAAAAATTACACTGGGAGTTAAGGGGGGTGAGGTGCAGACTACCGGAAATTCACATTCTATGTTGTAAAATATACTCGAAAAGACACCAAAGACCGTTCCAATTACAAACAAAATCCCAGGGGAGCATGCCGCCGGACCCCCCTAGCAGAGTGCGTAAAGTCAATTTGGGCTCAGCTACGCGCCTGACTGTACATGATAAAACACATGATATAAGTGTTGGCTTAGGAAGATCCGGGGGAAACACGCAAGGGTATCAATTACAACTGCACTGAATGTTAGTATAATCACGTGTCACATACATTCGACAGTAACGAAAAGGGCAAGAATCAATCTAATGATTCATTACCAGCAGGATGTTTAGAGTAGGAGAGGCATTTTATTTTTTTTAATTGTGTTTGAAAAAATTATAATATTTACGATAAAATCTCTCCTCATAAAAAATGCCATTTCTGAGCGCGTGGCTGTTTCAGTCTACATTACAACGATAACTGATTACAACGATATAAGTAGGTTTGATTCGTGAAGTAATTTTCCCGGACCTTGAAGGAATGTCGGTCTGTCGACAAAAATGCAATGTCATTGACGTGCGTATGGAATACGAGTTTTATTGGTGCAACGATTAAATGTCATTCCAGTTATAAAACAACACAGAAAAGTCGCAAAAAACAACTTTTGGCAGCTTCTAAAACCGTCAAAACAGTAGGCCTGACGAGAAATAGTTTCGTGCATTTCTTTACAGACGGCTTGTGTCAAAATAAAGATGGCTGACTTGCAAGTAAGTTCTAATGATAACAACAGACATTGAGCAGAGCTGCATACGCTGAGCACTAGAAATGTAAGAAACATGGAAACTGAGTATTTAAATGATATGATTCACTAAACACCTAAACGGTCCCATGGTTTGACGTATTGCGAAGACGGTGATTTAAAAACAACATTTATGACCTTGATTGCACTCGACAGTTATCAGTCGGAACATCTCGGCAATTTCCGTACAGATCGGAAATAGACCTCGATGGTAGGTGTATGAAAATACTTAAGTTTCGGTACATGAAGCGTTTTCTTATACTGTAAATTCTAAGACAGCAGACCAGAGAAACACCATTACCTAAATGTTTTGTGTGTCTCATATTCCTAATATATAAAAGATCTATGTCTTACTTCCACAATGACTTAAAGCTTTCACATCGATGGTCATTTTGGAACTACACCCCCACGCTCACTTCCGATTACCATCTTTAAAAGAAAATAGCCGATGTAATCCGATTGAAGAGTTATTGTTCTTTCAAAATACCATTTCGTTTACTTGTCTCCATTGCGTTACGATGGTGAATTTCGACGTCTAAATACTCAATATGCGTCTTTTTGCGATAATCGTCCGCTGGTTAGACAATGACGCTTATGTACAGGGCTCTAGAAATCCACTAGCCTGGCATCCTGGACTAGTCTAATGCTGTATCGGGCTACTAACAGTTGAGTTGAAGTTAGTCCCGGACAAGTTCAGTCTGTTTTTAAAGCTAACCACCATCAGCAATTGTTCTGTTGTAAGTCCAACCCTAGAATCTCACAAACACATGTTATTATTAATTTTAGATTGTGGATTGATCATTGTGTATGCTGTTGCTAAATTGACCGATATTCTCGGACAACAAGCTTCCAATGTCAGACAAATCCAAATTTACATATGCATTAGTCCGGGACAAGTGTCTTCGAAAAAAAGGTTCTAGAGCGCTGATGTAACCATGTATTTTAGTATTTTTTACGTAGAGCAATAACCAACTTCTCCCAATGGAATGAGGATCGGGAACGAATGACTTTAGATGTCTTATCTCCAATCAAAAGTCATTCTGGAGAAGCGTATATTTAGCTGGCAGGTGTGTCGATTTCCCGACCTCCAGATTGTCAGTGGAGCGCTTGCTGAAACCCGAATGGGTGCGAATTTCTTGAAAACGAGGCACAGTTTTGTAATTATTATAGTAACAAACTATTAAGTGTCTAGGAGTGTTCACTACCTTGAATGTTTGGAAACTATTAAATAAATATATACGGCCTGACAGAAACTATCATTCCTTTCAAACAGCTGACAATCAGATTTTTGCGGTGTACTCAAAATTCTATGGGATTACGCGGATCTTAGAAAAATAGCAACAAAAACCCCACACTTTTTTTGCGAATTATTATCCTATCAACGATTATGTAACTTATAAATGGTTACTAGACACTGTTTGTATTTTCAATTTATCGCTCAATTTCACAAAGTTCGAAGCTTTATACAAAAATGTGTTCATCATTGTAATTAATGAGTTTAAGTTTTGCTTCAAAAGTATGTCACGTTCATGTGCCTACTTTGTGGTATGAGTTCATAAAATGTTCATGAGCGACTCATTCAAATCATGGATATTCCGGCTATCAATTGAACTAGTTTGATAGTGATGTTCGTGCAGTCCAGTACTACTGGGCTCGGCATAATACATTTACAACTCAACACCAAGCAACAACACGAAATACTCTACATTGCAATACAATCCAATGCATCCATTATTGTAATATTAGTGCTGATTTGTAAAAAAACTATTTTCAGTGTTCAATATGCAAATAAAATATCTATGAAGTGGTTCATGTTACCACAGAACTCTAAAATAAAAATGAAATAAATGCGAAAAACGCAATAAAAAATTACACTGGGAGTTAAGGGGGGTGAGGTGCAGACTACCGGAAATTCACATTCTATGTTGTAAAATATACTCGAAAAGACACCAAAGACCGTTCCAATTACAAACAAAATCCCAGGGGAGCATGCCGCCGGACCCCCCTAGCAGAGTGCGTAAAGTCAATTTGGGCTCAGCTACGCGCCTGACTGTACATGATAAAACACATGATATAAGTGTTGGCTTAGGAAGATCCGGGGGAAACACGCAAGGGTATCAATTACAACTGCACTGAATGTTAGTATAATCACGTGTCACATACATTCGACAGTAACGAAAAGGGCAAGAATCAATCTAATGATTCATTACCAGCAGGATGTTTAGAGTAGGAGAGGCATTTTATTTTTTTTAATTGTGTTTGAAAAAATTATAATATTTACGATAAAATCTCTCCTCATAAAAAATGCCATTTCTGAGCGCGTGGCTGTTTCAGTCTACATTACAACGATAACTGATTACAACGATATAAGTAGGTTTGATTCGTGAAGTAATTTTCCCGGACCTTGAAGGAATGTCGGTCTGTCGACAAAAATGCAATGTCATTGACGTGCGTATGGAATACGAGTTTTATTGGTGCAACGATTAAATGTCATTCCAGTTATAAAACAACACAGAAAAGTCGCAAAAAACAACTTTTGGCAGCTTCTAAAACCGTCAAAACAGTAGGCCTGACGAGAAATAGTTTCGTGCATTTCTTTACAGACGGCTTGTGTCAAAATAAAGATGGCTGACTTGCAAGTAAGTTCTAATGATAACAACAGACATTGAGCAGAGCTGCATACGCTGAGCACTAGAAATGTAAGAAACATGGAAACTGAGTATTTAAATGATATGATTCACTAAACACCTAAACGGTCCCATGGTTTGACGTATTGCGAAGACGGTGATTTAAAAACAACATTTATGACCTTGATTGCACTCGACAGTTATCAGTCGGAACATCTCGGCAATTTCCGTACAGATCGGAAATAGACCTCGATGGTAGGTGTATGAAAATACTTAAGTTTCGGTACATGAAGCGTTTTCTTATACTGTAAATTCTAAGACAGCAGACCAGAGAAACACCATTACCTAAATGTTTTGTGTGTCTCATATTCCTAATATATAAAAGATCTATGTCTTACTTCCACAATGACTTAAAGCTTTCACATCGATGGTCATTTTGGAACTACACCCCCACGCTCACTTCCGATTACCATCTTTAAAAGAAAATAGCCGATGTAATCCGATTGAAGAGTTATTGTTCTTTCAAAATACCATTTCGTTTACTTGTCTCCATTGCGTTACGATGGTGAATTTCGACGTCTAAATACTCAATATGCGTCTTTTTGCGATAATCGTCCGCTGGTTAGACAATGACGCTTATGTACAGGGCTCTAGAAATCCACTAGCCTGGCATCCTGGACTAGTCTAATGCTGTATCGGGCTACTAACAGTTGAGTTGAAGTTAGTCCCGGACAAGTTCAGTCTGTTTTTAAAGCTAACCACCATCAGCAATTGTTCTGTTGTAAGTCCAACCCTAGAATCTCACAAACACATGTTATTATTAATTTTAGATTGTGGATTGATCATTGTGTATGCTGTTGCTAAATTGACCGATATTCTCGGACAACAAGCTTCCAATGTCAGACAAATCCAAATTTACATATGCATTAGTCCGGGACAAGTGTCTTCGAAAAAAAGGTTCTAGAGCGCTGATGTAACCATGTATTTTTACGTAGAGCAATAACCAACTTCTCCCAATGGAATGAGGATCGGGAACGAATGACTTTAGATGTCTTATCTCCAATCAAAAGTCATTCTGGAGAAGCGTATATTTAGCTGGCAGGTGTGTCGATTTCCCGACCTCCAGATTGTCAGTGGAGCGCTTGCTGAAACCCGAATGGGTGCGAATTTCTTGAAAACGAGGCACAGTTTTGTAATTATTATAGTAACAAACTATTAAGTGTCTAGGAGTGTTCACTACCTTGAATGTTTGGAAACTATTAAATAAATATATACGGCCTGACAGAAACTATCATTCCTTTCAAACAGCTGACAATCAGATTTTTGCGGTGTACTCAAAATTCTATGGGATTACGCGGATCTTAGAAAAATAGCAACAAAAACCCCACACTTTTTTTGCGAATTATTATCCTATCAACGATTATGTAACTTATAAATGGTTACTAGACACTGTTTGTATTTTCAATTTATCGCTCAATTTCACAAAGTTCGAAGCTTTATACAAAAATGTGTTCATCATTGTAATTAATGAGTTTAAGTTTTGCTTCAAAAGTATGTCACGTTCATGTGCCTACTTTGTGGTATGAGTTCATAAAATGTTCATGAGCGACTCATTCAAATCATGGATATTCCGGCTATCAATTGAACTAGTTTGATAGTGATGTTCGTGCAGTCCAGTACTACTGGGCTCGGCATAATACATTTACAACTCAACACCAAGCAACAACACGAAATACTCTACATTGCAATACAATCCAATGCATCCATTATTGTAATATTAGTGCTGATTTGTAAAAAAACTATTTTCAGTGTTCAATATGCAAATAAAATATCTATGAAGTGGTTCATGTTACCACAGAACTCTAACACATTCAAGACTACATGGACATGGACCTCTTCTTCAGTTGCGTTGGAGTTTACTTAGGTTTTCATCATTATTTGAGCGCCGCTGTGTGATTTACAAGCTCTTCTGTAAGTGACGTTACATGTGATGTCACTATGTGCAAGCAGGAATCAATATTTACTCCACATGGTCAATTCGTTTTCATATTGCCGTATGGGGCAATATTGCTTACTGTCAGTACATGGTGACGTCACATGTGACGTTTTCTGGAAATGACTTATAAATAAGGTGGTCATAAGTTCGAGGCGGACTTAAAGTTTGGTTTTAATGTTTCGTCATGTGATAAAATGCCAAATAACCGTTATTCACGCCCGAATTTACCATTTTAACCACTCCTGTCACGTGACTGTTAAGTCTGTGTAAACAAGACGATTTTCGGTGCTTCTGAACAACGTGATTGCAATCTCCTGACAACGATCGCGTAGGTGCACGCTTACAGTATGTGCGGTTGACATTTCTGTGGCTTGCTATATAGGTTAGTTTTAGTGGATAATGAGAAAGACAAATCTGTTTTGTAATCTTCGCTGGCAACACATATACGTCATATAGACGGAAAAATGTTTTATTTCATTTGAAGTAAGTGTATGTGGGCTGAGACTGTGTGTCTGTCAGTTTGAAAGTTATGTTTTACAAAATAAAGTATAAATTTACTTATCGAAAGTACACGGTGTTTCAGCTGACAAATCTTCTCGATTTGCTTGAAAATCTTGAGGCAATCTCGAAGATGGATAGCTAACATAATTGACATGAATGTCGCTCTAAAAGCAAACTTTAGTTTCTATTAGCCAACGCAATGTTCCAAAACGTTCAATGTATAAATAGAACGTCTGTGGCATTGTCCTGAAGAACATCACGAAAATCCGCCATTTTATCCGTGTAAGGTATCTGTTTTGGTCACGGGTTCAAACCGGAACCGGAAGTGTTACGTGATCTCCATAGAACGTGCCTGAGTTTTGTCATTGTCATTTTGACTTCCGAATTATTATGATTTTGAATTCACAAAATTAACATTTTCGTTGGTATCTAATCGTCTTGAGTGTTTAAATAAGCTTTAAAACATAAACTTATCTACAATCGCGAAGAGAGATCGAGATTTCTGCACAACTGAGTTGCTAGAACACATCAAAAACAAAATAAAAGAAAATACACTTTAAAAAAAAAAGAGTCGGTTGTCACTTGAGGGCTTCCGTACAATTCTACCAAAAGGCTGCATCAACATTACAATCATTGAATGCGTGTTTGCAATTCAAAAAGCAAATTATGTTTCACATTGCCAAATAAAAGTAGACATTCTTTTAAGCGGAAAGTAACTTAATTTTCAAAAATACAGACTTGTCACAACATATTTTATAATTTCCTTTCACATTTCAGAGCGGTAGACAGTTTTTTCTGGACTGGTGCCTATACCCACATATGAGGGAATTTTGCGCCTTTAAAAGACGAAAAACGGAAATATTAGTCAAATTTATATGATCGATTTTAGATTTTTTGAACTGGTTTCAATCAATTATGATAATACAGCGTATTTTGACAATTATCTTAATATATCTAAGGAAATGTGGATGAACACCAACTCGTCGTACAAGTATTGTATGGGGATTTCAGAGAAAGTTGGTGGAAAAAGTAATATGTATTTTAGTAGGAGAAAATGCTACCCATATTAAGGAGGCCACAAAATGGACAAACGCGGGGTCTGTATTCATCTTCGAGTTGATGCGATTCTTTGTACATGTAGTAGTTCGATCAAAATGATTTTATCATGCAATACCCGTACATGTACTCGGAGTTTGCGGTGTGTTTTATCATGCAATACCCGTACATGTACTCGGAGTTTGCGGTGTGTTTTATCATGCAATACCCGTACATGTACTCGGAGTTTGCGGTGTGTTTTATCATGCAATACCCGAACATGTACTCGGAGTTTGCGGTGTGTTTTATCATGCAATACCCGTACATGTACTCGGAGTTTGCGGTGTGTTTTATCATGCAATACCCGTACATGTACTCGGAGTTTGCGGTGTGTTTTATCATGCAATACCCGTACATGTACTCGGAGTTTGCGGTGTGTTTTATCATGCAATATCCGTACATGTACTCGGAGTTTGCGGTGTGTTTTATCATGCAATACCCGTACATGTACTCGGAGTTTGTGGTGTGTTTTATCATGCAATACCCGTACATGTACTCGGAGTTTGTGGTGTGTTTTATCATGCAATACCCGTACATGTACTCGGAGTTTGTGGTGTGTTTTATCATGCAATACCCGTACATGTACTCGGAGTTTGCGGTGTGTTTTATCATGCAATATCCGTACATGTACTAGGAGTTTGCGGTGGGTTTTATCATGCAATACCCGTACATGTACTCGGAGTTTGCGGTGTGTTTTATCATGCAATACCCGTACATGTACTCGGAGTTTGCGGTGTGTTTTATCATGCAATACCCGTACATGTACTAGGAGTTTGTGGTGTGTTTTATCATGCAATACCCGTACATGTACTAGGAGTTTGCGGTGTGTTTTATCATGCAATACCCGTACATGTACTAGGAGTTTGTGGTGTGTTTTATCATGCAATACCCGTACATGTACTAGGAGTTTGCGGTGTGTTTGCACACCAATGTTAAATGTGTATCTGGCTCAACTGAACATAAAATGTTTGAATTGGCTTCATCCAGTATTGTTGTTGCATTGGCAAAAACATCTCTAATAAGATCAATTGCAATGTATAACATATTGAAAAAAAAAATTATCATAATTTATTACAGTCAAAACCTGTAAAATAGCCTGATTGTTAAAATAAATGGAATTTCCTTTTTAATGTTATGATGTACAAACATCTGTCTTCAACAAATATGGATTAATACATTATGAGTTCATTCTTTGTTAATGCATGTTTATTGATGTTTTAACTATAGGTAAACAAATGAACAAAAAATGAGAATAGTATTACTTTAATCAATCAAATAATTTATAAAGGCCATAGTTCAAGTTGATCAATGTACATATTATTTGAAATATTGCCTAAAACTTCGTTTAACCAAAATTAAATACTCGACGCATCTTTGGTTGTCAAAGACGTACATTGTTACCTAACTTCAGATTATCGTCGTCTCTACATTTTTGTCAATTAATTTTATAACATCGGACAACTTTTTAACATTACGTGAAGTACCTATCATTTACCACCTGATCGTGACCTGGTAACTTTAATAAGCACCCCTTTAACCTAAATCTGTAACGAAAAAAAAATAGAAACCAATCAGAGTTGTCGATTGGTGACGCATAAGTGTCTAATTTTGAAACTAGTGACATCGCAATTGTACCGCAAGTTATTCGACCTTAAAAGTAGAAAACTTTTAAATGCTACTTTGATTACTCGTGGAGAAATTGTTTAAAGATGTATCTGGCTCATCTGAACCTAACATTTTTTAATGGGCTTCATCCAGTATTCTTGTTACATAGTCTAAAATATCATTAATAGAAGCATTGCCATGTATAACCGTTTAAACCAATCTTGTTAAATCATATTACATGTACTTGCATACAAAACTAGTAAAAAACAACCGTTTGTTAAAAAACTGGACGTTTTTTTTCAATTCTATGATAATACAAACGCCTTTTTGACAAATACAGAGAAATATATTATAAATGTATTCTGTGATAATGTATATTTATTGAAGTTTTAACTAGATAAGGTATAATTTTCATTAATGTTAAGGTAAACAAATGAACAAAAAAATGAGCATTATATATCTTTAAAGTGAACTTCATGTTGAACTCGCCTTTGTGAACAAAACGAGGACCTATAGCTGTAGCTTGATCGACGTCGTCGCCGTCGTCTGTATCTGCGTCCACAAAAATGTTAAATATCGCGTGTAACTGGGTTCCTGAGAAAGTATAAGCTCGATGATGATGTAACCAGCAGACCCACGTCTGTATCTGCTTGTGGTGCTCTGGTGCAGTCGGAGATTGTTTTTATTTAAAAAAAAAAAATTAATTGGAAAAGGTTCTCGGTCCCTGAGCCCGGGATAACCAAGCTGAAGATCGTAGGTTCAACACCCGGGTAAGGTGATTGTTCTCCGCGGTACTTTGTCGTAAGATACTAGTAACTTATTTGGAGCTATTTCGCTAAGGAGTTGTCAGTTGAACAATAACTAGGCAGTGTTGTTTGAAAACATTACTGGTTTTATCTACTGGCCGCTGCATGAAAATGAAATTCAATGGGGGAAAAACACAGCGCTTTAACGCATTATGAATGCTATACATTTATAATAAATATATACATTTTGTTTTCAGCGTCAGGGATAACTTGGTAAATATTTCTATCAAATTTGTTTACAATTATGTAAACAGTTTGCAATTACATTCAGAGAAAACATAAGCCACATAAAATTCGAGCAATGTGGCTTTTTTTGTTTATTTTTTCTCGTTCACTGAGATTTTTTAAATGAATCGTATCTTCTGCTTTAATCAATTACTTGAAATTAGCTCATACCGGTATTAAGGCTAATTACATTCTGTTAATTAAAAGTCTTTGATAATCGGCTCAGAAAGTTAACTGAGATTTTTTACATTGTTTTATACAATTTACAAATGAATTCCATTAATGTATAAAATTTGTCTCGTAAATAAACGGGAATAGAAACACACGTCATATAACGTACCTTTATTCTAGGTTTATTTACAAAAATGTGGGTTTTAAGCGACTCTTTTTGGAAAAAAACGTGAGTTTAAATTTAGTTCAAGTGGATTTTAAAACCCGCTTAAACCAACTTACCAAGAAATGGGTTTTAATCGGGGTTTTTTAACTCGCTTCTCTGAAAAAGGTAGGTGTTTATGCCTAACAACTCGCTTTTGCTCACTTTAAGCCAATAAAAAAACACTTTTTGGAGAAGAGTGTTTAAAAAACCCACATTAACTCAGAAAACCCCCCACTAAGTTGGTTAAATCTGTGTTCTTTTGTAGGTTTATTTATCTGGAAACCCCATATTTTGCCTAGAAAAAACTGCTTTTAACCCGGTGCCAATATCACTGTGTTTAACAGGATTTAAAATAAGTTTAAAACTGGGTTTTGCTAAATTATTTGGGAAGGGTTGTTTCCAAATACACGTGTACCTACCCAACATTACAGAACAGAACATAAAGTTTATTATCGACTTGAGCAATTACAGCTCTTCGTCATTAACAAATATGTACAGAAATACATTATCATGTGTGATGGAAAAATAAATATATATGTTAATGAATAACACGAATTACATAGTACTATTGTTGTTCTTATATTGCAACGACCACTGAGTATTACAAGAGTAAAGATGAATATTACAATGAGTATCGGGAAGTTTGAGTTATACTCTGAGAAAAAAATCTCAGATGCCAATTTGGAAATTTGTTACGGATATTCACTTAGAACGGAAAGTCGGATTCAGTATTTTGAACGTTGTATGAAAACAATGTTTAACTTGAGAAGATGGAACACACACGTATCTTTGAACACAAAGCAGACACATTTACAAAAATAAGATAATTTACGATTGTATTATACTTAGAGAGGTCACACACTCCTTCTAAACTCTGAAAAATACCAAAGCACGTGTAAACGTGCGAATGACGCGTTAAATGATAGGAAATCTCGTGAAAACGCGTGGACCTTTCAACACTTCATTATTTTCACCAATGAACCATTTACCAGAAGTGAAAATTGAAATCTCAGCTTCAATGTACGTGTCCTACGAGAGATAATAGATGGTATGGTACGATCTACCGTTACAGTAAATGATCCGTGCACTGAACAATTACGCTAGCCAATTAACGAAACCTGAAAACAATCTGAGGCTAAAATATTCCCAAAATTTCGTAAGTATCACGGAACGGTCCTCTAATTGCGTAAGGACGGATAACAGGATTATCTAATTATAACTCAACATCATGGTCGGAGAGAGTAGGTCTAGGGAGAAACACCTGACGGGAAACAGAAACAGAAGAAAGCATGGAAAGGATTTCAACATAATTACAAGACTAATTTTGATGCAAAGCATCAAAACGGCGGCACAAGTTTTAGGAAGCATGATATTGAAGATTTATTATTTTGTTTATCAATAAATAAGAAAGTATGATCATCACCAAGCCATAATTCTGGTAAGAATCATCCACAATTCATGACAATTGCCTAAATAGTCTTGGTACCAATCAATCATTTGTAGTTTAATTGGAATATGACTTGTTTATGTAAAACAAACCGACCAGTTTGTGACATGCATTTATCTAAACAGACAGTGAGACAATACAATAACAATGTGTAATTTTTAGTTTATGTGGAACATATTATTTGTCATGTGATGAAAAAAGTATTCACATTGGATTCAAAGTAAAGGAAACGGTAGAATGTGCTTACAAATTTTTATTCCTTACAAATCAATTGTGACCAAGTGTCACAAAATTGTGTCAAATTGTAATCTTTTAAAAGTGCCTTAATTTCTTCAGTTCAAATTAACTAATATGAAACTAGATATAGGTTTATACTGATAAAAGAAGACCTTTAACTCAGTACGTAGACCATTAAACAAAATCTATAGACTTTTTCCATTGGTCGGTGATAATGTTTCGCGGGAAAATGCTGGTGCATCGATTTACACGAAACGAAGAAAAAAAACGATTACACGAAACGTAGATAGAACGAAACGGATCTAAAAATATACATGATTATAACTTCTAGTTTTACAGATCTAAAAGAACTATTGGGATATCAAAAGGGAAAAATATCCACTAAAAATGTCAAAACAACGTAATTAAAAGTTCAGTTCAACCATCAGCATTTGATCTCGAATGTACTGAATCCGTTTTACTGCCAATGCGTTATTTGAACAACAAATGCTATGACGTTTTCAACGACAATTTTCATTGGCTGAATTTTGTTTACATATTACCATCAGTACATAACTTATATGGGTCAAGTTAAGGCAATGTATATTGCATAGTTTGGTCACTGTATTTATATTTGTACATTATAAACTGCATTCATGAACTTATTAATATGGATTAACATTTTTTGTTTAACAATTTGCTTTTTTATAAGTACAATTTCAATTTGCGTGCACAGCATTAGGAACCATTTCCTGAACTTTGATGATGAATTGAGCGTAGTTGTGAAACGAAGCTATGTAATACACGATGCCTAACCGTTTTCGTGACTAGCTGTTGTAAATTCTTATAAGCATACGTAAAACATTTTTTAAAGCTTTTTATTAACGGTAAAAATACATTTTAAATATTTTGACATTTTTTTATTATCAATTAGTACACTTTTTTTATCTGTATAATTAGAATCACGTTTTGTAAGAACAATTTAAAAAAGCATAATACCAATGGCTTCTCCCATTTCGATTATGCAACTCCATGTACCTAGATTAAAAATTATTCAAATAGACGACGGCCTGAAGGCCGCCGTCAATAAATGCTGAGTGAAAATAAAGAATTGGGCCGTGACTTAACTGTTGATTTTTGAGAACACACCGACATTTTTACATTACGTGTTGATGGATTTGGTATAAACATATTTATATATCTGCTCTGCTCTGCTCTGCTCTGCTCTGCTCTGCTCTGCTCTGCTCTGCTCTGCTCTGCTCTGCTCTGCTCTGCTCTGCTCTGCTCTGCTCTGCTCTGCTCTGCTCTGCTCTGCTCTGCTCTGCTCTGCTCTGCTCTGCTCTGCTCTGCTCTGCTCTGCTCTGCTCTGCTCTGCTCTGCTCTGCTCTGCTCTGCTCTGCTCTGCTCTGCTCTGCTCTGCTCTGCTCTGCTCTGCTCTGCTCTGCTCTGCTCTGCTCTGCTCTGCTCTGCTCTGCTCTGCTCTGCTCTGCTCTGCTCTGCTCTGCTCTGCTCTGCTCTGCTCTGCTCTGCTCTGCTCTGCTCTGCTCTGCTCTGCTCTGCTCTGCTCTGCTCTGCTCTGCTCTGCTCTGCTCTGCTCTGCTCTGCTCTGCTCTGCTCTGCTCTGCTCTGCTCTGCTCTGCTCTGCTCTGCTCTGCTCTGCTCTGCTCTGCTCTGCTCTGCTCTGCTCTGCTCTGTTCTGTTCTGTTCTGTTCTGTTCTGCTATGGAATTTGTAATAACTGTGAGTTAATACTTGATTTTAATGAAAAACTTTTTCAATAAGTGTCATTAAACGAGGATATGATTACAGGAAATGCTCTTTATTTCATAATTTGAGGGATATGTTCAATCTGTCCTTGTGAAATTTAATAATTCATAAAAATATCAAATACTAAATCGATGAAAAAATGAATAATGATGTGTGCGATATTGTTTGTTCTAGAACCCCTGAATACGTTTCTTCCATCAATCAAACGTTTTATTTGTTATGATGTAGTAAAAATACATTTTGAATGTGATTATATTAGCTAGATTTCATTCTACGAAAATGGTATCTCGGCGACTCTGTGCAGATGTTTAGGGTGGTCACGTGATATCGCAAGATTCTTGTGAACTGTTAATGCATGTTTTAGACTAAACAATGCTATGAAGCTTTGTTAACTTGGCTTAAATATATCTCACTTACCGCCAAATGCATGAGTGATGTTGTTCGTTGCATTAATTAAATCACTTATACATATTATTTACACATCAGTCTAGATAGACTGCATAGTTAGAAAGAAAACAAGCAAATAGCAAACTCTTGTTCTAATTAATGAGAAAATTGAATGCGCTCGCAAGACGATGACGATATGCGGTAAATAATTCGTTTGTGTTTTAGCATCAAAATAAACATTTGCAACATTCGGAACACTTCTGTCAAAAATTCGCAACATAATTATATGTTGTACCAGATGCGAGGTGATCCGTCTAATCTGTCTCGGTGTCGCATTATTCCATCTAAATAGGGAAACAGACTGGTCTTAGGAAAAAGTGCCGCTCATCCGTAAGTCTTAAGTCGAAATTCCGTCATGGACGAGATTCTTACCCGATTTTCACAGTCCATATACGCGAGTACTAGCTGGGACCAATATACACATATATATATATTGGTCCCAGGTACTAGTTAGTAAGACGGGAAGACGACATTGAGTGTGATTTATGTAAGTTGTAATAACCATAGGCATAAACGATGTAAAATAAATGAGCGGTGTCACGACAAAGCCTGTGTATTAGTGACCAAAACGTCCATTTTCCGGTTTGTTTCATTTTCTAACAAGATGCAAAAGAAATCTACAAAGTGATGACGTCAGGTCTGAATGTACATAATTCTCTAAAACATAGTTTGCTCTTCAAATGAAAAAAGAACAAAACATGCAATACTTATAAATATTTACTCGTTCGTTTAATGTTAGCAATCCCAATTAAGCCTCCAAAACGTCTTCGGACAAAGCGCTTAGTTTGTGACGTCAAAACATCGACTAGGAAATACTCGACGTTATAATCATCGTCACTAATACCGGTTTTGTCGTGGCGCAGCTCAAATAACTTCTCAAAAAAACTAATTCATCTGTACTTTTCTCACAGTTTCTGAAATGCTCCTGGATACTTGTTCGATAAATAGTGACAATCAGTCATGATTACAGTGTACATGTATTGAACTAGCGCCGAAAGAATTTATACATTTTTGCCAAAATCATGGTAAAAGTCAGTCCGCATTGTCATAGTTTGATTAATGTACTCCAAGTACATAATAGAGATTTAAGCTCTTTTTTCGGCTCGCCAACTCGCGGATGAATATATGATAAAATTCAATGAAGTTGCCAAGAAAACAAAACAATCCGAATAAGCTTATTACATGGTTCCCGGCTTACAGGTTTCAATCAAATTGACAACCAGCAACTAAAACGAAAGAAAGCGCGATTGCTATAGTCCGTGAATTTCAACCAATACAATTTGTTCTTCTACGCAATCACGGCATAATTTGGGCAAAATTGGAATTCATTATACTAATAACTGTCTGCTATGTGTTTGAAATATGTCGTAACATACAAAATACATAATCTGCGAGCGTACAATGTCGGTTTGTGGATCAAATAAATTGAAAGTGCTCAACTGTACGAGGAATTTGCACACCGATACAAATCTAAAAGGCCCATTCTGTATCAATCAAATATCGTGTTTTTAAACCTGCAACTCTGTAAAAATGTGTATTTAGTCTATAGGCAAATCAGACAGCTGTTTCCATTATCATAATTTTCATTACTCTCAGTAACAATGATAATGTTGACAGTTGAAAATAAAAGATAGATTTTTGCTTTATTTAAATAAAAAACCTATAATTGCTGTCATATGCTGCCAGCATAAACCTACTCTGCAGCTATAAGCCAGACGAATCGACCTACCCGTATTTATTTGTTCGGTGGAACAACTAGTTATATGGCAATTTTCTACAGTCGCATCGTCTTAATATGAAAACTACTTATTCCGGAAATGGCGCAAAAATAACAGATAAGTGAATCGGTTAAAAAATAGTTCAGCATCTGAACGTAACCTGCATAACTCAATACTGGTAGAAATATTTACTGCGCAATTACATTTAATGGTTCAACAATGGACAATAATGATTCGTACTTTCTGTGAATCTGCAAATGTTGAATACAAAACCAGTGTTCAATACCGAACAACTTCAATGCTTTCAGCGCTTTGATTTGTAAAGCTGACCTTCAGGCTATTATATAATCACGTGTATCTGACATCAATGCGCATGTGCAATCATACTCCACGTGCACCTGTCTATTAAACGGGGTAATTACAGGTCTAATTCACGCGCTGAGTGACAAAGCAGACAATATGCCCATCAGTTACGTCACATAATTCACTTTCAATCGTCTGTATTATCAATTTAAACGACATGTTTAACTCTTTGTGCAGTACTCATGCGCATTACATCAAATGTAATGCGCGCAATTAATGTACAGTTTCGATTTATATAAAACACTTTCTGAATTGTTATTTATTTTAACCGGGCAGTAATGTCTATTTTTGCAATTTGGGTAAAAAAATATTATCTTATCTATACTTTATTGCACAATTTCACAGCATGTGCGTGATGGAGTTTTGACTTTCAAGTTCATTTCATCACTTAAATTGGACATCTTAATTCGATTTTAAATACTCAATTTCGGTAATAACTGTAATATCATTTTAACGCGCTCATATCATCATGACAGAATCATGCACATTTACAATCGCAAGAATGATGTCTTCACAATTTATCAAGCCATTCAGTTTTATTCATACGTACGGAAACAGTGTCAGTGAAAAATCAGTTTAAGTTATGTCAATGCACGGAGTAATTTTCAAAAATGCTACTGTCGAAAAGGTACAAGAAGGCTGCTTCAGTGTCAATTAATATTCTTTAGATTGAGAAATCATAAATTAGAAATTGAAGCAGGAGGAATTTCAGGTATTGATAGGGATAATAGATTTATGTAAAACCTGCAATAGAAATGTTGTTGAACCTGAATACCACTTCTTAAGCTGTTTAGTTTTTGGAAAATAAGATAATATAAGATGTAACGGATTCGAAAAATTAGAGAGACTTTTTTTGGAAAATACATCTACACCAATGGATGCGATTTATTCTAGTAGTGAGTGGATAATTATGTTTATCCGATTAATTTAATTCATGCTACACTCAGGTCTCAGTGTTAAGAACTTAAACCGTTATTTTGAATGTCTATTTATTGTAATTAATGACAAATCAATTGGGCATGAAAGACTAGACAATTCGAGAAGTTATCTTTCTAGCATTTGGTTGGCGCTGAAAAGTGCCGTTTACTGATATGTTGAGACAAATGTTCGGTTTTGTCAACAATACGCGTATTCAGACGAATCGTCAGACGTTGCTTGATAACCGTACATCAAGTCGGACATGTCTGAATCACTATCGTCGGTATCCATCTCATCGTCGGCGTCGGCATCAAGAATATAACGCTGGAGCTCGACAATTTCTGCTGCTTTCTTAGCTGCAAATTCGTAGAACATGTTCCTCACGCCTTCAAGAACAGACAGTCGCAGACGTACATTGTAGCGAGAGATTCCATTAGCAGAAATGTCGGCTTGATGGAACCTCACCGTGGCTTCTTCCACTTGACGGTTCAAGATGAGAACCTGCTCACACGCCCGTCGAAAGAATTTCTCCGACTGCTGTAGACGAAATCTTAATTCGGAAGTCAGGATCACCGACATGCTTGCATTGATTTGTGAATAGTAAAAACAATCGTTTTATGAATGCTTTGAGAGTTCTTCACTGTACAAGTACAGAAAAGTGAATGACTGACCATCAACATCCGTCCAGTATATATTCTGTGTCCACCTGAGTATTCGTCCAAAAATTATGACAGTTCATTTTTAATTAACAAAAATATATACTGTCAATTAATAGTGTCATTTTAATAGTTTTCCCGCACCTGTAAGTGTCAATATGGACCCTAATTGGCCCCTAATGGCGGAACTTGCTGGTACAGTTTTCCTTAATCGATAGTATTGTTTTCAATAATAGGTGTTAGACGCACACTTAATTTATTGTACCTTAGTACACTTAATCCCGCCATTGTCTAAACGGATGTGAAAATTGTCCGCTATAATTTTGTGAAAAGAATATTTTATATGTTTTCGCACCTTGACTATTTTTTAAACCTCGATTTATCCATTCACTTGTAAATTGTAGTCCCGTTTTTCTATTTTTTTAAATCTCCACGTCAAATTGCGATACCATTTCCTCTTACTATTCCCTTCTTTGTAATGCGAATAATAAATCGAGCAATTTTATTTTCACCATCTAATTTGTAAAAAAAAACATATTTTGCTAAATAAATTCGTAGTTTGGAGAATGATTCATTATGGGGTTTTAAGACACCTTAAAAGCTAGGGTCGTGAAATTACTTGTTCAGCTATTCTGAGAAAGTTATTTATTTCGCTATGTTGAAAACACTGAAAATTGCTAATGTATTGCTTCACAATTTAAGCTGTCAACTTTCACATATTTTTATAATTGATAATATTCTGTATTCTATAATTACATCCTAATATTTCTCATTTCATATTCCACAATGCCTCCAACAAATAACATTTGTTTTTTTTGTCTGTAAAATTAATTTCTTGAATCAACTGAAGATACAAAAACAAATATTGTATTTGGTTAAATCGTCTGTTTATAATTGCGGTTCATTCTGTCTTTATAATATCAATTAATTATTAATTGAAAATTGGAAATATTGACAGGATAACACATTGGGATACAAAAGAAATTTATCAGACTGCATGGGGATATACATTTATGTACAGATGAATAATTTACGTATTTGTATAGATTCTACAGCGTCGTATAATTCAATTTCAAGAATGTCTGTGTACAAAGTTTTTTATTAGTATGTACATATTTCTGTGATGACGTTATACAAAACATAAAGGTATAAAGGGTTTATTTACTATAGCACGGATATATGGTGTACATGTCCTTGATTATAACACGGATATATGGTTTACATGTCCGTGATTATAGTAAGCATTTCATCTGTTGTCTCAGGCATTTCTTCATGCAAGTCGGATCTGTTACATGCAATTGCTATTGTTGCTCTTGCATGTCTTATTAGTTGGATTCAGCGATGTTAAGTGTATGTTATATGTCCCTATTTAAAGGGCCGGCCATTATGACTTATGAGACACCTACTTTCTGAGCACATTTACTTCCCGATACCTCTCCTTTAATGCCAGGCACCAGGCAGGTAGGTGCACGGTACCCATTATTCAACTAGCTGGCAGCTCACCAACCGGCCATATCAGAACGGACTCCTGCCAAGATTCGAACTTTCGACCTCCCGCTCCCAAGGTGGATGCTTTAACCACTCGGACACGGGAATACATGTCAAATCGTACATCTTATTGAAATTGTATCATATATGTACGTACACAGTAAAATCTCAATAATGAGACCACCTTTTGGACCCTTCAAACTGATATTTTTATTGAGGTGGACTTAATATTGAGGTTGCCTTTATGTGAGATTTTACTGTATAACTATAAGAATAAAGTTAACTACTACTGTCTGTGTGTCTGTTATATAATCCCTAGCGGAGGATTCAATGTTATATTAGTAAATAAATCGACAATTTAATTCTGTCTGTGGTGACCCCCCCATCAAATGGAAGTGACAAATCTTATATTTTCTGTGATTTCATAATAGTTATTAACTGTATGGTTATTAACACAGCAGGGTGTCTGTCCAGTTGGATCACGATGACCCCCGCACTGTCAAAGTGATTGACTCCAACTGTGAAAATTAAATAATGCATTGCTCAATATATTTTCATGTTAATGATAGCCTCAATGACATTTTCTTGACTTAACAATTTGCACCCCATATACGCGAGCAGAAATATGTGTGTACTTTAAGTATTAAGATTTATCAACCTCCTGCCAGCACCATATGATATTGTGCATATTTACCCTCAAATTACCCCCAGAACGCCCATTTTTGACACCACAAAAACACTATCTTACTACATGTAGTCTCAATTGGACTTAGCGGAATCAGGGTTTTAATCGTAGATTTGTTTGAAATATTTCATTATTATCCCCGTGTGTTATATTACCGAAAAAATAACGGCGAGCGAAGTATACTGAGCAAAAATAAAAACACATCATTTTCTTTTTCTAATTTTTTCCCACAGTTTGAGGAAAGAAATGTCACTGGGAGGCATTCATTTAAGATGTCGACATTCATATTGCTGTTGTCAGATTGTATATATGTGTAATAAAGTATTCTTAAATTATTCCAACTAACAATAGAATCAGATCTAGAAATGATATGATAGACGGAACATTATTATATACTGTGTGTTATTTTTTTGTAGAGTATAGTTTAACCCCCACTGTGGTCCGAATTATTGATACGCTCTTTTTTCAACAACCGCAAAATGATTAATCGAGTTTTCAGCAAAAATAAATTTAATTTTTTTGACAATGAGTTTATAAATTGTCATATTAATGATGTATTAAATAGATTTTTTCACATCTGCTGTGATTTTCCTCTCGCATTCTTCACTAACAGGTGTCTAGTCGCGGGTTAAGAGTTTATAAGAAGACGCAAACAGTTGTATAAACTTCATCATGTCAGCACTTATCATTTTTTTCAAAAGCGCCCGTGTCATAGATTATAAGACATAATTGACGAACTTAGGACAAACTCACAGGGGATTTTACGACTGAGCATAAAGTAATTACGGGGTTATGTTGGGGAGGGGTCTTGTCCCGCGCCCAAAATAAACAAAAACTAACAGTGATAGAACCACTGACCACTCTCCCGACACAGGACTTCCCAAAGCAGGACTTCCCCACAAAGAGCCTCCCGACCCAGGGTCTCCCGACACAGGGTCTCCCGACACAGGACTTCCCAAAGCAGGACTTCCTCACACAGGGCTCCCCCACAAAGGGCCTCCCGACCCAGGGTCTCCCGACACAGGACTTCCCAAAGCAGGACTTCCACACACAGGGCTCCCCCACAAAGGGCCTCCCAACCCAGGGTCTCCCGACACAGGACTTCCCAAAGCAGGACTTCCACACACAGGACTTCCCCACACAGGGCTTCCCCACAAAGAGCCTCCCGACCCAGGGTCTCCCGACACAGGACTTCCCAAAGCGGGACTTCCACACACAGGGCTCCCCCACAAAGGGCATCCCGACACAGGGCCTACGGACACAAGGCTTCACAATGCAGGGCCTCCCCACACAAGGCTACCCCACACATAACCTCCCGACACCGGACTTCCCTACACAGGGCCTCCCGACACAGGGTTTCCCGACACAGGGCTTCCCTACACAGGGCCTCCCAACACAGGGCTTCCCGACACAGGGCCTTCCCACACCGGGCTTCCCTACACAGGGCCTCCCGGCACAGGGCTTCCCGACACAGGGCTTCCCTACACAGGGCCTCCCGACACAGAGCTTCCCGACACAGGGCCTCCCGACACAGGGCCTCCCGACACAGGGCTTCCCGACACAGGGCTTCCCGACACAGGGCTTCCCGACACAGGGCTTCCCACACAGGGCTTCCCGACACAGGGCTTCCCGACACAGGGTTTCCCGACACAGGTCCTCCCGACACAGGGCCTCCCGACACAGGGCCTCCCGACACAGGGCCTCCCGACACCGGACTTCCACACACAGAGCCTCCCGACACAGGGCTTCCCGACACAGGGCCTCCCGACACAGGGCTTCCCGACACAGGGCCTCCCGACACAGGGCCTCCCGACACAGGGCCTCCCGACACAGGGCCTCCCGACACAGGGCCTCCCGACACCGGACTTCCACACACAGGGCCTCCCGACACAGGGCCTCCCGACACAGGGCCTCCCGACACAGGGCTTCCCGACACAGGGCCTCCCGACACAGGGCTCACAGGGCGGCCCGAAACATGGTAGGAAATGGTGAGGGGAGCATATATCATAACTGAAAGGTAGGGAGATATGACGAACAATACAGGGTTGCATGACAAGTAAACATGACGGGAAGGATGACTAGACGGGAGCCGCACAAACCCTTCCCGAAGAAAGCCACACCCTTCACTTTTACTAAGGTCGACAAAACTCATCCAGTAAATTTTACTGGTAGCGAAAAACCACTCTATCCTTTTGGAATACAGGGGCCTCACAAAAATGCTATCACAAGTGGAATTTTGGTCACCTTTATTTTTTAGTAGGGGCGGTTAGCCTGTCGGTTATTGTCCTAATCGCTTATTTTCTTACTGAAAAGTCTAAGCGTTTATTTCACAATATGTGTGGTATTTTCCTAAGGTAATTTATTACTTCGTGTGTCATATACTGAACTACTTGTGTTTATACTTGATAAAGTTTGTGATAGTCGATATGATTATTTTTTACACACGGGTTTGTTTGATCAAATCTTCAAAATCCACGATCAAATTTCATTTTAAAAGCTTTTAAGTAATAATCTTTGCAAAATAGCATTTACGGTAATTATTACCATTTTTTATACAAACAGACGGAAATTCTTTATAACAAGTAGCATTTTATTAATAAATATAATGATTTGATTACATTTATGACAAGATTTTGACGCTAAGCCGGTTCACCAAACCGCTCACACAATTATTCCATAGGCAACCGATAAACACGTTATCAAACTAAGTTTTTTATTCACATATCTCAAATGTTTATCATAAGCCATTAATATCTACAATTCATTGTTTAGTCTAACAAAACATTTTAACTACATTAAAAAGAATTAATTGTTATAATAGATCTTTAAGAGATTATATACGTAGATACGGGTGTCTGCGATTTTATACAATGTTTTAATAGATCTGAGGATAGCGATTAAACTCCCATCTCGTTTTACTAGACTGGCCAACCTAAGAGATGGAATCATTCACAGATAATTTTGATACTGCCAAAAAATGTGTTGTACAGAGGCCCTTCTGTATGTAAGTGCGTTAAAAAGAATGTGTGCTCTATGTAACGGGCTCCTAAGCACTCAAAATGCACTCTATTGAGTTTGAGTGTCGACTTTGAGTGCGTGGTTTGGATTATTATTCTCTTTGAGAGCTGATAATTATTTTTGTTCCAGGGTGAAACAGAGATTTGAGGGTGAAACAGAGATTTGAGGGTGAAACAGAGATTTGAGGGTGAAACAGAGATTTGAGGGTGAATCTGAGAATTGAGAGTAAATCTGAGATTGGAGCGTGAATCTGATATTTTGGGGTGAATCTGAGAGTTGAGGGTGAATCTGAGAGTTGAGGGTGAATCTGAGAGTTGAGGGTGAATCTGAGAGTTGAGGGTAAACCTGGGAATTGAGGGTGAACCTGGGAATTGAGGGTGAACCTGGGAATTGAGGGTGAACCTGGGAATTGAGGGTGAATCTGAGAATTGAGGGTGAACCTGGGAATTGAGGGTGAACCTGGGAATTGAGGGTAAACCTGGGAATTGAGGGTAAACCTGGGAATTGAGGGTAAACCTGAGAATTGAGGGTGAATCTGAGAATTGAGGGTGAACCTGGGAATTGAGGGTGAACCTGGGAATTGAGGGTGAACCTGGGAATTGAGGGTAAACCTGGGAATTGAGGGTAAACCTGGGAATTGAGGGTAAACCTGGGAATTGAGGGTGAATCTGAGAATTGAGGGTGAATCTGAGAGTTGAGGGTGAATCTGAGATTTAAGGGTTAAGCTGAGATTTGAGTGTGAATCTGAGAATTGAGGGTGAATCTGAGAGTTGAGGGTGAATCTGAGATTTAAGGGTTAAGCTGAGATTTGAGTGTGAATCTGAGGGTTGAGGGTGAATCTGAGAGTCACCGCGGGATGATTGAACTAGTAGAATACGGGAAATGTCGATGTTTGCCGATCATCCTTCGGAAATGAGAAAAAAGTTAGATAACAAAGTAGCTCCTTTTTTGATGGCAGTTAACGTAAAACCAATTTCTTTATCATCTTTTAAAAGAACTTTAAGTAAATATACATGTAATATGTAACATGTAGTTAATTACAATTTATAGCCTTCTTATTTTCATTTATCCGTAGAGAAAACTGGAAGTGGTTTGCCAAATGCAATTTGAACAATGTATTGCTCCTACTTGTCTTGACAAGTTCACCCCCCCTCCCCCTCAGTGGGAGGGTTTGCCCGGGGGCTTTGTCATATATGAAATATTCACGGCAAGGATTTTGTCCACATGCAAAAATATGACGGGAGGGGATTCGTCCAGGATGAATTTGTTTCATTTTACGAACGATCTTGTTAGACCCTTTTCAATACCGGTGACTGAAAGTTATTTTTCTGCAATGTATAGCCAGTAAAAACCAAGATTGTTTTCACTCACTGCAATTTCATCGTCATTTAAAGACAACCTGAAGTCAGTCCTGGTTAATAAATCTTGACTTAGGACAAACTATCACAATTCACACGGGTACCAGGTGCGCCCCTCATAGACACCTCTAATCGTTTCATTTAATTGATCAAAGATAGAATATTTCGCGTGCTTGTTAGCAATACCGTTACGTTATACAACTGAATAAGGTACGGTTAAAGTGTTATCGCAAGTTCGAATCCAATTCAATATTTGTTATTGAAGTACTAAATAGTCTGATTTAGTCTTAGTTTGATTAAAGATAGGCGCTGGAATTAACAAATTTTATTTATACATGAATGCGTTCTGTGTAATTCAAACTGTGACTTATAAATTAACTCCATTTTAGATTTTTATCGGCGCAGAACGGCAGTTATATCAACCGTCCGGCATAAAACCCGCTATCTGTCAATGGGAGTGTAAAAAACCCCGTCAAGATACCGTTAACCGTCCGACCGGGTGTCGAATTTCTTGCAAACTAATGCATGATTTTGAAGATTTCTCACTGAAGAGATTAACATTTTAAGTGTTTATACACTCAAATATCAGACCTTAATAACACTACAGTTGTGTCAAAGCTTATCTGAAATCATAGTCCCAGGGATTAGACAATAAATGAAGAAAGACATGACGAATTGATGAGTGCGGCGAGTATATCGAGTTAAGTGCACCTTTTATAGCATGATACCGAAGTTAGTAAATCTTCGCCAATCTCCGCCAAGCTTCGGAAACGAAATTCACATATCAACTGATGTTCTGCAACGAAAATACTTTTTGACTAAATGTTACAAACAGAGAAATAATTAAAGTAGGCATTTTACACGAAACTTGACGGGTACATGTATTTTAAAGTAATATCATCAGTATGCTAAATTATTTGGTACATTTGTTTACCTAAACCAACATGAAAGTATGTTATATACATGTAGTAAGAATAGAAAGTTTGTATAATAAAACATAAAATAATTTAAAATAATAATAATTTTAAAAACTTCTAGCTTTTTTAACAAGCGGGGTATTTTACAAGTTTTGTCTGTTAGTAATATGATAAACATGGTATTTCATTCGGTTATACGCTGCTGTGGTTCTCGTTAAAGATGTTTTAGCCAATGAAACAACAATACTGGATAAAGCACATCCAAAAATACGTTTGGATTTGGTCAGATACATCGTGTCTACCCACGTAATATACAAACAGATTACCATTTCCATGTACACGTGTCTACCCACGTAATATACAAGCATATTACCATTTCCATGTACACGTGTCTACCCACGTAATATACAAGCATATTACCATTTCCATGTACACGTGTCTACCCACGTAATATACAAGCATATTACCATTTCCATGTACACGTGTCTACCCACGTAATATACAAGCATATTACCATTTCCATGTACACGTGTCTACCCACGTAATATACAAGCATATTACCATTTCCATGTACACGTGTCTACCCACGTAATATACAAGCATATTACCATTTCCATGTACACGTGTCTACCCACGTAATATACAAGCATATTACCATTTCCATGTACACGTGTCTACCCACGTAATATACAAGCATATTACCATTTCCATGTACACGTGTCTACCCACGTAATATACAAACAGATTACCATTTCCATGTACACGTGTCTACCCACGTAATATACAAGCATATTACCATTTCCATGTACACGTGTCTACCCACGTAATATACAAGCATATTACCATTTCCATGTACACGTGTCTACCCACGTAATATACAAGCATATTACCATTTCCATGTACACGTGTCTACCCACGTAATATACAAGCATATTACCATTTCCATGTACACGTGTCTACCCACGTAATATACAAGCATATTACCATTTCCATGTACACGTGTCTACCCACGTAATATACAAACAGATTACCATTTCCATGTAAACGTGTCTACCCACGTAATATACAAGCATATTACCATTTCCATGTACACGTGTCTACCCACGTAATATACAAGCATATTACCATTTCCATGTACACGTGTCTACCCACGTAATATACAAGCATATTACCATTTCCATGTACACGTGTCTACCCACGTAATATACAAGCATATTACCATTTCCATGTACACGTGTCTACCCACGTAATATACAAGCATATTACCATTTCCATGTACACGTGTCTACCCACGTAATATACAAGCATATTACCATTTCCATGTACACGTGTCTACCCACGTAATATACAAGCATATTACCATTTCCATGTACACGTGTCTACCCACGTAATATACAAACATATTACCATTTCCATGTACACGTGTCTACCCACGTAATATACAAACAGATTACCATTTCCATGTACACGTGTCTACCCACGTAATATACAAACAGATTACCATTTCCATGTACACGTGTCTACCCACGTAATATACAAACAGATTACCATTTCCATGTACACGTGTCTTGCTGCGGATGCAAGCTGTTGATAATGCTGTTTTTATATGGTCAATGCGAGGTCACTACTTATGTATTTTTATACCATTTTGAAACTGATTTTGAACGCTTATCATCGTTACCTATTTTCCAGCGGAGTATTGCTTGCGGAAGAATATGCTGCGTCGCTGTTGGGAACCGTGCAGCAATGGATTGTCGTGTAAACAACAGAGATAGATTTGAAAAAAACCCTCATTGAAGATAACAACTTAATATATAAACAAAACCGAATGAGTGGGACTTAGTCAGGGAACAGCAGTATATCCTATACATCACCGAACTATGCGCGCAATGATTTTATCAGCAGGCGATTTTTTGTCACTGCTTGATCCGCCGATACAGAAAATTAGTTCCATGATTATTTGGCAAATTCAGTTATACCAATTGACTGTGACTAAGTTCTCTTAATAGCCTGATCATCTGCTTACAGAACACACCATGGAGGGTTATTGTGGATGCTGGTAGATTGATTTCTTCCAATCCGAACAAAATTGGTGACGGAATAAAAACAGCAGACTGGAATTAGCCATGACGTATTTTGAAATTAAATCTTTCTGTCTTAAGAAACGTCATTAAATACCTTCAAATCACTAATTGTTTGTCAGTGGAAAATTATTAGTACTAACAACTTGCTAATCGAAACGCCTGTCTTACTTTAATTGTATTTTATTGAATGTATTTTAGTACGCGGAGATGCTAAAACCACGCTCACGGTACGGATGACTCTTTATGTCAATCGTATGAACAGAAAACGGCTGACACTTTGAGGACTACGTCTGTAAATATATGACAAACGGGTCGTGAGTGTCTTGAGTGTCATGAGTGTCTGGCTGGTTCCTGATATGTGTTCTCTTCTCCCGTGACCCGACGAGATAGATATGAATTATATTGTCATGTTTTACACGAAGTTGGATGAAACGTCAAAGAAAGCTGTTAATTTCACTGAGTCGGTTCCTTTCATATGATTCTAGTCTCCGTCTTAATGAAACTTTTCAGCACACAGTATCAACGTTATTGCCACCGGTACAAAGGGTTAGAATGCAACAGCACTTGTGTGACAATGCGACTTATGACTTATAGCGTAAATTTATTTGAAATTGGTTAAAATTGACGAGTAAGTATGAACTACAACACCGCTCATGACTCCACGAATGAATCAGATAATAATCTCATTACTTGAGATGGTGTTAGACTTGAAATATCAGCAAAAGTTGTGACGATTTATATCAATGCGCATGTACTTTAAAGCTCTTTTGCTTAAGTTGAGTTGTGACATCAATTCCAGCAGGAATGAGTTCACTCCTGGGCTGGGAATGGATAAAATCCTGTTGCTCTTCAATGAAGCTCACTTCCAATCCTCATATAAGACTAAAAACCCGAGGTCCCACATCAGTATTTCATGTTTGATATTGCGGTTAAAACTGAGACACGCTTCGATGGACTTTGGTGCATTTACATATCTTTCACTACCACAAACTATCTAATATAACCAGCACTCCTCTAGGGGCGTCGCCCGCATAGGATTCCCAGTGGTGAGGATAACAAACTGTTAAATTCGCGTGTTCTTCGACACATTCCTTGCTGATATAACTTCGATACACGTTGGATACAATCATTTGGAGATAGAAATGAGAGAAGGAAATACCTAATAATTAACTATGGACATTTTTTTATAAAAAATCATTGACAAATAAGTAAAGTTCAGTTCAATGATACAGAAACAATGAAACCTCGATAATAAGGCCACCCTTCCCTTCCGAGGAAAGTCTGTCTTAGTTCTGAGGTGGGTGGGGTACCAAAATCAAACAGTTTATTTTAGACGGCCTTACCTACGTGTTTACTATCATTTCATGTTTTACTAGTTTCCATCAATTACGCATGCAATAGAAGTGTCAGAATATCTAAGACAAATTGTTGGAATGGAATCAACATAGTATCAACTGTAACAGATACGTAAACATCGTAAACACAGTCGAATTAAAGAAGATTTCATTCCGAATTGCTGGTTATATTCTGTGTAGACAAGGGAGATTACTTTTGCGAGATTTGTATCAGCCAGAAAGTTGGGGATGATATCAATCTGATGCTGCGGCAACTGACTGAGTTGTAACACATATAAATGATATATCTTCATTTGGAACTCCTCTTTCAATACCGTGACATATATTCGAAAATATTTCCATGGTATCGCGAGTGTAAATTTTCCAACAATCGCAATATCTCGGACAGATTTTCCAATTTTTCGATTCCAGAAAAGTGAGAACATTTAGCTCAGGGAAGGTCATATACACGAAACAATGTCTCCATGCACAGATTCTTCGCAATGAAAAAACATGGGGAGGAGGTATAAAATAAAACGCAAAAAGAGGGCTTTAGGACCTTATATGGTTATTAACAGAACCACAAAGAGGGCTTTAGGACCTTATAGGATTATTAACAGAACCACAAAGAGGGCTTTAGGACCTTATAGGGTTATTAACAGAACCACAAAGAGGGCTTTAGGACCTTATATGGTTATTAACAGAACCACAAAGAGGGCTTTATGACCTTATATGGTTATTAACAGAACCACAAAGAGGGCTTTATGACCTTATAGGGTTATTAACAGAACCACAAAGAGGGCTTTATGACCTTATAGGGTTATTAACAGAACCACAAAGAGGGCTTTATGACCTTATAGGGTTATTAACAGAACCACAAAGGGAAATGGCACCTGACCTAAAACTATTGACGTTGGAAATATGAGAAATAAAACCGAGACTTTGACAGCGGATACACAAACGAAACTAAAGACAGGGGGTGAGTGAAAAAACACATGACCTCATAATAATTACAATTAAACCTCATTCAAAGACCTCCGCGAAATTACGACACCTCATTATTAAAGACCATATTTTCATGGATAAGTTTTTAATTTTCTTCCTAATTTTAAGTCGATAATCCGACCACATAGACACTATGACCGACTTTCTTCAGAAACCAACGGTGGTCTCGTCAATGAGTTGTCACTGTACAAGCATCAAGAAAAAACACTTAGCTACACCCCGGGTACATAGCCTTGAAACTGTCAGAAGACTGAGATCAGATCGAGATATTCCGATTAGATATACGTTGATTTTCGATAATATCTATAAATATTATTCCTGTGATAAATAAAATGGTATAAGAAATGCAACGTGTGCACTTCCGTTAATTTTGATAGCATCATTATGATAAACGTGGCTCGATCAAAATTTCATTGTGATGTTCCTATACTTGACGAATATTAGCTCCTATGGTTTTTTTATATCTATGCAAACATCCTCAAAATCTCTAAAACATAAAACATGCTCATTTAATGAATAGTTTGATATGATACACTTGCAGTATAATTCAAGAGACACTTAGCTACGCGTATAAGTAACTTAATGTAACGGGCTGGCCGGTTGGCTGGCTTGCTGTCCTGGCCGGTTGGCTGGCTGGTTGGTTGACCCGGCCGGTTGACTTGTTTGCTGACTTGGCCGGTTTGCTGGCTAAATGACCTGGCCGGTTGACTGGTTTGCTGACCTGGCCGGTTGGCTGGCTGGTTGACCTAGCCGGTTGGCTGGCTTGCTGACCTGGTTGGTTGACCTGGCTTGATGGCTGGCTTGCTGACCTGGTTGGTTGACCTGGTTTGTTGGCTGGCTTGCTGACCTGGTTGGTTGACCTGGCTTGTTGGCTGGCTTGCTGACCTGGTTGGTTGACCTGGCTGGTTGGCTGGCTTGCTGACCTGGTTGGTTGACCTGGCTGGTTGGCTGGCTTGCTGACCTGGTTGGTTGACCTGGCCGGTTGCCTGGCTTGCTGACATGGTTGGTTGACCTGGCCGGTTGGCTGGCTTGCTGACCTGGTTGGTTGACCTGGCCGGTTGGCTGGCTTGCTGACCTGGTTGGTTGACCTGGCCGGTTGGCTGGCTTGCTGACCTGGCTGGTTGGCTGGCTAGGCTGCCCTGGATGCACAGTTGACCTGGCCGGTTGTCTTGATCAATTGGCTCGCTAATCTAGCTACAGTTGGTTTGACTGTTTGGCATGGCCGGTTGGCTGTCTAACTAGCGGTAGTGAGTTGTGGGTTTGTAAGAGATTGGACACACACACATTATACTTGTTATAAAAATAATATACGCAAAGGAAGCTCACTGAAGAAATAGCTCGTTCAATGCTCTCTACAATATCAAATTATGCTAGCTCCATAACTGGTAGATGCATAATGAATAACCGCAAACATGAAAAAACAGACGTAAAGCATCATCGAGTGGGCATTCATTTCTACAGATAAACGAAGAAATGTAGTTCACTAAATCTTTTTATCGAAATGAGGAGAATTTCCGAAACGGCGTCATGATCCGATTATTGTACATGCGCGTGACTGTTGTCAATAAACGATACTCTTCATTAAATGAGAAAATTAATTTAGTACAAATTGAAGAAGTTATATCGTTGTTATAGAACACAGAACGCACGCAATCGAGAATTGGAGAGTGTAGAAATGTGTCAGAAATAGCAGCAGTCATTTCGTCCTGGTTAGCAAAAAGAATGGAAATAACTCTGTTATAATTGACTGCCAAATGAATATTGAAGTCGTTGGAAAGGTAGACAGTGTTGATGAAGAAAGTTTATGTTGAAAGGCAAGAAGTGAGCGAAGTTCATGAGGGTGTAGACGATATAGATAAGTTATATTCTTGCTGGTAAAGGTGAAACAATATTAATCAGCGAACGCCAAATTAACACATCAGAACATCTCTATACAGACCGAGACAAGGGAAAATGGAGCAGGCATCAGTAGGGAGGCACAATACCAAACGGACTAGGATGCACACACAGGGAGGGACATAAAACAACACCAAACATACTAGGAGGCACACACAGGGAGGGACATAAAACAACACCAAACATACTAGGAGGCACACACAGGGAGGGACATAAAACAACACCAAACATACTAGGAGGCACACACAGGGAGGGACATTAAACAACACCAAACATACTAGGAGGCACACACAGGGAGGGGCATAAAACAATACTAAACGGATCAGGAGACACACACAGGCAGGGACATAAAACATTACCAAACGGACCAGGAGGCACACACAGGGAGGATCATAAAGCAATACTAAACGGACCAGGATGCACACACAGGTAGGGACATAAGGCAATACTAAACGGACCAGGAGGCACACACAGGTAGGGACATAAGGCTATACTAAACGGACCAGGATGTACACACAGGTAGGGACATAAGGCAATACTAAACGGACCAGGAGGCACACACAGGTAGGGACATAAGGCTATACTAAACGGACCAGGAGGCACACACAGGTAGGGACATAAGGCAATACTAAACGGACCAGGAGGCACACACAGGTAGGGACATAGGCAATACTAAACGGACCAGGAGGCACACACAGGTAGGAACATAAGGTAATACTAAACGGACCAGGAGGCACACACAGGTAGGGGCATAAGGCTATACTAAACGGAACAGGACACATACAGGGAGGATCATAAAGCAATATTAAACGGACCAGGATGCACACACAGGTAGGGATATAAGGCAATACTAAACGGACCAGGAGGCACACACAGGTAGGGACATAAGGCTATACTAAACGGACCAGGATGCACACACAGGTAGGGACATAAGGCTATACTAAACGGACCAGGAGGCACACACAGGTAGGGACATAAGGCTATACTAAACGGACCAGGAGACACACACAGGTAGGGACATAAGGCTATACTAAACGGACCAGGTAACACACACAGGGAGGATCATAAAGCAATACTAAACGGACCAGGAGACACACACAGGGAGGATCATAAAGCAATACTAAACGGATCAGGAGACTCACATAAGGAGGGACATAAAGCAATACTCGGACCAGGAATCACACACAGTGAGTGACATAAAACAATACCAAACGGACCAGGAGGCACACACAGTGAGTGACATAAAACAATACCAAACGGACCAGGAGGCACACTACCAAAATGATAAGGATAAGGAAACCAACAACATAACAGATTGCAAAGAGTAATTTTGCTAAGAAAATGAATAAGGACATGTGAAGTGAATCAGTGTAAAAGCAGCAGGAATAAGGGACCATGCATTACCTGAACGGCGGAGAGGTTGAGGGAATGGAAGTTGGAGGAGATAGATAGTTGGTAAAGTGAACCAGGTGCTAAACAGGAGTTCGTAAATGTTGTAAGAGTGATGAATATGGAAAGATGACTATACAAATTTAAAGTGAATAGAGAAGTCGAGCAGAAAATGTCATATATAAAGCCTGTTCAAAAACACAAGGAAACAAGCGAATGTATACAAACCAGTAGACTCCGACAAGACACACACATAAATGCCGGAATCGGAATCATCAGGTCAGGAAAAGACGAGAGAGAGAGATGAATGCATATGGAGATACATGCGAATGAGATTACCAAACCGAACTTTGAGACCAAGCATCGGATTGGTTGTCTATTAAAACTGACCAATGACAAAGCTGCGTTCTCAAACTGGTCTCAACAGTCGGTGTTATCACTAGCATCAAATGACATTTACTATACACACTGTTAACACTTTGTTTGGTTGTTTCTGAGCTCAGTCTTCAAACTGACCAATGACAAAGATGTATTCTGAGACTTGTGTTTAGCTGTCATCGCCATAAATAGCCTTCATTACAAACTCTGTAACAAGATGATAAGTTAAGCACCTAGTGAACCTGTCATCTTCAAACATTTACCAAAGTCTAGGGTTGTAAATCTCAGTTTTGGAACCAGTCTCATCACTCAAGCTTCTTATTGGTAATATGTACTAATTTCAGAACACAATCTTAAATTGACCAATGGATAGGCTGCATACAGAAACTCAGTTTATATTATTTGACACTAAAAGTCTTATCAGAACTTGAGTGGTATTCTACTGAAGGCATCAGTAGGTCTACGGATCGCGCATGACATTTATTCAATTATTATTTGCTTATGTTGTCTAATGAAGACCTATTGTACGTGTAATAAATAATTGCTCTCTACGAAAATATCACTAGATAATGCTTGCATTATGTCAAACACTCCTCTATTGTTACTCAGTCCATATAATGAACTTAATTCATCACCTTGACCTTTAATGACCCTGGAAATACCGCAGTAATGTCTTAGTACAGTAACACCTCAGTAATAAGTCCACTATTGTTCTGATTATCGAGATAAAATAAGGAAGAAAAGTAAAGAATAGTGACCCATGAAAAGTTGGTAATATTAATTTCGAGATGGTATTTAAGTGAGGTTTTACTGTAGTATGATATGTTCACATCACACACGTGTGAACTTCACATTTGTTTCCAAATTAAATGTAAAACCCCTATCGAAATCTGGAGTACGACGGACAATGTCGAAATGCTCCGATTGTGGCGTTCGCCGACGCTCAGAATTTTCTTGATCTCAACATTTGAAAAGAATCCGAAGTTGAATCCGTACATGAAAACGGTATGGTGGCTGTTTTAATCTCCTGATGATTGTAGCGGCTATGTATGTGATCGTTCCGAATATAGTTCATCATTTCGTGTTAAAGACCAACATTTTGTGTGTCAATCAGTAACAATACAACCCAGTCTACATTATTTCAGGAAAATGAAAAACATATGATAGAACCGAAATTAATGGACGTTTCTTGTTTTATGATCTCTTATTTTGCTATGCCTAGTTGCAAAACACGTGGCAGACAATGACCTGTAAGGACTGGTGCGCCATTACTTCGTTCATGACTATGGATTTTTGGCAGAGATTGTGACGTATAGTTTATGTCATGTTTAATTGCCAAGGTACTCATTCTAAAATTACTAATATAGTTTTCGTAATAGCTGACAAATTGGTGTAAACCGCACAGACCACGCGGTCTGATAGCAGACATTACAATTGTAAATGAAGGGAAACAACTCGTACATCCTTGATGGAGACAAGCATGGGGGACGTCTTTATGCCATATATCTTTATATTTTACAGAGATTGCTAAACAAATTATTACACCTCAAACTTATCACTCTTATTGACTGCTTGCTGGGTAACTAAGCAGTTATCTCCCCTTATTTATAGGGATTCGAACCTACGACATTTGTATCAGGAGTCAGACGCTCTACCCTCGACTGCACTTCAAATAGCAATAAAATAGTACATATTGGTCAAAAGAGCTTTTAAATCGCCAATTTGTTTCTGAAAATCTACACTAGACCATGACACTGTGATCTACACTAGACCATGACACTGTGATCTACACTAGACCATGACACTGTGATCTACACTAGACCATGACACTGTGATCTACACTAGACCATGACACTGTGATATACACTAGACCATGACACTGTGATCTACACTAGACCACGACACTGTGATCTACACTAGACCATGACACTGTGATCTACACTAGACTATAACACTGTGATCTACACTAGACCATGACACTGTGATCTACACTAGACAATGACACTGTGATCTACACTCCCACACAGCGCGTTGTTCCCACTACCCGCACCTTGTGCTAAAGGATAGTAACAGTGATCTACCATCAATGACCAGTTTATATAGCTTCTAAAATATAATGAATAATGCCAAGTCTTAGTTAGTGGTCACTTAGGTTAGCAGTCATGTTGTCCGGACTTTAGTCTTTATACCATATCACATGACTGCGTTTGAACATGTACTTTTATATAATGATTCGTCATTCAAGAGTGAATTGTGATTTCAGATTCAAAGATTTGCCGTATGGCGATATTTAACTTGTGACTAGATGATAATTATAGCAAATCTTAAATCACTGTACGCCAATCACACGTAATTGTTCGTTCGCTAAGTTTTCCTTATTAGTCTCATTCTTCAAAACGTTTACGCATTGTCAACATGCACATTCTCAACGTATACCAACTCTCGTGGCAAATGTTTTCTCAAACTTTCCACAAATTTGTACACTTCGTTTTGCAAACTGAATATATTTAGCATTATGGCCAGACTTTCAATCTAGAAAATCTAAAATCAGAAAATATTTTCTTTACTGGTACGTCTACTGAAATTGCTGTTTTTTTTGTGAAGACTGATATTGTCGTGTAGGAAATCTTCAAAAACGATTGGTACTACAAATAGAGAGTGAGATTCAACATTATGGGTCGAGTTGTTCCGATACCCAAATATATTGTAACTCTACATTTTTGATGTTCTCAAGCTAAAGGTCAATAATGATGGCGTTAGTATACATGTACATGTTCCAATGTTATCAATCATTGTGTCAAAAAAAAACTGTCACGTTGTAATGAAATCCAAGGGAAGTAACCATCTCAGTCTTGACTTCAAACGCTCATTTCAATCATAAGAGTACATCGATTATTTCCCTTTGGAGTCCGTATTTGCATGCGGGGTTGTTTGAATACAATGCACTAAATCGACGTATCTATTACAAGTTCTAAGCATTTAAGGTATTACTTTTGTGTATACATACAGATAAAATATCGAGTAAAATATCTAGTTTCAATTATCCTGTTAAATGCTAAAACAGAGAACCCCTATTAAGAACTTTACCGTTCTTATTTGTGTCACGTGCCTTCCCAAGGTGGTGTATACTTATGGTTATATATTTTCCCATGAAAGAAATTATTTAGACCTCACTTTAAAACCACATTGACATAAAAGCCACCTCATTGTAACGGTCATATTTTCATGGACAAGGGAATTTTTCTTCCATATTTCAACTTTATAATCAGACCATTTCACAAGTAAGACCGACTTTCTTAGGCAACCGTGTGGTCTTAGTATTATGTAAAACCTGGCTTGAAAGTCCTCTCTCAATTCCAGACAGCAGTGCTGGTTATATGTCTTTTGACAATAGCTTGAACCACATGTCTGCAGACGTTAAGTAAATAAAATTAGTGTTCTTACTTATATATTCAATTGTGATAATATAATTATTTAATACATGTAATATGTTTTTTTCAATATAATTAATATCAGTTGACAATCGGACTCAGAACTCAACACCATTGTGAAACAAGGAGTACATGTAAGCACAGAGTTAACTAGCATTTTTACTAGACTGTAAACGTACATGTACTCTCATAGAGTTTATCAATAATATTATTTTGTAAACTGTATACGTGGGATGATAAGTGTTATACTTAAATCCAAATAATAATAAATCATTCTGTTCTGCTCTTATTTGTACATGTACCTGTATTTGCGATGTTGTATCCTTGGACTGCACATGAGCTTGGGAAAACAATGCGCTTAATTCCTTTAGTTCTCTTTCTCCCCCTTTCGGACCGGGGCTACTGCTCTTCTTGCCTTTTCCTGTGATGTGTGCCATCCATTCAAGCTTCCCCGCTTATTGTCCCCCTAAATTCGCCATTGTTCTTTGAGATAGTCGACCAGATCATTCCTTGCTCCCCCGCTCCCATAGATGATTACCCGTGTACCTCCCTAGTCCATAATGTTTCATACGTTGTTGTTTCCCTGGGGTATGTGAGGGTAGTCACTGTATTGTGTATGTGGCGTTCTCTGTAACAACTTTATCCATCTTAAGCTTTATATTTTCCCGCATCATCCACTACTTGTAATATTTATGGGAACGTTCGATCACATATCCGGCGGACGGAAACTGAACCGGAATAAAAGTTGAATACTAATATCGTCGGTAATATTTCACGAAATCACGCAAGATGAAACTGGAATGTAATATCAATGTTACCGTAGAGAGTGAATATATGTTTTCACACGACAACCTTCTAAAAGGTTATCAAGTTTTCTGGAGTCTGACCTAAGCTTGGGGTTGGTTTGGTGAGGTTAGACAGCAATAAAACCTTTGTTACCTCCGTTTTGCAAAGTTAACACTCAAATTACCCTCAAACGTGTACATATGTATAAATGAATCATCCTTTAAGTATAATTTTGAACACATTTGCCTGTCTGCGAGACACAATATTTTGTTAAGAGTTCTTTGTAGACGTTTATTACAAGACTGATTTTGACGTTTATGTGTTATTCAACTACGGGGCGAGGAGCGCACATCTTCAGGTCGACAAAATACGGCGTACAATAAAACCTTACTTATAGACTACCTCGAAATAAATATCACCTCAATAATAACACTAGTTCCGTGATTTGTTTTATATTTCCTCCATTTACATCGATACTAACTTAATAATACCACCTTACAACAACGACCGGCTGCAGTTGACAACAGATACATTTGTACCTGAACTCTCAGAAAAGCGACACCAAATTGACAGCTATAAAGGCGATTTGCAGCTATTGACAAGACATCGAAGGCCAGAACTCGGTACGTATGATTTTAAACGATTACATCATGCAGGATTCACTATAAAACGATCTACGTCCTCTAGACCACTTGATAGTCGTCCAAAGAATGTACACAGAATGCTGACAAGTTGAAAGGAGCCTTGCAGTACAGTGAAACAGTCGGTCCTAGCTAGGTGTGTGGGGGTCTTATTATCGGGTTAAAACGTGTGAAAGAAAAATGAAAAATGGTCCGTGAAAAAACGATCTTATTAATAAGGTGATCGGCATTTTTAAGGTGGTGAGACTTTACTGTACTGCTTCAAGGAAAATATTTTACCTTCAGAAAAAATAAGAACTACGGATTTTTTTTCTCAAATTTGTAACATGCACTTTGTATACAGCCACTAGGGTAAATTTCATTTAAAATTCGATACAAAAATGCGAGATTTGAGATTTACTTCGGTGCATCTTTTTCACAGCTCTGAAACAACCAGGGTGATTGAAACGTGATTCAGAGGTAGAACCTGAAGTTTTTTTTCTCCAAACCGACTTACTAAAATTGATGCGCAGAAGTAAATGTCAAATCTCGCATTTTTTAGGGCGATGGCACAAACAGGATTCCATAAAGACTAGAAATCTTCGTCAATGTGTATCAATATACCCGATTAATCTTCCTCACACTTATTTGAGTTGTATAATTGCGAGCGTTAGAACATACACATACAGTGCTACCTTTCCAAACCAGCCATCTCTTTAGATACAGCTTCTCTTTAACAACCGCATCATCATTTCATATATAACCTTGTAATAACTATCAATATAACCCGGTCTATAGAAGATCAACCACTCAACAACAGCCAACATATGCGTTATGGAGAGGTTTCATTGTATTTCGTACTTTATTTGACATCAGCGATCGAGTGGGCGTATTTGTTGGACATACTAATCAATTTATTCGAGTTCGCCTTATGTATCGCTTCCGTTTGCGAGACAATGTTGACTAAATTTTAGGATATAAACAATAGTACACACATGTATGTCAATAAAGCATGTGACAAATGTAAATATGAAATATAGCACCTCAACTCAAACATACACACACATGAATTGCTCCCGTAATGTACCCTACATCGTCACGCCCGGCTAGCTCAGTTGATAGAGTGTTAGAATGTCACCCGGCAGATTCTAATATCTTCACTGTACTCTCAATCTCTGAATTATATGGAAGTACTGGATGGCCAGGTATGTTCTTCCGTGACATTGGCTACGGTCATATCTTCCATTTGTAGAGAAGTTGTCAGTTGCTTGCGGAAGAGCAAGTTAGTACTGGTTGATAATTAATTCCATGAACAATTGTTTGGACAACTGACTGCCGTATATGACTGAAACATTTCTGAAATTCGGCGTAAACTCCGATGCAACAAACAAACAAAGTACCCGACATCTTCATACATAATACTGATACTACAGAAGTTGACGTTACTCCTTATCAATATTGAAGATGGAATCTGGCTTATTGATTATAACGGATTCTTACACTCAGAACTCTAGAAATATTAATAGGTAGTACTTCAGGAAAATTGATGATTTTGGTGAAAATAAGTTTTTACTCAAGAGTTGGACTTGAAATAATACATAATATACAAATGAAATTTGTTATTCAACCTTGGTTTAAGTAGACGCACGGTGTGGAAGTCTCGTATGTATTGTATGATGTTTATCCTAATGAATACCAGTAAATAGAGTTGATAGAAATAAATGTCTTTGTGTTTCTTTCATTTTATTTTAATACATGTACATGTATTTTGGAAGACGAATTTCGTTATAAATATATACTTAAAAGTCCTTGTCATGTTGATAAATTATATGAAAGATATTTATTATTAGGTCACATGTTAGACTGAGTGGTCATAACCTTGTTGTAATTTTAGAATCAGAAGTGCTAACTACCAGGGGAGGTAATTACTCCATTCTCTCCCTTTATAGTCGAGAGATAACTGCGAGGGCGGGTAACTACACAATGATCTCCCTTTACAATCAAGAGAAACACACAATGGTCTCCCATCAAAACAAAGCGCTAACCTTTAGGGGAGGTGATTACAGAATTATCTCCCTTTGCATACAATTAGCTATGTACATGTACATGTAATACTGCTGGGGGTAAATACGTGGAGTTTGGTTGAAAACATGTGATATCGTGGTTCCCTTGCAGTAGTGTCTTATACTAGTGGTGAATACGATATAGATATTTATTTCGACGTATGCATGATTGTTATATTTATACACAATATATTCAGTCTTACTCACGAGATATATAGACTTCTACCCGAGATATTTCGAAATATACTTTTGTATACGTATACATAGATTTAGACACAGGACGCTCGTTTTAACAAAGATAGTTCACAATATAAAATGATATATACATGTATATCCAAGTGCTATACACACGAATCATGAAAACACAAAATGGTAAGGACCATGCAAGACCAAAGTAGAAAAAGGAGCAATTGACAATTTAAGCATGAAAACATTTCCCTACGGCTGTGTGAAAGTATAACATATCTAGGCATATTCAAATACGTGTACATGTATCTATACAGGTCGAAACAGCTAACCTACTGTTTTCTAACTTGAGAATCTTCATTTCAAGTTTTCAGACAAAGTGATCTCAAAGATGTATGTGTTTTTGAACGACTTTTTCGATACTTCAATACACATATATTATAATAGTTTTAGATCAACACAAGTTGTATCCAGCAGCTGTTTAGAAACTACATGTATGTGACATACCACTGATTGGTTAACAATAACGACCAGTATGTACTAACATTATAGGTTTGAGAATTTAAATTAACAATAGCATAATCAATTGTGTCTATATACAAGTAAGTTCAAACATTTACTGGCTTCCGTTTTGAATCAAACGTATTTGACATAAGCATTTTGGCACTGGTATTTCGAATATACGATGCTAAAGGCATAGCCGTTGGTGCGACGATCATTTTAAGTTTTGGAAATTTTGAGGAGACATGCACGTGATTCCGTTCTTCTGGAAACATAAGTTTATCGATTTCTTTCATTTGATTAAGCGTGTCTTTCACTTCATTTGCTTTCTTGACTGCGTCAATGGCAGATATACCCGTCCCACTACGTTTAGCCGAACTATTCCTTTTCTCAGTTTTACGACCTACTTTCAAGTATTCGTACGCGTAAGCTCCTCCTTCGTCTTGTTTTGACGAGAACGGTCTTGTCGGTAAGATGTCAATATGATTAATAATAAGACTGTTGTTAACAATATCACTGACAGAACTACTTCTTCTGTAAGACCTAATTCCCGCCCTTGCTGAACTTGTATTTCGCTCTGGATTATTTTTCTTCGTCCCAGTTCCAACATCGGGACATTTCGGCAACATCCGCCGAGTCCTGCTCCTGCTTGTGCGATTCCTAATTTTCCCCTCCGGCTTGTCTACCTTTTCTTTTCTTACACTTCTATTACTACGCGTGCTTGCGCTGCCAACAGACCGGTTATCACTTGTTTCACTTCCTTTACTCGACACACTTCTGTCACGTGACTTCTTTGCCGATCGAGGACGACGTCTGCTCACATTCTCTGTTGATTTTGATTCGATACCAAGTGTTCGAGGACTTATTTGCCTCTTGGCATTTGACATTGTATTTTGAGCAGTCTCGTCATCAAATGACATCGCCAAGTTAAAAAAGCTGTCAGATGGATTCCTTTTAATACTTATTAGTTCATTTTTCATGGGTTTTCGCGACGTACAATTTGCACTCTGAGAACGCTTCTTGTTTTTTGCAGATGGAACTCTACTCGGCTGCGTTCTTTGTCTTCCGGCACTTCTTGCCCTTGTTGTTGTTGTTCCTTTTTCCTTAATTGCCATTTCTCCGACAACCGTGTCCCTGTCCAATCTCTCGAATCGGTCATAAAATGAATGGTCTACACTTTGAGGCATGTTCAAAGATTGTAATACGTGTTTGTCTACATGTGCGGAATGTGGGCGGAGCTTAGTGTCCCGCGATAATCCTACGCTACGAGATAGTCTCCCTGCATCATAATGCGCACTTTGAACTCTCTGCGACTTAAGTCCAACATTGTTCCCTTGTACAAGTAAGTTAATGTTAACAGGCACCGGTTGTCCCTTAGGAACTATTTTCGGCGGCGCATGCGGAGGTTTATTCGGAGAGGCAGGTAATCGTCGCCTCTGCATCTTGTGAATAAAAAAAGTAAATCCAACTCAAAATTAACTGCACACAAACTTTATTCCATACTTAATACTCCAATCTGAGGTAAACTTCGGAACTAACGTTTAGTAAACTAAACAGCGTTAGGATAAAATGTCTATCAGCTGTTATTGTGTACTTATTATCCGCCTAAATGCAATTTGCTTAATGCTATCTTCTTAAAGCAAGATAACGGTGCGATTTTCTATAACATCGGAGAAGGATAGGCTGGGTATAAGCAAGTTGACTGGTTTACTGCTTGTCCCTTAGTTTATTATCACAAAAACATGATTGGTCTATTTTTCCTACATAACATGCCCTTTCCTTGTCTGTTAACGTTCGTTTGAGGTCCTTCTTAAATAACAGTTATCTGTCGATCAAATAAGCTTTATTCATCAGTTTTAATCCTTTATAAACATTAACCCGATCATTGAAATATCTCCTATCGTGAACACTATTCACTCGGTTTGATGTGTTGATATCTTAAAAATGAGCAAAAGCGCATTTACCACCAGTGCTATCAATTGTCTAAAAACCTTATTTACTCGCAGTATCTACGACAGTTGCAGCGCGTGCTTCCATTCTTCAAGCAAACTCAATCGAAACATCTGACTAAGTCCATTATTTCACCAGTTCAACAAGTGTCTTGTCTTTCGGCCGTTTCGCTTTCAGTTTCGTCTGCGAGCGCAAGTGTCGCTGTTCAGTATTTTGCTGTACCTTCTATCGTCATTAAAACGCGTTAGCAATCTATCCAAACTACCGCGTTCTTTCTCACAGATGTGTTATTATTTTACACGTAATAAGTTGCACATGTTGACCTAAAATTAACAATTAATTAAAAGCCGATGCAAAAAAACGTAAATAATGATTTTACATTTTTAAATATATCGTCTGCTTTGTTGATGATTAAATCGATTTAAATACCATTTACGTAAAGACACACGTTCTGCAGTGTTGCCGTGTCAGAAGTCAATCCTGTATGTTTGATATAAGCAATGTGTGGTATCAATAAAGAGGCCCGTATCTCCAAACCTGGATAAACAAATGTCCACATTTGTCAGTCAAAACGTTACATGTTTATCGACGATACATATGATTTTACTTGGGATTCGTGGGTTCTAATATCTTTCGCTGTTCTCACAACCTCTAGGTGTAAGTTCTGGTTGGTCATTCAGGAAACAGTACTTGACAGTGTTACAATAATTTGCAATAACATGTGTCACAATCAATTAAAAAGTGATTCGAACACACGTCCTCCGGACAACAGTCCGGCGCCCTACCCCTTGAGCGCCATGCCTCCTTACGTACCGGTTATATCTTCGATCTATAAACCCAACGATTGTGTTAGAGAGACAGTTCGTACTGACAATACTGATCTGATTACTAAGTTGAAATCGTGAATTCGTGAGGTAGAAATCGTAAATTCGCGAAATTACGAAATCATAAGCTTGAATTCGTAAAGTCATAAATTCGTAAAGTGGACATCTTGAAATCGTGACTTTCTTAGGAGAGAAATAATGTCAACACCGGTCTTTCGTACAACACTGATAGTTCGAATCTTTATAAACCTGAATATACGTCGTACGTAGCCCCAGAGACGGGCCTGCTATCATATCTATGTATGACACAACCTTTGTTTCAATAATTAACACAGATCTAGTTTTTGTCAGTTGGGTTTAATAAAAAAAATGATTGTATAGATTTATCAATAAAATTGTAATCTTCCCAGATTGAATTATATTTCTACAAAAAACCCACACCGCTCGATTAACAGGGACATATACATCTATTGTGTATTGTAGCCAACTGGTGATGACTTCTCTTGATAACTTAATTTACTTCAAAAAGAAGTCGTGTGTACGTATGGAGTAGGGGGTATTGTTTGATTGCCGAACGGCACTTGATCAATGAGACCGCTGAGCTGTTGTCCAACAATGGCAAAAGTCTGTGTAAGAGTAGGACTAGAATAGGTTTTCGAAACATAACGCTCACCAGCGAAATATTGGCATGCATAGTTTCTAGAGAATGAAAAGTTCATAATTTACGTCAAGACCCCTCCCCCACACTAAAAGAACACCTCACTTAAAAGACCACCTCGAAATTAAGAACACCAAGTCCGTTGTTACTTTTTACTTTTTATTCAACCTCAATATTCAGACCAACTCAAGATTACAACCAGTTTTCAAGGGGCCCGAGAGTGGTCGTATTATTGAGGTTTTACTGTACATTGTATTTGTAAATGCATATTGACTTTGGCGCAAGTGCTGATCAATACGTAACGGAGAAAATAGTCATTGATAGTGATTAATTTAAATTGTAACCATGCATCATCCGAAAAATAAATTCCAGACCCGACTAATTCGAATGAACGGGGTTCGATAGTATTTATTTCATCTTCTAGGTGTAGTAAAATAAATATCAACTATAAATAAGGTACGGTGTTACCAGTAAGGTAAAACACGCTTATTGCCAACAAGGTCACACTATTTAGAAGATGTGCAGAATGCTGATAAACGTCTCCATTCTTCTGTCAATGCACTGGTATTTCATTGTCTGTTTATGTCCTTGAAAACGCAATACTATGCATGTATATCTGGTCGCCGCAATATTGGGACAATCGGCTTTGAAAATCTTGAATGCAATATACAAGTACAGTTCAACATATACTGGCAGGGCAACACTCTTTGCGAGATGCAAATGTTGGCTGTTGTTTAGAGGTTGTTGCTCAAGAGAAGTTAAATTGTTTACAAATTCTAACTCGGGGAAAACCGAGAATTTTGTCGTTTTAGAAATGTTGCACAGTACAGAGCTAATAGTATCTCAGTCGTGATATTGTGAATGACATTGCACTTAAATAAAATCTAATACTACAAAACCAACATGCATACATTGAGGGCGAAATTTAAGTGGGTTGATGTTATAATTAAAGATAAATGTCTGATCTTTCTACTTGTGAACTCTCCGCCTGTGAACTGCTGTGAGTAAGTTAGCACTCAAAGTAACCAACATCCTTCATCAACGCGGTAACGGTCCATGTAGGGACTGTTATAACCAATGGTTGGCGGTCATTCTCTATCGCCCGGCACCAAACCCCTGGGTGAGCGTTTGAAGTATTAATCAGGGGCAGATCATAGAAACACGATGATCAACCAATCAATCACGATTATACCACAAAACACACTTATTGATGTTCGCCGTCTCTTATAGCCAACTAAATAATTATATGGTAGTCAATTAGGAACTTCCTAATGAAGTTAAACAATATCATTATAAAAAAATGTATTCATTGTAATCGTGTTTTAAATTTTACACCTTTACAGATTAAAAAGTCAATTTATGATTAACCACTCCAATATTTTATTTCAAGGCTATTCTATAAAATGTCACATTTCCCCCCAAATTTTTCCCTATAAAGAGCACTAATTGTTAATTAACAGCTTGTATAATCGCTGCATCCGGCTTGATCACTTCAGTTAGATGTCATGCTGTACACGCACTGTTGGATACCGATCACGCGTACACCGCAATATATTGTGTATTCAAAATTATTGGGAAAACAATTGTATTTTCAGTTTTTTTCCAATACATTGCTAATTTAAATCAAACAGGGAAGCATGAAGATCACATTTAATTCGCATTTTAAAAACACCATTAAAATATTTATATTTTGTAGTTTATGCACATATGTGAATAAATATTGTACTTTAAATATAAATACTTTAAATATGTATCAAAAAATGGGATATTTTATGAAATTACAGTTTTTCGTGTGTTTTTCAGTTAAAGATATAAGGATCAATAAGGATCAATAATAACAATTTTAAATCAAACAGGGAAGCATGAAGATAATAATCAATCATAAAATAATTTATATCATTTTGAAAAGGAAACATTGAAGTTTGTGCTCATATGTGAATAAATTGTGTGAATTAAATAACAAAAACATTATGATAATTTAAAAAACTGTTTACTCTATATTTCAATAGCCACAAATTGAGCGAACTGAAAAATCGATACCGCCGATTGCGTATTTTCAAGGGAGACAATTTCATCAATAGGCCTAACCCAGCGATTTGCTTGGGATTTCTGGCAATGCGGTAAAGATCAAAATGTGTTTTGTGAAAAAAATCATGATTGGTGGTAGGGTTTATTTAGTTTAGTTATGGTGACAGTGTGATAGATCTACCATTTATTCTGCACAGTCGTACTAACTCGGCTTTGCTATTTGCATACCAGTGTTGTGTAAACCAATCACATCTTACGTTAACCACTTAGTCAACTTCTCTTCAGCCGAACAACGTTTGTAATCTTGGCGCGGATTGGTTAAATTTTCGATTAGGGGTACGCTACTTTACCGAAATCCACTGTTTTACGGTTAATTTACTGAAATCAATTTTCTGAAAGATTATATTCTAGGTTTTATGTACCAGTCTATGACTAATCTCACTACGGAGTAATTGTTATCCTTTCTCCTACGAAGTCATCTCCCTTTACAGGTATCAGAGTTACTGTAGTGTAGCACAATCGAGTGACCAGCAATCGTGACATCTCAGCAATGTTGCACAACAATTCCACGGACCTATAAACCTATATAGGTCCGTGACAAATCTTAACATTCAGATTGCAACTAATTTGCTTGCTTCAGACAAAGACCTAAATACTTATTTAGGTCTTTGCTTCAGATTTCGCCGACCATCTTTTTTCAAAATATTTATTTTTTCTAATGACCTAGAATATATACTTTAGCGCGGAATTATCTTAAGCGCAAAAATCATGATCAATGTGAGTTTCCGTCACGTATCACTTAAAAAAACAACTTGTCACGCGTCCGCTGCACGGAACGGTGTATCATAACGGGATTTTATACACTTCCCGGAACGGTGCATGCTGGTCCCAACTGTTTCCGGTTAAACTAAATGCGGAAGTGAGGCGTTTATAACCGGTAATTGTCTATTTTTGCTTTTTAATTGCTGATTTTTGTTTTATTATTGATCCGTTGTCATTTTATGATCAATTGTCCATCTATCTTGACAGTTACGTAAGTGTCAAAGCCGTATCTTTTTGCTTTGCTTTGTAATTTGTGCGTCAAATTGACTACCACCCATTAGATACTTCAGAATTTCCACTTCTCTTGTGAGTCACTGGCTGTTAATTTCCTCTTTGTCTCTCAAAATTAGGTTTAAATATAGAAAATGTGTTTAATTATGGTAAAAGATTTAATGTGAACTTACATGTCATCTGCTGTTATATTTCTAATGGCAATATTTACTTTAAACTCTAAGAAACTTTGTTGGCATACTTGCAAGAATGTGTCGTTTGAGGAACTTTTTTATTGAAAAAGAATTCCTTACTAACACATCAAGAATTTTCTTACTAAGTGTCGTACCCAATTAGGTTGACTCATTGTTCTTGTGAAATGTTTAGCCATAAACTTGGTACAATGAATGCATTAAGCTTTGCAATTAGTCACTTTAAATAGTTTCTGTCAACTTCTGCCGTCCTGTAATTTTTACTCAAATGTTGGTTTGTGGGAACAACCTTGTACACACTCAACAAAGACTACAAGAATAAACTGCTTAAGTACTCATTAGAAATGGAGAAGTTCCCATCATGAATATCAGTCAAAATGTGAAGGCACCCACCAAGTATGCTTGAAAATCACGCTCCCAGTTCCTCAACTCAACGAGAGAGTCATTTTCAAGTTTGGATCATTCATTTTTGAGATAACCTCATTCCAGTTGGAAAAGAGTGCCTGTACACCAATGATAAAACGAAATGGAAGCAGACATGTCATTTTTCAACTACAACGGATAGTGTGAACGAAGTAAATGTGGTAAAATAAATCTCAGTAGCCCTTTCATTTTTGTCTATCTGCTGACATATATTATGTTGTTGTGACAGGGTTCGCACAGCCTTGAAAAGTGCTTGAAATTGATGCATTCTCCTTGAAAAGTACTTGAATATGTAGCAGCCAATAACTCCTTGAAAAGTACTTGAATTTTGAAAAAAGTGCCCTTTAATTCTTCTGCTGCAAATAGAAAAGGGACGAAAATAACAAACATACTAATTACATACCAACAATGATGAAAAAGTGTGAAAAATGACAGAGCTATTTTCGACAGGGCCCATCGCTAAGTAGACAATAGTATGGTCATACCGTATGGTATGGTAGTCGACAGGTTTTATGCCCTAATAAAGTAATTTTAACCGTGCTGCAGTGATGGTCATCTTGGTGGGATAAACTTAAAAAAAAATACACTGTACACCTGCTTCTCTATACCCTAAAATATCAACATTTTTAATCCTTGAAAATGGGGAAAAAGTACTTGAACTTTTTTCTAGTTCTGTTTGAACCATGTGTGAGTTTCATACTTTTTCTTTTGCGAGATCTTCATTTTACACGTAGTTGTAAAAACCTTGATATTATGTTATTATTCCATTGTGACTATTATATAGTGTTTTGCCAGGCCCCTAAAGCATGGCGCCGCACCATGCCTCAGTTGCCTTGTGACATGCTGCCCCTTTTTATCTGTGTATTAACACCATGTGTCAAAAAGTGCCCTTTTCACAGTCTGTCTGCATGCCCTTAATCTAAATTAGGTAATCCACTTGATTTGACACAACACTTATAAATCTGATAATTAGTCAGGGTATCGTATGGTTCCTTCTGTGATGCATCGGTACTTCTTGCATTGATGTGTTGTTTTTGACAACTTTCTGAACAATTGAATGATAGAGATAAGCCCTTGCGCAGAATGAAGTCAATTGAAGGTCATGTTGGGTAGCATTTAAAAGGGTCTGGCTTTTGATTTGAAATAATAATAACTCGGACATATAAACGATGGATCGAAACAGGCTGATATCGGTAGAACGAGAAGAAGAAAAAAATTTCCCACAATCCTTTGCGTGCAATTTAACCACGCGCTCTGTAAGTATCGTGGATTGGAATCGAAATTTTATCCGATTAAACGACGCTTGTTTAGTCTTACAACTCAGAATTGAACAAAAAAATGCATACAAGCAAACATTAAGATAAACACAAAATGTATAAATAACATCAAGAAATATATATAGCTGTTGTAAACATGACTATTACGGGGGTTCAAACTGTCAAATTCGCACGAATCAGAAATAAGATGGTGGACGTTGCCAATATGTTACCGCTAATCGGAACACCTCGCTCATTATGCGGATCATTTTTGTAGAATTGTACGAGGTGTTCCGATCGTTTGATCTCAGAAGAAATTCTCACTGCTAACGAGAGTTCAAACAAGTCTTAATACATTTATACAAGTCTGTTTCGAATCCAGGGTTTATAAGTCCATGATAATAATAATAAGTTTGTTTTATAATCAAAATAGCTTTGTTTGCATCAGCACTTTCATTTTCATGTTGAATGTTTCATTGTTTGCAATCAGTAAAAATTGCAATTGATTTCATAAAGTTGTTAAAAATTAATTACGTCATATATATATGCTTCCAGTAATGTACACTGCCCATTCATTCCTTGTACTTCTTAGTATTAATCCTATTCTTATTAACTTCTATAAACATGCCTTCAGCAAAACATCAATTAGTGTCGATAAATAAAGAAAATGTTAAATTTGCTAATAGAACCAAATCAATTACATCATTCTTCAGTGGCAGTGCTATTTCGGACAGGTTAGGTTTTGCGAATTCATATTAATTGATGAAAGATTGAGAAAGTATTGTTAAATATTTTAGGTAAACAATGACGAATACTGATTGTGGGTTAGCTCCCTTTGGCTTCAGACCAAAATATTTGAATGGGAGTATCAGTTATTGTGGGATAAAACATCAGTAATGGCTGGTACATTACAATCACACCTACACACAAAACACAGAGTCTGTGGTGTATGAGACAGAAACAAATGTTAATGACTTGGTTGTTTTCAATGACAAAGTAGTATACTTACTGATGACTGAATGACACATAACGTAGAAGGCAGTAGTTTGTGACGTTGAACATATTATGTTGAATTAAACAAAATGTATGACCAGTTAGATATAAACAATATTTGTATAGCAGTAATCAAATGGTAACAACTTACAAAATATCAGAATTTCATAGGGACTGTTCATTAACAAGCGATAATGCCCCTGCTGTATGAAAGTCAGCATGAAGAAGTGCCCCACTCAGAGTTAATTGCCATGCCTCATTAATATCCTTGAGGTAACACTATTAGAGTTTGTATTTTTTATGTAGAAAGTTATGATACCATTGATTTGCAGATTAACTGATACATGAACATATTCATGAGTCTCAGAAATACTAAGGAATCAAGTTTTGGTTAAATAACGGTATTTAAGCCTGTTCAGTGGTAAGAAAACTGCAGCCATTAGACAAGTTTAACAATTTGATGTTTGAGTATATCATCTTCCACAAAAGGAGGTTGTTCAGTCTGATATCACTAAAAGAATCTCCACGTCTGTTGAGTGACTGTGAAAAATTGTCTTTAATTTTTGCCCAAAAAACTCTTATCATTCAAATAAAAGAAATGTTTTATTACTGGCCCTCTCAGAGCTACAACAGATGTGTTTTCGAACAAAATATCTATATATTGTTTACAAGTATCTCTACATGCCATAAAACCAGACCACTAGATACTTTCTCCTCATCAATTATTCAATACCTCACCTGTGTTCTCAATACCAGACCACCCCTTTCCATTTATCATATCTATAGAGTGAGTAATTAACTCCAGTCTACCTCATAGTCTGATAACAAATCTACCCTTTGATTTTAAGGTTATTATGTATGTACAGTAAAACCTCAGTTATATCCACTTCACAAATTAGGACCACTCTACATTTTCATGGTCCAGTTTTTAGCTGTACAGGTCAAAGGCCAGAAGAGGTTAAACGATGGCATGTTGTCCTTCTTCTATCCATCCATGCGTCCATCAACAATAACTTTTGAACACAATTAAAGGCATCCGTTTTGATTGTATCTTATTCAGTAGTTAGATATCCACAAGAGCTTGTTTCCTTCCTGATCAGCTTGTGCATGACTGGATTATGGCCCTTGCTATTGTTAAAGTTGCTGAAATAGAGCTTGTAAACACAATAGAGCCTTCATGTATTATCTGATGTTAACCAAACTTATCCCAATATCAATGACAGCCCTAAAAGAATAAAATCCCTACCTATCTAATGTTACAAATATGGGAAACAAAGACTTCAAAGGTGGCCTAGCATCTTCTTCTCGATTTGAAGAAAAGACATTTTGAGTAGTAGAGACCATCTGTCCATAGAGACCACATTTTACATTTCCAGAATGTGACTTCTCTAACAAGTTTGATGGGGTATCTTATTGTGTGTGAATTGAGACCAAATATCAAAATATGTGTGTCCAGGTGGACATGACAAACACTAATAGGATTTTTTTTTCTTTTTACATTTTTTTTGCCATGGTTGGTGATGTAATTAATAAAAGGTCTCTATATAGTGATAAGAGTAATTGTAACAAATATATTTTGTGGGCTAATATGAGGCTAAACTGGTTTACTTCCCTTTCTCGCGAGATTTAAAATCACTCTCAGATTATCTGTTGTCATGTGTCTTGTGATATATTCCATTTTAATAACTTTATGAAATTTATTACTTTTCCTTAGAAAGTCTTTTTTTCCAATTTAGCTGTGATTTTTATTTTTAATAAGTGTTTTATCTATCTTATTGTTTATCATATTATCACTGCCCCAGGAAACTTTAAAGTGAATAGCACAACACTTAAATGCTATGTTCTACATATTATTGAAACATGCTTGCGAGATTGTGCATTGTCAGCATTGGTACTTATACCAAGCAGCTCTGATTGTGCCAAAGTTTTAAATCCTCTCAATATTTTGCATACCACACATACCGAGCTAATTGCTTGGAGGAAGAAAACAGAATAAATAGAAGAAGTCATCAGAATATATGTCAAGACATTACTGTCCTGAAATGTCCCAATTTCCAGGGTTAGTATCTATAGACATACAGTGTCACCTACAGAATAACAGGTGTTTGTAAATGTAAAATTTGGCTGTTTTTGAGTGGTTGTTCCTCTAGGGAGGTTAAAACTTAAATTGATAGTAAACGAGGGTTTCCATTTGATTCTGTAGTTGACCACTTGAATTTCCAAAATGTCACACTTTGACCTGAAGGGTGAATTTTTCTGGAAATTATAGATAATTTGTCCATGAAATGGTAAAATCCAATCAAAATGACCCTTGAGATTCAGCACCTAGTGGAATCACTGGTAACATGGTAATACTGTGTGTGAGTACAGGAACTTGAGATTCAGCACCTAGTGGAATCACTGGTAAACTGGTAATACTGTGTGTGAGTACAGGAACACTTGAGATTCAGCACCTAGTGGAATCACTGGTAACATGGTAATACTGTGTGTGAGTACAGGAACACTTGAGATTCAGCACCTAGTGGAATCACTGGTAAAATGGTAATACTGTGTGTGAGTACAGGAACACTTGAGATTCAGCACCTAGTGGAATCACTGGTAAACTGGTAATACTGTGTGTGAGTACAGGAACACTTGAGATTCAGCACCTAGTGGAATCACTGGTAAACTGGTAATACTGTGTGTGAGTACAGGAACACTTGAGATTCAGCACCTAGTGGAATCACTGGTAAACTGGTAATACTGTGTGTGAGTACAGGAACACTTGAGATTCAGCACCTAGTGGAATCACTGGTAAACTGGTAATACTGTGTGTGAGTACAGGAACACTTGAGATTCAGCACCTAGTGGAATCACTGGTAAAATGGTAATTCTGTGTGTGAGTACAGGAACACTTGAGATTCAGCACCTAGTGGAATCACTATAAACTGGTAATACTGTGTGTGAGTACAGGAACACTTGAGATTCAGCACCTAGTGGAATCACTGGTAACATGGTAATACTATGTGTGAGTACAGGAACACTTGAGATTCAGCACCTAGTGGAATCACTGGTAACATGGTAATACTGTGTGTGAGTACAGGAACTTGAGATTCAGCACCTAGTGGAATCACTGGTAAACTGGTAATACTGTGTGTGAGTACAGGAAAACTTGAGATTCAGCACCTAGTGGAATCACTGGTAAACTGGTAATACTGTGTGTGAGTACAGGAACACTTGAGATTCAGCACCTAGTGGAATCACTGGTAAACTGGTAATACTGTGTGTGAGTACAGGAACACTTGAGATTCAGCACCTAGTGGAATCACTGGTAAACTGGTAATACTGTGTGTGAGTACAGGAACACTTGAGATTCAGCACCTAGTGGAATCACTGGTAAACTGGTAATACTGTGTGTGAGTACAGGAACACTTGAGATTCAGCACCTAGTGGAATCACTGGTAACATGGTAATACTGTGTGTGAGTACAGGAACACTTGATACTGTTGTCTAAGAGAGGTTGTTAATTGCAGTAGAGAGGGTCACTCTGGAGAGGTTGCAGTGTATTAATTTTAAAATTGTTACTCAGTTTTGGCAACCCAGGTTTGTTAAGGAAGGGTTATCTAAGGTTTTGCACACAAACCTTCAATAGTTATTTTTGTATCAAGTGCTTCATGCAAAACAACTGTAACTCATTTTGGGTAAAGAAGCTGTTGTTTGATCTAAGAATTCTGTGTTTAAAATCCAGGATTTGCTTGAATATGTCTGAAACTTGTGTTAGATTTAAAATATTATGTCCGGTATTTATGTCTTCTGCAGCTCACATTTCTGGGAAATATTGTTGCCTGTTGTATGATTTCCTGTCTAATATCTGTCTCTCTCTGTCCATCACTGTCGGGTCAGAGTAGTTGTCAATGTCAAATCGCCTTGCGCAAATGTTTGTCTAGTAAAATGCAGGGATGTCAATAAGAGCCAGGAGACCGTAAAATTACCCAGTAACTTAAGCCTCAGTATGAGTGATCTTAACTAAGGGAAACACCCCCAGACACCCCCTACCTACTGTTGGGGATTTTCCTGCTAATTCAACAATAATTCAATTAGTGACACCTTTGAAAACAGTGTACAGAACAAAAGCTCTTACATTGAGGTAAACCTTGTTAAAATGCATAAAAAACAAACTGTGATATTTTATTTCAGTGTCTCCATGTTTTGATAAATGAAGATATAATATAGCTGTTATTAAATGAAATATAACAGTCACAGATATACAGTACTGTTGCATGTGTACATCTTACTTAGACATACTTTTATTACCTGCAGGCCCTACATTTGACTGTGTTTTGAAGCTACTATGCAAGCCCATTCCTCCTGTCCTGGGACGTCCTGTTCCTCTTCCCCCCATTTTACTGCATTACCTGGTAAAAAAGCTATTGACTTGTTAGTATTTGTTTTCATAATGTTTCAAATGGTTTCTATAAGCAGATTATTTTATTATAACATATCTCAAGGCACAAACATCTTAATTGTTACACAGTTTTGGAAATCAAGCAGTTAGAATGTTTTTGCACCAAATCCTCGATATATAATTGAATAAAGATTGTGACCTTTATTTTAGTTTCTTATATCTTGGTACTAGCAGAAATTTTATATGCAAGAATTCTACTATCTCATGACATGGAATTCTCCCTCAGAGGGCCTTGAAATGGCCCCAGAAATAAAATGAAGGCCCCTTCCACCCGGGCCCTGTCTTCATAAATTCCAGATTATTCCAATACTATTATAAATTCATTCAAGATGAGTTGGTATTTTATACAATACATGTGTGGATCCAGAGGGGGCACCAGATGTCGGTATCCCCACTGAGATTTGGCAACATAGGGTTATCCATGTCTAATCTAAGATCAAGAGGGGGTCCCTAATCAAGAGCCTCACTGATTTTGTCCAGAATTAGCGTATTACATTACAAGAAAACTGCTAAAATCTAGGGACTCGGTAATGGCTGACTTAGATCCACTGCCTTACTGGGAGATGGAACCTTCTGACCTCCCCCCCTGACTTATATTGCTGGAACCGTCTGACCCCCCCCCCCCTGACTTATATTGCTGGGATCCGTCCATGCAATATTTTTACACTTACAGCAACATTCTAGAAATATCACCACTCCTAATGATACAAGCTTATTGGTACTCAACCACTGATTCAAGTTTGTGCAATAGTTTTTGATTGATGTTTCAAACATTAAAGGCTGATAACCAGTATCAGAAAATCCCTGATTTCTGTTTCTAACAGAGAAATAAATCCTGACTTTATTCATTATTAAACAATATATCTGTGATTCTTTTATAATGATGTGCTGATTACAGAGAAATGATGAAATATCCCACCTAAGGCTACCTTCCCTCAGACTGGTATAGTGTGTAGTTTTATCAAGCTACAGCGGAGATAAGGCCAGTCTATCTTTCACAAAACATTGTATGGTAAACCATTTACAAGTTTTTTTTATAAGCCTAGAGAGCAGTGTGAATATTATTACTCAGTGTGAATTTCGTGTTTACTTCTGACTTTTCGATATAGTGACGGAAGTATTCGGAGGGATTCTGAGTGTGGATTTCGATTGGATTTTATTGCAGAGTGTAAAACACGCGTGTGTGTTTTTGTGTGAACACATGTGTGGGGTTTATTCTCGTCTGTCATAGGAAATCCCTACTCTGTATAACAGGAAGTGATTCTAAAAAGGTTTTGTACACAAGAAAGATGACCTTGACCTTTTGGTCATGAATAATTTGCTTGTAGTTGGAATTGATTAAGTTTTGATTTATTACAAACATTACTTGTGTCTAGCCTTGGTACTATTATATCGACCTCCTGTATACAACTACTATCTATACATGTAGCAGATAGTATGCTGTAATCACATGATCAATCTCAGTTACTTTTTCATTTAATTCGCAAGAATTATCAATGAGTTGTGATGCTTAATTCATTAATTAAAAGTTAATTACTTTATAAGGATTTGTTGTAACCCTTCAATTTGCTTAAATTGTACCATTAATCATCCTAATATTGATATTTGTGATTTGAATAATACATACATGTAGTCTAGGATGCACATGTGCTGGTGACTACGTTTTTGAACTATGATGGTGTTAATACAGTTGAACCTGTGTTAGTGTTCTTCGGAATTAAGTAGTCAATGTTGGTGAATCGAAACTAGCCATTTTTTTATTTGAAACACCTGTATTAAACGGACACCTTCCTGAAGCAGCCATGTTTGGTGTCTCTTATCAAAGTCTCTTGACTGCGGTTGCTGAAGACAGGTTGACATCACGTCAGGTTTTTCTCAACAATATGATTAGGTCTGATTTAATGTTGTGTAGAATTGTCGTTTCAATTGTTTTGAGTATATTCTTATGACTTCAGCATCTGTGCGTGTTGAGAGCTTTAGGGCATGACCACACAGATAAATAGGGATTAATAGGTTGGTGACATATAGATAAAGTTTTATGGATGAATAAAATTAGAATATAATTATCTAGTGACTAAAATGCAACTTCCTTAGCATTATTAGATGTGTAGTATAAAAAGTGGACTGTTTATTTTTATAGTGTCGCCCCTATTCAAAGGGCCAGCCAATTCTGACTTTGTCAGACACATTCTTAACGAGCACATTTACTTCCTGAATAGTATATATCCGTCCACATTTACTTCCTGAATAGTATATATCCGTCAGCCATATTACCCTGAAGTTGAGGATTGAAACTAGCCAGTCACTATTGCAAATTGTTCTGTGACAAATGGACAGCAGTGCGTGCAAACTTTTCCAGACATCTGATTTCAGTCTTATTTGAACGATCCTGAAGCTGTCTTTGCAATCACACCATAGACTTCTTGGTAATATTATCTAATTGATACATACTGATTTCACTTACAGCACTGATGTTTCTGTCAGAGCCAAGTTGATTGTATGTCTCCATGTCTCCCAATTAAGTTTTATTCCATGGAACTGTACAATAGATCTGTTGTTAGAATCAATGGATGCTGGCTTCAAATTCTCTGACACTTGTCTGTTTTGATTGGTATTAATTGTCTGTAGTTTGATCATAGCAATAGGATTGCTGGTTTCTGCTCATTTTGATATGTACTTCGAGAGTTTCAGTAAGTGTTTTACCAGACAAAACAATATTAATTCCTTTGTTTATTGTAAAATTTCTAAAATTCCACCCTACCATTATTTATTACTATGTATTAGACTTTTTTTGTTGAACCCTTTGTATCAAATTTTACCAGAAATGTCAGACATACCAGGTAGTATCAGTGGTCTCCAAGTTTTACCAGACATGTCATACAGTTAGTATTGTATCAGTGGTCTCTATGTACCAAGTTTTACCAGACATGTCATACAGTTAGTATTGTATCAGTGGTCTCTATGTACCAAGTTTTACCAGACATGTCATACAGTTAGTATTGTATCAGTGGTCTCTATGTACCAAGTTTTACCAGACATGTCATACAGTTAGTATTGTATCAGTGGTCTCTATGTACCAAGTTTTACCAGACATGTCATACAGTTAGTATTGTATCAGTGGTCTCTATGTACCAAGTTTTACCAGACATGTCATACAGTTAGTATTGTATCAGTGGTCTCTATGTACCAAGTTTTACCAGACATGTCATACAGTTATAGTATTGTGTCAGTGGTCTCTATGTTCCATGTTTTACCAGACATGTCATACAGTTAGTATTGTATCAGTGGTCTCTATGTTCCAAGTTTTACCAGACATGTCATACAGTTAGTATTGTATCAGTGGTCTCTATGTTCCAAGTTTTACCAGACATGTCATACAGTTAGTATTGTATCAGTGGTCTCTATGTACCAAGTTATACCAGACATGTCATACAGTTAGTATTGTATCAGTGGTCTCTATGTTCCATGTTTTACCAGAAATGTCATACAGTTAGTATTGTATCAGTGGTCTCTATGTACCAAGTTTCACTGGAAATGTCAGACATTCGAGGTAGTAATCAATGGCTTGTTGTACCAAGTTTTACCCGACATGTCATACAGTCAGTATTGTACATCAGTGATTCTAGTATACAAATGGTTTGCAGTAGATCAGATTTTACATTGCTGTATCTCAGGTATTGAATACAGGGCGTTGTCATGTTCAGTCCAGGGGAAGTGCTGGATTATCTTTCAAGGGATGATCTGAATCAATAACTGAGAACTATTTGTGTTCTCTGTTATAACATGATGTAAGGTGATAAATCTCATGTCTTATGTCCTCATCTCATGCTTTGCAAGTTTGTACTTGTCGGATAATAGTGCCCTTGTCAGGTTTGGTCAGTCCTATATAAATGAAATACTTTGTATGTCTTAGAATTATGTTCACTGTTTTGTTTGCCATTATTTCATCCTGTTTGTAAGTTACAGCATAAGTCTGTGTAGTCATGAAACACCCCTCATACTGTCTGAAATGGTTTAAAACCTGATTCTAATCTTGATTAACCAATTTATTAATTAAAACTTTAGATACTACTAGTACATGTACATGTAGGTAGATCCCATCAATTTCATGGTCCTGACTTTGCATACAAATGTGATGAAGTGGTTTATGAATGGGTTGTCGAAAGGTCATCTGACTTACAATTCAGGTATTTGTTCTTTCTTGTCCCTAGGTTGACACAATGTTGTACAAATCCTGAGTGTACCCAGTATGTGTGGTTCAACTGTAGATTGTACAAACTCCATTATTTTAATAATCTGTAAGCAACAAGGTTTACTTTTTCTAGCACCCATATAGGTTGGTTGGTAGAGCACTTGGCTGTCACCCAGGAGGTCTGGGTTAGATTATAGGGTAGGGCAGGTCATGTATTTCTGTGACATTTGGCTATGGTGATTTTGTTCTCCACCTTGAAGTTCAAGCTGCTTGTGGAAGGGCACATTATTGTACTGGATGATAATTCATTCCAAGAAAACTGATTAGGTCAACTGTCTACTATATATAACTGAGAAAAATGTTGAAAAATGATGTTAAACCCACTAAAAACAAAATTTAATCATGCTTACAAATTCAGGTAAAAGCTAATTTATTTACCAACACAGCCCAGTAGAAGCTAATATGTTTCTCACACACTCTGGTAAAGGCCTACTTATTTACCAACACGGTCAAGTAAATATAATTGATTTACCAACACAGTCCGGTAAAAGCAGATTTATTCACCAACACAGTCCAGTAAAAGCAGATTTATTTACCAACACAGTCCAGTAAAAGCTGATTTATTCACCAACACAGTACGGTAAAAGCAGATTTATTCACCAACACAGTCCAGTAAAAGCAGATTTATTTACCAACACAGTCTGGTAAAAGCAGATTTATTTACCAACACAGTCCAGTAAAAGCTGATTTATTTACCAACACAGTCCAGTTACCAACACAGTCTGGTAAAAGCTGATTTATTTACCAACACAGGCCAGTTAAAGCTGATTTATTTACCAACACAGTCCAGTTACCAACACAGTCTGGTAAAAGCTGATTTATTTACCAACACAGTCTGGTAAAAGCTGATTTATTTACCAACACAGTCCAGTTACCAACACAGTCTGGTAAAAGCTGATTTATTTACCAACACAGTCCGGTAAAAGCTGATTTATTTACCAACACAGTCCAGTTACCAACACAGTCTGGTAAAAGCTGATTTATTTACCAACACAGTTCAGTTAAAGCTGATTTATTTACCAACACAGTCCAGTTACCAACACAGTCTGGTAAAAGCTGATTTATTTACCAACACAGTCTGGTAAAAGCTGATTTATTTACCAACACAGTCCAGTTACCAACACAGTCCAGTTAAAGCTGATTTATTTACCAACACAGTCCAGTTACCAACACAGTCCAGTTAAAGCTGATTTATTTACCAACACAGTCCAGTTACCAACACAGTCTGGTAAAAGCTGATTTATTTACCAACACAGTCTGGTAAAAGCTGATTTATTTACCAACACAGTCTGGTAAAAGCTGATTTATTTACCAACACAGTCTGGTAAAAGCTGATTTATTTACCAACACAGTCCAGTTACCAACACAGTCTGGTAAAAGCTGATTTATTTACCAACACAGTCCGGTAAAAGCTGATTTATTTACCAACACAGTCTGGTAAAAGCTGATTTATTTACCAACACAGTCCGGTAAAAGCTGATTTATTTACCAACACAGTCCGGTAAAAGCTGATTTATTTACCAACACAGTCCGGTAAAAGCTGATTTATTTACCAACACAGTCCAGTAAAAGCTGATTTATTTACCAGCACAGTCAGGTAAAAGCTGATTTATTTACCAACACAGCCAGGTAAAAGCTGATTTATTTACCAACACAGTCCGGTAAAAGCTAATTAATTTACCAACACAGTCCAGTAAAAGCCAATTTATTTACAAGACCAATGAACTTTTACCAGACACCGCTGCAGGGATAGTAGATTGTCTGAGCACTTTATCATACTATTTCTGCATAGTTTTTGCAATCTTGTGAAGATTTTATTACTTTAATCTATTTGCCTATTAAGTATAATGTAGATATTATGTGATGATTTTGCGTTGATAGCCTGGAGCTTTGATTAAGATATAAGATATGTTATTGATGGTGTTTTCATATTGAATACTGATGCAGGTTGATCAGTTTGTTAACACTTCAAGGACAACAGGATATTTTCTCCATAATTTGTATGAGATTCTTGTTTTGGTTAATACACACAAACTTGTGGTTGTTGAGATGCTGCAAAACGTTCTTTCTGTCAGTTTTTCGGAGCACGCTTCAGGCATTTACAAGTTTTGACCTCTTTTGGGAAAACATTTCTAAGTTTGACACAAAAGTTTGTCCTTAATGATACATTTATGATACATTTCCTTTTTCACAGAATGAATGAATCGAGGGTTCAGTGCAAGACTATCCTTACTCCTATATAAATACATAGGAGTTAGGATAGGCTTGCGCTGAACCCTCAGAATGCGTTCTTGACTTGCGTACAATCTGATCACCTCGGCTACTTTTTAAAAAAAATAACGGCTACAGAAAGTGAAACATTTAGATTGAATGAAAACAAAATGCTAGTGAATATGAATTATGCAAAGGAAAGTCTAAATTTCAGACTTAAAGTGTTTGTGAATGATGCCTGAGGTGCCTGAGGTGCTGTACCACATGATGCCTGAGGTGCCTGAGGTGCTGTACCACAATGCCCCCTATGTTGGTCTAACTTATGTCCTTGTTTTTTTCATCTTGTGTTGCGAGTGAAATTATTTTTGGTGAATCATATAATTTTTGTGGGTTATAAATTTTGCACATAATGATACTGTCCTTGTGTGAACTGAATGCTTCAGTTGATAGCATTTTGTATTTGTTCTTTGTTTGTTTTTGTGGGTGTTGCCCCTTTCTTGTTTGATAAAATTGTTTGTTAAGTGTGTTTTAGACTTAACTTAAGTCAGTTTTATATGTAAACGATTGTTTATGTCATGTAAATAAGATAAAAGTTAGTCCAAGTTCATATTTGAATGAAGTGTTATATTGCTGAGATTTCAGGTGTATCATACCGTGTAAAGAAGTGTTTTCAAAATGAGATTCTTTTCAAATATCCTTAGAAGATGAATTTATACCTTAAAATGCAAATTTATATGTATACATTGGAAAGGTGAAGGTCAAATATATTACATCATTATGTACCCACTTAAACCTGTTCGTGGTTGTAACGTTAAAATGGAAATAAGAGCAGCAAACTAATGCTCCAGAGCTTTTCTTGACTGCTTTATAAATGTGAATGAAATAACTTCTTTTTTTTTACTTTTTTCTGGACAGATTGTATCACAGTTTCTTCAGAATGACGTTTTAGGCATAAAACTAGTTTGCCATTGGGAACACAGGCTTTGCCTTGATTTTTCGGAGTAATAGCCAGTTTGGGAAAGTTGTTCAGCCAAACCACAAGCTCGAAATCATTCTTACTTCACCAAATGATATCACTAATTCATAAAAAAGCAGAAAGTTGCAATTATTTATGTATACAATTTGTTTTGGATGGATTTTTCCTCCTATTTCCGAAAAAGTATATTAACTAAAATGAAACACTTGTCTGTTCGGGCTTGCCCTCAGGACTTTCTGCTTGCCCACAATTAGAGTTACTATAGCCCCATGCTTCGGCCTAGTGGGTTACCGTGAAGACTGGGAACAAAGACTGAAAAGCCTGCCCGGCTAGCTCAGTCGGTAGAGTGCTTTAGTCTTAGACTGTCACTCTGGTTATGTTCTTCTGTGACATTGGCTACATTCATGTCCTCATGTGAAGAAGTCGTCGGTTGGAAGAGCAAGGTAGTACTGGTTGATAACTGATCCAGGAAAAGTGGTTAGGCTATCAGGTCGCCCGTATATATGACAGAAAAATTGTTGAATAAACTCATAAAACCTGATGAATTAAACTAACAAGTAAAACAGCTGAAAAAGAGCGCAGTGGGTGTATATTGTATGTGTGGTGTTGATTCTGCTGATTTCTTCAAATTTCGGCAAATTCACTGACAGTGATCAGCTGTGGAGTATAATATGGTTGTCAGGGTTTCTTGGTTGGAACATATCTGCAGACTGTAATTTGTTATGTGTAACAATTGTGGTATTGTTAGGATTGCATGCTTTTAATTCGTTAGACGAGTGTTTATACTCTCAACACTTACATTGATTCCCATCGGAAATATTGGAACACAATCAAAAGCATTATTTTGTTGCCATGTGAAATACCTATCAGTGCTCATCATTGGTTCTATTTTCGGCGAAAAATGTGTATCTTCTTATTTATTTCATACGCTTTTGAATCTATTTTTCACCCGTTCCACAATTTGAATGAACCTACATATTTGTATGAACCTACATAATATATTCAAAATTACTAGCAGGTTGCAATGATAATTCAATGCATTCCATTTCTAAAAACGGTTCTTTTGGCAGAAGAGAATGTAAACGTTCTTTGTTTTTGATTATATGTATTCTGCTTTGTGATGTTTATGATTCTTTTGGCTTGACTTTCATGTAAATAGAAATATACAGCCAGAATGGCTTATTTGCATATAAATGTCGGTCTTTTTATAATCGCAAAAAATCGGCTGAAGTATCCTGATTTTTCTACCACAAATATTGAGATCTGAATAGGCATTTTTACCTCCTCCACAAAATAATTTTTTTAACCTACCGACTTTTGCAACATGTAAAATAACATTTACTCAAATCAGAACGATGGAGTCAAACTGTGCGAGTAAACTGTGCGCGTTGGTTTTAGAAATTCTTTTTCTCCTATCAATTTGTCAGAATCTTGATGTACATTAATGTGTATTTATTGATGATAAAAAACAGTAGGAAAGCCTACCTGGGCTTATCAGTCTATTTAATAATTTCCAGGTATATACATATATTGATCAGTGAAGTAGGCTGGGCGTGTATCTTAGTATGAAGTATATGAGATAAGACAAGCTAATGACTTTTACATACTACCAATAGACTGGCTACATATTGTGGTCGTGATATTTGTTTATTTTATATTGATAGTGAATTTAAAGTTCAGTCAACTTATATTATCCAGGGCTGTAGAAATATTTCTGGACAAGTGAACATGTTATATTTGACTTGTCCGACACGGGAGGCTAGTTGTCCGAGACTTATTTTGTCAGTTTGAATTGTCACCAATTTCAAGGCATCGGTAATGCATGAATTTTGTTTTATATTTAGAATGTCCAATGTTTATAAGCTTTAAAAAAAACTTGTCCTCAACTGACTTCAACTCAACTGTTGGTAGCCAAAATCAGCAATTATATTTGTACGGGACATCGGGCTAGTAGATTTCTAAATCCCTGTTATCACTCACTGACTGCTTTCTATGTTATTAAACAGTACTTCCTCCTAAGTTGAAGCCGTCTCCGCTATTTTTATATTAACTTAACTGATCCTCAAGCATATCAGAATTATGTGTCTCGGATATAAAAATTGGAAAATTTAAAAAAAACAAGGAATTTATCACAAAAGTCGAGTCTGGGCTTCGTTGAGTTGGTTTAATCAAGTGGACTGCTTTTAATGCCATTGTTTCTCATGGTTACTGGTAATGTCAGCACTATTTCTTATGCAGTTTTCATCATGTTATGTTCTCATAAATTTATATTGTAAGAATTCATTAAAATCATACATAAATTGCAAAATAATGTTGTTTTTACGAAATAATTGGAATTTATCACGATCATAATCAATTCTAGAGAATTATATTTTTTTGTTGTGAAAAATTATCGCAGAAACTTCACCAAGGCCATTAATAATTTATGCTGAAATTGTTCTGCTTAGTTTTATTACCAAATGAACTACCATATAAATGTTAAATAAACATTGAAATCTTTGTTTTAAATGTTATATTTCTTGTCGTAAAATGAAGTAGTTTCACTCACTACCTTGCAATTACTTGCCAAATATTTCAATAGTAACAAATATCATTTATGACCGAAAAATTTATTAGATTCACAAAACATTTTAAATAAAAAATCTGCAAGTGTTGGATACCTTCTGTTAATATTAAAGGTTAACGTTTTTGACACTCAATTAAAGGTACTCTATTATTTATGTGAAACACTGAGGGGGCCAACAGTGGTGTCTGGTTGTTGGTAAAATTTTCAAACTATGCAAAGGCATTTTACGTAGACAATCAGCTGTTTTTCTTAGTGCTATTTAAAACCTATGTTTTACCTGTTTGTCCTCTTTGATTCTCCAAGTTATCCCCTATGGTCGGCCAGGTCATTCCTAAGTGCGCCCTTGTTCCCTTACGAATATACCCTTGAGCCTCCTCAATTGACTTATGTTTTATTGGTTGTTTTCCTGGAGGTCTGTGTGTTAATTTCTAGACAAAACTAAACTTCATTATTTTTACCCTTTGAAAAAAAATCCTAAAATGAAGTTATATTGATGAAATTGAAGGGTAGCATGGAGGACATGATGTAAAACACCCAACTTCTGGTCTGAAGGGCACAGGTTTAAATCTTGTCGTGAGAGATTCTTCGGCAATCTTAATAATCCCTGAATTAGGTGAAATTAACAGGCTTCTTTAAAAAACATTACCTTGAGATTCAAACTAGGCATTTCATTGTTTTCTCAGATTAATACAGTCTTGTGTTACCTTGAGATTACATTTAAATCCCCTTGCTTCTTGAAAAAATATTAAGTTGAGATTTACTTGAGTACTCTACAATTTCTTGAAATGAATACCACATACTTTGTTGCTTCAATGGAATAAACTTGAGATTAATCTCGCTTATTTGTGAGATTTTTATTTGTATTCTAATGAAAAACTTGATATACTTGATCATGATGTGGCTTTTTGATTAAGTGAAGTGTGCATTTTATGCCCTTTAATAATAAATTATGGCCATGTTGTTGATGAGATACTCCTAACAACCTCTAGAATTCCCACTGATTTTAATGTTGAGTAATTATACTTTAGAAATAGGGTTAATATTGGACAAATATGTAGAAAAGGGTATTGTATGCAACTCGATGGTAAATGTGAAGTTGGTATGAAATTATATGTAAACCCCTGTTGGATGCGATATTCAATAAAAAGATAATATATTCTGTTTTATGATTTGTTACATCAGTTCGGAGTGAAAAAGTTGATTGACAATTGATATACTGTTGATAAGTCTTGAATAGATGTACTGAGAGATATACTGAGTGACAAAGAGGCAACATATTGAACATTGATGGACATTATATGTGTATTCATATGTGCTGAGCTTTCGTATGACTGAATTTTTCAATAGTTGGTCGCACATGTCTATCTAGATGAGCTGTTACGGTAACTTGTATTGATAGACTGCCATAGGATTTTTTGTAAGCACACTTAAGACAAAATGTTGTGTTGCAAGCGAAAAAGACAGGATTATGAGGTGGCAGTCGAGGAGGAAAAAGACGAAAAAAGACTTGGTGATGACATGGGGGGTAATTCTGATGAAAAGAAAGATGGCACTGTTGTTGAACCAGCAATTGAAGTAACAGTTACTAAAGAGACTGAGTGTACCAGTCCAAATAGTGAAAAAGAACAAAATGGGACTGTGACTAAAGCTGTGAACCAATCTAGTGACTCAAGGGAGGGTACTCTTGAGAGTGGAAAGGGAGAAAATAAATCTAATTACGTGTCTCAGATGAGCGTATCGAGCTCTCTGAGTATTCGGGAGGAAATTAATCGTAGTCGTGAACAATTCTTTTCTAATCATTCTCTCAATGAATTTAACTTGCAGGAGGAAACTAGCAAACGTTACTCAGCGACAGAAGAAAAATTTGCTGAACATCAAAAGAAAGTACGAGCTCTACGTGCGTCTAGATTGATAGAAGAAAACGTCATGTCGGCTGAACAAATGCATCAGGCTGTGAGCCGTCTTGAAGCTGTGGCTGCTCGACTGGAATCTCTAGCAGTGACAGGTGTGAAACCCACTGCTGGATCCAGCGGAGGCTCGTCTGCACCAGGTAGGAAAAACTTTCGTACCATATCTGATATTTTGTATCTCATAATAATTAATATGTTACTTCGGCATGACTATGCTTGTCCCTAGAGAGATCTGTTTGATTCTGTCCTGTCTGTCATACTGTCTTGTACTGAATGAATCTTCTTACCCCATGTAGTGATTTTGATACACATATTGGTCATATTGAGATGCTGAGCAAAACACAATGTTGGGTTCAAGGTCAAGGTAAAGTGGTTGAAGTTTAGGGTTTCTGTCTGATTGTAGCTTTAGCTTAATATACAGATCATTTCATGTATCTAGTGTTGGAGAGCTGAAATTAAATGGTTACTGATCAGTTATCGCCCTTGAAAGAGATATTGTGTTCAGTTATAGCCCTTGAATTAGATATTGAAATCAAACAGGGTGGGAGGTACCGGTAGTGACTATATTGATATATAGACCATCTGTTTTTTAAGATATTTAATATAATGTGCTTATTGGTAAACTTGCCATTTTATGTGCATTCAAGTTATTCAATCAATTAAGTTGTCAGAAGATATATTTTTTTTATCTGTCAACCTCTGGTTTTGTATGACGTGCATAGATTGTCTGAATTAATCATTCAATAATCAATTGGTCATATAACGTACGTAGTGGACAACTAACTGTTGTGAAATCAACCTGTGTTCTGTTCCAGTTATATTAGGATGAGTTGCCCTGAAAGTAAGGGGAGATAATTTTAATGAAAGTTTGAAGGCTTGTTGGATTATTGTCCTTGGATGTACAATTTGTTGCATTTATTCTGATAATGACTTGTGCTAAAGGAGATGGGATGCTCACGGAGTTGTCTCCCATTGTGTGTCTTGAGTTTGTGTTTTTTTATTTATTGAATGTCAAAAATCTGAAAGTTGTAATTTGTTTTTGAAAATATCTATCAAGTTAAAATACCTATATATCCAAAATGTACCTATATGCTTGTGTGCACATAATCAAAGGTCCTGGGGTGCATGCCAGCCCAGAGAAAATCAGACATTTACATATCTAAAGTTTAAACTTATTTATTTTACATCAATTGTGAAACAAGTTCTTACAACTTATACGAATCACTCGGATGACTGCTTCCTGGCTACCAACCAGCACTCGCTTCAAATTTTGTGCCAATTGTGTCAATCATGATCAAACCTAGCTCATCGGGGGCTTGAACTCATGACCTTCGGATCAGGAGTCAGATGCTCCTCCCCTCACTGCTCTGGTGCATATTACTGATTTCCCACTTTCTGCTTTAGAAATTGAATTACCTTGCTGAAATGGTGACTGTGTGTATGATGTGTTCATGAGTTGATGAAGCCAAGTACATACGTATCTTACCTCATTCTATTTTCATCATAAATCATTCAGTATGCATACACAAGTGCTTGAAGCACAAGGCTGTTGTATCTCAGTGTCAGTACAATGTATAGATACAGTAGTTTGGAGACAAACACATAAACATATGTTCACAACCAGATATAAATATGATGAACTTGGCAACAATCATGTTTGTTCACTGTTTTAATGGAGATTTTACTACTAACTCTTCTTTCTTTTTGCCAGAATCATGTAGAGTATGTTTAATGACTTTTGGGTCTTCAATGAAAATTGTTTGATGTTATCTGTCGCCAAATGTTTGGGAGAAGGATGTGATAATTTTAAGCCTTTTCTCTGTCCTGAAATATTAGGTTACCAATTTAGTACAGTACAACCTCTCCAGAGCAATGCACTTTGGGAGTTGTAAGTTTTGGCTGTTGTTGAGAGGGTTCTGCTATAGGGAGGTTACAATTGACATAGATGTAAACTATTGGAAGCTTAGTAATGTTGTAAATAGAGGTTGTTGCTATAGAGAGGGTTGCTATAGAGAGGGTTGCTATGGAGAGGGTAGCTATGGAGAGGGTTACTATGGAGAGGGTTGATATGGAGAGGGTTACTATTGAGAGGGTTACTATGGAGAGGGTTACTATGGAGAGGGTTACTATAGAGAGGGTTGCTATGGAGAGGGTTACTATGGAGAGGGTTGATATGGAGAGGGTTACTATTGAGAGGGTTACTATGGAGAGGGTTACTATGGAGAGGGTTACTATGGAGAGGGTTACTATTGAGAGGGTTACTATGGAGAGGGTTACTATTGAGAGGGTTACTATGGAGAGGGTTACTTTGGAGAGGGTTACTATGGAGAGGGTTGCTAATAGAGAGTTGCTATGGAGAGGGTTACTTTGGAGATGTTGCAGTGACATTATGTTTGTCATATTTACATTGTATTATAAAATCCTTGTTGTCTCCTGTAATTCTCTGTGTCACTTTAGGGGCCAATACTACAGTATAAATGTTCATCCTTACTATTAATATGACCGTAGGACATTATTCAAAGTTTTGTGAATGTTGTATGAATGGTGTAATTATATTATGTTATTTATACATTATGCGACTTGAAATAAGATATAAAGGGGTCTCCTACTTTACCCTTTGTTATTAAATTAAGTATGTTTAATATAATGGCTCCTTGCACTGAAAGCCAGTACTCCTGAACATAAGATAGGATAGGGTCACTTCTACACTATGGTATTTAATCATGAATCATTGAATTAAGGGCCACAGACTTGAAGATAATCTGCCTGGAGGTTCTATAATCTGTCTGGAGGTTCTAAAATGAGATTTGGTTGGTCACTTCTACATTGTTATCTAACTTTTGAATATTGAATTAAGGGTGGCAATATACCTCATGTATAGGCTCTTCTGCAGACAATATATCCTAAATCGCTTATCTTCTACTTCTGATTCATGTGCAGAAGTCAGCTGTTGCTAGCTGAACAACAAGTTAGTACTGGTAACTAGTAACCCAAGAACTCAGCTCAGGTCAATGGATCACTGTGCATACACAGCTCAGGTCAATGGATCACTGTGCATACACAGCTCAGGTCAATGGATCACTGTGCATACACAGCTCAGGTCAATGGATCACTGTGCATACACAGCTCAGGTCAATGGATCACTGTGCATACACAGCTCAGGTCAATGGATCACTGTGCATACACAGCTCAGGTCAATGGATCACTGTGCATACACAGCTCAGGTCAATGGATCACTGTGCATACAGTCTGACCTCGTTTATTCATCAACCTTCTACCCGAATACTTGCTATCATCCAAAATAAAGATCAGGTCCCGATGTATCTTCTTAGGCATGTTGACTATTCAAAATTATGCATTATTCAAAATAAAATTTGAATCCAATGAATTTGAATGAACGAGGTCCTACTGTATTTGAAATACTGTTGAAAGTCGGCAGAATACTCGCCATACAACCAGTGTTGATAACAGTTATTTGAACTTCAATCTGAAGGCTAACTGCTGTGTATTAATTATTTTTACAGAAGTTGTGGCTCCTTATGTTGCTGCTTTTGATGCTATGCTTGGCTCGGAGTTCGCTCGATATATGGATTTGAGCAGCAAAATTGGTGATGACGTCCAAACACAGGTAAGAGATGAGAATCTATAAATCAGAATCGCTTTTTGAAAATCTTATAATTAAAGATCTCTGTATATTTTCTTATTTAAACTCAGACACACATATGTAAGTTGGGAAATTTTAGGGGGGCACGTGCTAAGTGCACCCCCTGGATCTTCTAGGTGTCTGACCTTATCAAGCGCATTAGTAATAGGAGTTAAATGTTCTAACCAAGGGAAATCACTCTTACAAAGTTCAAGTGTCTGCATGGTTACTCCCCTTAAAAAATTATTTGAAAATCTGGTTCCACATTTCCGATTATTTTACTATTTTATTTTTGTTATTTTCTATTCCTAGTCTGCCGCTAGTTTGAGAAATAAGTAATTAAATTGATGGATGTATGCAATATTATTATCAATTTTATTATTTTGAGATAATTTTGGGCCTAGAAGTGCACCTTCTCCTTTTAGTGGACAGATTAGAATTTGGTAATCTACTAGTGCTAGTATAATATTCTGGATGTCTTCACATATTATTTGATACTTACATTGCAATGATGGACAGGTTAATTGAACTGCCATATCAATAGATTTACCACACTGTTAGGTAAATATTTCATTGATTCAAATCTACAGTTAAGGGGAGGTCACTGTTGTTTTGTCAGGTAAATATTTCATTGATTCAAATCTACAGTTAAGGGGAGGTCACTGTTGTTTTGTCAGGTAAATATTTCATTGATTCAAATCTACAGTTAAGGGGAGGTCACTGTTGTTTTGTCAGGTAAAGATTTCATTGATTCAAATCTACAGTTAAGGGGAGGTCACTGTTGTTTTGTCAGGTAAAGATTTCATTGATTCAAATCTACAGTTAAGGGGAGGTCACTGTTGTTTTGTCAGGTAAATATTTCATTGATTCAAATCTACAGTTAAGGGGAGGTCACTGTTGTTTTGTCAGGTAAAGATTTCAGTGATTCAAATCTACAGTTAAGGGGAGGTCACTGTTGTTTTGTAGGTGTTCAGTTTATTGCTATTACGATAAAACTTTCCTTTTTCAATAATGAATGAAGTTATGAATCAAAGTTACAATGGAGAAGGCTTAGTTTACTAAAAAATGATTTTTCTTTGTTGTATGAAATCACACAGCCATTGTTTTACTGAGTGGATTTTATTTACAAAATAATATCATGTATCATTCTTTCCTACTTACTGTAAATTGATAGTTCAGCACAAAACTGTCACAATAACATGTGGTAAAGTAAGTAATAATAGTTCTGTGTCATATTCCCAATATTCATTCATCAAAGTTTTACAAGTCTTGTGAATTAGTTCTTTGTGCCGTTGAACATTTATTTAATGATATTTGAATACAGTTCAACCTCAATAATAAGACCACATTTGGGACCCTTGAAAAATAGTCTTCTTATTGAGGTGGTTTTAGTTTTGAGGTTGGAAAAAGAGAAGAACCGTGAAAATTGACTTGAAGATCATGTTCTTAATTTTGAGGCGGTCTTTAAGTGAAGTTTTACTGTATATCAATGGTTTGGTGCTAGGCTATTGTAACTAACATTTGATGGAGATGCTGTAACGCTCAATTATTGAATATAATCAGATAGGTAGATGCGCTATGGACTTTAAAGTAAAAAAAGGGCCATAACGTAAAATGCAGTTACCATAGTTTTCCACCAACAATCAGATACCATAGTTTTGTACCAAAAAAGCAGTTACCATAGTTTTGCTCTAAAAAGCAGTTACCATAGTTTTGAACTAAAAAAGCAGTTACCATAGTTTTGAATAAGAAACAGTTACCATAGTTTTGAACCAAAAAAGCAGTTACCATAATTTTGAATAAGAAACAGTTACCATAGTTTTGAACCAAAAAAGCAGTAACCATAGTTTTGAATAAGAAACAGTTACCATAGTTTTGAACCAAAAAAGCAGTAACCATAGTTTTGAATAAGAAACAGTTACCATAGTTTTGAACCAAAAAAGCAGTTACCATAGTTTTGAATAAGAAACAGTTACCATAGTTTTGAACCAAAAAAGCAGTTACCATAGTTTTGAATAAGAAACAGTTACCATAGTTTTGAACCAAAAAAGCAGTTACCATAGTTTTGAATAAGAAACAGTTACCATAGTTTTGAACCAAAAAAGCAGTAACCATAGTTTTGAATAAGAAAGAGTTACCATAGTTTTGAACCAAAAAAGCAGTTACCATAGTTTTTACCAAAAATCATTTACGGTGGTTTTGCACCGAAAAGCAATTGTCCGTAGTTTTGTACCAAAAAAGCAGTTGCCGTAGTTTTGTACCAAAAAAGCAGTTGCCGTAGTTTTGTACCAAGAAAGCAGTTACCGTAGTTTTATACCAAAAAATAACAGTTACGGTAAATTTTAATCTACACCTTGGTATGTATGATAAGCTGTCAATTCAGACGTCAAGATATCTGGCATATTTGGATGAGGTTTTGTTTTTAAGCGTATAATTATTTTATTCATTAGAAATCTTCAAGACTCAAACTTTTGTTATGTTTAGTCTTTACATTCGCTAAATATTATCAAACACTTCATAAATTCATAAAAAGGGTTACACAGGTGTTTGGGTATTCAACATTTCTGAGCATAGTTTTCAAAGGATCTTTTCATGATCAGTGAAAAAAAAAAGGAACATAAATTATCTGTAAATCATAAATGTTCCATTTACTGTGCTCCATAATTACAGCAACGCTTTGTCAGTTGGTTGAATTTTCTTAAAAGGTGAATAGACGATACTGATCTTGAATAACAATCACACAGGTATTTATCTATTGACGCTTAAGAGAAAATTACAGGTTTATTGTCATAAGGGGCAAAAAAATTATTGGATTTTGACAGATGTCTGTCAATTCTAAAATTTGCATATTAGTAAGGGCATGTACGAGGGATGTTCGAAAAGTTTTGAGACTAGCTTTGTTTTTTAATGTAAAGTCGGAATCAGAAAATAAAAATTTGCACAGTGTATCTTTAATTCATAATCTACTGAATGGTACAGTTTTCAAACAAATAACATAATGAATACATATACAACAATACAATACAAACTGTATGTACAAGGATCCCGGCGCAGGTAACGTCTGAACAATAACGCTGTTTTGGTCCAGTTCCTAATTTAAATAATTCTCAAAGTATTGCCCGTTGCACTGTACACATTTCTCCACTTTTCAAAGACACGTTCATACTACCACCCCTGGTCAAATCTTGTGAGCAGTCACTGCAACTATAGTGTACAAATTTGCCCAAACCATCATTCGCCGCTCAGTATTAAACGCGTCCTTCACAATCGCAACCTTTTCATCAAGCACAGACGGACGACCAGATCTTTGTTTGTCCTGTGTACATGTTCTCCCGTAACAGAAAGTTTTATGCCATTGTACACAAGTGCTCTGTTCACAGTCTGCGTCTCCGTAATTAGCCTTCTCCAATAGCTCCTTTGTTTCCGTCGGCGTTTTCCCAAGCTTGACTCGAAATTTTATGAAAATCCGCTATTCCTCTTTTGTTGGCGTCTGCATAATGTCATAGTAAGGATGCTTCGCTAGGGGTGTGTATTTAAATTATAACTTCAGGAATACTTTCAGGAAATGACGTTATGATTCTAATATGACATCATGTACGTTTTATCGTGTAATCGAGAAGTTAAGGGTTGCCAAGGGTCTTTACAACGCATGTTGCTATGGATACGAATAAACAAATATGACTGACGTCAAAATATAATAATCTAAACATATTTTTATATATGCTTAAGTTTCATAACGATTTGTCAAAGGAACATAGTTAAATGGATATTGTCTCAAAATTTTCCGAACGTTCCTCGTAATATACATGTGGACTCTGTCTCCAATATTGCTTAACTGTTATATATATATGTTTATAGAATAAAGTTCAATAATCAGCCAGATTGCCCTTTACACTTGGCATCATGGAGTTATGGCCCTTTAATTATCGACATTATGCCACTGTAATACTGTCCCTCTCTATCTCGAATAAACCTTTATCTAATCTTCACCAAACTTTGTCACAATGTATATCTGCCCGATATAATTGCCGAGTTTGATAACCCAGCCTGTTTATCCCAGCCACTCTGGAGTTATGATCCTTTTATTTCTTTGCCAAATTTACACAATATCTTTCTTAGAAAGCCAATCTTCATCAAACTTTATCTCATGTTTAATTTCTCCCAATTTACAGTGTATATTTTTTGTAGAATGCCAATCTTCATCAAACTTTTTCTCAATGGGCATAATTTCTCAGTGTGGAGCATTTTGTTGAATGTTGAATGGATGTCCAATTGGTACCCATTAAAGCTCTCTGGAATTGAGGAACGATTCATGGTTAAATAATGTCTATTGTAAATTTCATTTCCAGTTAAATCTGGTTTGGTTTAAACTTATTTATTTTAAATCTGGTTTGGTTTAAAATTATTTATTTTAAATCGATTGTGAAACAAGTTCTTACAACTTATATTAATCATTCTCAATGACTGCTTCCTGGCTACCAACCAGTACTCGCAACAAATTTTTAGGGATTGTGAAGTTCGTGATCAAACTCCGCTCATCGCGGGGCTCGAGCTCACAACCTTCGGATCATGAGTCAGGTGCTCTACCCCTAGACCACTGCGCATCCCAAGACCACTGCATCCAGTTAAATATGATGTGGCAATGCAGATTAAAAGGACTCAATAGTGCATACATGTTTATCTGTTCTTTCACAGACTAATAATTTTAATAAGAAGGACCCAACTGGCCTTGTTGTCTTTTGTCAATAGATAAAGAAATAAATTCATCAGATATTATTTAATTATTAGAGTGGGTCAGCAACTTTTTACAAGGTGACTGTGGGGGGGGAGGGGAAAAAGAACCTGTCATGCATCGTGTTCTGTTTGTTGATGTCATGTTGTAAATTTGATAGAGACTCAAGGTCAAAGTTGTTCCAAGCGTTTTATATATTCAGATAAAATTATCGAATCGATTTAATATATTTATTTGTATTTTCTTTAACAGTACCTGTCTTGTTATGTGTAGTTTATGATCTTAAATATCGTCTTTGAAATGTCTAATTATTGGATGTAATTATACTTTTTCTATAATGCTCATATTTGTTACCGTGGAGGTATAGACCTTCTCACAACTTTGTAAAGTGTTTTATCAAATAATGTTGATTCAGATTTTTCCTCAACTCCAAACAAACGAGAGTTTTTGAGAGCTATGCTCTAGTTTTGATGTCATTCTAATGTACGTGAAGTTATTTGTCCTATAATATTTGGCTTCTTTGAACAAATTTTGAAGAGCAATTATGAGGCGGGGCTGACTGGCATTTCATTGAAATTAAAAAGATTAGTGTCATTGAGATGCCTCTAATGAGTTTGTAAGAACTCACTTTGATTATATTTTTTTTCAAATCTTTTTTTGCATGATTTTCAAATTATTGGTGAAAGCATTTATTTCATTGATGGCAAGTCTTCAAATTACAGTATTATGTATAAATGTCGGAGTTAGTTAGAGATATTTGGATGCAGATTTTGTGGATATTTCGTACTGGAGTCAGTTTAATTGAAGGATTGACATTCCTATGAAGTGTCTTATCAAATTTTTCTGTACAATTAATTTTTTTCGGTAATTATGTAAGATTATTAAAATTTAATTGATTACTTGATGTTTGTATAAAATTTAAGGATATGTTTGTAATTGAAAATAGAAATAAAGTCGTACCCGGTTAGCACAACCAAATGAGCTCAATGAAGATATTAGTACACCAGAATTCATTCATATTCAAATCTTCTTTATTGGCATACAAGGTTGCCACTAGAATTTTCCATATTTGGGATTTTAGATGGCTGGATATAGTGGGATGTGTGTTGCATTCTGGGAAAAAAGAGAATTGTTGTGGGTGCTGTTATTTCATAATCATTTATTGTACTCCAGATTAAAACATTTTTTGAGTTCAATCTTACTTCAATTAAGTAAGCAATCATCTGATGTCTTGGTGCTATGTATCCTATACAATATTCACTTCAAATTGTGCTGGAATTGTAATGAAAACAATGAGCATTCTGAGAGTGGATCCAAACTCAGTTATATAACCTCTGGGTCTGACCAAGTAGTCACGCAATATCTCAAGTCAATTCTTACACTCACATTTGAAATTACACTTACATTATTTGAGAATGCCTTCAAATGCGATTCACCATAAAAACTTGAGGTAAATCTCAACTCAGTTCTTGATTTTGCTCTTAAGTCTTTGAGGTTTGTTTTTTACTCAACTCAAAACTTGAGAATGCTTCATCGATATGATACAAGTCAATTGAGTAAGACTTTAGCTGATTCAAATTTGAGGGAATATTATTACAGAGTATGATTTACTGGACACAATTTAATCAGATGAGAATTGTTTCATTTCAGGCAAACATGGTGAAAGCAGCTTTCCAGTCACTCCGAGATTTTCTTGTTGTTGCATCAAAGAGCAAGAAACCTGCCCAGGTATGTTTGTTTGTAGAGTAGAGACATAATTCTTAGATTAATTTACTAATAAACCATATGAAAGTGTGATTTCTCGGTCAGGAATGTGTTCGAACTTTACGGTGAAACCTTGATTTGGAATACCACTATTGGTTCTGAAGAAAGTCTGTCTGATTAATGAGGTGGTCTGATTATTGGGTTAAAGTGTTGAATAATAATTGTGTTTGTTTTCATCGGATTTTATGTCGTTTTCTCAACAATTTTTCAGTTATATTAGGCGGCCAGTTGTCCTTAACAGTATTCTGGATATTAACAACCAGTACTAACTTGCTCTTCCGCAAGCAACTGACAACTTCTCCACCTGTAGCCAATGTCACGGAAGAACATAATTTGCCTATTGCGGGATAACTCTCTACCAACTGGGCTAGGGGGGGCGGGCTAATAATAATTGGTCCATGAAAACATGGTCTCATTAATAAGGTTGTCTTTATTTTGGTTGATCTTTAAGTGAGGTTTTACTGTACTTTTGAATCTGGCTCAAACCATTTTTATAGATACTGTTAACATAACATAGTGGCACTCAAGAGGTTGTTCATTTGTAAGAAACACTATAATTTATGTATAAATAAGCAAGTTTATTGACCGCCCCTCAACATTCAGAACAGACCTATATACTTCTATTATGTAAACAACGTAATGGTTTTGTTTAAGATTTTTTTTCGTGTCATTTTTTGTTTAGGAAATATTTCTTTGTATTAATTTCTAAGTTATGAGCTTTAACATCTGGAGCGCGATGTAGCAATACTCGAGTTTGAACTTACTGGTTAATATCGTTTGATATTTTCTCTGAATATTTGGCTCGAATAAAATTTGAAGATCACCGTATGTTTGGGTGATGCTGTTAGTTTGTTGCAAGGGTCTGTCAGGTAGGCGGTTACCCTGTTGCACAATATTTGTGGCTCAGACTACATCCACGCTTTACAACCAGTAAAACTACATATAGATGATCTATGCTTAGTGTAGATTTGTCTATGACCTAATTTTTTAGGCTAGTCGTTGTGTGATATAATGCTTGGTGAAGCCTCACACTATAAAATTTTGTATGAATTGTGAAGTAACTTTGATAAAACCGCACTTATAAGATCTTCTATGTATTTCTTGGGTTACAATGTTTATTGATAGTCAAAGGGAGAGAAATCTGACTGCCACCAAAATTGCTTGTTTGTTAATATTGTCAAAGGGAGAGTAATCTGACTGCCACCAAAATTGCTTGATTGTTATTGTCAAAGGGAGAGTAATCTGACTGCCACCAAAATTGCTTGATTGTTATTGTCAAAGGGAGAGTAATCTGACTGCCACCAAAATTGCTTGTTTGTTATTGTCAAAGGGAGAGTAATCTGACTGCCACCAAAATTGCTTGATTGTTATTGTCAAAGGGAGAGTAATCTGACTGCCACCAAAATTGCTTGATTGTTATTGTCAAAGGGAGAGAAATCTGACTGCCACCAAAATTGCTTGATTGTTATTGTCAAAGGGAGAGTAATCTGACTGCCACCAAAATTGCTTGTTTGTTATTGTCAAAGGGAGAGTAATCTGACTGCCACCAAAATTGCCTGTTTGTTATTGTCAAAGGGAGAGTAATCTAACTGTCATTAAAATGGCTTGTCTTTTTATTATCAAAGGGAGAGAAATCCTACTTCCACCAAACTGAACATTTATTCTCTGTAGAGTTATTCCCCTTAAACAGATATTAGAATAAAGTCACACTTGGGGATTACTTCTGACATTTTAATAGAGTTGAACAGACAACTGGTGTACAAGTTTTTGCTACATAATTTTGACTAAATTGTGGATCTTGATTTGAAAATAAACTGAATTTCTTTGAAGTTTGAATCAGGATAAGCTGGAAAGTAATGAGGAATTATTTCAGATGAGTCGGCCATGTTTATACGTTCCTGGATAGCTTTGAATTTAATTGAAACTTTGTTTTTCTCTATACAATTTAGGACAAGTTAACGAATGATGTTGATTTTTTAAAGATTCTATCAACATTTTTTGTAATATCTTTACTCAAAATATTTTGATTCCAAAATCCAAGTCTTGCCAGGATTTAAATAAGAAGTAAGGTAAAAAATACAAATAAATAATGAAATAATTTTTTTTAGTATCTTTGATTTTCATTGATTGTGATTGATGTGCGGAACAGAGCTCATTTGTTTCATCATAGTTAGAAAGCACCCTGTCCTCTATTATAGGAAATCCATTGATTAAAAGTATTTCGAGAGGGTAAAGCTTTACTAGTGTATCTGAATATAAACCAAGAAACAGGCACACTTGTTAGGTTTTCATCCATTGTGATTCAGTTACATCAAATATTGATGACATCATCATCTCAGTTGTTTTTGAACTGGAATAGGAACTGTAATTGTTCTATTCACTGCAGTATCAGTGATACACAGAAACCACAGTTCGGATACTGGGTCTCATAGTCATCTCAAACCTTGCAACATGAAATAGTACCCATTTATCAAAGGTTCTTTGCACATGCTTATACTTATTCCAATTAAAAGCCTCATTCTGTTAAATCTAATTCATGAAAAATTCCCTTCATTTGATCCATGCTTGGCCCCTGACTCAGATGAAGGACCACGGTGACCCTGATGCGTGTTTTCACACCTCATAATGTACGTCATGCACTTTGATGAGATTTAAATCCCAGTTTATGGCTCGAATGTCTCCTCACACAAGTGGCGCAATTTTACCTGAACGAGAAGCACACTTAAACAATTACGGCGATGTTCACTTCGGTATTCCATGTACTTAAATAATATTGTAAATATCAAACAAACGTGCTTTGCATTATTTTTCGGCAATTGTCATTATAAAACAGAGATCCGCTCTTCATCTTCTTAAAACAGCATGTCGGTAATTGTCAAGATTCTTTACCCATACTTGAATTTGTATCGTTACAAATTGCTCCAACGTTGATTAAATCGGTCCACTTGAAGAATTTTTGCGAGGAGATAAAAATGGTTTCAAAGTGGGTGCTTCTGTGAATTGTAATCATATGAATTTTTGTCATTGAAAATCTATGTAATTTGTAATATTCATGTCCCGAAAGCAAAGTGTGAGACTTTGGATATGAAACATTATTTGTTACCACGTGTGTCGTTTAAGTGGCTCTGTGTTAGAACCCTAGTAATTAGAGGTTTGTATGATATAATTAAGAATCATTCTGTTTCTTTGATACTTTGCCAGCATCTTCAATAACCACCATTTACAGTGCCTGAACATCAAGGCTGGCAAGTCGTAAAAGATGTAGTATTCTACATGGAATAGTCTAGTAAATGATTTTCACAGGTATTCAAGCATGATGGGCCCCACAAAAATGAAATCATATTATAATATTATTTGATGAAAGACGTGGTTAAAGTCATCCTTTAATCACATTTGCAAGATTTATCGTCATTTTAAATCAAGGGATAGGGCTTGTTCTATTAGAACTGTTTCTGAATAAAGTGGCATTAAAAGTTTTAGGTGTAAAAGCATAACCAGTCTATCGGCTTCTCTATCAACATGCAGATAGACTGGTTACACTGCCATTGATCAAGGTGTTATACAGAAACATCAAAATAACATTTCGTGTTGGTTGTTAAAGGGTAACTGTATTTGTTCTGACAATGCAAAGGGCCTCATAATTACTTTTTATTACACCTGTCTAGGTGTTGGTGTAAAACTGCTGGAAATCAGTCTCAGAAGACAAGCATTTATAGAAGTTCAGTCTCGAACTCCTGGTACTTAATGCAAACACGATAATAATTTGTTTTTGTCTTGGCATACCCCTACCTACCCACAAAAATGACCAAAATGACCGCTACTCAAACAAATATTATGTGTTTTTTTTATAGCAGTGTATTAATAGTTAACACATGAGTATGACCTTAAAAATAATAAGATAAAAAATTATAACCTAGCTACCTACCCACCTGAATTGTGTTGGGTAGGGTTATGCCTAGCCCCGCATACGTGTCTCTGTACTCCCACTTTTACATGCGTCTTTGTAACAGAGACATGCTCAAGCCTATAGTAAAAAGCTGGGATTTCGCCGCACGATTTTATTGGCACTCTTCTGGCGTTTTTATTATCGACTGAACGGACGTTTGAGAGTACTGAAATTTCTAGCGCATGTGAGTGCCTCACAATCACTTCGACAAGAAGACAGGGGTCAGATGTTTATGTCTGCAAAAATTGTCGCTAAGGTATCTGTCAATCAAATGTAACTCCACCCACAGTGCGCACGTAAACTATCTACCTTACAAACTGGATGTTGACATTCGCGCTCCCGCCAATTTCGCCTGTCAAAGTAGCAATTCATGATGGATTTTAACGTTGAAACAACTTTTGATTGGATTCGTGATAGATATTACTTTCAGTATCGGCTCAAGGAGGAGCAAATAATAGCAATATCGACAGTGAACTGGGTAGGGTAATAACTAAGTGTGCACGGCCTCCATAGCAACTCTCCCATCTTCTTTTTTAACAGGTGCTAGATTCACAATTTTTTTTACAAAACAAGTCAATGACAAATGACAATGACAAATATTTATTTGATATAGTGGCCACCGGCCCAAATCAATATATAAGCATACACATATTTACAAACAAACATATACTCATATAATATTAATGAACAAACGTACAATCACATGCACATTTTTTCAAAAAAAGCAAACTAACATAATTATACCTATGAAGTTATTATAAACATATACTAACATACACATATTTCAAAAAACTTCATTATGTTTATACATATATCATACATATATTAACATATACATATTACAAAAATTTCACACATTTTTTTGCTCATGAAATATTTATGGGTAGACATATAATAACATGCACATATTTCAAAAACATCATTATTTTTATATATTCCACATTTTTATATATACTCCTGTAATACTTGTACACTCATGAAATATTTATGAACAAACATATATTAACATGCACATATTACAAAAAATTTCACACATAATTTATATACAATCCAATTTATAACATGTTCATAATTATAGGTCTAAAAATTCTTGTCTTCTTTTAAAAGCATGAAACAGATATGTAGCGACATTCTTTATTGTTTTTTCACATTTACTTTGCATAAGATTATTGAAATTGTACATACTTGGATTTATGCGATAAAGTTCTGGTATATATATGGCTCTTATGTCCCTGTATAGTGGGCAACCAAGCAAAAAGTGATATTCTGACTCAACACTATGTGTATTGCAGAATGTACATAATCTGGCATTTCGGGCAATATTATGTTGACGACCTTTTTCAATTGCCAGGTTATGTGTACTGGTTCGAAAACAGGCAAAGTAGAACCTAAATCGTTTAATATTTAGTACATCCAGATATTTTTCATACCCAAAGTTTGTTTTAAAACCACGGTAGCATGCAAGCTTATCGCGTTCATTTATGTCTGATGACCATGATTGCAAAAACTGGTCCTTAAGTCTTTTTACAAAACTTTGCACAAACAGGTTTTCATTTTCTACCGCTTGTCTTTCCCATATAAACCCAAAACCATTGGACTGTAAACAATGACGCAATGATGTCACCCAGTTTTTGCAACCATATTCATCATCATTATACATCATAAGGTAGCATTTCCTAACAAGATTAGTCTCCGGAAGTTTTAGTACCTTTAACCAAAATTTTACACATCTTTTACATGTTTCAATATATAATGGATATCTGTTGCAGTCACCTAGCACAGCATTATTACAAGTATATTTCTTAACACACATGAACCTCTTACATGCATAATATTGTAGGCGCTCAACTTCAATAAATCTATCCAACCCCCAGAGCTCCGAACCAAATAACAGTTGTGGACATATTTTCATATCAAACAGTTTGAAGAAAACATTTTTAGGTAACTGTGTATCACTATGTAATGAAGAGAGCATAGAAATTAAAACTCGTTTTGCTTTAACACAGAGTTCTTGTACCATACAATTGAGCGATATCTGTTTCGTCTTATCAATGAAAATCTTGTGTTGAAAAGACAAATAAATCAACGAAAAGCTACAATTTTCTGTCGTTCAGTTTTTTATTGCATGCAAAGCATTTACATGTTCACTAAAAAATAAGAGTAAACACAGTAGAAAGACGGACCGTGTCCAACTTCTATTTACTTTTGTGCATGATACAGTGATTAAATTAAACAATTTTTTAAGGATGGCCTAAGAGAATGTTTGAAGGATTTCAAGGGTTTGTTGTAACTCTGTCGTTGTGCGGGACCAATTACATTAGTTTTGCACCAAGTTGATTTTTAATGTAAAGGTGATCAAAGAATGACTCTTACGTATGTCTAGGATTTAGTGCATAACTGCTGTAACGCAGTCTGCGTAATCGAACATGTACAACAGTTTTGTGGTAAACGCTCGTAATATTGTTTTGGTACCTGCAACCATTTTGTGGCAGGGTTTTATTAGTGATGATAATATATTGCATTAAGCTAATTGTGTTTTATTTGTTCTAAGCGAACATTGATCTCTGTTTTGTCTGGGTGATTTATTACAACGTTAATTATAATAAACATAATTTAGTTGAGATTTACGTGAATGTCAAAGTCGAAATATCATACTTAAGTTAGCATTAACCGTTATAGATCTCGTAAAATATTATATATGTTTCACAGAAGCTGTAGAATTTCTTTTGATTGTTAAGTAATATTAGGCCATAAATGATGCTCCTGTGTTAAATACAACCTATCTGTTTGATGTTCACTAATTTGTTGCGGTTAATGTTTTATGTATTGCACAAAATTAGCACATTTTTCAAGTGGTTTTGTTTGCTTTCAAAGTAAAGGTGTCATTTTCCTCCTGCAGTCCATGAATAAAGATGCAACATTTTATCAATTAACACCTTTCAAGCGCGTTGTTTCCTGCGTACCAGCGGTGTGAGGCCTTGCGAATACTGTAAACTTTGATAACATTGTGTTCTTTGCTTGTTAAGTTCTCACATTTTTGTCGTTGATATCTTTCTGTCATGAAATTAAATTGCTGTGAAAAACTGTCCTTCTGTAACAATAATGACATAATTTGACAAATTATTTCTGAAAATGTCAGCGAAACAGTTTTTTAGCGAAGATTTCTGGGTTTTCATTGAGGCATTTGAGGGAAGTATTGTAGCGGATGAGACGTTTGACTGCGCTACAACGAGGTTCGAATCTTGTCATGCGCATATAATGATCACACCTCTTCATTGAAAAAAAAATGAAATGATTTTATAAGGAAATATGATGTTTCTTTGAACACCGTTTTAAAATCGTCGTAACTTTTCCGATAAATGCAATGAGACATAATAGATTATTGTACACATTCATCTGTTTACTGGTACATACAAACGTTTTCTTTCCTGTTAGATATAAATGCAGTTGCAAAGTGTAGTCCATGGTTGTGTTAGGTTTAAAAAGGATTTCGTAATGTCTTATTACAGCAAAACCTCAATTAAAGACCACCTCAATAATAAGACCACCTCAAAATTAAGAACACAATTTTCAAGTCCATTTTCACTGTCTTGCACTTTATTCAACTTCAATAAGAAAACCACCTCAATAAGAAGACCAGTTTTCAAGGGTCCCAAGGGTGGTCTTATTATTGAGGTTTTACTGTATATTCACCTGTACATATCTGCCCCCGCGCTTCAAGGGATGTTGTATCAATCTAGTCATAAGATAAATCACATGACAGTATAACAGCTTACCCCCAGCTACTATTGGCTTACAAGTATGTTATATGTTATTACATGTTTTTGGCATTGTTATATTGTCAACACTGGTTATAAAAGACTTTTAGTTCACAAAAACATTTCACAATGATTTCTGCAGACTGCTCTAAGCAAATACTATACCAAGATGGCTCCAAAGACTTGTCCATGACATATTTATCGTTACGCAGTAGTATAGAACCAGCATACATTTTGCATTTTATTATGTCATTAACTACGGTAACATGTCGCTATGACATCATTGGTGTATGGTATGTTGTTGCATTAGTTCGATTTTTTCTGGAATGAAGCATTGTTTATCGTGCCAAATTTTTATTCTCTGTCGGTGATGTTTTTTGTCAGATTTATTGCTGTAGTTGAGACATGTGGAGTTTGTGTCGTGTGGTATTGTCATCAATATTTGTATCATTCCTACTGCTATGTTGTTTGCTTGTGAAGATCTCTTTTCTTCATCTGTTCTGTTCCAAGGTCGTGTCAATGATTGTCTGAAAATCCTGTGAGTGATGGTCTTCTCCGATCTGTAATACATTTTGCCCTCATAAACTATGTTTAGTGAGTATAGAGTCACTGTGTCAGTCGGTCAGTCAGTTGGTCTGTCTGTTGGTTAGTCGGTCAGTTGGTCTGTCTGTTGGTTAGTCGGTCAGTTAGTTGGTCAGTCAGTTGTTCAGTCAGTCAGTTAGTTGGTCTGTCTGTTGGTTAGTCGGTCAGTTAGTTGGTCAGTCAGTTGTTCAGTCAGTCAGTTAGTTGGTCTGTCTGTTGGTTAGTCGGTCAGTTAGTTGGTCTGTCTGTTTGTTAGTCGGTCAGTTAGTTGGTCTGTCTGTTGGTATGTTTAGTGAGTATAGAGGAGTCACTGTGTCAGTCGGTCAGTCAGTTGGTCTGTCTGTTGGTTAGTCGGTCAGTTAGTTGGTCTGTCTGTTGGTTAGTCGGTCAGTTAGTTGGTCTGTCTGTTGGTTAGTCGGTCAGTTAGTTGGTCTGTCTGTTGGTTAGTCGGTCAGTTGGCCTGTTTAATGTGTCTTGCACACTTTGGAATTCAACCAAACTTTACCTGAATCATCCATATATGATGTCTTGTTGTGTATATTGTCACTGTGTTTAGGTTTGACATTTTTATTGCCCTTCTCTCAATATCATATAACATTAATGAAATGACATGCTGTGGGGGAATGGATCACATTAAGTGATAGCACAAGCATTAAATCACCTAACTTTATAGAATCACAATTTTGAGTAGAGAAACTGTTCCCTACAATATCTACCTGTTTGGAGAGCCGTTAAGATGAACCCTTTAGGGCCATTATGGCCTTTGTGTTGCAGGTGGTCCAGGTGATACCCTCAGATCGAAATTGACTACAAAGTGCAATATTTGTCTTGAATCTTTGGCTTAGATGCAGACTGTTGCATTAATTCTAACTATCACTCTGACTGGATTCTCTTGTCACCATCTTGTGGTACTATACTTATATAAATATATAATTTCATCGAATTGAAATCATACTTCAACTTATACATTTCTTTTAATTGTTTACTTTCAGGGTACTCTGCAAGAATTGTTGAATCCATTGTCTCAGCACATCGCGTCTATTCAGGTAAGTAAATTTCTGTTCTTTTAGAAATCACCCTTATTCAGGGGTGGTCTGAATTTCAGGGCAGTTGTGAGGCGGGGTTCATCTGTGTGGCAAATTGCTGTTTTATTAACTGCGAAAGCGTAAACATATTACCTGGATCATTACATTTTATAATAGGTGTATTGAAATGTTCGTGTTTGTCCGTAAGCTGGACAGAGAAAAAGCTGCGGTTTTGTTTTGATAAAAAAGTTAACCAAACAGCAGTTAAAGTTTTATGCACAAGAGCATTGCTTTCCTGAATTGACATGGATCGGTACTGAAAGTTCATACACCTGTTTGTGGTCAATCTAACAGCACTGTAACAAATCTTATAAATGATCCCATCTTGTTCACTCAGACAGCAGAGTGTGGTCCTGTAGCTCTTTGGTTTACACTGATGACTACAGATGCAGCGGTTATGGGTACGATCCCTGCCAAATTTAATTAGAATGACCTCCTATTACATTTTTGCTTAGAATTCAGGAAATGGGTACTTTTTTTTGGTTCGCTTCCAAAAGGCCCTTTAACATTGCGCTGAAACATCATGGGTCAACCGACCTGCTGAAAGTATGTTTATCTGGAAAATTAACCTGGCTTGGAATTATTGCCAATGTCTGAAATTAGTTATACAGTTTTTAATGTAATACAGTCGGGCATGGTTTATTCGACAACCTTCTATACGAATAGTTGGTATCATCCGAAATAAATATCAGGTTCCGATGTATCTTCTTATGCATGTCAAATTAAAATGGGCTATACAAATTATTATTCAAAGTAAAATTTCAGACCAAATGGATTCGAATGAACGAGGTGCGACTGTATTTTGGTACATTTTACTTGAATTTGGAATCAGTGAGCTTGTCCGATTGGGAATATTAGCAAAAACAAAACACTATTTGACAAACAGTGTAATACTTGGAATAGTCAATATTCTTTGTGATTTTTTCAGGAATTCAGAGAGAAGAATAGAACAAGTCAGCAATTCAATCATTTATCTGGTGTCTCAGAATCCATACCAGCTTTAGGATGGGTAGCTGTGGTAAGTATTGTATGAGGGAGGCATCATGTTGGGGGGGTATAAAACTTGACTCTTGAAATGCGAGGCCTGTGTTGAGAGGGGTTTGATTATGAACTTCTCAAGTACTGGACTGTTACCTAGGAAGTCTACAATGAGAGTGATTAGTATAAGTTGTTAGAAAATTGTTTCACTCACTGTCTGTGTAAAATACTTTAGATTAAGCTAAACAAAGTATTTTTGATATAGCCGTATGTATCTACAACAGTCTCGCAGATTTAGTTCCTGGGGCCAAGGTCAGCAAATGATCAAGAAAACCATTCTTTCAAGTGTGTGAAGCAGTAATAGACAGATTTAAACATTTGAACATGAAAACTAGATTGTATTAAACACGTATTCTCAATAGCAGTCACAATCACATTGGTACAATTATCATTATAAGTCATATTTTGCATCGATAATAGCTTGGAAATTTGTCCTCTTACGCATGTTGTGTCGCTTACTGGTTATTGTGCACAAGGTTACAAGATATTGCTCTGTACAATTTTGAAGCTATTTATAGTAAGGAATGCTATAATTTGTAATTCTGAATTCATGCACTTACAAAACACACCAGTTTAAAGTTATGTTTATGTTGTTTCCTAAATGCTATTGTCAACATTTAATGTCAGGAATGCGTTTACTTCTTACAGTAAATTGAAACTTTGGAACGAAACTATTGTAACTACATTGTTACCAAAATAGAGATACAGTTCTGTGCCTCCCAGTCCTTGTAATATGCATTCCTTTTTTCACTGCCTGCGACAGATATAGCCACGAGATTGCAGTATAACATTAACCGAGTGGAAATAGCAAGAAGCGCTATCTCATGAGTATTTGAACATACTCTATTTTTGCGTTTATTCAATTATCTGTGCTGACAAAATGTAATTTCACAGAAATATTTAGCTTAATGTACTCAACACTTCTAAGTCGATGCCAAGTTAAGGATTTTATGTTTCATATTACGAAATATTTGTATGTTGACATTTCACATTTGTTTGTTAGTGAGTAATTATTTTCGAATTATTGCATATTTATATTATTATGAAAGTCATCTTCAATATCACAGCATACTTAACACAATTAGCAAAACATAAATACCACACAACCTTCTTAATTGTGGTAATGGACTTTTCCACCTTTTGAGATGATTCAGTCCATTTTTGGCCTAGAGGTAGGTTAGGTGACTAAAAAGCAGACAAATTATGGAAAATGCAACATTTACCTCGCCTCAGATGGATTTTAAATTGTTATTTGCATCCTAATTGAAATGAAATAAAAACAGTTTTTTTGCTAATAAATTCAGGATATAATTCTATTTACTATAATTCTATAAAATTGTCTGCTTAATTGTTCCAGATTGCTTGAGAGTATTAATTTCTGTGTTTTTTTTGGGCTAATTTGTCCGAATTTCAATATCAGATAAGTACTTATTTTCCCATAATATGGAAATATTATTCTGTGTTAAATTCCCCTCTCACATCATTGGTAACATTGGTCGGTGATATCATTTATCTTATATTACTAACTTATTTACATATTGATACCTCATAAAGTTAATGAATGCAAAGTTTGGAAACAGGAATGTATGCATTTTATTTATATTTTGTCATCTGAACTATTTTTCTCTAACTTTCCCGCCAAGCCCTTTTCCCCCTGAAAAGGGCCCGCCACCAAGTTACAAACACACTGAATTGATTCTTTATCTTAGGAGTAACTTTGATGGATTATAATTATTACATTTCAAGTTTTTGTTACAAAGAATTATCAAGTATAGCAACTTACACAGTACAACCTCATTATGAAGACCATCTGTATATGGAACCCTTGAAAACTGGTCTTCTTATTGAGGTGGTCTTAATATTGTGATTGAAGAAAAAGCAAAATGGTGAATTCAGAAAAAGGACTTAAAAATTGTATACTTAATTTTGAAATGGTCTTAGCATTGAGGTGGTCTTTATATGAGGTGAGGTTCCTAATGCTGAGTTTTATTCTATTTGAAGGAGCCGACCCCTGGCCCCTATGTGAAGGACATGCAGGATGCCGGCCAGTTCTACACTAACCGGGTACTGAAGGATTATAAAGAAAAGTAAGTAGACCTCTGTCACATTCAGGTATTGATGGGAATCAAGCCTTGCACAGTCCTGTCAAAGGTTTCTGACAGAACCACTGGAATGCTGTATTGTGTTGTTCTCACAGCTGACCATTCCAAGGCTATACTCCTGCTTGCATCCATTACATATGTTTGTGTCTTGTTTCCATTTTGCCCTTGTTATTACTTTAATGTACATTGTATTACCTCCTTGCGCCCAAAATCTCTGAAGCACGTAGCACCGTGGCTGTGAATTTTAGTTTCTACATAGTGATAGTTTGATGTTTTGGTGACACTTTGAAAGACGAGAGCTTCTTCCTACGTGGACAGGTGTATTTCATGAATAAATGTGACCAATATTTAAAACTCTGAGCTTCATGCCCGATTTTGCAATCATGAAGTTTTGAATTTATTTATTTATGGATATTTTTGGTAGAAACATCTGTAAAACAGCATTGACTTTACCATAACATTAGGTCTCTGTCTATCAATGTTCCGCTGCAAAACTGTCGTAGCTCACAGTCGATAAAGCTGCAGATGCAGTAGTTTTGCACCAAACCTGCAAATAGCTCAAACACATTGTCTTCATTAGAATGACTTGTTTAGAAATCCATAAATCAGTTTGTATAAAAAGAACCTGCACCATACTGTCTTGTATTTTAAAAAACCTGCGCCATACTGTCTTCTGCAAGTATTAGTTTTTATGCAATAATGAAGAACACATCGTTTATCACAGCGAAGATTGTGTGGAATTTCGTCTTGTTCTTGTCCTATTAATTATCTTGTTAAGTCTCGTTTTTCTCATTAAAAGCTGCATTAATTGATAATAAGTTGGCGGTTTAAAAAGATGTTAGCATTTAAAGCTGCATTTTTTGTGCATGTAGATGATAATTGTCATATGATGTTCTAGATGCCTTCTTAGCTCACCTGAGCACATTGTCCATCCTTCAGTCCAATAATTAACTGTAGAGATTTTCAGGTTTCTGTCAATAAGGCTTTTATCTCTGTGCAGATTTGTTATATAATCATAAGACTGGTTAACCCAATTTTTTAGGCTGCTTAAAAAGGACCTCCTAGTGATACTTGTAATCATCTTTAATTTTTTTAAAATCCTTTAAAACTTTAAATTCTTTCTGAAAAACCTATAAAAACCTGTAATTTACTCTCCAATCCTCCAGAGTTTTTCGCTCTGTTTTTCACATCTTTTTGGGAGCAATGAATATTATATTTATATTGTATTATTCACTTGCGAGAACTGCAGTCTTATGATACTACTTGCATATAATATCATCTTGACTATTGTGAAAGCAGTCTCTGAGTGCCCAAGGAGGATCCTGTTGTGCTTGTGGCAGTGGGTGCACTGCGGGTCTGTCTTGGCTGCATTGATCCATCAAATTAGATGGTCAAAATTAGTCTTCATTTGCTCCTTATTTTTACAGAAATCTCCCCCAAAAAAACTTTGCTAAATTGCAACCTTTATAAATACCTTTATTTTCATTGAGGCCTGCTAGGAGACCTAGCTGTTAAAACATAGGAGGCATAGTGGTTTAAGTGTAGAGCACCTGACACCGGATCTGAAGGACTTGAGTTCGAATCTGACTTAGAGCAGGGTGTGATTACAAACTTAATACTTTCTAAATTTGGTGCATATACTGGTTAGATAATTAAGAAGCTGAAATTTAGAGTGATTAGTATAAGTTGTCAGAACTTGTTTCACAATCGTTATAAAAATAAATAAGTTTAAACTAACTGTAGGCACAAAAATTGAGTTTTATGCATGATAATTCAGGCGTTAACAAGCAGTCTTCATGATAACCCACTTGCCCGAAGCCCGGGACAAGTAAAATTACAGTTGGACAAGTAAACTATTTTGTCTGCCCGAACAGGCAAGTCGTCTTCGTGGTTCGGTCTGACTAGCTTTTATCCAAGCTGACGCAAAAATTGATGACGTAGTATGCAATACTTCGACTGGTTTTCATATTTTGTCAATTTTGTTTGTGTTAAAGCACTTCATCAACTAACGTTACCAGTCTTCATACCGATTTAACTAATCAAACCAACTATCACAACATCATGTTTCTTCGTTATTTTGACGGTTGGACAAGTGGAAATTGCAAGCTGTCTGCCCGAATGGGCAAGTCCTTCAAAAAAATTATTGTGAAGGCTGAACAAGTGTAAAGATGTTAACCTATTTACTTAACCTATTGTACTATTTTCACTCCGTGCTAATTGCCTTATGTACTGTAGATATGGTAATTTAGATGTAGGAAAAATTAAACTAATTTATAAAAATGATGCAAAGAAATAACTGTGTGGCTAAGTGAAAGAAAAGAATTCCGTGTCAAATTATCCTATCAGTATTTTGTGGACTTGTCGAAAAACTGACGTAACTTTATTCTGGTAAAGAAACAGTTACATGTTTTTGGCACCAAACCCTCGGTACATTGAGTTATATCCTGTTTGAGCGATTCTGAAATTTGTACGTAGATGAACCACGTTAATTATTATGTACTAATGTCAGATGTAGATTTTCTAGTTTTTTAATTTGATTAACAAATTGTTGCGCCATGAGAAGAATGAACTGTTGATGTTTTTTAAATCAGTTTCATCTTTTTTGTTATTAGAACACACATTTGTATTCGTTTTTATGGAAATCTCTATGTGCGTGGATTTCGTGCTAACAGGCCCTGTGTTCACTAAGGATACACTGATCTAGATCAAGCTCATCCCAAAATATATTTGCCATTTTCATAAAGCAACAGAATATTTTATCCTGTTCTTCTCATAGAAGAAAACAAATACACTGCCCTCCAAAAGTTCCTTCACACTTTGACAATTTCCCTATTGCAATTAATGTATTTTCATGTTCGTTTCACATGCAATAAAATCGAAAATGCTTTATAGCACAGCAATACTTTTCTGTAGAAGTATTTATTAATTTGTACTGAAACAAATTATCTTATTTTCTGATCAGATCAATCAGTTACAAACATACATTGGTTTCGGATGCAGGCCGATTGATGCTGCACATTGTTGATTCTTAACTATCCTTCACAGAAGTGGGATGAATAATTTTACTTCATGGTCATACACGTTATTTGAAATTCTGTAGAAAAAGTAACGAAAATTCAAAATATTCAAGTGTGAAGAAACTTTTGGATGGCAGTGTATATCTTAAAATCTTCCACTCATCATTGTGAAAACATTAAACCTTTTTGTTGAGAAATTAAATCATTATAATTAAGACTGAAACTGGTTGAGATCAAATTATAGGAAGATCAATTTTCAATATACAGTAATAATGAAATTATATACCTAAAATTCTTCTAATTAGTTTTAAATTATTAATCATAATATTGTTTCTAAATAAAGGATTTACTCAAGGGGATGTTAACTTGACAGGGATTTCTTCACTATAAAGTTATCTCAGAAAATGTAGATATTCCCAATGCTAAAAAAATGGTTTTTTCCCAATCCACACATTAAAATTCCTGCATTGCTACACTTTTTTCTTCTACTGTAAAATAATTTTGCTACCTTTTAAGCATTTTTAGACCATCTTTGGGACCCTTAAAAACTCAGGTCTTCTTATTGAGGTGGTCTTAATATTGAGTTTGAATAAAGAGCAAAACAGTGAAAATGGACTTCAAAATTGTGTTCTTAATTTTGAGGTGGTCTTATTTTTGAGGTGGTCTTTACATGAGTTTTAACTGTACTACAACCACACAATATGGGGCTTCATTTCGTGACCTTGAGATCAGGGGTCAAGATAATGATGTAAGTTTGTTCTCTGATATATCTTCCTGGATTGTTGACTCGGTCATTCATTATCACTTGTTTTGTGTTCACTTGATAGCACTTAGTGTTATAACAAATACACATCGTTAATAATTGCTAATTAGATGGGCCCTGTTTTGTCAACACCAATTTGCTTGATAGCATCATGCAGTTTTGCATGTTACAATAAAGTGTGACTTATACTGGACAGATTTTCTGATGAAGCTAATTTCTAGCTACATAATGTGTCACAGTCTACTACAGATTGTTACACAGTCTGGAATGCAGTTTGGCAGATTAAGGAGTAGAAGCTAAAATGGACTAACTGTATATTGAGAGTTCAGCGCTAGGATATCGTAACTCCTATGTAATTATATAGAAGTTGTGATAGTCTTGCACTGAACCCTCGAAATAAAAAAAAGTGCATACTCTCTCATGCTTTCAACCTGTCAAGGAAATATATGATTTCCTATTGTTTCAAGGTACCTTGCATTATATACCAACCAAAAGTTTGTAAGGTGTATCTGACGGAATGCTTTTATGTTTAATGCATTTAAAACTGGTATGTTTACTATCTTCTCCAGTTCCAGCTTGGCATTTTCCAGATTTCTAACTTATATAGTCTCAGCACTACTGAACATTTAGCAATTCCTGCGAATTTAGGAAAGAGGATCTAGGTCTTTGTTTCTAAATCTGAGTTTGACAACCAGTCTCAAAACTCTGGCATCTGATTGGTTAGTTCAAACACAGTCTTTGAATTGACCAATGGCGAAGCTACATTCTATGGCTGGTTTCCAAACTCAGTGTTTTCACCCTGGATTCACAGGGAAAGTGTCAGGAGCCAAACTGTTTCTGATTCATGTCTGGCTATTTTTTCTTAAAAATTAAATGGACTGTCAGTTAAATATGCACGAAGTGACTCACAAAGAATTGTACTAAGTGGTTAAAAAATCTTGACTAGACTATTTTGTATGTTTGGAAAATCACTGGTTTATGAGTCTTCATGCATTGACTGCTTAATAACTGCAGAAGTAGCAAAAAACAAACTTTTCCAATCAAAGCTGTAATATTTACTTAGCATTGTTTGTTTATTGTTGAAATTTTGTGGAGGAATTTTTTTGGTCATAAATAATGAAAATATGTGGAAAACATATTTTAAGCGACTAAAGGAATGAGAGGGAAGCACATCTATCTGCATCTTCATGTATTTGCAGATAGTCTTGTTTTACTTCCAACATTCGAAATATATTACTGCTGTTGAAATTGATAAGATTTCGGTTATGCTCAAAAAATTGTAATGAACAAAAACTGGTATGACTAAAACAACATTGAACACATTAACCATACTTGAATGAATGACTCAAACTGGATGATGTGGCCAACATATTGGTGCATTCAGCCCTTGTACTGTTCTATGGTGTTATGTTGTTATATTGATCGTACCGAACGTTTGTGTAGAGTTGACTGTTTAGTAGTGATGGCACGATTTTTCGAAAATAATAGAAAAATCGTCGCTGGACATCCGACGTCGGCGACAATCCAAAGGTTGTGAGTTCAAGTTACGTTGTGGGCAAGATTCATACGCAGACATCACATATATTACTTGCATTTAAATCAAGTACAGGTTCGAGACCCATCATTAAGTCACTGAGAGACATTTATATAAATGTTACGACCGCAAAAAATTGTTTCAAAATCAATGTAAAATAAATAATTTTATACTAAATGTACACTGAAAAAAATAACTTGCTTTCTAAATTTCATAGTGGTAATGGAAAACTTAAAATCCTTCACAAAGAAACCTTGAAAGCTATCCTTCACAAAGACAAATTTGAGAACCTGATTAAGTCTCAAAAATATGTTTATTATTCTCCTATCTACTGAAATCAAGTAACCGTTGAGTGTTTTTAGGAGACATAAAATCAATCAATGAAGTCATTTAAGTTGGGGTATAATCTAAATTACATACATTTTTACCTTTCTCTAATTATGTACAACCCAGCCACTGACATAGTTAATAAATAAATTCACGTTTCATAGCAATTTTATGTTGTTATAAATGGAGAATGAAACATTTCAAACAATATAAACTGAGGAGTTTTTGCCTACGTTTTGTCTCCCTGAAGGAATTAAGACATTTTAAAATGGGCAGACGTATTGTTTGGGTTGGAGCTAATTGTCTGAGATGAGGTTTTTATTTGTTTTCAATGTTTCTTGGAGAAGTTTAAGTGTTAAAAGTTCACATTAGAAATGATATTTTTTGCCTGTAGGGTCTGTAGCAGCTGATCTGAGCTTTTGTTGATTTTAGAGAGCAATGATATTAAACACCGGGGTAAAAGTATAAAAGGCAGAGAGGCACAGAAAATGTCTACTTTCCAGTTGAATACAGTACTGAGAACAACAGAAATCTACAAGATTTTTTCTAAATATCTTAAGTTTCGTTAAACCTTTCCCTTTGAAATTTGGTACAAGTGTTTTCTAGCATATAGTAATCAAATATGTAAAACTTCACTAATTTATGTTTAGTAATTATTGTGTTTCAGAAAAAAATATTTTATTGTCTGCTAAAAATTCAAATTTACCTCCAACTGCTAAAGCCAGCCCACATAAAGGTCACGACCTCCCTCTCAGCGAATTACAGAGCAGATTAGTTTGCATGTGTACATAGTTTATCTGTTTTATAACATACATAATGTCACTATCAGATTCCTATTTAATTTATAAAATGAAAATAAACATATAATTTAAATAAATATTTTAAATAATGGTTGAATATTTAGCTACAATATTATGTACCAAACACTTCTATAAGATTCAAAAATATCAGATTGTTTCTGTATAAACACACCTGTGGTTCTGTTTACTAGAGATTATGTTTCAGTATTATCATCCATCGGTCAGATAAGCCCAACCTACTCTCTATATATGCTTAATGGCTTTACTACCGCTGTATCAGCCAGGTAGAACCCGGCCTTTAAACTGTGAAATCAGTCCTGTTCACAAATGCCTGGTGGTATTTTGGTTCAGTTGCAATCGAATACACTTTAGGTGTTTTAAGTTATAGAAATCTCGAGTTCCTGACTCCCTTTTCTTTCTGGGGACTCCCATTTTCAACTTACTGTGCATCCCTGGGACCCATAATATAAACTTTCGTCAAGTATAAACTGCATATACGGAACCCTGCAAATTTACTAATGACCCCTAATTTATCAAACACGAGGGTCTGAGGACCCCTAGCTGAAAAATCATGGGGAAAACCCAGTATTATCATAGAGCTTTGTTAGCAAGTAAACTTATCAAGACTGATGTTGAAAATCTGTCCATTCTTGTATTCAGTCTGTCTGTCTGTCTGTCTGTCCGGGCAAACATTTTAGGGTTTACGGGTTTACTGACATTGGAGTTAGGGCCCTTTTTGTTTGGTTTTCGGTTTTCTGTATGAAAACCACATAAAATCACCTGTTTAGGGGCTAGTTTTTAAAGAAGGAAAAACCACCTAAACCATAAATGTCCATCCGTTTATGAATGCCTGACATTAGCGTTAGGGGCTTCTTTTGTTCTGTTTGCTATGTGAAAACCATTTTAAATAAACTGCTTTTAATCCTAAATGTTGGAATTCCTGCCTTCTATCCCACACATTGTATAGGTGATGTTTACATAACATAGTTCTTTGACCAAATTTGAGAAGAAACCATGGTGATTTACCTAATTACAATTATACCCCCTCCATCCCCCCCCCCCCTGTCTTACCCCAGTCTGAGATCGAAGTTGTCAATTGCGTGTGAAAGATCTTTGAGGTAACCCAGGAACACCGGTTTGTTCCATTGACTGGCAGATATCTGATACTATTGTAAACCTCCCAATCATACTAGCGTTTTGATTCAATTTCTACTAATAGATTTGATGCTATAGATACATCGTTGCCAAAAGGTCTCGAATTCCAATTTTCTGTCAGAAATGTGTATTTGCATCTGCCCAACTCCTAACGACATTTTTACACTTTTTTGCCAGAAATAAGGGAATTTGGTACCAATAAAGACCAATGATTGTTTGTTTGTAAAATTAGAAACATCTTCCCTGATGCATAAAACGTCAGAAGTCAGAATGTACGGAAACAAAATCAGTCATAAAATGAGGAACTGTAGAAAATATGCTGATGTATGAGTAGTAAACAAGAGAAGTAATGCTTTGAAGAAATTATTTGTCCATATGAAAGCTGCTAAACTCGTTATTGTCCATAAAGTGATGATTGATTGGTTAAGGTTGTAGGATACCCCCATTTTAGTGATATACATTGTATGTTAGTTCGTATTCAAGACAAAAAAAAAGTGAATTTGCCAAACTTTCGAACATTTTCTGAAATCTGTTTTGGGGGTGTATAATTGTTCCTACATGTACTGTAAGTTCTCATTCAATTGTAAGTGCAGAAAACCACATTGTAACTATAATATAATAAATAAATTTTATTAGTATCAAATATATTATTTATTGATTAATTAGTTAATTGATTGATTAATTGATTGTTGGATTGATTAGTTAATTTATAAATTAATTTTGTTTTCTTTTTTATTCTTTATCATAATTATTATTTAAAATTATGATTATTATTTTGCTACTATGTTTTATTTATTATTATTATGTAGAAGTAATAGTATAATAGAGTTTGTATGATGGCAGGTCAGTCTTGTTTTGTACAAATAGAGTATTTTATAAATGCTCTACTTGATAAAGATGGAACTTCTGTGTTGGGTGGGCTCCTCCTTAAAATGGTCCACGTACGACAGTAAGGAATATAACTGTTTGGTTAAACAATTAATACTAATTGAACCTTAAGCTCTAAAACATCATCGTTATGCCCATTATCACCTGATGGTGGAGAGGAGAAAAGCCATTTCTAGAATATGGTAAATATAATGTTTCTGTTGACATGAAAAAATGTTATGATCTTAACATGTCTCGAAGGTCCAATGACCCTAATTTATCATGGCTTTTGAACAATAATGGGTTAAAGATGGCAGGCAAGTTGAGAGAGCTTGTAACATTAAAAGAACATTTATAAGATATAAAATAGAAATTTTTTTTTACATTTGCCTTTGATTGAGTCAACTTGATATTCTTTATTTGAATGGGTATAACATCTAGAGTATAGAGTGTAGACCATTTCTGTTTGCTAATTTCCATGACTGGTGACTATTTGTCCAACAGCAACAAAGCAATTTAAATAAATCTTGATATAATCCAGTCAGTTCAGTCACTCACACAATCAATCAATCAATCAATCAATCAATCAATCAATCAATCAATCAATCAATCAATCAATCAATCAATCAATCAATCAGCCAAATAGATGATTATAAGTATTTTTGTTGTATTTTCAGAGATCAGACACATGTTGATTGGACAAAAGCTTGGAATGGTAGCTTACGTGAGTTGATAGCTTACATCAAGGAAAGTCACACCACTGGCGTGTCCTGGAATGCCCAGGTTTGTAAAATAGCATTTAGTTTGTGTCACTGCTAGCAGTCTTACTTGTTGCTAACTTGGATCTGTATAAACAAAAGTTCAGTTCAAAAGGCTTATAATGTATGTACCCTATAACCTCCTCAAGTGCCTTATGTTTATTGATTGTTGTTTTCCCGGAGGTCTGCGTGGGGAGGCATTGTCTGATGTATGTGGAGTTCCCTGTAGCTACTTATTCTCTCTCTTTTATAAAGTCTTCCAACTTGATTCTTACACTGTCAGTTATCTACTTTATAATGAAGTTTGATCAGAATAGACTGAAGTTAAATATGTTTATAAACATAGCAATATTTTTGATGTCACAATCTTTTTAGTGAAGTTTGATTGGAATAGACAGAAGTTTAAAATGTTTATAATCTTAGCATAGTTTTATGATGTTGCAATGTTTTATCACATATTGACGTGTAACAGTCACACATTTATGAACTATGTCATTCATTAAATTTCATTTTGCCTTAAATATGGGTGACTAGATAAACTACACGAAATACTAAAATATTGAGTAACATTTATATTTATTTTTGTTCCAAAATGTTAATTTTATGTGAAAGTTTTCATGAAGTTGGGTGACTAAAATGAAAAATGAATATTGACATAAGATAGTGCAGACCTCCATGTAGATGCATTGGGAATTAAGAAATTAATCATTATCCATTTAAGATCCATTTAAGATACACTCGACAAACTATCCATGTGCACTACAAGATTTAAACTTTCAATTCACTACTTTACACAAAAGAAATTGTGCTAGCACTAGGCATGGTAACACTTCAAGAGTTATTGCTCCTGTGCCCTTCCCATTGTCAGCCATGCTGTCATTTCAACCTTAGGGTATGACATGGTTGTATTGTTAATGTAGATAGATATAGTTATTTGCGCATTGAACACTGAAAATTATTTTTTACAAAGCAGCAATAATCATTTTTACAGTAATAAGCAGCGTGACAAATGGCGAGAAAGCGTGTAACTTAGATTTGTGAATTTTAGAAATTTCATTTTTTCGAGATATAAATCATGTTTTTGTTTATTTGTTTTCTAAATAGGCATAAAAGATTACAGACATTTTACATGCGTTATTTTACATGCGTTCTCGGGAGAGACAGTGTATGCAACCACAAAATTAAGGCATATATTACATATAACAATTATAAACCAAAATATTTAAGCCGAAATAGTATGACATAGAATTATTATAATGCAATACAACATATCGTTGAGCCATAAACTGCTATAATAACAAATCTATGAAGTTTGTTCTAAGATCCCTGAAACTACTATCTATATTTTCTGGGTTTGTGTGATAATGTTGTAAATTCACTTTCGGTTAAGAAACATTTACAATAATTTTGCGGTGAAGTTTATTATTCATTTTGTGCTTGAAATTATGACTTGCTAAGTGTGAAAACTGCTAGTACTTGAAATAATGTCGATAGGAAATTTCCTGTTTTATTGTATTATTTTCCCTGGAAATCTTGAAAGCTATATATCTGTATGCATTAATTATGATATGTACGGCAAATTTCAGCAAATTTTCACCAATTTTACTTCGGGGAATGAACATAAATCATCTGACTTTTCACGGAATTTAGTTATCATCATGTCATTGTTGGTTATAATTCTGTCACACTAAAACCTGGCAAGATGGAAAAGGAAATATCTCTAAAGAACCTCTATATAATTGTATACTGGCTTCTGTTGGTATATTTGTATTAGAAACCCGTTAAAATGCAATCAACTAATTGATGAGATCAAATGAGACCGAGTTGGGGATTGACAGCAAGACTAATCTATCTTCTTCCATATTTATGTACAGATGTACTAGTTCCGCTTTCATCCCTTGAAAATATTAATCACTTGTGTGCGGAATAGTTTTATTGTTATTTTATGCAGCATAGCTATCATGATTCAATTAAAATGGTGTCATATTGGTTTCTGAATTCATAAATTTGTTCATGTTTTGCTTTGAATACTAATTATCGAGATGGAATGTAACAATTAAAATGTATGCACGGAATGTACAGAATTTAACAATAATTGTCTTAAATCCACAATAATCATCAAAATTTAATATCATTGTTTGTATCATTATGCCCTTGCCATTTGAAGAATGCCGTGGGTGGCATAAAGATCCCCTGTCCATGCCTCTTGTCAGTGCCAAAAATTGCTTATAGATTCAATTCATATTGGGCATATAAGCAATTAAGGCAATACAATATAGGTCAAGTTCAATCTTGGTTACAATCCATCAAGTTTTGGATGAGTTATGGCCCTATATCGACTTTTAACAATTGGTTTCTGATCAGCAACTTGTGAAAAGCTCACAGCTGAGACATGTCATGTGAAAACATCTAGTTTTTACTTGATTGAATACTTGAAACTGCTTTCTATTGTTGTTAACTTACCGTATATCTGCAGCATATAGGGGGAGGGTGACCGTAAACAGTCTGCGTATATCTGCAGCATATAGGGGGAGGGTGACCTTAAACAGTCTGCGTATATCTGCAGCATATAGGGGGAGGGTGACCGTAAACAGTCTGCGTATATCTGCAGCATATAGGGAGAGGGTGACCGTAAACAGTCTGCGTATATCTGCAGCATATAGGGGGAGGGTGACCGTAAACAGTCTGCGTATATCTGCAGCATATAGGGGGAGGGTGACCGTAAACAGTCTGCGTATATCTGCAGCATATAGGGGGAGGGTGACCGTAAACAGTCTGCGTATATCTGCAGCATATAGGGGGAGGGTGACCGTAAACAGTCTGCGTATATCTGCAGCATATAGGGGGAGGGTGACCGTAAACAGTCAGCATGTACAGTACAACTTCAGTAAGTCAACTTTCTTTGAGAGTATAAATTGATACTGGAGTTGAGATTGGGTTTATTACTGAAGAGAGGTCCACTCTGCTGAGTGAATGAAGAGGCAGGTTGACTTGAGTAAACTGGTCTGATATGTAGTGTGATCAGATCTTCATTGTAACCAAGTGTCATAATATCTTATAATTTTTGCTGAACAGGAATTGAGAATCAGTCGCCCAGTGTATCGAGGGTTCTGCACAGGTCGATTAATTTTGTAAATCAGTTTTTAGTGAAGGAACAGTAACAATGTTATGTTATGTTATGTATGTTTTTATACCAAACCCAGGATATAGACATGAACAAATTTAGGAGCCAGATTTCAATAAAACTACTTAGTAGTCAGTGAAAGTATAGTCAAGATAGAGGCCCCTTAGATATTTCTTGAGAAATAGCATTCAAGTCATTGTTCATAAAATGTTCTTACATTTTGCACATTATTTTAAAGTAAATACCGTAATTATGCCATTATGTTTTGTATGACGTACGTCCTATACAGTAGAAACATTGTTTTTTTGTGTTCTGGAATGAAACATATTTGGATTATCTATGCCTCAGACTGTAAATCACTATATCATTGTGAATGTCTAATTTTGGAAAATTTCACAATTTTTTCCAAGGAGTATCCAAAATTGTTGTGAATGTGAAGCTCAAGGTTACAGGCAATTCAAAATACCAGTATCTGAATCTGTAAACTGAATCCCTATCTGAAAACTTGTTTTTTTAACACAACATCAATTGAAGACTTGCAGCAAACTAATATCACAAAGGTACAAAGTGGCTGATTTCTCTTGTGAATTCCAAGTGGTATACAGTATGAAGTGGATAGCTTACAAAAACATAACATGTTCGCATTATGACTCAAGAAAATCGGGTTTGCTTCTTAAATTTTCCCATCTTTTAATTTGTTTGTGAAGGCAATTCTACCTGACAAGTGTCATAAACTTCATCTACATTTTGACAATGCAATATTTATCATTTTGTCGGCTAGAATTATCAATGCAGATGTTATGGTTTGAAACTGATGTATTCTTTAAGGCCAAGCCGGTATGCTTCTTGTTATTGGTGTTGGTGTATTTTTTTTACTGTCTTAGTATAGGTGTTGGAATATTTGGAATGAGTCAAAACTACACATATTTTTTAGTCCTGTTTTCACTTCCTATTATTATGAAGCCAGCCCGGGTTGCTCAGTTAGTAGAGCACTTGACTGTCACTCGGAAGATCCGGGTTTGCATCCCATGTTGCCCCTGTGAAAAAGGTTCATGAAGTTCATGAAATTATTCATGAATATGTTTTTGAGTTTTGCAAGAGTTAAAGCCCTTGTATTACAGGAATATTGTAGAGATAATTACTCAAGACTTACGGCTCTTAGAATATTTGAGTGTCAAGCTACAGCCCTTAGTTGTTTAGAATATTGTATAGATAGTTATGTGAGAGTTACAGCACTTAGTTGTGAATGTTGTATTGATAGTTATGCGAGAGTTACAGCCCTTGGATTATTAAAATATTGTAAAATAATGTGAGAGTTACCGCCCTTAGATAATAAGAATATGGTATAGATTATTACGCAAGACTTAGAGCCCTTAGAATATTAGAATTCTGTAAACATAGATGGATTCTTAATAATCATATCACACAATCTCATGCATGGTAATTATGGTACTATTATATTTTACAATCAAATTTTATGATTTCAAAATGCCATAAAGGCAGTTTGTTCCCCTGAGGAGAATTCCTCCTTCTAGTATGTAATCCAGTTTACCGGATTTTATATTTGTATAGCATTGAACTTATTAATATTTATGCAGAATTAAGTACGCACATGATATTCAATGATTATATATCCACAATCAAACTCGTATTATTGGTCGTTTTTATGATTTATTTGTAAAATGCTCACACCTTTATTGTTGGTTGGCAGCTGTTAATGCAAATGACTAATTTATATCTATGATTCTTGGAAGTTTTGTTTTATAGAATTTACTGTTTGCCAATTAGTGAATATAATGTTAACAATTTTTATTGCAATTTGCTGATTTACCGCAGTGGAATGCTGAGCTATTGGCATAAAAGTATTGCTATAATTTGTCCATATTGTATCCTTCTATAATAATTGTCAGAAAAGTGATCAGTTATCTCCCTTTGTGGTCTGGCTTGTATTTCATATGCAGTCTTGGAAAAAGCTATTACTTCAGAATTTGTTCCAAAAATTAGTATTTGTCATAGGTGGGCCGTGTTTGGAGAGGTATTGAATTGATTATTCTAATGAACTAATACAGTTGAGTATTAGAAGGATTTGGTGTTGATGGATGTAGTTTGTATTGCAACACGACAGTGATATAGTCACTGGCATCAGTTTAAGCATCAGGACTTGCTACATTCTTGCTTACAAAAGCTGCATTTTGGCAACTTCTGGGCTATCTAAATGATGTTCAAATGATACGTGATGGCCTCCATGTTCAAGTTGTTAAGGTCTAGTACTTTGCACAGTACTTCTACATTTAAATGTTTTCACATTAAAAAGAGAAGAACTGTGCACAGTATTCAATTGCTTTAAGAAAATGGCAAATATTTTCTTGATCAACTTAATCTAGATCAGTTGATCCTTTGTTAACACCGGGTGTCCACTTAGGGTCTTCCTCTACTCCAGTCACTGGAACAGTCACTACATGACCCCATCTGTTTATGTGACTTAGAGCTTCATTACAAAAAGTATGCTACAATTTTGTGAGATTGTTCACTGGTATTTCCCAGTTATTTGTATTGGTGATATTTGTCTGTTTTTAGACCATATTCAATAATTATAAAGTGTTAATGTCCATTAGCATAATGTTGATTGTGTTAAACTGTCAGGGTAATGGAGAAAACCTATGATCTCACAGGAATAACAGGATCAGTATGCTGATAGATTGCCGTAAGGCCAAGCTGAAGATATGTTAGGGACACCGTAGTCCTGTTCATAAAAATCCCAAAAACTGCTCTGTACTCATTACTCAACATGTGTGAAAATCCCACAAACTACTCTGTACTCATTACTCCACATGTGTGAAAATCCCACAAACTACTATGTACTCATTACTCAACATGTGTGAAAATCCCACAAACTACTCTGTACTCATTACTCAACATGTGTGAAAATCCCACAAACTACGCTGTACTCATTACTCAACATGTGTGAAAGTCCCACAAACTACTTTGTACTCATTACTCAACATGTGTGAAAATCCCACAAACTACTCTGTACTCATTACTCAATATGTGTGAAAATCCCACAAACTACTCTGTACTCCTTACTCAACATGTGTGAAAGTCCCACAAACTACTCTGTACTCATTACTCAACATGTGTGAAAATCCCACAAACTACTATGTACTCCTTACTCAACATGTGTGAAAATCCCACAAACTACTATGTACTCCTTACTCAACATGTGTGAAAATCCCACAAACTACTCTGTACTCATTACTCAACATGTGTGAAAGTCCCACAAACTACTTTGTACTCATTACTCAACATGTGTGAAAATCCCACAAACTACTCTGTACTCATTACTCAACATGTGTGAAAGTCCCACAAACTACTTTCCCCAGTAAAAAATTCAGTGGAATACCACCGGTATACCACCGGTATACCACTGGAATACCACTGGTAATTCAGTGGAATACCGGCGGTAAATTTCTCTGGTATTCCACCAAAGTTTACCGCAGGTATTCCAGTGGTATACCAGAGAAATTTACCAGTGGTATTCCAGTGGAATACCGGCGGTAAACTTTGGTGGAATACCAGAGAAATTTACCGCCGGTATTCCACTGAATTACCAGTGGTATTCCAGTGGTATACCGGCGGTAAACTTTCAGTGGAATACCAGATATTTTTACCGCCGGTATTCCACTGAACGTTTAACGCTGGTATTCCAGTGGTATACCAGCAGTAAATTTCTCTGGTATACCACTGGAATACCAGCGTTAAACTTTCAGTGGTATTCCACTGGAGTACCAGAGAAATTTACCACTGGTATACAACTGAAATATTGACAGAATCTGCAAATATTCCTAGCATAATGAGTTAAAACAACAGAACAAACTTGTGACCTGATTAATCTTGTGATTGCTTATTCAAACAACAAAAGTATACTATTTTACCCCATAGGAAGGGCAACACTTATACTATATCCATCTGTCTTCCAGAATAACAAAATAATTACATTTTAAAAATAAACTAACACATCCTCACAGGTAGTCACTTAGGACTTTTCCAGGACAATCTCCCTAGAGGTGGTAAGAATAACAACCACTTAAAATTGGTGGGGATCAAAATCTGAATACAATTCTGGTGACTGATGGTCACTTTTTTCGACTGTCATTCCTATCCAGCAGGGAGATTTTCCTCGAGGTATGAAAAAGTGACAAAACAGACTCAAGAATAGAAGTAAATATTTTACATATTTGTGATAAAGCTGACTCAATATAGCATACACACATAATTATCCTAGTTAACAAAATAAGATAAATCATTGTTTAACAATTTTACCTAAAAATAATTAATTTTACACATACTTTCATATGATCAGAACGTCACAACTGGCAATTAAATATTAATCAAACTACATCATGAACAAAAATACTTGGTACTTAAAATGCAATGGTGACAATAATAAACACATTTTGTAAGAACACACCCAATGACCCATGTGACCATTACTGAAAACTGAAATTCTTAGAGAATTTAAAATGATACATTATTAAACAATAGAATTACAAATTCACACTTGAACTATTTCCATAATTCAGTAGATCTTTCTGTGAAGTCCATCCACGCACTCCACAAATTTCTTTCTTCCATGGTATAAGTTGAACAAAATTAAATGCATTGAAGAGAATGTGTGTAACCTAATGAGAGTTAAGAAACAAAGGTTTTTTGAAAGTCATTGGTGATTTTAACATCACCACACCAACATTTTTTCATCACCACACCAACATGTTTTTGCAGTGTCATCAACGGAAAACACTATGGGTAGATGCACCAATCTCTTCCTAGCTACCACAAAACCTCCAAGACTTTAAACAACCAGGGTGTTTTTGACACATCTTTATTATTATCACCTCGTGAGTTATACAATTGTCTGAAATATAAAACATAAATTTACTTCTAACTTGAGAAGATACAAACAACATATTGAACAAATCACATTAAAACTAGATGCCAAACCAAAGAATAAACAATTTGGTAAAAATTAACGACTTCTCTGTTAATAAATCACAACTGTAAGTAAACCTTGACAAGATCAAAAGCGGAATGCATAAAATTGCTCTACACATTAAATTATTGTCATCATAATTAATTCTCAATGTTAGGAAATAAAAGAATGACGCCAGTAACCGTTTAGGAATGCTACGGGGCGAACTGACTTGAGTACGAATCAACCATTCCTCACGTAAGTGCAGACTTAGAACACGTATTTTAAATGATTTTCTTGAAACTGGTACTGTACTTTAGCTCTTATTTACTCATGCAATCGTATGGAATTAATTACGATAAATGCCAGCAACCACAACACCCGATTCAACAGTTTTCAAGCTAGCATGAGTGATTCATTCGAAAAAATGGACGGTTACGCAGCGTTCTTTTGTCGTTTTGGTCGGGGAAATAACAGTCTGAAATTCGCCGCTGCCACCAATGTTATTTATCCGACAGTGTTCAAACAAGCATACAGTTACACTTACCTGCACCATTGGTAGGTTTTATTTGTTCTGCGGAACCTTTTATTAGGTATTATCGTCAATTTCAGAACAGCCATCGGCGGGCAATTCTCCCGCTTCTCTCACCAAATGTAAACACGCCGGGTTTAAAAGTAAGTAATACCGGTCCCGACCAAATACGGTACGCAGTTCTTTGACGTACGACATATATACGCGTTTACGAGGATGAGATGTTATTCGGATCATTCTTGAGTATTAAATACAACAACTGATTATTCCACGTAAAATTTTGCAACAAATAATAAATTTAATGTCTGAAAAAGTCCGTCAGTGTTTTTGAGAAATTATCATAAACGTCTGAATAGTTAATATTTAATTCAGAAATATTCAGCAAATGTACAAAAAATGTCCGTCCCGTAAAGTTTGATTCAGAAATATACAGTTTGAATACACAGGTTAACAGTTTCAAAAGGCACTACACTCCCCCCATTTTTATCAGAAAAATTCAAACATTTTTTTTCATGAGGGATGCCATTTGGATTATTGCTTACCAGTGGTATTCCACTGGTGTTACACTGGAATTCCAGTGAATTTTTGTTTACCACTGGAATGCAGTGGTATTCCACTGGAATTCCAGTGGATTTATGTTTACCACTGGAATGCAGTGGAATTCCAGTGGAATCCAGTGGAATTCCAGTGGAATTATGCTTACCACTGGAATGCAGTGGTATTCCACTGACTTTTTTACTGGGGTTGTACTCATTACTCAACATGTGTGAAAATCCCACAAACTACTCTGTACTCATTACTCAATATGTGTGAAAATCCCACAAACTACTCTGTACTCATTACTCAATATGTGTGAAAATCCCACAAACTACTCTGTACTCATTACTCAACATGTGTGAAAATCCCACAAACTACTCTGTACTCATTACTCAATATGTGTGAAAATCCCACAAACTACTCTGTACTCATTACTCAATATGTGTGAAAATCCCACAAACTACTCTGTACTCATTACTCAATATGTGTGAAAATTAAAAGAAATAGGAATGAGAATCTGCTCTATTTAGGAAATGTGCAAATATAATGATTTTATTAAGGGATTTATGGTGTTACCTCTGTCTTGTATCACTGAGCATTTTCCCCCCTGAACACCCAGAGAAGTCTATTATGTATTAGTTTCCTTTCAATTTGTGCTGAAACTCATTTTTAATGTTGTACACTTTCCAAGTGGATCAGCAATACTGAGTGACTGTCCCTTGTTACAATTCTGTTGAGTGATAATTTTATGTAAAGCCACAACATTGCATAAACTGTGCACTCTCTATCATGTGACACTCTTGAACAATGACATTGCATAAACTGTGCACTCCCTATCATGTGACACTCTTGAACAATGACCTTGCATAAACTGTGCACTCTCTACCATGTGACACTCTATAACAATGACCTGTCTTCAACAACAGTAAAAAAACTCCTGTAGTAAGAATTTACCATCAATTTGATCTCTCTAGAGCAACAATCGCTCAACAACGGCCCAAAAGAGTGTCTCCTGAATTTTCTCTGTGCAGGAATAATTCTTGCCTCGGATTGTCACTGATGTACCAGGATTTGAACTACACAGTGGAAATGAACAGCATAGCCGTGAGTTTAAGTTAGTGGGGAGGCACATGATCGAGGCTATTGGAGTTTGAGATGGCCTCTCCGAAGAAAAAGCAGAAAATTTATGCATTCTCATACTATGTGTCACCTGATATATTGTATGTATTAGTGCACATGTATACATATGCCTGGATAATGTAGGAGATAATGAGACCATTGACTTGTTAATTACATGCATTTGGCCTTTATCTCCTCCTATATTGTCATGTATTGTTCCCATGTACCTGGAAGTTCTTCCATCTAAGGATAATGTTGATTGGTCCTACTGTACTCCAGTAATTGATGGGAGTTTCTTGAATTAGCAAATAATTAGCAATTAGTGAGATAAAGGTCACATCTAAAGTAATTAAGGAAATTATAATAGAACTTGATTTCATGCTTCTAAGAGTTAACATCTGGTTAAGAGTTAACAATCATTAAACACATTTTTCTGCACACCATATTGCTGTGCCCAAGACATCCTCTTCAGTGCAGCTTACCCAGCTAGCTCAGTTGATTCCCGGGTTGGGCAGGTTATGTTCTTCCATGACCTTGACTATGGTCATGTCCTCTGCATTTGGAGAAGATGTTAGTTGCTTGCAGAAGAGAGAATTCGTACTTGTTGATACTTAAATCCAGGAAAGTGGTTAGGTCAACTGGCTGCAGATGTTACCTAGAAAATGATTTTGAAACCGTCTCTCCCTTCCAAACATCGTTGGTGGCAGATTGATGTGATGACCTTATAGAATGGCTCTGATAACATGGTGTTAATCATTAAGCAATTCCCGGGTATGAGCTGTTAAATTGTGTTATGGTATGCACCATTGCTGCTCCTTCTCTGAAGTCATTGGTCTTACTGGTAATGATAATATCATGCAGGCATTATTAAATCTTGGTAATAATCAGTCATACATAGGAACACTCGTTATAATGGATTGGAAATTAAATCAGGCATTCTTTGTTTTGTCTTAATTGGCTTTCATTATGCCAGACGTTAAATCCCCTTTATTTTTGTCGTGTTTGGTACATACTGTTGCAATTTGCGTTCCCTTTCATCTGCGTAATCAACTTACTGTTACAGTTTGACTTGTATCATTTCTTCCAGCTTCTGTTCATCACTTTACTGCGAGTTTTATTATGCTCCCACAAAAAAATAGGGGGTATTTATTGTCATTTATAGCTTTGATCAGTCTTCCTCATTTCTATTACTTAGTCTCATTGCAGAACATTACACAAACATTTCAGCACAGTCAGTCAAAAGTCCTCATGTATATTTATTGAAAAATTTGCATAACTTTTGATTTTTATTCCACAAGTCTTTTCAGTAATTTTGCGATGCCTTTTGGCCACAATAAACTTTCCATATCCTGGTCAAAAGTGCCTACCTAACATGTCTATTTATCATAGCTTCTGGATACAATTCCTTTGCTGATTTTATTTGCAGTAAGTTGTAATATTTATGATTCTAATTGACCGAACTATCAAAAAAACGTTGAATCTGTCAAAATCATGTTGATTGATTCAGATCTATTTGTCATTATAAGTGGAGTGAAGGTTTGCAATATATAAATGTAAAGATATGGTCAGCTCTTTAGACCAGTGTGTATGCAGGGATATGTAGGTAGTTGGTATTTGTACACCTTTAACTAATTATACATTAAAATTTCAAATAAAATTAAACTAATATTAGACATAAAGTCATGTTTCGAGGAACACGAAAAATCGGTCAATGGCACTACATGCATTCGAACCCGGGGTCTACAGATTGCCGGTCCGTTATGCTAACCACAGTCATGAATTGATGGCATTCTATGGTAATGGATTATGAAAGGTAACCAAAGATGAAGCAGTGGTAGACTGACTTTCAGCAAGGATTTACGTATGCTGTCGTATTATTGTTATCAATGTTGATTACACAAGCAAGGAGAAACAAACATATTGTGCTGAGAGAAGCAAAAAATTCACATGTTCTGCTGCAGATAATATTTCATGTCTAAAATATTACCATGCTGTGCGCATCACTCTTTTAAGCCATTTCGCGCAAACTTCAAACTCGGCAAGACATGTTATGAAATCCCAAGCAGCATTTTTGCCCTTCATTGCTCATCTGAAAACACAGTAGGATGCATTCTGGCAAAAGTATTGCCAGTAAAACATTGGAATTACCTTTTTCTAGATCAGCAGAATTAGGAGCTCTTATTTATTTCAGGCCAAGGTTTACCTTTGACTGCACTCTCCAAACTTTGGAGAACAAAATAGATCTCCTGATATAATTGTTCTGACAGCTCTTTGTTCTATTTGGAGATAAACTGAACGTTTCGAACAAAAATCCTCTCTATATCTTGTTCAGATCTTTCAGTTTGTTTAAAATGGCAGCCACATCTTTTTTTGGACTGGTTCTGTGATTTTAACCTGAAGTGACATGATTTTAATGAAGTGCATACCAGTCTGAAAATGAGATAAATTGAGACAAACAAGTATTTTTGTTTATTTTTGTATCAAACTGAACAATTCAGCCTGTACCATTATCTTTAAATTGTAATGAGAATTTCAGTGGATGAAGGGACTGATGTCTTAAAACAGGTGCATAACGGTGTAGCACAGACTCTGTACTAGAGACTGCTTCAACAAGACTTTGTTTGCAATATACAACTATTTCTCCTGCAAAAACTGACATCATTCTGTATTGTTTGATTTAGATAGATGGTAATCTATGGTAGCAGGATCTGTGATAACAGGTGTATTATATACCAGTAATAGGTTTTCACTTCTTAAACCTTACATTTAGAAGAATAATGGGTACCGGATATATGTCTGGTGATAGCTATTTTAAAGTTAATTAATTTTTAGCTCACCTGAACACATGTTTTGGTGACCCTAAGTTATATAATTTTTAACTCACCTGAGCATGTTTTGGTGACCAAACATAATGTCATTTTTTTGGTATGTAGCATTTATACTCTTTCTACTTTTCAAGGTTTCATTATCTTCTTTTATTGTATTTTAAAGGCACTGAAAGAGTTACTTCCCTTGACTGACACTTTTATTTCTCATAGTAGCACATTTTTCCTTATAAAATTCTTGGATAATTATCTTACCTTGACAGATGATAAGCATATGATGCACATATATTTTAAACATATTCATATTCTTGGGGGTGTTTTGTACTCTTTTTGGTAGTTATCAAGTCCTTTGTGGTGGTTATAACTCTGTTAGTTAGTTACACTAACACATTCCTTTGTTGTGGTTATCAGTCTAATTGTGTTTACATTCTGGGACAAGAGGCTCAGTACAATAATGTGTTAGGACAACTTCACTGCAAATTATTACCATATGCATGACAATCAAACTAAGTTTCTTTCACTTACTTAACATTTATAAGAAAACTTTGATGTCAAGTTCATTCTGACTAAGAGTTCTCACTAAAAGTGCTATATTGCTTGGAGTACAACAAATTGTATAGCACTATAATCTTATGGTAACTTACCTGCTAAATATTTGTAAACATTTTTCCTGAAATAATGAGAAATCATTTTTTGTAGTCTTGTTTCTGGCTGTTGTTTCTTGCTACTCAATTTGAGGAATAAAGTTTACATCCAGACTCAAAATGAGCAAGCATCAGGCAAGGTCCGTGAAAGCATCGGGCAAGGTCCATGAAAGCATCGGGCAATGTCCGTGAAAGCAGCGGGCAAGGTCCGTGAAAGCATCGGGCAAGGTCCATGAAAGCAGCGGGCAAGGTCCATGAAAGCATCGGGCAAGGTCCATGAAAGCATCGGGCAATGTCCGTGAAAGCATCGGGCAAGGTCCGTGAAAGCAGCGGGCATGGCCGGTGAAAGCATCGGGCAAGGTCCGTGAAAGCAGCGGGCATGGCCGGTGAAAGCATCGGGCAAGGTCCGTGAAAGCAGCGGGCATGGCCGGTGAAAGCATCGGGCAAGGTCCGTGAAAGCATCGGACAAGGTTCGTGAAAGCATTGGGCATGGCCGGTGAAAGCATCGGGCAAGGTTCGTGAAAGCATCGGGCAAGGTTCGTGAAAGCATCGGGCAAGGTCCGTGAAAGCATCGGGCATGGCCGGTGAAAGCATCGGGCAAGGTTCGTGAAAGCATCGGACATGGCCGGTGAAAGCATCGGGCAAGGTCCGTGAAAGCATCAGGCATGGCCGGTGAAAGCATCGGGCAAGGTCCGTGAAAGCATCGGGCATGGCCGGTGAAAGCATCAGGCATGGCCGGTGAAAGCATCGGGCAAGGTCCGTGAAAGCATCGGGCAAGGTCCGTGAAAGCATCAGGCATGGCCGGTGAAAGCATAGGACAAGGTCCGTGAAAGCATCGGGCATGGCCGGTGAAAGCATCGGGCAAGGTTCGTGAAAGCATCAGGCATGGCCGGTGAAAGCATCGGGCAAGGTCCGTGAAAGCATCAGGCATGGCCGGTGAAAGCATCGGGCAAGGTTCGTGAAAGCATCGGACAAGGTCCGTGAAAGCATCGGGCATGGCCGGTGAAAGCATCGGGCAAGGTTCGTGAAAGCATCAGGCAAGGTTCGTGAAAGCATCGGGCAAGGTTCGTGAAAGCATCAGGCAAGGTCCGTGAAAGCATTGGGCAAGGTCCGTGAAAGCATCGGGCATGGCCGGTGAAAGCATCGGCAAGGTTCGTGAAGGCATCAGGCATGGCCGGTGAAAGCATCGGGCAAGGTTTGTGAAAGCATCGAGCATGGCTGGTGAAAGCAGTTCCTCAGACTGGTTTCATTTCACCTCTTGAAATCCATCACTTCAGACTTGTTTATGTAGTGTGGTACATTACCAATTTATTCCTGCTGAGAATTTATCTGCATCAAGCTTGAAAGTTAGGAGATAGAAGCCTATACATTTATCATAAAAAAATTCGCCTTTCAAACTTACTGACATCTTATATACACATCGAGTTTCTTGATTACTACTGACAATTGTTTCTACAACTCATAGTAAGGATAAAAAGTGTCTTTATTGAAAGATCAGTTTCAATGCACACTTCAGGGTTATCTTCCATCATTTGTTTAAGTCAATCTGTAACTTCTTCTAGAAAACATTCTGTTCCTGTGCTTGGTGAAAAGTTCAGTCAGATGTAGACATTTTAGATATTTGCCAAACTTTTAATTACTGAGCAATTTATATAATTGGGTCATTTTTCTTGAACCAAGGACATCTGTATTGTGGTTTGATTGCCATGTGGACATGTTTCACTCAGAGCACAACTTTTCCCATCGATAACTCAAGAACCCCTTGACCTATCATCCTCAATCTTGGTCCACACATTCATCGTGGGTAGCAGAGGAACCCTATTGATTTTAGGGTCACAGGGTCAAAGGTCAAGGTCTCAGGGTGGCTTAATATTTTTAAACATATCTTGTTTTAGTTTTGCCTTAATCCTCAGCAGAGGACTTCAGTTCACAGTAATAAGTTCAAGAATAGGCAGTGGTCACTGAATCATAATTCAGATTTCAAACATTTTAGGAAAGCAAAGCAATGTATAAAAAGATTTTATTAACTTTTTTGGGACGACAAGTGTACTGTTGAGACAGCATTGCATTAAATTGTCTTTGATTACTGAAATTGTCATTTGTTACAGTCAACACAGTCAATTTTAAAACAGACCTCAGACACAACCAATTATATGTTTGAATTTAGATTCCTTATTGGAAGGTTCTCTGCGGAGGTTTAGTTTTCTGATTTATAAGTTTTAGCTTGGTGCTAATTAAGCAATGCTGCACTCGACTCTAAATCATAATAAGCTTTGATGTTGCAAATCATACAATGCAGTCTTTTGTAAAATGTAAATATTTAACTACGAGTGACACAAAGTACCCCACCCACTCTTAGCTCCTTACAGTACCCCACCCACCTTAAACTCTCATATTTTTTAAAGCTGTCATGAGATGCTTCTCACGTATTCATGATTGGCATTGATATATGTACTCCTGTCTGTTGTTGGAACAATTAGTAAAAAAAGTGTTAAGAAACAATAGCTAAGTTATCACCACAAAATCTCACATTCTGGAATTGTAATTTTGTTCAGCTGGAGTTTTGACTTTCTACACAGCTGGTGCTGAGATAATTTCTGCATGCTTAGTGTTGCATTGTTAGGGTTTTAATGTAAGGGTTACACTATTCTCACTCTATTTTAGTGAACATTTGTGTATTATTCCTAGGCAATAATCATATTGAGGGTTCAGTGCAAGACTACGGCAACTCTTATTTAAATACATCGGATTTACAATAGTCTTGCATTGAACTCTCGATACATAGACTGCGTAACAAGTGGATCAAGTTTCTGTTTTTTTCGATGATTGCTGGAGTTCTTAGTACATATCGAAGGTTTGACGCATAACTGTTGCTACTGTTCCTTTACCGAAGCGTGGGTTCCAATAGTATTGCCTTAAACCCTCGATGTGTAACCAAGAAGCAGATGCTTGCAGGCCCTGCTTGATGACAGAATGAAATAAGTTTCTTATTGTCTGGAAGAATAAGTTTCCTGGCAAGAAATTCAAAGTATTTGTTACATTGTTTGTTGTTGTTACGCTGATGTCTGTCCTGTTCTAGATTTGTACTACATTCTGATTCAGCTATTTGTTTGAATAGTCCTTGAAATTAGAATCCTGTCTAGTTAACTTAGTCCATGGAGCACATGTTTGATCTTTTAAGCCTGTTTATGGGTACCATACCCTAACTACAATAGTATGGACTGTCCCCAATTTCCATTTAAAATTCGTCTCACAAAAACAAAAGGAAATTCTTCTAAGATTTCATGGGTTTTTCCACATTTTTAGACAACAATAAGACATTAGTCAGGAACTACTGTATATCTGTCATTACTGATTAAAAATGATGTAAAGTAATAAGAAAAAAATCATATTATTTTGGCTAAAAATCCCCTTTGTATCTTGTAAAGAAGTGCAGTGTAGCCCAAGGAGGCATTGAATGCTAAACTGGTGATGCTTATTTCTGCTGTGTTTTAACTGATATTCAATCATGTATAAATGGCAAGAATGTTTTTTCCCAGATTGAAATTCTCAAAAGTCATTCTGAAAATCTTTCAAAACTGTTTTCACGAAAATGATGTTAGGTCGCTGTGGTGTAGTGGTTAGCATAACAGACTGGCAATCTGTAGACCTGGGTTCCCGGTAGCGCCATTGACCGATTTTTCATGTTCCTCAAAACATGACTTTACTACATCATTTGTTTATAAAATGTGTATGTTTGCATCATGTGACTGCCAAGTGTTTCATGTGAAAATTCCATTGCCATGAGCTTTGATCAGAAAGTACCTAGAACTCTTTCTAAAACCATTTCTCTCATCCTACACAATTTTGGAATTAATTACCAATCGTTGAAGTGTTCAGTTTATGAGTTGTAGAACCATTATTTGTTGTGGTCATGCAGTATATGAGTCATGCTTGAGTTATGTACATTATAGACTTTCAGTCAGGCATTCTTTGATAGTGGCTCTTGTAAAAATCCTCATAAATCAATTAATCTCTTTGTACATACCTGCTTATTTATTGCTTCTCATTATTTTGTCTGACTATCTCCTATCTTTCAATACTACTGGTCAGTCAAACGTTTATATTCTGTAGCTGTTGTACTGAGCAATGCCAAACTATTCTGTACAGTAAAACCTCACTTAAAGACAACCTCAATAATAAGACCACCTTAATATTACAACCACACTTTTCAAGTCAATTTTGACTGTTCTGCTCTTTATTCAACCTCAATATTAAGACCTCCTCAATATTAAGACCAGTTTTCAAGGGTCCCAAGGGTGGTCTTATTATTGAGGTTTTACTGTACTTTCCTTTATAACATAACAATTACAGCATAATTATGAATAGTGAAATAATAAATTGTCCGAACTACTTTTTGTTGCATCAGCATTAGTTTACCACAGACCAAAGTACAAACTCCTTACTTTGCTTGCATATAGGAGGTTAAGGTAATGTTTTGTCGAAATCAAAGCCTCGTTTTTATAGTTTTTCGAAGTCTTGTTTAATAAATTCAATAAAAAATGACCACTCATATAAGATCCTCTTATTTACGACTCTTGGATTCCTCTGCTGATATGTGATTGTATTGGAATAGATACAGGCCGCTAAAAGAAGCATTAAATAACTTTGTAAGATGGTATATACTCCACTTAATGTTGATATCTTGGCAAACATAGATCCTGTACTCAACAAACGAGTGCTTCCGTGACAATCTGTATTAATGACATCGGTTATGATGAGTATTTTCCTATTAAAAGTTTTGACGTCGAAAACTAAGCGCATTCTTGCAAGTGTTTTTCTGGCTTAATTTTGATTTATAGAATTAAATGAACATAATGTCTATAAGTGTTGTGTAATATGTTTGTTCCATTTGGTAAAGAGATGATTTGATGATTTATTTTAAGAATTATCGTACATTTGAGTAATGTGTTTCTAAGACGACATGATCATTTTGTAGTTTATTTTTCGATTTGTAGTTAATATTAGAATCTGTGTAAAAAGAAAAGTACTTGTCCTATTTTAATATTTGTGTTATTACATGAAAATAGAAAAAATATATCTGTTATAAAATGTAAAATCTGTACATGGATTTTTTGGTCACAGGTTTTCTTGTGAAACAGCTCAAATGTATGTAGAATATATACGTTGGGCATGAAATGCCACTTGCACACTGTACAGCCATCTCGTTTGCTCAAAGAGGTGTGGAAATATGTTGATGAACATTAACAAAGGCAAAGGGAATAAGAGACACAAACATAATTCATTGGTTAAAATTAGGGATGCCAACAAAGGTATTCGAATATTCAGTTGACCTTCCTTATGAATATATACTAACAATCGAACAATCAACATTCATCCCACTGTTTGTTTATCGACACCATTTCTTCTTGCATATATTCACTGTTTGTGCTTGATTAAGAAAAATGCTTTGTTACCGCAAAAAGGAATTTTTAGTGACAGCATCTTTACGAAAGTGAAAGCAAAAAAGTATGTTTACTTCTATATGTCATTATAACCCGATAAGCTCTAACTCGTACCAAACTGTACTTTAGGATATACAAACGAATATTCAAAAATTTCTTGACATCCCTACTGCTTTAGAAACATCGGTGGCAAGAACTCTACTGGGGGTTTAACCTTGTGTAAGAGTGCATCTGACCTCACATATACCTTATGTAACACCGCACTGTGGCCATTTCACAAACTGGGTCAACATTTCATTGGTTGGGTGCTGTTGGTAAACTGATGCCTTCAGATTTGTTTTTAAGAAGGGATTTGTGTATGCACAGTAATGATTATAGGCTTTTCAAATTCATAGATACTCCCAGAAATATTAGTTGGACATGGTGTGACCTTAAGTTACCTCTCGTCACCTTGTCCCTATAAATCCTTACTTACGGTTATCCAAGAATGCAACCATTGTGCAGATGCTTCCAGAAGCACACAGATCAACTTTATGAAATACCCAAATGGCACACAGATTTGTACTTCTTACAAACACCATTCAGAGTGCAGAACAGCCCTGATATGGCGTTACAATGTACAGATGAAGGGATTGAAGGGAAACAGATGGCTTGGCTTCTTTATTTATATGCAGAGAATTGAGTTTTTTTATATCACCCTTCGAAATGGTTTTAACAACTTTCTGCCTTATAATTAATTAAAAATTATTTATTACAGACTTCAATATGTGACCATGCATTAGAAATTCTTGAGGTTTGCATGTTCACCATAAAACTCAAGTCATCCTTGAACAAAGCTGCTGAAGTTGTGATATAAAAACATCATAAAGGGGGTTAATTGTCCCCTTATACCTGCTTTGCTTGCTGCTGTTTTTAATGAATTATGTGTGCCAGCCATTAAAACATGTATGTTTATAACATTGTGTGGGTCTCTGGCACTCCAAGAATGAATATTGTTTTGATTATTGAAAGTCTGTAGTTGATGCAGATGTTATAGACAAAGTTAATGAAGGAAGATGTTGTTTGCTCCTGGGATGCCTTGCTTTCTTATCCTTAGTTTATCATCGAGTGCACTGAATATAATTGTAACCATATAGTTCAGCAAAACTTGTGGGAATAATCCCATAGTTCTAGTGTCTAAATAAATATCAGGTCTGTTGTGCATTCTAACAACTTGTTTGTTTTCATTTTTGATTTGGTGGGATCTATCTTGTACTCTCCAAATTGGAGGTAAGATTAGTGCTTGGCGATGGTTTTGCAAAATTTAACACCTTTCCTCCCAAACCCTGCAGGAAAGGTGACGATTTAATGAATCATGATTGTTTTTCTCAGCCTGCGGTATATTCTGTATTCATTTCTCCATACATTGTTCTTCAAATGAATTGCTGGCATGCCAAAGGCTTTAGTGCTTAATCTTACCAGAAATTGTTTGGCCGACCTTGGGTGACCTCTCGCCACCTTGGCCCTAATTCATGTTCTTTACTGTCAGTCTCTGGGAATCCCTAACAAAAGGTTATTGTCATCAAACTCTCTGTTAATCATGTCAGGAATCTTTGACTATGGTTGGAATTAGGCATATCATTTTTCCTGAAGACAAGAGTTTTGTTTATGTTGTCATAAATAGGAGAGATGATGATTTACTTTGGCTTCGTGGCTGACAACAGAATGTGTGGCTTTTAAAACACGGGATATTTCGGCACGGATGCTGTTAGAATTGTGCATTCTTGGGACATTTCTGTTCCAATGATACCCATCTACAGACAAGATGTTGTCATTGAATGAAATCCTCTTGTTCTCTGGCATGATTGTTTAAGTTTCCAAAAATGTGCTGGCTTGGCAAGAATAAAGATGATAAGTTTGGTATGTGGCAGTGGGTTGTAAGTAGATAGAAAGATGGAAACAACAATTGTGCTTTTCTTGTTTTATATAACATCTGAAAAAACAACAATATTGTTGTTTGTAAGGTACAATATATGCGTGATGTGTTGTTCTCCATGTTTTAAAGAGGGCAGAATGTTGTTTACTATCAACAATGTTGTTGATTTTTAAAAAAAAAATCTTCATTACTTTGGAGTTTTGTGCTGTCCTGTGAAATATGGCAAATGAGTGTTGTGTATCATTTAGACTCAACACCAGTCATTTGGCCCAAAGGAGAACTGTGAACACTTTCATTCAGTTTTGTCTCCCCATTTTTTAAATGCTGCAAACTTTTTTATTGATGTAAAAATCATTTGGCATATACTTGCAATTGTAAGCCAATAATCTGTCAATTTTATTAAATGATTAGTAAACTCATTTGTGATTGGTTGATTTACATCTTTTCATAAGTAAGTTTTGATTGGTTGACATTCCATCAGAGCATCTGATTGGTATATATTTATTCATGTTGCCAATTGATAGAAAAGTATATGTCCTGTCAAAAATATCTTGTATTGATTGGGTAATACAAATTCTTTCCAATGATTGGATAATAAATAACAATATGAATGAAGCAGAAAACTGCCGACCACCAACCATGACACTTTACTGTGCTAGCTTTGAACCTACTGGTATGTGAATCATAGTATCCTTGTTAGTTTTCAATGGTGCGTTAGTTTTCAATGGTGCAGAAAGTATGTTGACAGAATTAAGTGGGCAAACTTAGTTACCATAAATCTTGTAAAGCCAGAAAACTGATGAACCAAAAACATGTGATGTTCACCTCTATGGTCCTGTTTCTTCTAAATATATTTGGGATAAAAAAAACTCCCTATTTTAAAGTGTTGTGTGTTATTCCTGACTCAAATGCTGCTTAAGATCATATAATTCCCTTTTTCTTTTCCATGTGCATGAGGCAGAACAAAACCTTTAGAGGGGCCATAGCCCCATTTACTCAAAATGAACAGAGCTTGGCTTCATTGTGAATCTAGTTCTGTCTTCTAGATGGCGAAAATTGTGTCGGCTGTATTCATGGTATCAAGAAAAGCCTGTTTGTGGTTATTACTTCGTTATTTCATGAACAATATAGTAAGACGATATATTGTTTCTGGTTCCAATAAAAGTAGTCATTAACAATGTAAAAATGGATTGTATTATCTTGTTCAATTCCCAATTTACATCAAATTGTGTGTAGAAAACATATCGTTCATAGTCGTGTTGAGATAAGATGTAGCAGAACAAGATCTCTTTTTTTCTGGGATTATTACTGTGTTACATTATTTTCACTTTTCTTGGCATCGTCTGTATGTTTGTTTGTTGTCGGCTTTATGGTACGCTTAGGTTTCTGAAGAACTTGATATTTTCATGGCAACGAAATGTTTTGTTCAAGAAAAAAGCGATCAAAAATAAATAAACAGCACTTTCTGGTAATTAAGTGTAGAGATGTTTTGTACTAGAAAAAAATTATCAAAAATAAATAAATAGCACTTTCTGGTAATTATAAGTATTGTGGAATATAATACAAAGCCTTTGGGGTAATTGTTTTCTCAATTAGGAAGCTACCCTGACCTTGAAGGGTATTAGCCTTTCGACATAAATAATTTATATTCAGTTTTTGGGTGAATTATCGTATTAGATTTGCTGACTTGTTATGAAAGAATAAAAGATCCCATTAACGCATAATTGCCTATGAAAATGTTTCTTTTGGCTCTATATATTAGTTAATTCTAGAAATTCCCAATCTGATACAGAATCCGTGGCATTGATGTAATGAGATGGGAAATAATGTGTATTTGGCCACTTCAGGCAAAATGGGTTTGCACTTGGAGGTTTTTGCAAGAACACTTATATATATACCAAAATGTGACTCTTGAGTAATTACATATAGCAGTGGTATTTGGTCACCACTCAAAAGTTAGAATTTCTGATGGTTGCTTAGCAACTGTTTGATATTCATTGCAACCCCATTATGTATATGAACATTTATCAAAATGTTTCATCATGATATTTTCGTTGAAAAGTTGGTTCTTCTTAATGAGGTACGGTAGTCTTAATTTCTAGGTGATATTTTAGTGAGGGTTCAGCACTGGCTTATTGTGGGCTTATCATTGACTGAGATTCATCCAATGGTCTAGTGGTTGTAGCTGATATGGCTTAAGGTGGACAACACCCCTTACATAATATTTCATGTGGGACATTTGTTGAAATGTTGCATCATTTAACTTAGTTATAAAATTCTTATACATACTTACCGATGACTCAGTATTGAATGCCGTTCATCTGATGATCAGGATGTTTTTGTAGCTGATGACTTCAAGCCCTTTGGGTGTCTATTGTGCTTGTGAAACAATATTTATTGTAACTTTTATAACATGCTTAAGGGTACTTAATTGTTCTTTGTCAGAATACATATTGTATGTGCCACTTACAGAGAACTTATTCAATTCCTAGATCACTTAAAGTTTGTAAAAAATCCGTAATGAGATTCTAACGCAATCCTGAATTTTTCAATACTCTCCTGAAAATGGGTTCTTCATATTAATACGACAAATTGTGAGTTTATTTTAATTGCAACATCAATAAAAGTTGTCTTTCATTGTAGGTTACATATTATTTTTTGCATCCTGAATGGTGTTCTTTGTAGCCTAGAACGTAATGTAAGTTAATGAACATACTAGAAATGTATCTAAATGTTGAGCAGATACTAACTTTATATGTAATCTATAATCTTGTTTCGCACTTTTCTATACCTTTGTTACACTTTGCCTTCTCGTAAAGTTGTATGTTACTGTGGATGTTTTTTCTGGCATATTGTGGTGATGACATTTTTAGGACAATGTGCATCTGAAAATAGGACTATTTGTAACATAATGATTTGTCAAGCGAGTCGTAGTAGACATTTAAAAATGTCAAATGTCAAACTGAGATTTTCAGAATACCTGTAAAGGAACATCGTAGAACCAGTCTGTATTTATTTGTAAATAAAAGAAATATGCCTAACTAATCTACATTGTATTTTGAAACACTTCACAAAAAAGTCAAACAAGCTTGCTTTATTTTAAACCAGTCTAATTCTGTTTGGTAATAAAAGACAATAGGATACCAGTCTACTATGGAAGTAAGTCCTCATCCAAAATCTGCAGTACCTGCCTGGCCTTTTATGTGCAGTTGATAACCTATTCATATAAATGAACGTAAGACGAAAAACCTTGGGTCTTGTATGTCTGTCCATATGTGTTTGTTGAAAGCCTTCATTTTCTTGGTGCAAAAGAGCTACACCAATATTTTTCTTGCTTGTTAAAATGAGTTGTGACTAGAATCCTTAATGAATCTGCCTGTATGAATTTCATTACTGGATGTAAAATTACTGATAAGGTTAGTCTTCAAAGTAAACTGCTTGCCTCATTTTTGCTCAAAGCAATGTTTATGGCCATTACCTGTCTGGGTAAATGTTGGATGGAAGTTGCAGCCTTATTAAATGTCTGCTGTACCATTGTGATTATCCTTGCACATTACAGATGTTCTGTTACTGATATATCATACAATTTCAGGGAAAAGCTGTTGTAACTGTGTGTTATGATTGGAGCCAGTTAATTTAGTATTGCGTGAAATCCTTATTAAACTCATTCCACCTATGTATAACCAGTGTGGCGTAATAATAATTTGTTAATGTTCTGTGTTTCTATGTATCCCACGAGTACCACTTTGTTATAGTTATAAAGGACAAAAAAAATGCCAGCACAATTTCAGGAATCTCTGCTGAGAAAAGCTTGCCACACTTTCAATTATTACCTGTACAATATATAGGGATAACATCTGTGAAAGCTTAGCTTCCCACTGAGCGTGTGCCACAACTGTCAGTCAAATTTGAATGACAGTTCTCTCTCGACCAATGATATCGTCTGACAGGTATACATCAGCCAATCAGAGAGCAGTTTACAGAATGCCTAAGACAGTATGACTTCTGCAGTTACCAAATCTTGTACCAAGAGTATTGTTGTCAGATTTCATTGCTGATAAGCCACAATTAATGAATGCTGGCATATATCGGGGAATCATGAGATTTTCTTCTTCTGAAATTCTTTTTCATTTGCCATTAAGCAGATACGATTGTTTTTTACCCTTTGTAAGTTAGGTAAATCTACTTTGTACTCAATCTGATTTCAAGTATTGTCTTCTGGGGGGATTATGTCTTGTACCATACTCCATGCATACAACATATGGTCTTCAAGCTCCTTCGTCTGTCTTTGAAGTTAATATCAACAAAATGATGTAGAAATATGAATCAGTTGGTCACATTAGAAGTTCTGTTTTCTGCTTTCAAATTTATTGTGATTTTTAGTCACATTGAAAGTTTTGTAAGAGTTGCACATGCATGCAGTTGTGATATGTTGATTATTTAGATAATATTCAGAAGTATCTAGTTGTTTGGTCTTTTATGGTTTGAGCATACAGACTTCTTTGGGATTTTAGTCTGTCAAACATTAACGAAACAAAAACATTTATTTAGAACTAATGAAAATCAGGATTGTATTAAATAAGATGATGGTACTCATATTTGTAATAATGGGGATAGTTTGACCTTGTATTCTTCACCTGCTGTACTGTGATTATCCTATCTAATGTGATGCCACAATTAAATTTTAAATCCCCGAAACTTAAAATTATAATACGAATAAAACTTACGAAATGTATTTTGATAACGTGAGGATGTTTTAGATGACATTGAATTATTTTGGTAGACGACCATGCAAGAACCATTCTCATAAAGTTTACCAAGATTAGAGAAAAGTGGGGGAAAAACTGACAAGAAACAAGAAAAATCCAGATTTATGATTCCCTGTTAATTCTGTAGACAAATAAAACATGTAACTGGTAATATTCTGTTTTTCTGCAGTAACAACTTGTTTGGTTTTTTGTTGGTGTTATGTGTTATGTTTTGATTCTGTACATTAAGTGTCAGACAACAATGGAATTAATCCTGACAATTTTATCATATACTCTGATACTACTGGTGTCTATTAAACATGATCTGATGTATCGAAAGAGGGAAACGTGGCAGGTCGCTATCATAGCAGTCCTCGTAAACTACCCTGCAAACTGAAATGGTTCCCATAAACTACTGTTTGACATTATCTGCGAAAGATAGTCACTGACTGCATTAGCAAGGTCGCTGCTTCCACTTTCAATGAATTGCAGGCAGTGGATAAGTCTGTGATTTCATGAACAAAAATCTTGCCATAAAATGGTCACATAAATACATCAGTGTGGAAGGGGGGGGGGGGGGGGGGGGGGGGGGTGAAATGCATTGTTGTCAAAAGCGATTTTTTTTACATTACTGCTTGGTTTCCATCTTTAGTAGTGTGGCAATTTGATTTCTGAAAACGGCACTACATATTTTACGTTTGATGGCTTCAAAATATGAGTGAATATCAAAGAAATACAGGTCATTACTATTAAAGTATTATCATTCCTTTACGATTAAATTAAGTCAAATATCATAATATCAGCAACACCCTTTGAAAAATGCATATTCTGGCTGTTGTCGAGAGGTTAAATTGATGATAAATTCTTACTACAGGAAAATATTGATACTATTGTTGAAGAAAGGTTGTTGGTCTGTAGAGGGTCACTTTTGATATTTTGCACTGCATTTCTTCCACAATTTAACTCGGTTATCACACTACATGTGTACCTCATTGTATCTAAAACCTTCTTTCCTCAGAACTAGGTCTGGCCCTATTGTGGAGGTTGCTACGTACATAATTTGTTCCTGGTTTGATTTGTCATTGCTATAGAAAGCTCCATTTTATCTTTTCAGGGTGGTGATGCCTCAGCTGTTGTCAAGTCCGCCCCGGCACCCCCTGCACCAGCTGGTGGAGCTCCGCCTCCTCCTCCACCAGGTCCACCACCGCCGCCACCACCTTCAGTTCCATCAGCCGGGGATTCCAGTGACGACAAACATGCTGCACTATTTGATGCCATTAACAAGGGCACTGATATATCATCAGGTAACTTTATCTATGGTCTTTCATGTAATATTGCCATATGTAGTGTATTGAGACTGGCACTATGGCTTAGTGGTGAAGTGTTTGCCTGTAGTGCAGAAGGTTGCAGGTTTGATCCCTGACAGCAATATACCAAATATGTTGAATATAGTACTGATACCTTCTTGTCCAGAATGCTTGGCATGATAGGTTGAGTCTTTGGACCCGTTGGCTTTATGTCAAGTGAATATGACTGGGTGTGGTGTCAGAGTCATGTGTCAACAGCATGGTAAGTGAGCAACGTATCTGGAAGAAGTGAACACTCATCAAATATGGAAAGGTTATTTGTTGGGATTTATTAGAAAAGCATACTCTTTGGATGAACGCTTGTTGTATGTTTCAGAGTCATCCCAAGTATATTATCATGCTTTTGTCAAAGGGAAGCAACAATTGTACTTTGCTCAAAGGAAGCAACTCAAAAATTGTACTGTTGTCAAAGGGAGGCAACTCAATTATATTTCTGTTACATGCTATGGTTTATTTATCTGGATAAATCTTGCATTATAGTTTCTAAAACGTTGGCAATGCAGCAAATGAAACTATTTAGCTTGAATATATTCGTTTTCAAAATTGTTAACTTTGAAGACATAGACTTTTTTCAAGTGAAGGAGAATATATTAGTTCATATATTATAGAATTTGTTTTTTTCTCAGAGAAGAATAAAATCTTGCCAGAACACATAGTTAATACTTTATTAATGTAAATGGTAAATCCACTAAAACTTCATTCGAAGACTTCATCTTAAGTATAAGAACACCTCAGTAAAAACAATATATTTTCATGGACAATTTTTTTTTTTTTTATTCCATATTTTAATCAATATTTTGACCACCTAACAACTAAGATTGACTGTTATTAAAACCAATGGTGGTCTTATAGAGGCTTCACTGTTCTGTAAACTAATTCAAATTAATTAAACTCAGACAAGACCCTTATACTGAGAAAGTACTGTATTATCAAGAAAAATCAAGGCTGTTTTTATTTTCTAAATATCGACATGTATTTATTTTTCACACAGGACTTAAAAAGGTAACTGATGACATGAAAACACACAAGAACCCAGCCTTACGTGCAACCAGCGCTGTTACCAGCTCATCAGGGGTTCGCACCGGGCCTGCACCATTTAAAGCCAACCCTCCAAAGACAGCCCCTAAGCCAGGAACCACCAAGCCAGTGCCAGCAGTGAAGCCACCCGTGTTTGAACTTCAAGATAAGAAGTGGATAGTGGTATGAAAATCTTTTTCATCAATATTTCTGTACATTAAGCTATGTTCACAACAGAATATTTGGAATTTTTCTTTGTGTTTCAAACTAAATTATTCTAGAAATTTGCTTTTAAACCAGATTGCTTGAAAGACAAAATGCGTATGTGTACCATCATGTGTGTATGGCTGCTTACACGCTTGTTATAAGCTGTTGTTTTCCATAAAATTTATTATGTATATTACATGTATACTTAATTGACGCCATTAAAAACGCAACAATTTGAACAATGCGTCATTTTGTAGTACCAACTGTCAAAAGGGTGTTACTATTTACTTGTGAGAACTGCAGTTATATATATGTATGTGTTAATTATTGTTCAAAACTTAATTCAACTCTAAACCAATTATTTTTCAATTAATTATTGATTAATTTTATGATATTATGTTTGAGAAATAAAAACTAATTTTGCCTTTGTAATGTCACTTTATCTATATGCACAATTTTTGGTTGTCTTTTTAATGGCGTTAAGTATATATGCATAAGTGTATGCTGAGTACTATCTCGTTTTTTCCTGTCCATGTTTTTTATATAATATTCTACCAGAGGAAATGTTAGTATTCTTATATCCGATGTAGAACTTCGAAAATACTTAGTGAAAAATTTAGAACCTGTAACAAGCATTTTTGGAAAATCCCTTAAAACCTTTATTTTATCTGAAAAACCTGTAAAAACCTGTAATTCACCTTCCAAAGCTTTAGAGTTTTCACTCAGTTTACGGTGTCTTTTGGGAGCAATGCATATTACATTTATATGTTACTATTTACTTGTGAATACTGCAGCCTTATCATACTACTTGCATAATTGCATCATATCGAGTGTCTGTGAAGACCGAAGTCTCTGATTGCCCAGGTAGGAGCCTGTTGTCAGCGGTGGTTGCTCTGCCGACAAGTTTCATCAAATCAGATGGCCTTAATTAGCCTTTATTTGCTCTTTATTTTTACAGAAATTGCCCCAAAAACCTCTATTTTGTTAAATTGAAACCATTATCAAACCTTCATGTTCAAGGAGACCTTCTAGGAAGTTAAGATTTTACCAGACTTATGCAGTCAGGAATTGATTGTATTTACTGTATTGTATGTATGTGTGCTTTCTCTACAGGAACATCAACTAGGTAACAAGACTATAGTGATTGATGACACCAACATCAAACAGGCAGTGTATATGTATAAATGCCAAGATAGTACACTGCAAGTTAAAGGAAAAATCAACTCTATCATTGTAGGTAAGTACAAGCTTAAACTATTTCTGGTAGCTTGGATGTGGACTTGATGAGAAACATTTAGAAATCTTACTATCGCCTTGTTGGGAAGTGCCCAGTATGGTATGAGAATCGGGATTTTGCCTTATTGGGAAGTGTACAGTATGGTATGAGAATCGGGATTTTGCCTTGTTGGGAAGTGTCCAGTATGGTATGAGAATCTGGATTTTACCTTATTGGGAAGTGTCCAGTATGATATGAGAATCTGGATTTTACCTTGTTGGGAAGTGTCCAGTATGATATGAGAATCTGGATTTTACCTTGTTGGGAAGTGCCCAGTATGCTATGAGAATCTGGATTTTACCTTGTTGGGAAGTGCCCAGTATGGTATGAGAATCTGGATTTTGCCTTGTTGGGAAGTGCCCAGTATGATATGAGAATCTGGATTTTGCCTTGTTGGGAAGTGCCCAGTATGCTATGAGAATCTGGATTTTACCTTGTTGGGAAGTGTCCAGTATGATATGAGAATCTGGATTTTACCTTGTTGGGAAGTGTCCAGTATGATATGAGAATCTGGATTTTACCTTGTTGGGAAGTGTCCAGTATGGTATGAGAATCTGGATATTGCCTTGTTGGGAAGTGCCCAGTATGCTATGAGAATCTGGATTTTACCTTGTTGGGAAGTGTCCAGTATGATATGAGAATCTGGATTTTACCTTGTTGGGAAGTGTCCAGTATGATATGAGAATCTGGATTTTACCTTGTTGGGAAGTGTCCAGTATGATATGAGAATCTGGATTTTACCTTGTTGGGAAGTGTCCAGTTTGATATGAGAATCTGGATTTTACCTTGTTGGGAAGTGTCCAGTATGATATGAGAATCTGGATTTTACCTTGTTGGGAAGTGTCCAGTTTGATATGAGAATCTGGATTTTACCTTGTTGGGAAGTGTCCAGTATGATATGAGAATCTGGATTTTACCTTGTTGGGAAGTGTCCAGTAGGATATGAGAATCTGGATTTTGCCTTGTTGGGAAGTGTCCAGTATGATATGAGAATCTGGATTTTGCCTTGTTGGTCTTTCTTAACACTTACAATTACGTGTTTGAAATAGTTTGGTTGGGGAGGCATTATTAGACGGATACATTGTATTAATCCATGTGGGGAGTTTACACCTTGATCAACTATTTGACCTACCTGCATTATGTAAGTTAGTCTTTATGTGTACATGTACAACTATTTACTCATGAAAGATGCAATAACATTGTCAGACAATGAAGATGTAAACTAGCTTTTGATTTGACTGCACGTAATATTTACAATTTATTATTTCATCTTTTTACAGACAGTTGCAAGAAAGTTGCCATATCTTTTGATGATGTCGTGTCTTCCATCGAATTTGTCAACTCCCAGAGCGTACAAGCTCAGGTTGGTACTCGTATGATTTGCAATGTAATGAACTAATAACTGGGGGGGGGGGGGGGCAAAGAGGTCGAGGGGTGGACCACATGACTCCTGATCCAAAGGTCATGACTTTGAGTGGGATTGGATTGGGAACTTAAAAATCCCTGTATTTACATATCTACTTTTCGTCTACCTAAGATACACTTATTTAACGCCAAAATCTGCAGTTTTCAATCTCATTTCAGTTTATGATTAATAATTAAATTTGAGATTTTCATGACTGAAGTAATCAGATAAAAATAAGCAGTTATCATTCTCATTTCAGTTTTTAGACTAATTTTAGTGGCTCTCATGACTAGATAATTTCATATTTCTTGAGTTTTTAGTCAGTAACTCTCTAACAAACAGCAATAAAATGTGACATTACATGTCTTATTGTGGTACAATTCAGTTTGACTGCATATTGCAATATACCGATATACTGGTATAATCATGACATAAACATGTCATATTGTGGTACAGTTCAGTTTGACTGCATATTTCAATATACCAATATACTCGTATATCATGACAGAAACATGTTATATTGTGGTACAGTTCAGTTTGACTGCTTATTGCAATATACTGGTATATCATGACACCCATATTTATAACTTATTGTTTCATCGTTTTATCTATTTGTTTATATTTTATGTACGGATAACTGAATATCTTTCTTATATTGCTTAAAATTCTTCCTATATTACACAATACTATATATTAAGGACCACAATGGGAATAAGAGTTTTTACTTGAACTATTTTTTGTGTTATCCTAAACATAATTTTAATGATGATTGATATGGCTTTTTTTATTCTTACACATAGCTTTTACTAATGTATGTCTTAATTTTTTATATTGCCATGTTAATTGTACATTTTATGTTGAAATAAATCTATCTAAATTTGGAAGAATGTGTTTGTAGCAGGAACTATAGTCTAATGCTAATTTTGGGGCATTTTGCTTCATTTTAGGTGATGGGAAAATGCCCAACAGTGAGTATTGACAAGACTGACGGATGCATGATGTATCTTAGCAAGGATTCTTTGGAAACGGAAATTGTCAGTGCAAAATCATCGGAAATGAACATATTAGTCCCGAAAGAAGATGGAGAATTTGTGAGTACTTAGATATAATATTATCAATGTACATTGATTTACTTGTTAGTCAGTAAGATCTGCAACCGAAACCTTTTAATGACTTCATACTATGCTGTTCATATGCCTCCAAAGACTGTTTCAAACAGAACACTTTTATCAAATCCTAAAATGTTCTGTTTGAAATAGTCTTTGGAGTACTGAACTGAACTGAACATAAGTGTATCTATATGATTAAAATTAAAAAAATTGTTGACAGTATTAAATTTCTGGGTTTAAATATCTGACTGGTTGAGTTTTAAGTCCATTCACACAGTCTGTTGAAGCAACAAAAATTTGAGGCAATAATCGTGTGTTGGAATTATATCATTTTTGTATGCTTAACGGTTTCTTTGTGTTGTACATATATTATGGTACCCATCCAAGTTGTTTAGTTGGTAGAGTGTTGGCACTGTTGGGCTGTCATCGGGAAGGTTTGGGTTTGAATCCTGGGTGGGGCAGGTCAAATCCTTCATTGACATTTGGCTAGGGTCATTAAGTCTCCATTTCATGTAGAGAAGTCAGGTGCTTGCAGAAGGACAAGTTATACTAGTCGATTGATAATTGATTCCAGGAAAACTGGGTTTAGTCGAATGTTCGCTATGTATAACTGAGATAATGCTGAAAAATGGTGTTAAACCTAATAAAAACAAAACGTACATTTTATCAAAAAACTAATTTAGTAATATTTTAAAACAACTGTTGTATACAAAATATGTGTTAACTAGCCATACAAATAATTGAACACAGAGCAACCGGGCCAGGTATGACATTAGCCACGGTCCTCTCCACACAAGTAATATTGGAAGCATATAATACTCAATATTCATTCAGATTATCAGGTGGATAAGGATTACGCTGCGAATATATGCACCAATTGTGTTTTGCTTTACATTTTCTGTGATGTCCATTTCTTACATACACTCCTTACACTGCGTTTATTCATATCAATATTTTCTTTTTTCAACAGGTGGAGTTTCCACTACCAGAACAGTTCAAGTCAAAATGGACTGGCAAGAAATTTACAACAAACTGCAGCGAAAGTGTCTGATTGGTCGAATCAAGCGGCGCTAGCTTTCTTCTGTTTTACTCATATTTTTGTATCTTATTTTTCTCAGTTTGCCAGGCTTCATTCCAGCAAAAAAATTGGAGATTTCAACGTCTATGCGTGTAAATGACAATTGTATCTTCTGTGTTCATTCTCAGACTCTAAAAATATATTTGTCTACATTGTGAAGTAATTTCTGTTATGTATCTTTGTGTATGAATAAATTCATTTTAATGAAAAAGTGTAATTATCAAAGTATTACTGTATAATATATTGTTCTTATTAAACATAGTTTGGTTATGTTTAAATGTAATAGAATTTCTACAGTTTGATTTATTAGACTCATAAAATGAAATATTGTTAATCCAAAGTTTTATGTACAACTGTCTAAGCTAGATTTTAGTCTAGAAAGTTAAAAACTATTTTTTTTTCAATTTTATGGACTGACCTGGAAACCTGGAAGTTTTGGACCGATTTTGAAAAGTGGGGCCAGCATGGGAGTTGATGTCTTAATAATACAGTTTAAAGTTAGGTTATATCCATTTCAAGTATAATATACCTTGCCATACATTTTTTCCCTTATAATCTTAATTATTATATTTGTATGGCTTGTTCTCAGATTTTCCCCCATGTTACTTAAATATAACTTTGTTTGACTGGTTTGCAATAAATTCCTCTCCGTAACTCTGCTGTCTTGTATTTTTCATTGGAACCAGTCATATGCATGATATTAACTGTAATGGTATTTAATAGAATAGATTTGTTCTGTGTTTGTGATAATTAGCTGTACCGAAATGATTAATTATAATTATGAAGTTAGGTAATGTATGTACCAGTCTGTGTAAATGTTGGTATGTACATGACATGGAATTAAATTATCATTGAAATTATGTTGCTAGTAGTATAGCCATTTTGTTTTGTCACCAGTTAAAAATAAATCACTAAAATATATATTTATTGGTACATATATATATCATATATAGCCCAGCAATGTGATTTTATGATTTTTGTTTCAAGATTTTTGTGACCACATATCAGTTTAGTTGCTCTATCCCACCCATATGTTGTAAATGCCACCATACATATTAGTGTCCGTTCTATGAGTGTTTGTTATATAGTTGATCCACTACAAAGTTAACTCGGAGTTCTTGCCCCTGATAAACTTGTCCTTATGAGATAAAAAGTATGCCAAAATTAGAGTAGTATCAATATATGATAACATGGTCTCTTTGCAATCTGGAGGAGACACAAATGCTCTCAAAGTCTTTTAAGGGTAATTTCCATTAAGAGACTGGTAAAATCAGTATTGTTTTATGGTACATGCATTGTGTTGCTTAGCAATATTTTGCATTCAGAACATCACGCAAATATGCAGATATCCATTATGTACATCAGAGTGCAGTCAAGTTTTTGTTGAGTTTTTATTTTTTTTATTTTAACACGGCTTAAATAGGTTTCAACAAAAAATATATGTGAGTCCTACCAAATGCTACTGTATAATAAAATATTTAGCATCAGAACAAGATAGATATATACACGTAAAGATATATACACGTAATTAGTACAGATCTGTTGATTTATGTGCAATATGTTTGAATGACCTTAAAGTACTGAATGTTGAGTGATTTGATTGAATTAATTATATCCGTAATAATTACTAATCTGTGAAAATTCAGAAAATGTGAGTGTCTTGTGATTTACTGACCAGTTTATATAACGCAATATTGTACTGGACTTTTTGTTTAATATGGTGCAAGATTAATTGGAACTATGCAGATTTGTTAGAGACATGAATAGCTGTCTTAATCTCGATTACAATATTGTTTTGTTTACTTATCATATTTTTCTGTGGTCTTTTGTCTAGTAAGAATTTTTGAAAAATATGAATCATGTTTGTGCTTTTGTTTATGAATATTCCATTTATAAATATTAATGCATAATGAATTTTATAATTATGTTGGTGTATTCAAATTGTAAGAAACAGCTATTTGGACAGCATAATAACATTTTAAAGACAAAGTTGATCAAAAAGAGAACAAAGCATATTAAGATCAAGTAGCATTGTGAGATGAACATTGTCTTAAATGAGCAACGTTAAATCGATTAGAATGCCAAAAATGTATATTGGATGTGAGATAGCATATGAAAGTATGTCATGGAATGAGTAAAACGCCTTCGTCTCGTGCCCACAGTTGTATTTTATGCTTCGCTACTGTTGTAGTGAACCTAACATGTAAAGGTACTAGAATTCTATTGAACCAGAAACTGTGTCACGTGTTTTGCATACGGTTGCATATAGATGATATATACATGTTTCTTGTATTGTATAAATGTTGGACAATGATACAGTTTCCCCTATATTTCCTGCTCAATACCACTGTATGCCTCAATATTTCATTGCAAAGGTAATTAGGAGCTTTGTTGTCTATATTAATTGACTACTCATATACTGGTCAAAAATGCTAACCCTTCTGTTCTATTTCTCGTAGTTTTTAATGACCGCTGGATACAACTTCTGTTCATCTTGATTGCACTAAGCTCTTAGATTTATGGTTCAAATGGGTCAAACTATTGAAAAGACAATGTAAACCTGTCACTGGTATGTTACTAGTAATCAATTCAGATCAGTTTGTCATAATGTGGAGGGTTAGCTTTTTTGACTGGTGTACCGGTATATCATTTGGATTGTTGTGGTAATACATAGCTGGCTTTGTTCACATTTAACTCATTATCTTCCTTCTGTTGCCTGAAATTGTTTGATTATCTTGTAACTGAAAAATGATAGATTATTAAATGTTTTTGTCTGCAAAGCATTTTGGTATAAACATATATCCATGACAGAAATTATGATTATAAATTCAAAAACAGAGAAAATTGACATCTGTTACTACCAATATAGTACTTAAATTTGATTGGTGCATAGCCTGTAATGGTATGTATAACAGGCACCAAGTATGGTTCACTAGATTGCCCACACAAGTAAACTTTTAAATTAAAAAGCAGAAAAAACATTGATACTTAACAGGAGTAAGCTGTTATTAAGACCATTTTTTTATTGTTACATATAGTCATATATACTTAGTGTGGTTCAAATAGTCTTCTCACTTTGCTCCTCTTGCTGATTAAGTTCATCAGAATTAACCGCTTTCAAAAAACAGGGGAGAGCACCTCTACCACGCCCTTATTCTCAAGTTTGGTTGATTCATCTACGCTACATCCCCTGTATAAGGTACGAGAGGCTGAGAATAACTTGGACAAGAACTTGATTCCGTCTGTTGTCATATTAACATATCACAGGTACTGTAGCAATATGAAAGCCAGGTGAACAAGCAGTAGTTAGGCGTGGTTCCCAAGCATGTAGTTAGGCGTGTTTGCCAAACCAAATAAACTTTATTGATTCTAGTTTGCTTGTAGAGTATAACGTAGCGTCTTTTTGCATGTTTTTGTTTATTTTCTCGGTCATTATATGATTTTCTGTTTAGCTATCCGTATACTATATCTTTAATGCTTTTTGTAATAACAATAGGATCAAAATAAACTATTATTTATCTACAAAAATTGTTTTGTGTTGTCTTTCCAGTCAAATATTGTTTGTTACGGCCCAGTGTGAATGCCATTAAATATTCACGGTCTATGGATCACTTATAGGACTATTTCAGATCCTTAGATAAGTTGATGATACAGGGAAGGACAACTTTATGCCTTTGATATTCCCAGTTTCACAAAACTAATCGATTTTTTCTCTCCAGTCAAATACATTGTATATCCTTTCCTGTGAAGTCAACTGCAATAGACAGTGTACATTTTCTTAACGTCATGTCCCTTAAAATATTAAATTAAAGGCAGAGAACCCGTCCTGTTAACCATAGACGGTCATGTTCAACAAGCTTCATGTACCAAAACGTTAAAATGCACGTACAACAGATAATATAAATATTTCATGTATTTGCATTTAACTAATAATTATTCAAAAGTTCAATTATTAAGATTTGGAAAAAAAGCTCTACACATGGGATGACTGACTGAAAGCCAGCAGTCTGAAGTCATAGAAATGCTACATGCTGGTGCCGCGCAGATGATTGTTGCACATTTCTATTGTATGAGGTTACCAATCAGAAAGTGGCTAGAATTTTAGCTGTTCGAAGAATAGGCATAGCTATTCCACCCACCTTCGCGTCGGCATCATAACTGGGTTAAAGTTTTGCGTGCATGTTAACTCTCAAGACCATATCTCAGAGTAATTGCTGCATGTATTTAATTCAAATCTTACTAACTATGCTAGATAATCTTGCTTGAATAATGCAAGTTATGGCCCTTCTTGGATTTAGAAGAACAACATTGGTTTAACTTTTGCATGCAAGTACCATCACTGCTTTAGCGCAGTAACTACTACATGTATTTAATTGAAACATCATATATAAGGCTTCACAGTTAAACATACTGAAATAACTGCATTAGAAAACTCTTGCTTGAACATATCAAAAGTTTACGTGAATATATAGTTTTGTATGGGAATGATGCACATCAAGAGCGGTCACAATCCACCTATGTATGACAGAGTTATTTCCCTTTGTTATTAAAAAAATCCGTCTGGGAGCCATATTTTGGTATTGGTTGGACAGATGTCATTGAAGCTTTCTATGAGTATAAAGATGGGTATTGGAATGATGCATATCTAATGCTGTTACAATCCAATAATGTATGCATAGTTATGGGCAGTTGTTATTTCCAAATGACCATGTAATATATGGAAATATCCGTCTGGAATAGCATTGTGGGTATAGGCATGATGCATATCAAATGCCCTATGAATCCACTCGAGTATAGGAGAGTAAAAGCCCTTGGCTTCTTAGAAACAGCCATAATGATTTTATAAAGAGCTATTTAGATTTTCTACCCAAAGCAATCTCGTAACGGTTGGTCACATTATTTTGTTATCCCTTCACAGGGATATTTATATGATTCTGGGTTGTCTTTCCATCAGTCTTCTGAATGATGCATATCAAATGCCATAGCCACAAACACCCACTTTCTTCGAGGTGGGTATGACAAACTCGTGCCGATGAAACTTTTATTATTATATGTCCTCAAATTTATGGCTTTCACAATAATTATAATTACTATTATCGATGAAATATCGGAAATTTAAATTCTCTTTGTGTACAGACATAATTTGATGTTTCATTTCTATACTAATCGACAATATCTTCCACCCGTCTAAACAAACATTTGTCATGTGCAATTATAATTTTTGTTATTAATTTTATATATATAAGTGTTTACAATTGGAAACAGCTTGATGTCATTTACTGATGAATATGTTTCGAATTTTCGCAATAAAATACCAATTTGGTTTCAATATTAAAAATGACATTTTTATGTCATGTGGCGTTCCCTGTATCAACTTGTTATCTCTTTTGTTATATTAAAACAGCATACCAGAAGTGGCACAGTAAATGCCCCGGCAAAATATACCGAGTGGATACATCAATAGATTGCAAAACTATTCTAATTACAAAGTTGTAGACTTCGCTTTGATGCCCGGATCATTACATCTCCCTGTATCCAGAAACGACGTGTTATGTGACAAGTATTTCTTTCAAATCAGCAAAAATGGCTTGCTGCTATATATGAGTTTTCATTTTGTACGATATTAAAAAGAAGAAAATTCAAAAATCAATTCTGGGTTGATTTACCATAATAATGAGAAAGAGAGAGCGCCCTTGTTTTTGAATATCTGTTTGAAGTCATGTACTTTACGTTCGCAAAACGATAAAAATATGAAAATAATTCCCAATCAATCTTTTATTGCTTTGCTGCTTTATTCATTCTACCTCTTCATTCCAATAAAATATATAGTCATTGTTTACGAGGTCACGCCTAGTATGCAGTCATGTTGAAATTTGACTAGTCAAGGTCGTGTGTCATGGCACCGGTGTAAGTATAAAATGTCAACTATTGAAAGCATGGTGCACAATAAAGTTAATATTCTACAATATACGCACTTCATATAAATAAACAGTCTCCAATTTCAGACAAGTTAATTCAACACAACAAGAACGCTCAACAATATGTAAATGTAAAATAACATATTTTTAATGAACGAGCACACATGTAAGTGTTTCTCTTGGGCAGTAATAATGTACATATAGCTCAAGGTAGCCGTCAGTTATTACAGCTGTTACTTTATTTCCATTAAATCTTTTCATATGATTGACCCAATACATTTAAACAACAGGGTTGCCCTACTTGCATTTCCTAGAATAGCTGTTAAATTTAGAAACCGCATGACGTCCGATTTGATGACGTCACTTGAGCTGTCCGACGATCTTTTCAACGTCAAACACTAACTCTTAACCATTGTTTACATGACATGGAGGGGCATTATGACACATGGGGTGGAGAACATGGGTAGAAAGTTCAACGGGTTTTGTATAGAAACACAAATTACTCGTCAGAAATCCTTTCATTTTTGTGTGATACGGAAAAGCAACATCAATTAATGAGGACAGCACATGATTTTTAGATAGCTCCAATTCTGACAAATCCGTACTTACCCGTAATTGATTTGAAGAGATAGCTCTAATTATGTTTATGAGCTCTTTAATTCAATTGTTGAGAGCATTAATTCGACTAAATTTTGAAACAACACAATAGAGAACATTGATTTGGGGATATCTGTATTATTTGGTGAGAACTCTAATGTAATAGAAGAGATCTTCAATTGAGTTTATTTGGAGATATCTTCAACTGAATTAGAGGGAGCTCATCTTACGATGTTCTCATATTGACTATTCGGAGGCGTTACCATTGCTACCCTTGTGGGTAGGGTATGGGTAAATATCTGCGTCACCGCGACAAATTGTAGACTGTAACAGTTGCATTACATGGGCTAATACGGAGCCCCTAAAGTGAAATTCCATATTCTTTTTTTCGAGCGATACTTTTATTTTTATTTCGTAAATACGAAATAACATTACGTTTAAACGAAATAATGATTCTTATTTACGAAATAATATTACGTTTAAACGAAATAATATTACGTTTAAACGAAACAATAATTCGTATTTACGAAATAATATTACGTTTAAACGAAATAAAAAAAGAATATGGAATGTCATTTTAGGGACTCCGTAGGCTAACAATAATTGTGTTACCAGTTTTCTTCTGTTTGACCATATTCTGTTAATCAATTTGATGATCTGTCGATGTACTGTCCGTTTTCTTTGCTTCGTCGTTTCCTTGTTAAGAAATTGCGAGAGATTTTGTTTTCCTTTTGTTGCTAAAGTATACATCACTTTATATCCGTTTTGATGTTTCTTCTTGCTATACACCCACATTTCGTATCACTGTGGTCCTACCAATTTTCAGTAAAAAGTTTATGTATTTGCTATTTACTCATTGAATTTATTTGCGCGCACTGAAACAGTACGTCCGACATGTTACAGCCTCGTTTTCGTTCTGTCCTTCAGAATAAAGAGTATGCTATCAGAACGAAGAATAAACCAGTAGAATGAAGGGTCAATCTCAAAAATGAAGACACAAGTAACCTTCAAAATGAGGAGTAAACCTATAGAATGAAAAGTCACATGATTTTATTTACAAACACACAAAACATCTCTCAGTATATTCACACAGAATGCGTTTTTATGTAATATTTTATTTCGTATTAGTTGCGTTTGGTGAATTATCGGAACTTTATTCAATGGTTAAAGTATATGTTCTTGTATATACATGGTTAGTTCCCTAACGATACCATGTTGCATTGTATTTACAAGAAATGAACATCCATGTCAAGAAAGAAATACCACATGCAAACTGCAAATGCTGATTCCCCAAAACCATGAGTATTAAACCCCTAAGGACATGTGGTACAGACACTATTTTGACCACGATCACAGGAATCCGGCACCCATTCTATCTTTTATATCGCGTATTCAACGAAATACGAAATTCACATGGACCGAGTCAAATTTAAGGTCCCATCCAAAAGACCATTAGTTACTTTAGTGGTGGAGTATTGATTGAATCTGTAACGCCTGGATTATCAGTCATGTGCGCTACCACTGGACCACGGATCTGCTTTCTATATGAACTTCATGAACGTTGTCCATATGATATGGACGGTTGTCGGGCCGCTGATTGGTCGGATTGGTGTAGTGGTCCAAGAGATGATTATTAAATTAAAAGTTTATGCAATTCTACACATCAGCTGCTTAAGTCTATGTTTATATCAGAAATAATTTAATCAAGAGATGGAGACTAATATGTTTATGACATTGTACACTTCAACAACTCAAAACGTCTATACAAAACAGTCCACACCACTATATCTCTGTTCGGAGGTCCAGGTTCGATTAGTTGCCCCTCGCTTAAGATTCATGTAGAGAATTTGTCAGCTGGTTGTGGAAAAAACAAGTCAGTACTAGTCGATAATTCAAGAAAATCTGGTTAGGTCAATTGACCGCCAAATATTGGCCGAACATCACGTTGAAATATGGCACCGTTAAACTAAATAAAGCGATCAAACATAACATAACAATAAAACACGCTGATGTATGAGTCCGTCTGTGTCATCAACTATGGGTCTCGACAGAATGCGTTGGTTTCTTCGAGACTGCAGTTCACCATACGAACTGTTTGGTTGCCGATGGTTTGGTTTGACATAGGTACAGTTGTTATACCACCTTCGACATATCCACAACTGAAAAAATATAAAATATGTATGTTTTAGGATCGAATGATTATTACGAATATAAGAAACATAGCAAACGAAGAGTGCCAAAATATATTTTGTATTTGCATAGTACTCAATAAGTGTTGCATTCGAATAATTTACATCAGAAAATATTGATTAAGTGTTTGGAACGGTTGCGATAGCAGCCGTTTTGTGTCACTACCGAATTTTAACACATTTTTTACAGTCTCAGACAGTATGGCTACACTGATGTACATGAATGATTCTTCAGTTGCAAGGATTTAATCCGTTCGTTATTACTTTTTGTTTCAATGAACTAACTCAGTAATGCAAATAAAAATCAACCTCTCCAGAAGGGTATTTTCTTGAAAAGCAACCTTTTTTCAACAACATAATGCGATTTTAGTAAATATTAAAATACTCTATATAACCTTTTTAAGCAAAACCCTCTCAACAACAGCCGAAATTGCATGTACCAAGTGTGTTGCTTTGTAGAGGTTACCATGTATGTTTAAAATATTCAATCAAGAAATGCCATAAAGTTTTGGCAGGCACGATTCATACTCATAAGAATAGTAGCCGCTTGTGTTGTAGGCATTGTCCAGCTCACTGTAGGTGATTAAGCGGAAGTCTAGGCTCTCACATAGCGCCCTTGCAGCGTCCACTGTCCAGTTACTAGTTATATTTACTGTCGAATCATACACTTGGTACACTGAAAAGAATGAAATTGACATAAAAACGCGAATCATCTTTCATTCATGGTTAAAAATATAACAATAATTTTCTTTTAAAACGTAAATTGAACGATTCCATCAAGGAGAATTTGTTACATTGTATGCTCATTATTATAATATTATTATAATTATATAATAGATTTTGGATGAGTCGGTTCGAAATATTCTTCTAAATTAAACAACAATAAAAACCAAATATGTTATTGACCTTTTACTAGACAATGTTAAATGCCGCTTTATATGCTGTTCCTTTTTACCTAGTTGACTACAAATGTAAAATCTTGAATAGCACATGCATTCGAAATGGACGCATCTTACTCTTAGCGCATGAAAACAGCCGACAAGGAACATGTTTGGTATATAATCATACTCTCAGTTAGTTTAAAACAAATCTTCGTTCGATTAGGGATCCAAATAAATGCCATTCTACAGAAGATCTTTAATGTGAAAAGTCTTGGTTGCACATTTTCTTGAAGTACGTACCAAGTTTGTATGAAATGTGACATGAAATTCACGATAGCTAGACTCAAGAAACTGTGAGAGACTTTTCTATCGCAATGAAAGATGTGCTTAAAACAGAAAATCAGTTATCTTGATCGTCTTGAAGCTTTCTCGTTATATTCGTGCCACTTGGAAATCTTCCTCGTTTTGGCTTGTAAGCAATTTGAAGATGTTGCAATATCCAACTGATAATTTTCACACACCTTACGAACACCCCGTTTGGTGCATCTTGGGTGCAAGTATGATTGGCCAGATTTTAAAAATCCCGCTTCGAGGACATTTGGTTGGTCAAAAATGTAGGTCAAAATCAATGTTAAACAGCTACGCCGAAAAACATCCATATCGTCAAAGTTTTAAGCATTAAATAAGAATGCTCATGAACACTGTAGCAAGCACAAAACGAAATACGATAACATTCCACGTTACATGCAATTTATAACGAATCTACTGTGCATGTCCTGCAACATTCTCCCAGTTTATTCCATCAAACGATTAGTGTTTAGACGACACCAACAAGTCATCAATTTACACATAACTTGTAACAATAATATTTATCTTTGTTCGGCGAGGTCAGTCATAGGACTATAATTATGAATCAAAATGAACTAAATTCTGCAATTTTGATCGCGATTAGAGTCAGAAAGATTGAATGGACTTACTAAACGCGTGTATACTGATTGACGCCAAAGACGACATTTTGAGAGTAAATATTTCCTTTATTAACGCTTTATAGTTACGTTGATATTAGCGAAATGTTGGATATATTTAATAAACTTGAAAATTATAAATAGTAGATCGACGGATAATTTAAGTAATAATGAATTGTGTGAATCGGGCTCCTTTTCGACTCTTTTATTATTATTTGGCTCTTTTAACTTATTCCTTCACTCTTTAATAGCTGAATACTTATTACTGTCTATATTAATGAGGTCCAATTTGGATGTGTGTTTTATACCGTCTTTTGTCGGGTATGTGATACATAGAATATTAAATTCGTGTCGTTTATTAATATTATTTTTTCAATTCGTTGAATACAAAGAATAAGAAGCTTCATATCATTTAATACAACTCGTTGAATAAATCAATACTAGTATAACAATCATTCAATATCCTTTATATAAGTTTTCGAAAGAGTCCACAACAAGTACAATAGGTGTAGAATACATTCTGATTAATCAGTACACCCCGGGGCAAGTTTAACGTGATGAACAGAACAGAACAGCGGGTGGCCAATTCAATCACGCACGATAATGACAAGGAGACGTTATTAAAGTCGCGTACATGTATATATAATGAATCGATACTAGCATGGAATAGAGAGAATAAGTTGCTACAGGGAACGCCACGTACATAAGACAGTGCCTCCACATACAGACCTCCAGGAAAACAACAATCCTTACAACATAAGGCACTTGAGTAGGTTAAAGGGTACATACATTAGGGAACAGAGGCACAAGGAATGATCTGGCAGACCATAAGGAATAACTAGGAGAATCAAAGAGGACAAACAGTGTAGAAAATAACATGAACACTATATAGTGAAATAATTGCACAGGGGGAGGGAAATATGATATACATTCAAAACACAAACATAAATAATAACCATACGGCGAATTACAGCCGTGGAACTGTCAGTAAAAATACTGGGGGATTTAAATCGATTTAACAGCTAGCTAACCTCACACTTAATCTTTATAATTATGGTCATTGCTTTCCAACATATATACATAAATTGACTAAGTAGGCAGTAACTTATCATTAAAGGCAATTAACCATTACGTACATAACAACAGAACGAAGGAACAAGCAGCCTTATACACTGCAACTCCGTTTTACCGCGGTCGGTTATACCGCGATATCCATTATAACGCGATGTCGTCGTGGCTCCCGATTGTTTTCATGAAAATCCTAAAATTTGTCCAAGAAGGTAGAAAAAATGATCAAAATCGTATTTTTCCGCGATTTACTGTCTGCTCTTTCGCGAAATAACGTGCTGTTAACGAACCGCGATCGCGAATCAACGAGATTACTTAAACTGAATATAGGCCTACGCACCATAAGAGATACATGTATATGTCCAATTATGATGTACTGACCTCGCTCCCAGTAACTGAATTATTCATAGCAGAATGTGAATTAACCATATAATAACAAATTAATAACTTAATGTTTTTAAGTAAAGTCAACCAGAAACTGTAGTTATATTAATAATTAAACAATTCTTAGATACTAGTGATAGGGAAATGGAATTTAAACTAAAGACAAATAGAAATATACTAAAACAAACAAAAAAGTATACGACTGTATCTAATGAATATACAATAGCATTATAGAGAGAACAATTTTCTTGGTAGATCTAGTGCGAAATGACGTCATCCTACATGTATCACAAAATGTTGATGACGTCATAAAAAAAGGCCAAACTGATAGATATGAGAAAATGAAAATAAGTTGCTACATGGAACGCCACAAACATAATACAATGCCACAATGATAAGTACCATTAGGACAATAATTATGATTTTATGGAATACTTTCATAATGAAAATTCAATCCGATCTGGCCAGAAAGTTGGACATGCAAAGAAGTTAGGAGTTAAATATTTTATTAAAAGCAAAATATTTCAAGTTCAGCAGAATGCACAATATTTTTTTCAGCAAGAATGTCATTGCTTACCACCGACTGAATGGGAAATGACGACAGGGTTAAACTAGAGAATAAGTTGCTACAGGGAACGTCACATATATAAGACAGTGCCTCCCTTCAGAGACAAATACGACAACGATGCTAAAATGGCAAGAAAATGGAGTTATGTCTTTGTGGAAACCAGGAGAGGAATATACACATTCGAATGTAACACAAACTTTACCCTTTTGCCATTTCTTAATGCTAATCTCGTTGTCCGGGTTACCATTGTAAACAAGAGTTGATCTTGCGAATACCTCTCTAGAATAAAACAAATATGCAACAAATGAAAACAACAATACAACAACACAGGGCCGTTTACGCATAGATCGTTGTTCGTTTTAACTTATGACAAAATGTTTTAATTAGTTCTCAGCCGGTAAAATCATTTGGGAGCTATATGAATCCCAACAGTTCACATAAAGGAACGATAATTGGACCAATGTGGTTTTTAGCAAGGGGCTCGTCAGTGCAAATTGCTATAGTAGACGAAATCCGCGGACACTCATCGGATATTCATTCTAAACCGCCGAAGGCTACATATTCATGAAGAAAGTAGTCCTTATTTTATCGATACATTTTTATTATTAACGTTTATTATTAACGTTTTTTCAGAATTATCATAAATATTTTGTTACAATAGCATCTTTTTGTCCAGACGTAGGAAGCCAGGTCTGACATAATTAAATAATGACTATTAATCGCTTCAGAAATAAATAAATCATTATGTTCTGTTCTGTTCTGTAATAAATACTTGTAAATAAGTACTTGCTATATCTGTTATATGTGGGAACATATGAGTTACTTGTACATAGATGAGACATTAATAAACATTTAAACCTATAACATATAACTGTGAAAAATCCCGTGAAATTTCATTGTGTAATTGTTGACTTATTAGTTGACAAATTCTTGTGAAAATCCATAAGGGGCATGAGATCTGTGTAGACCTACAACATGTTAAATATTTAAATGGTTTTAAATATAGATAGATGGTCCGAAGTGTCCCTAAATATGGTCCGAAGTGTCTGGTCCGAAATGTCCATGGTCCGAAATGTCCTGATACCGGTAAAAATTGTGTCTTTTCTCGGTAAAGTCATTCTTTACATTGACTTAATTGCGTTAGTTACAATTAAACGAGGCAAGGACACATCTTCTTGATTATTTTTATATAGGTATAAAGAAATTTATGTATTTCTTTGCATACTTTTGTAAGAATTTAAAGTAAGTTCTGTGTTTTTTATATATAAGTTATATTTCTCTTAGCTTAAAGCGGGATGCACTTTGTACTTAGGGTAACATGCAGAAAAACGAACCCGGCAGTTTTTGAACGCAAAGTTTTATTCTAATTTTACAATTATTCTCTTAAATCATGTGTTCAGGTAATGATATTGTATGCTTGATGTAATTTGTGATTGATTTAAACCGATAATTGTTTTAGAAACTGTCTGTGTAAAATATTTGCATGGTGTTATGTTGTAAGAAATTAGTTGGAAACTTCTTTAATTAATCTGGGACCAATATATAATGTATATATTAGTCCCAGAATTAATGTTTTCCTGTATTTTATTATTCATATTTACTATTCTGTATGCATGCATGTATATTTAGATTACTTGATTTCTTTACATTGACTTTATTGCGTTAGTTACAATTAAACGAAGAAAGGACACATCTTTGATTATTTTTATAGATCTCGGGAGAAAGGTCCGTACGTGGAAGTCACGGCACAAAACTTATCTTACGGAAATATACGTTAAGTTTATTGTCATCCTGTCCTGTTTGTGTGGCTAACTACTTCTTCAGTTTTCAAGGGATTACAATGCAGTTTGATAATACAAGTACCATGATGCATGCTTTGTAGATGTGGAAGACATAAGTTTGCTGTTAATCCATCAAAATGTCCCTTTGAACTGAAGTCTCCTTTTAGAACTCATGTAGCAAAATACTTCAGTTTTCAATGGATTGCATTAATCAACATTCAGGTTGTGTTTACTATTCTCCATCCATCCTTCTGAATGTCTAAACCAATTCTTTATATACAGTCTTGTGTATTTAACTTCTATATTATGTAATATACTGACATAACAAAGTGTTCTTGATAAATATATGTCAAAATGACGTCTGTGATCTGCAGTGAGCCCCTTGCTGTCAGCACTTTCGGTGCTTTGATTGTATGTGTACGTACTATATGGGATCAATATCGATTCATAGCTTCTGGCCGCCTGTGTCTAATGCAATATGAGATTCGTATGAGACATCATCTGTGTCACCTATGGAAATTATGCTTTAAATATCTCGCGTAATAAATAGAAACATCACAGTATTGACGACGACATACACCTCTAAATCAACAACCAGTCCTATTTAAAACTGTGATCACGCGATCTCTCCTCAGGGATTTCCGGAGACATTAGACAAAAAAAGAGAAACTAGGGTTATCAGTACCGGTCGACAAGATAAGAAATAGCTGTTGTTTGCATCGATAATTAATCTTTTGTGATTTGATGCAACATAACAAGTACAGTTTTTTTATATCAATTTGTGTTTTTTTGTAGCAACTTATTGACACATTGAATACAATCATAGCGACGAGGCTAACTATATGCGGCGACAAGAGCTGACTAGCTTTTATATGCCCACTATAATGCATTTGTGTATAAAAGGGTCATAATTGATGAGAAAATAATTCGACCAACATTGGTTAAGGAACATTGGTTATGATTCATAAGTCGATTTATCTCCTTTTCAAATTTTACTTTTTTGATATTATTATCTTATTTAAATATTTTTTTCAGTAAAACATCATACAGAGAAGTGAGCTTAATGCGGCGTCGAGCCAGATGTCCGCCGAGTAAAGTTAACGAGAACTAAATGTGCTACTACATAGCCTCTTTATTAAGTGATTTTGAAAAATCTGTTACAGAAAACGTTTAGCACGACTAATAATGAATAATGTACAAAAAATGTATTAACAATATAAGAAAAATGACGTACGCAAAAAATGACAGAAGAATTAAAGCACACCAACGTATATTTAAGAACAGAACTAAACCAAGCGTCCTGCAGAAGAAATAGCAGCAAAAGAGTCCGTATAATTAGAAATATTTGTTCATTTATTTCATAACGTCATGAAAGTTATTTAGAAATGTATACATAAAACTCACGTACATGCAACTGAAGTCCGCATTGTTGAAGGTAACACCATAGCAATCAACATTGTTGGCGCATTGCCACTCACAAATAATTCTGTCAGGTACAGAGGACTCCATATCGTCATCAAAGAAGCTCCCAATAGTACTTTCATACCAACCTTGATATCTTTTAAAAGTCGTCCAACAATTTGCCGATATGGTCATCATGACCATAGCAATTAAATGCCAAATATTCATCTCTCAAAACCAAACCTAGAAATTTATTTTTGTCACGTAAGTATAGTTCTTCCACAACAATGTATTTAAAAAGTGTCAAATTGTTACGATTAACCGCATGAAAGCAACGAATACCACCTTATGTGTTAACACTGTGCGTCATTCCTTTCTAAAAGTCGTAATTTAGAACACGATTCCGATATGGTTGATAGTGGCAACTTCTATTGATGGTTTTATTTGTTTACAATGTAAGTTTGCTGATTGGTGGATATCATCCCGCTTTCATTTCTCAGGTCACATGAATCGTTTAAGCTCAGAGTGGTGGTGGAATATCGGAGTGTGACTTAAAAATGAAAATGATCAAAACTTACCAGGAGATACAATCCTATTTTGCGATCAATGAAATATCCATGGACAGATACTTAAATCAGCTTATTATTATAATTTTTTTACCAGATCAGGATTTGTCGTATGGTGACAACAGAAGAATGTCTGGAGTTCTCTCTCCTTCTATATCCATTCTATAGTATACGTTTATATAGTACAAGGTGATTATCGCTTTTCACACATGACACCTTTCTGCGCCCGAAAACGCGTTTCAAACATTAAAACATATCCATGAAATACAATGAATTTTAAGTATGAACGATTTATCTGACGACACCTACTTTATGCCAATTCCGAAATGCATGGTTACTGTAGTTCCCTGCAACTTATTCTCTCTCTTTTTCTATATTCGAAGGGAAGTAACTGCTGCGGGGAGATTGGTAACCACCATCACAAGTTAATATTTTCTGATCAAGAACGATTTGTTATCAAACATTATATGCTGATAGTCATCGGTGAATAAATGCTGACATTACAAGTATATTTATGAAAACATATGCGTGGGCAAGGCTTAACGATTGTCTAATATGTGAGTTTCGGCTTTGATAGTTGTGACTACATCGCGGTCTAAAAACACACGCATGTCAACGAAATTGAGAACAGTGCAAGCTAAGCGATCAAGTTTTCCGAAGGGCAGCGCGAGGGAGGTTTTCATAAGCCAAATGCGAATATTGTCGTTTATTTTTTCTTTGTACTAAAATAAATATTTATTTTCTAAAAATTCGGAAATGCAATACCATTTTAAAATGTTTGTTTTGGATGCAGAACCCTGTCTCAGTTTCTAAATGGATCCTTGGAAGGCGATTACCCTTCTAAAACTTTCGCAGAGCCAGAAATATAGAAAATGAAATATTCAGTTCATAACTTAAATTTTTTAAATTCCATCAAAATGGCCAAAGATACGGTGCCTATAACTGAACTCAGTATTCTTTCATTCAAATTGTTGAATACTAAAAATTAAAAAAAAATTAAATTGCCAGTTCTTGCAACGAGCTTTACCTTTAGAATCACAAAAATTAAATACTTTGTAGCTGACTCTATCATGACTCATCCTACTAATTCTATGCCATAGTTGTGCAACAGACCTCCATTGTTTCACGTGAGGCGGTTTACAAGCAAACTCACCATAAAGACCATTGTTTGGTGTATAACGACCAGTCCCCAAAAAGAAACGCATTGCTCTACATTCAACAGCGTTTATGCAGGAATACGACTTTGTGCCCCAGATTGCTGCACCATATGATATAACCGGCCAAATGGAACTATCATAAAGTTTACAAAACACTTCATATGGCATACCACCGATTGATTTACACTTGGCAATTAACAGACCCAGTGCTCTACTGGCACTCTGAGCTACACATTTGGCAGTAATGGTATAGTCCAAATGTTCACTCAACAAAAGCCCAAGTAGGTATACTTGCCCACAATTTCTAGACTATGGTCACCACACTTGAAACTAACAGGAGTTCTGCTGACAGAACATAGTCTAAAATGAACAATATTACTCTTAGACGGATTAACAACCATGTTGTTTGTCATGCACCAATTATTTAACATATTCAACATGAACTGTAAATCTTCTTCATTTTCAGATAACAATACAATATCATCTGCATAAAGCAGAATACATATTTTTTCCTCTCCAATAGATATTCTTTTACCTGTGGCCTTAATTGTAACAGCTAAATCATTGACAAACAGATTATTATAACAAAGGAGACAAAGAACACCCCTGTCTCAAGCCACAATGAACATTAAAACTGTCAGTATAGTATCCATTAATTCTAACACAAGATGATGTATTGTTATACAGTGCTTTCAGAGCTACAATGATTTTTCCTTCTAATCCAACTTTAGAACTAGTCAGTTTTTTCCATAAAATAGTACGGTCAATAAAATCATACGCCTTTTTAAAATCAATGAATGCACCAAAAGTCGACAACTTAAGTTTTTTCCTAGTTTCAACAATATTTGTGAGAGATGACAAATGATCAATGGTACTTCTTTCTTTCCTGAAGCCATTTTGTTCATCAACAATTATATTATTATTTTCTGCCCATGAAGATAGTCTAGCATTTAAAATTGAACAATAAAGTTTATACATTGAGCATGAGAGAGCAAATCCCCTATACGATAAAAGGTCACGTGGATCCGCAGTACTAGACTTCGGAATTGGGCTTATAATTGTCCTTCCCCAGTCTGATGGTAGTACACCTGTATCAAAACAGACATTATAGAGAATATGAAGACAACTAACACAACTGTCACTTTTTAAGATATCAACTGGTATAGAATCAACCCCACAAGCTTTCCCTAATTTTGCTTTCATTACTGCTTTCTTAACTTCTAGCACCGTAATATTAGCATTGAGAGTATCACAATTGTATCCCAGAGCATTGTCATCCACATTATGTAAGTTTTGATTGACTGTATTTAAATTACTATCAACAAATAGACTACTGAACTCCTGTTTCCACTTATTTAAAACTGTATTAACGTTATTAGATATGGAACCATCCTCACATACAACTTCCATGGGTATAGTTTTCTTTCTGTTCTGAGCAATACCTATCCTACCAATAGATTTCCAAAACTCTTCTGAGCTATTCTCACATTTAGATAGCAAATTTGCTTGATCGGAAACCCAATATGCTCTCTTACTTTTTTGAACTTCCCGATCAAAAGCATGTCTAGCAGCAATAAAAAGTGTCTTTAAATATTTCTTTGTAGATGCATTGTTACATTTTAACCAATTACATTCAGCCCGACACTGAGAGTTCCACAGGTTAGATAAATGCTCACTCCACCAGGATTTACTTGCCCGTCTTTTCTTGTTATTGACCCCAGACTTTACATAGACTTTTTTTATGGTCCAACTTATCAAACATTTCACTATTAATAACAGAACAGATATCAGAATATGCATAATCAATATCATCTTGTAATCTTAAGCTTTGTTCTAACTTATAGACAGTGTCATGCAGTAACTTAACAGCATAATTAGATTGCAAGAAGTCTTGCGGAACTGTTGTTAAATCAAATTTCTCATAAGAAGGAGCACTAGAATTTGACTGAGCAAAATCACAACCTGCCCCACCAATGGATGTGTCCATCATACAAAATGTATCAAACTTCCAAGACAGAATTGAGTGATCAGGCACGGATGATGGTATAAATACATTACTATGATTTAGCTTGTTCAAAATTTCACTGCTTCTTATTACGGTAAATTCCTTAAATTGATTGAGATTGTCATGATGTACTATACAGTAGTCAACAACTGCACAACCTTTAACAGATACAGATGTAAAATCATTTTTAATAAAGTTTCTGCCATTAAGAATACACATATTGCAGTTAATTAAAAATTCAATGAGCTTATCACCAGAACTATTGGAAATAAAATCAACCACATTTCTACATGGCAACTCGTCAGCTAATTTTGGCTCCATTTGACTTTTGTTTTGCTTCTATACGCACATGTGTCTTTTGCTTTAAAATTGAAAGTGAATAAAAGGGGCCTCGTGTTTCCATTATTCAAAAGATTGAATAAGTTGCAACAAAACAAAAACAAAACAGCGCTTTATAGACACTTGTGCAATTTCTCGCCGGTATAATCTCACATTCCAGTGGTGTAGCATGAACCAATAATGTTGTATCAAATTACAGAAGATTCATTATCGATGCAATAAGCAGTTATTTCTTATCTTGTCGACCGGTACTGAAAAACACGTTTCTCATTTTGTTCTATCTGATGTTTTCGATTGTATCCGGAAATCCGTGAGGTCCCATCATGTGATCACAGTTTAAATAGGACTGGTTGTTAATTATGTAATTAATTGCGTACATGGCAAATACTAGTTTGAATGTAATTTGAAACAACTAGCTGCAAGCGAACCGTTAGGTTCACCTTTGGCAATTCGTGATAAAATCAGTTAATTAGTAAATATGTTGAAATTTAAACTTTATTTCAAATATTTATTTAGAAAATGAAATCCTATTTCAGGCGGATTGGTGATCATCCCACATTGTACATTTCTAAAACATTCAGCACCATTGTTTCCATTAAACTATCATAAAATATAAGTTGGATAATTTACCATAATGTATACCGTAGTTTATTAATTTCTATAAGAGGATGCAAACCATTGAACGCTTTGTTTGGTATCGAGCGAACCAACTAGGATTGGTAACGTTTAATTTCATGGTTGGAATTACTGATTACATTTCACTTAGCCAATTTAAATAAATTAAAGTTTGAATACTTATAGAGTTGTTGACACAAAGTTTCGATAACAATATCGATGTGATGGCTCACTAGTAATACATGTCTCGGCATAACGTTTCATGTTAATACTGAACATATTAATGAATAAGAAGTCGAGTAGAAAGTGCATCATACACCGTTACCAGCAAATGCCTTATACACCGGGCATTTTCTTACACAACGGACACAGTCACCAGAAAATGCCTTATACACCGGGCACAGTCACCAGCAAATGCCTTAAACACCGGGCATTTTCTTACACAACGGACACAGTCACCAGAAAATGCCTTATACACCGGGCATTTTCTTACACAACGGACACAGTCACCAGAAAATGCCTTATACACCGGGCATTTTCTTACACAACGGACACAGTCACCAGAAAATGCCTTATACACCGGGCACAGTCACCAGCAAATGCCTTAAACACCGGGCACATTCACCAGAAAATACCTTTTACACCGGGCGCAGTCACCAGAAAATGATTTATACACCGGACACAGTTACCAGAAATACCTTTTACACCGGGCACAGTCGCCAGAAATTATCTTTTACACCGGACATATTCACCAGAAATTACCTTTTACAACGGACACAGTCACCAGAAAATTATTTATACACCGGACACAGTCACCAGAAAATGCCGTATACACCGGGCACAGTCACTAGAAAAACCCTTTTACAACGGGCACAGTCACCAGAAAATGATTTATACACCGGACACAGTCACCAGAAAATGCCTTATACACCGGACATAGTAACCAGAAAACGCCTTGAACATCGGGCAAAGCCACCAGAAAATGATTTATACACCTGACACAGTCACCAGAAAATACTTTATACACCGCGCACAGTCGCCAGAAATTACCTTTTACACCGGACACAGTCACCAAAAAATGCCTTTCACACCGGGCACAGTCACCAGAAAATGATTTATACACCGGACACAGTCACCAGAAAATGATTTATACACCGGACACAGTCACCAGAAAATACCTTATACACCGGACATAGTAACCAGAAAAGCCTTAAACACCGGGCAAAGTCACCAGAAAATGCCTTATACACCTGGAACAGTCACCAAAAATACCTTTTACACCGGGCACAGACACCAAAAAATGATGTTTACACCGGGCAAAGTCACCAGAAAGTGCCTTTTACACCGGGCACAGTCACCAGAAGTGCCTTTTACACCGGGCACAGTCACCAGAAAATGCCTTTTACACTTGGCACAGTCACCAGAAAATGCCTTATACACCGGGCACCGTCACCAGAAAATGATTTATACATCGGACACAGTCACAAGAAAATGCCATAAACACCGGGCACAGTCACCAGAAAATGTCTTTTACACAGGGCACAGTCACCAGAAAATGCCTTTTACACCGGGCAAAGTCACCAGAAAATACCTTTTACACCGGACGCAGTCACCAGAAAATACCTTATACACCGGGCACAGTCACCAGAAAATACCTTATACACCGTACACAGTCACCAGAAAATGCCTTTTACACCGGGCACAGTCACCAGAAAATACCTTATACACCGGGCACAGTCACCAGAAAATACCGTTTAAACCGGGCACAGTCGACAGAAAATACCGTTTAAACTAGGCACAGTGACCAGAAAATACCGTTTAAACCGGGCACAGTCGACAGAAAATACCGTTTAAACTGGGCACAGTCACCAGAAAATAACCTTTTACACCGGGCACAGTCACCAGAAAATGATTTATACACCGGACACAGTCACCCGAAAATGCCGTTTAAACCGGGCACAGTCGACAGAAAATACCGTTTAAACTGGGCACAGTCACCAGAAAATGCCTTTTACACCGGACACAGTCACCAGAAAATGCCTTTTACATCGGGCACAGTCACCAGAAAATGATTTATACACCGGACACAGTCACCAGAAAATGCCTTTTACATCGGACACAGTCACCAGAAAATGATTTATACACCGGACACAGTCACTCGAAAATGATATATACACCGGACACACTGCTAATATAGGTCAGTGATTCTGAATTTTAACGTACATACTATGTCCCTGTATAATTATGTTTCCACTTGCCAATGCAGAATTCTTTCTACACGAAATACTATCATAGTATAGATCATTCGAGGTCGTACAATTGTTTGTTCTAGTAATTTTACATGCAATATTGGTGATTGTGACAAAATGTATTTAATGTATATTAAAAAAATGTGTCCCTATGATAGGGTGGATTATTTTCAGGCTGAAGAGTACTAGCATTTTCTTCTAATAACTATTGTTTTTCTTAAGCGCAGTTGTCCCACTTAAATAGCAAGCACTATCTATTCAAAACCAATATGTAAATATTTTACTTAAACGGACGTTTATAATATGTAGGCATAAAAGGCCTCTTATTTATTGCTAAAGATCTCGTACATCGTGAAGTCATGAAGGATAATGGGGCTACTCAACGAACCAAGTTGAGCGGAGTTGAAGATAACCCGAAAAACAGTCAGGCTGATACGCCCATTTGTAAAATACTGCTCCGAATGTTAGTGAGTGGCGACATATACTGTGATGATTTCACCGCGACTTCCAAAACACGTTCATGTAAGAACTTTTGCGCAAAGTCCAGTGTTTGTCCATATAATTATTTCGGATTATTAGATCTAGTGGGGTTGATCATTTACAATTTTAATTTTTATTAATCGGCCAACCCTTTTCTGTATGCATTACGTACTAATCATTGGGTCATATAGTTGAATTTCTCAATTGCTTCTTTCTGCATTTAGACAGTATCATTGGAACAAAAATATTTTTAAAATGTTCCAATGATTCTTGCATTGTCGCTCCAATGAGTTAAATTGGACGTGAACGGCGAGTGTGGTCTTATTGTTTTCCCATTTAGAGGTTTAAACGTGTAAAATTCAAAAATCGAGGAATGTAGTTCTACATAGGATTGCTAATGCCTTACGTTAAATGTAGAAGTTGGGAGCACATTCCAGAACCCCATCGTCTTGAACTTGTATAACTTTCCAAAGCTTATTGTTAACATCGGCGAAATCGTGTTTTTTTATGGAAATGATATTTTACCTCTTCAACGGCACATGTATAGCATTATATAAAGGTTGTCTGTATACAAATTTTAGAAAATGTGTTCACGTTAGAATGCACTAGACTAGATTATTTGCCGGTTGTGATTCCAACCAAGAGGTTATTCTCATGGTTACTAAAATCAACAACCAATACACATTCTACTCCTTGCCCTGTATATAAGTACCATGATTTATGAAAAATATAATTAAAACGTTATTGCAGACTCCATTGCTTTATGTTGATCTATTTGTTGCCACAGAAACCATAATAATTAATATATTTACAAAATCTAATGACCTCTTAATCTCCTCATTGCCCTGTGCAAAAGTACGATGATTCATGAAAATATGTTCTGTATTTCTATACAAGTTATCACAGAATCTAGATTTGCGGACATACGTATCGACCTCATTCTTTCAGTCCCATCAGACTAATTAAATCACATTCAAATTGGTTCAGCTAGTACTACAGTATCAAGTGTCTTGCGTGCTTGTTTCTTCAGGTTTTTCAATCTCTACAATACTAATTCTAGGTTAAATTAAAAACAAGAATATTTGTCGTAAATACACCTTTGAAAAGATCTGAGCTTGTTCCCTGTAATACAAAGTCTATGAGTGGCATTGACATATCTCGCTACGATGTCATTAAGTACCAGAAGAAGTTGAAGGCGGTTCGAAAAGATTGTTTATGCTTAAAAAACTAGTTGCATGACATTTCAATTTAGTCATAGAGGAAATGTGCTTGTTATCTGAAATTATGGCTTACAAGTGCATTTCCGCATACATATTTTGTATATTCGGATTGATAACCGGTAATTTGTACTTCATTGTATTTAGTAATCACATTGTGCAAGTTTGCCGGTTACATTTTTTCACAATACCTGCAATCGGTTCATATGACTCTCCTGAACCTATCAGTATCGATAATGTCTGGTTAGGCAGTGTTTCATAACACCCATCATCCACCTCTGTTCCATCTTCTTTAACGGGCAGGTAAAACGACCAGGGTAGCTTCTGGAACTGGTGCATTTTCTGTATCATGCAATATCCTCCATTAATCTAAAATGATAACATTCCGTTGTCCATATTTGAAACCTGTGGCGATGATGAATAAATGTGCATCATTGAAAAAAACTCTTTCTAACAGGATGTTCTATTTTACAGACGCTACTGCAGACGATATACACCAAGACGGAAAATGCAGACCGTATCTATAGATATATAGATTAAACTGCAGACGATATACACATAAAAGGACGGAAACGCAGACCACACAGATAGATTAAAGTGCAGACAAATTTTTACTCAACGAAGGAAAGTCATAGACCATACAGATAGATTTAAGTGCAGACACACTTTACTCAAAGTAGGAAAATATATACCTCACAGATAGATTAAAACGCAGACAATCTTTACTCAAACAAGGCAAATGGAGACAAAAAAGAAACATAAAGTAAACTGCAGACAATATACACAAAGAAGGATTTCTGGCCCATGAATGATTGTTGTGCAATCTATATACAATTAAGGTGTTAATTGGCCAGTGTTGATGTGTCTCATATTAAACGATATATTTTACATTGCATATACAAACATTCTAAGAATTTAATGTAAACTAATTCCAAATTCAGCAAATCCCTGCATTCTATAGGCTAATCGGAGGCGTTTATACATGCATGAACGCCCAAATTTCATTGTTCACGAACCTAATTCTAAGTAATATGATGAACAAGTTGGGTAAAATATTTTCTCGAGCAACAAATCTATTGTGTATTTATTTGCAAGCTCACCGCATATTTTAGAAACAAGTTTAAATCGAGGTATAATGAGTTTCAACATTATTTATGGAATCAAGATTAAGAATCCCATTACATTCCTCCTGGTCCTACTTTGATTCAGCATCCGTCCATTCAATATCGAAGCTATTGATAGCGGCAGCACGTGAAGTTTGTTGTTGACATGATTTATATTACAGGACAACAAGCAAACATTACGAAATTAAGCTATCATTGAATCTAATATAAGCCATTTGATTTCGCGACCATTTCTTTCGGTTTCACAAAACGTATTATCAAAAGCATATACTATTCTCTACGAAGCCCGTATTCCATGTCTATACGAGATCTGGAATGTTAGCCAGTTTATATTCTAGTCTTTGTTAGATAGATCCCTTCATCGAGGTTTTAACGTGAGAATTTCATCCGATGCGCGCTCATCCGACATGTTTATCTAGCGCGAACTAGAGCTGCATTACTAGCCTACTGTTTACAAGAAATAAATGATTGGCGTGGAATAATAATTGTAACGAAGAAATTTCATTATATTTTGAGTCAATATAAAAAAATGCTCGTGTTATGGTCTGAACATCTTTTCAATGTTTGTTTGGCTGTACAACTCGGGTACTATTTTTTGTGTATTCATATGCGCATTCAGTCGACGCAGCGTGGGGTCACGATGTATATTGCCGACAAAAACCTCATAGAGGTAGGGGCAAGTGGAAATGTCTATTTGGAATGATATGGATTAAAAGACCCGCTAGTATATACCGTTTCTCAATGTTTTTAAACTATGGTCGATCAGGCCATTCCTTGCGCCTCTGTTTCCTTGCCTATGTACCCTTGAGCCTCCTCAAGTGCCTTTCCCGGAGGTTTGTGTATGAAGGCACTGTCTTATGTATGTGGCGTTCCCTATAGCAACTTATCATCTCTCTTTTAAAAGCTACTTGACACAACTTCTGCAGACTTTTATTGCAGTAGTCTGTGATATTTATTGTTCAAATGAATCAAACTATTGAAAGACAGTGTAAGCCATGGTAATGCAACACGCGGCACCAGATTGTTTCACAATATTTCTATTGTATTTGGTTACTATCAGGAAAAGGTTAGAAGGTTACAAGGCAACGCAACTGCAAGGGGCTTAACAAAGGTGCTTAGGCCTGGACAATTTTATTTGAGTTAGATTGTTAATTCTTCATTGTTCTCTTTATAAAATCCTACAATATTCAAGACTTCCAGTGAAATGTAATTGTTTAAGCTCATGTACAGTTTAGCTCGACTTCAAGCAAAATGGAGGGCAATTGTACTCACCCTGGCGTCGGTGTCGCACGTTGGTTACAATTAGGCATGGAAATTACTCTTGAGGCAATTTCTAAAAGATTCCTAGTAACCGCTGCGTGTATTTGATTCAACCCCCTCAAAACAATCAAGCTACACAACTCTTAAATGAATATTGTGCAAGTAATGGCTCTTGTTGGAATTAAAGATTTGCATGCATGTACAATCAAAGCCACAACAATCAAAACCACTGAATGTATTGGATTGGAAATTCACATAAAGCTTCCCAGTCATCAAACCGACAACAATAATTCGGTTAGATAACTTGATAGCTTGAATATACTACATTTTCATTATCCTGCACTAGTAAAGAATGTAAATATATATTCGAAGTTTAAATCTTAAAGATATCAATGACAGACTCCTTCGAAAAAACGATGTTCAGTTCTATCAAGTGATGTATACCGTGCTATAATTGTACCAGACAAATTGTACGCAAACGTGTGTATAAAGCAGAAAAAGAAATCAAATATTTACTATAAACATAAAATTACTATTATCGATGAAATATTGGAAATATAAATTCCCTTAAGTGTGCAAATATACTTTCATTTCTATTCTTATCGACAATATCTTGAACCCATGTAAACAATGAAGGAATAAAACCAACATCATGTGCAATTGGAAATATTGCGATTTATTTTAATGATCACAATTAAAAACAGCTCGATTTTATTTATTTGATTGTAGAATCTGATGGGGTAACAGTATGTTTCGATCTGTCTCCCTGTTTCCCTGTATCCAGAAATGACATGTTATTTGACAATATTTCTTCCTTTTCTTTTGAAAATTGTTTGGCATAATCATGCATTTTACTGCATTTTGTTTTTAAAATAAAAAAAGTGTTTGCTGATGACGTCAGTACAGTGATTGTTTCTTCGTGCTGGATTATACACATTGTGCTTGTTGTTATTTACGTGACATACTTGGTCAATTTATGCGTGTGTGTGTCGAAAATCAATAACCATAGAGCGATTAAATGCGAGGTTAGTTAGCTGTTACTTCGATTTTAACCCCCAGTATTTTTATTGACAGTTCCAAGGCTGTACATCGCTGTATGGTAATTTTTTCTATTCATGTTTTAGATGTATGTTAAATTCCATTTCCCCCCATGTGCTATTCTACTTGATATGGTATGCATGTTATTTTAAACCCCCCATTTCGGTCTGTTGTTGCTAGAATATTGATGTATTTCATGCATTAAATTTTCCTCGAGTTTGTCCTCCTTAATCTCTCCAAAGATATCCCTTATGGTCGGCCAGGCCATACCTTGCACTCTTGTTCTCTTGCGTATTTACCCTTGCACCTCCTCAATGCCTGATGTTTTGTGGACTGTTGTTTTCCCGGAGGTCTATATGGGGAGGTATTGTCTGGTGTAGGTGGCGTTCCCTGTAGCAACGTATTCACCCTTTTATCAAAAAAAGTTAGTCGACAGTTTACATAAATAAACAAAATAAGCTTTCTAGGAGTTATAAGGTTTAATTTTGTATGATAAACATCGTGCAGTTTGACATTTCACTAAAAAAAGAAAACACTAGAATCAACTTTGAGTTGATTTCCCTTAATATTGAGAGAACGATTTTATATAAATACGCCCTAGACGGACTTGGTAGGATAAAACTTGTATGAATAAAGAGTCGACCATCAGTATAAAGTGCCAACCTCCAGCATGATGAGTAAACCTATAGAATGAAGGGACAACTCTAGAAAGATGAATCGCATGGTATTATTTGTAAGCACACAGAACACTTCTTAGTATAATCACACATTATGCATTTACATGTCATATTTTATTGACGGCGGCCTTCAGGCCGTCGTCTATTTGAATAATTTTTAATCTAGGTACATGGAGTTGCATAATCGAAATGGGAGAAGCCATTGGTATTATGCTTTTTTAAATTGTTCTTACAAAACGTGATTCTAATTATACAGATAAAAAAAGTGTACTAATTGATAATAAAAAAATGTCAAAATATTTAAAATGTATTTTTACCGTTAATAAAAAGCTTTAAAAAATGTTTTACGTATGCTTATAAGAATTTACAACAGCTAGTCACGAAAACGGTTAGGCATCGTGTATTACATAGCTTCGTTTCACAACTACGCTCAATTCATCATCAAAGTTCAGGAAATGGTTCCTAATGCTGTGCACGCAAATTGAAATTGTACTTATAAAAAAGCAAATTGTTAAACAAAAAATGTTAATCCATATTAATAAGTTCATGAATGCAGTTTATAATGTACAAATATAAATACAGTGACCAAACTATGCAATATACATTGCCTTAACTTGACCCATATAAGTTATGTACTGATGGTAATATGTAAACAAAATTCAGCCAATGAAAATTGTCGTTGAAAACGTCATAGCATTTGTTGTTCAAATAACGCATTGGCAGTAAAACGGATTCAGTACATTCGAGATCAAATGCTGATGGTTGAACTGAACTTTTAATTACGTTGTTTTGACATTTTTAGTGGATATTTTTCCCTTTTGATATCCCAATAGTTCTTTTAGATCTGTAAAACTAGAAGTTATAATCATGTATATTTTTAGATCCGTTTCGTTCTATCTACGTTTCGTGTCACTGTCTGTTTAGATAAATGCATGTCACAAACTGGTCGGTTTGTTTTACATAAACAAGTCATATTCCAATTAAACTACAAATGATTGATTGGTACCAAGACTATTTAGGCAATTGTCATGAATTGTGGATGATTCTTACCAGAATTATGGCTTGGTGATGATCATACTTTCTTATTTATTGATAAACAAAATAATAAATCTTCAATATCATGCTTCCTAAAACTTGTGCCGCCGTTTTGATGCTTTGCATCAAAATTAGTCTTGTTTCTAATTAGTTGCTTCTGGTGAAATAACGAACTGATTCCATATTGAAATATAATGTTCTTGTATATACAAGGAATGTGCCCCGACGCTAACGTGTTATTTACAAAACAATGAACATCAAAGTCGAGAAGGAAGTACACAATGCAGATGCCGTTCCCCAAAACTTGAACATGTGACCTCTGAATTACTAGTCCAGCGCGTTACCGCTGGACTACGGATCCGGTTTCTACAGGACCTTCATGGACGTTGTCTATATGATATACACATCTTTGGTGGCGCTGATTCGTCGGATTGGTGTGGGCGTGGTCTGAGAGATGATTACTCAATTTAAAGTTTATGCCATTTTACACATAAGCTGTTTAAGTCTATACTTATGTCAGGAATAATTTTAATCCAGAGATGGAAACTAATATGTTTATGACTGTGTGCACTCCAATGACTCGAATCGTCTATATCAAACAGTCCACATCCAGCTTTGTCCCTCTTTTATGATTCTTGTAGATAAGTTGTCAGCTGGTTGTGGAAGAACAAGACAGTACTTGTCAATAGTTCCAGGAAATCTGGTTAGGTCAACTGACCGCAAACTATTGGCTGAACATCATGTTGAAATATGGCGACGTTAAACTAAATAAACCGAACAAACAAAACAGAACACTAAATATATCAAACACGCTAATGTATGTGTTCGTCTGTGTCATTGACTATGGGTTTCGACAGAACGCGTTGGCGTTATAGAGACTGCAGTACCTCATATAATCTGTTTGGTTCAAGTTGTTAATGTATGACGATGGTGTAGTTGTATTGCCGTCTTCGACATATCCACAACTGAAAAAATATGGACGTCTGTTTTAGGAACGAATGCTTAATGCGATATAACAAATAGAGCTAACATATATATTTTATTTGCATAGTACTAAATAAGTGTTGCATTCGAATAATGTTCATCAAAGTTTTTGGAACGGTTGCGATAGCAGCCGTTTTGTGTCATTACCGAATTTCAACAAAAAAGTAGTAGTTCCGATTCCGGCTTAGCAATCTATCATTCTTTGCAATTTGTGATAGATGTTTGGGTGACAAAAAGTATGGCTACATGGATGATTCTTTAGTTGCAAGGATTTAAGCCTTTCGTTATTAATTGTTGATAAATGAACGTATCCAACAATGCATATACAATACCTCTCCAGAATGGTCCACTCTTGAACAACAACCTTCTTTCAACAACATAATACCTTTTTAGTTAATTTTATAATACTCCATATTAACCTTTTTGAGCTAACAACAGCCGAAATTGCATCTACCATGTTTGTTGCTTTGAAGCGGTTGACATGTTAATTTAAAATATTAAATCAAGAAATGACATAAAATATTGGCAGGCATGATTCATACCTATAAGAATAGTAGCCGTCTGTGTTGTAGGCATTTTCCAGTTCACTGTAGGTGATCAAGCGGAAGTCTAGGCTCTCACATAGCGCCCTTGCAGCGTCCACCGTCCAGTTATTTATATCTACTGTTGAATCATACAATTGGTACACTGAAAAGGAGAAACGCGAATCATGTTTCATTCATTGTTAAACGATATAACCAGAACTTTCCTTTTAAACGAAAATTGAACGATATCACAAAGGAGGATGTGTGTTACTGTGTACGCACATTATTGTATAATATTATTATAATTATATATTGATTTTTGATGAGTCATTTCTAAATATTCTTCCAAATAATACCCAAGAATAAAAACCAAGTATTTCATTGTCCGTTTACTAATTATAGTTTAACGAAAAGTTATGCCGCTTGACATGTTGTTCCTTATCACCTAGTTTACTACAAATATAAAACTTTAAAGAGCATATGAAATGGACGCATCCTACTCTTAGTGCTATGTACAGAATAATTATATAAGTTAGTTTAAAACAAATCTTCGTGCGATAAGGGATCCAATTAAATGCCATTCTACAGGAGATATTTGATGTGAAAAGTATTGACTGCACATTTCCTTTAAGTACGAACCTACTTCAGACAATTGTTTGACGTCCTGAAGTGTGACATCATAAAATTCACGATTACATGTGGGGTTGAGTTTATTTACGCTCGCCATAAGAAACATGATTACAAGAAACTGTGAGAGACTTTATATATCGTTCGACCTGACATGATTCTCCTGGTCGCGAACTTATTGCAACATTTAACTAATACCGATGCAAATGACGTAGATCCAGGTAGTCGAAGTGGTCGCGTGACAGATTGCCTGACTCCTGATCTGAAGGTCGTGAGTTCGAGCCCCGCTGGGCCGAGTTTGATCATGAATATCACAAACTCTAATTTCGGCGCGAGTACTTGTTAATGACATAGGAAGCCGTCCTAGCATGAGAGTGATTAGTATAAGTTCTAAGAACTAGTTTCACAATCGATGTAAAATAAATACGGTATGTTTAAACTGCACTAGAGTCCCTAACCGTAGATAAAATGTACAACTTATTAGTGATACTGTAATATCTCTAACTGGCATTATAGGGTTATTAACATGCATCACATAATTAAGCCATTTCGAGGATTAGAAAAAAGTATAAAATGGTGATCTTTTTCGTCTCAAGAATGTACCTGTATGAACCGTTTATGTCTTATTTGTGTTCTTACATAAGAACGAGTGATATTTCACAAAACTTGGCGAAAACAAATCTTAAAGCGGCAAGACATTAAATTGTTCTCTTCTCAGACGGAAGATTAAATGTATTCATCAGTTAAATATCTTGGAGTAACCATCGATCAAAATTTGTCCTTTGCGTCTATGGCAACGTCTGTTATTAAAAAATCCATTGCAAGGTTAAAGTTCACGTATCGTAAAAGTAAATTCCTAACAATGCAAACAAAGAAACTTCTGGTCTCTTTCCTTGTTCAATGCCACTTTGGATATGCATCATCAGGCTGGTTTAACAGTTTAACACAAGCTTTAAAAAATACATTGCAAGTCACACAAAATAAACTGGTGAGATTTGTATTGAACTAACATCCTAGATCACATACATTAACTATGAACCTGATAGGATATTTGTGGATTTCACTGATGTGGGTAAATTGATCCATTTAATTAGAAGGGGAAACTTGGGAATGGATTTTATATACATTACATAGCGTAATTTGATTCACTCTTCTTTCTACGGGTACCCAATTTAAACGGGAAAATATTCTGTGCCTGTACATGTAAGGCTGATGTTACCCCTGATGGAACAAATTATTAAATTTTAGAATTTAAGAGATTTTCAATTACTATAGTGAAGGGTTTTGGAAAGATTTTTTGTTGCTTTCAATGGTTGTTGTCTTTGGAACAGTCTGCCACAAGATGTGAGGGATGCCAAAAGTATTTCTTCTTTCAAATGCAAAGTAAAAAAACGCATTTTAAGCTGGTCTTAAATAATGTATTGTGTTTCCATTTATCAGTTTTATTATTTGTAACCTAATACCTTCTAAAATATTATTTCTTTAGCTTTTTTATCCATTATTCCTGTCAGAGATAACTTATTGTTTCATTGTTTCATCGTTTTATCTATTTGTTTACAAACATGTAACACAATGTATTTCTTTGATTAACTGCAAATATATTAATCATATATCAGAAAATAAACAATGCAAAACTACATAGAACAGAACAGAATACAATATGCAAACTACAGGCTTAAGTGTTATACTTATTGTCCGGAGTTCATAATGGTACATACTTTATCATAAATGAATACATTTACTATTTAGATATAATCATCGAGGCCAATATGATGGTGGTATACATAATTGCACAAATATACAAGTGCGTGTTATTTTAATGCAACAAACAAAATAAGTAGTTGTATTGGTCAATGTCATTATAATTTCTGATGAAAAGCAATGGAGCCAAATGTATGTTTGAATTCGAGAGAGGTAAGTAGCTATCTTTATACAGCAATACCTGCCGAAACGAAATTTCAGACAAAGCAAAACTATACGGTGCATAATTACATAATTCAATATAATTTTTCTAAAGAGGCCACAAGAAGTAAAATGGGTGTAGAAAACATTTTGATTAATCAGTACAGCCCGAAGCAATTTCAACAAAGTCGCGTATATATAATCGATTAAAGCATGGAGCCAATATCGATCAGATATGGGAAATATTGCAACGAGCCAGAAAGTTGGACATGCAAAGAATTTAGGAGCTAAATATTTTATTCATAGCAAGATATTTCAAATTCAGCAAAATAAAAATATTTTTTTCAGCAAAGGTGCCATTTCTTACCAAATATGTAAATAAAAAACTACACACAATAATTACATACATGTATATTGAATTATGTAATGTCACTTTAAGCTGTTGCGCTTCGCGGAAATTTGCTCTACGCAAGTTATATACGTTTCACAAAAGAAACAGACGGAAAATTATGATAAAGTGACACTGATTTAAAATGTCAAAAACTGTCTGTAATTGAGACACGACTTTATGGAAACCAGGAGACGAATATACACATTCGAATGCAACACAAAGTTTACCTAGTTGCTCTTTCATTATGCTTAATTCGTTGTCCGCTTCACCATTGTAAGTAAGAGTTCGTCTTTCGAACATCTCTCTAGAATATAAATAGATAAGCAACAAATGGAAACAACAATACAAAAACGCAGGGCCATTTACGCATAAATCGTTTATCGTTTTAATGGATGACACAAAGTGTAAACTGTAAAATAGCTCTCAGCCGGCACACTCATTTGGGAGCAAGATGTAACTTATGAGTCCAAAAAAAGGAAAGAAAAATGGACCAAGATGGTTTTTGTATATGCGTACCATATGGGATCATGTATCTATACAATATGAGATTCGTATGAGACATCATATGGGTCACACAAAAAAATCATGCTTCTTAAGTTACCGAAAATTGGGGCAAAATATCTCGCGTTATAAAAAGAACAAATCACAGCATTCACGACGGTATAACAAACTACATCAAGAATAAATCGTATTTAAAACTGTGATCACGTGATTTGACCTCACGGATTTATGGAGGCAATCTGAAACATCAGACAAAAAAAACGAGAAACTAGGGATATCAGTACCGGTCGACAAGATAAGAAATCACTTTTTTTGCAATGATAATGAAACTTCTTTAAATTGATGCAACATTATTAGTACAAGTGAAATGTGAAATAATACCGGCCAGAAATTGCACAAGAAGTGCCCTATGTATTTAAAACAAGTTGTTTTGTTTTGTATACTTTTTTACATTCAATACATACCTCTGTTCAGGGCATTTTTGTGAAAATAGGTTTCCCGAATTGAGGCTCCAGCAGGAGTAGTTTTATGTTTTAGGGTAAACTTAAGAGAATATTCCAAATAAATATAGAATTACATTATTCGCACTATTGCGACATAGTGTAATCCTTTAATACTTCTGCCTGACATTCTAACGTGCAAGCGCCGTGATGTAATATAAAAGGATATTCCTATATCAACAAGCATGAAAAGCACAAAACAGTCTTCACTGTACAGTGGAAATTCTAAATAGCGACCCTGTCTTGGCAAGAACCTCTTTTCAACAACATTGTCATTTTTCCATAGTTAATAAACAATTTACTACCAAGTAACCTTTTCTATATAAACAGCCTCTTAAACACCAGTGGTACTCTGGAGAAATTACTTTGTATAACTATGTCGCTTGTCTCTAGTAAATAAGCAGTTCCACACGACTAATAATGTAATATGTAGAAACATTGTATGCGCAGTTATGTAAAAAAGACGTAGTTTACGCAAACAATGAAAGAAGATATAAAAATAAATAACTTGCCATCGCTTATTTCTAGAATTATAGTGAGCTATTTGAAAGTTATATGATAACACCGAACAAATACTTAACAATAGAAATAAACCCAGCATCATGCCGAAGAAATAGCAGCAAAAGAATCCATCTAATTAGGAATATTTGTTCATAAATTTCAAACGTCATAGAAATTATTTAGAAGTGTATACATATAACTCACGTACCTGCAACTGAAGTCCGCATTGTTGAAGGTAACACCATAGCAAGCAACATTGTTGGCGCATTGCCACTCACAAATAATTCTGTCAGGTACAGAGGACTCCTCGTCGTCATCAAAGAAGCTCCCAATTGTACTTTCATACCAACCTTGATATCTTTTAAAAGTCGTCCAACAATTTGCCGATATGGTCATCATGACCATAGCAATTAAATGCCAAATATTCATCGCTCAAAACCAAACCTAGAAATTTATTTTTGTCACGTAAGTATAGTTCTTCCACAACAATATATCTAAAAAGTGTCAAATTGTTACGATTAACCGCATGAAAGCAACGAAGACCACCTTATGTGTTAACACTGTGTGTCATTCCTTTCTAAAAGTCGCAATTAAGAACACGATTCCGATATGGTTGATAGTGGCAACTTCTATTGATCGTTTTATTTGTTTAAAATGCAAGTTTGCTGATTGGTAGATATCATCCCGCTTTCATTTCTCTGGTCACAAGAATCGTTTAAGTGGGGGTGGAAAATAGGAGTGTGACTTAAAAATGAAAATGATCAAAACGTATCAGGAGATACAATCCTATTTTGCGATCAATAAAATATCAATGTACAGATACTTACATCAGCTTATTATTATTCTTATTTTACCAGATCATGATTTGTCGTATGGTGACAACAGAAGAATGTCTGGAGTTCTCTCTCCTTCTATATACATTCTATAATAATTCCAAATTTAGCAAATCCCTGCATTCTGATTGGCTAATCGGAGGCGTTCACATATGCATGAACGTCCAAATTTCATTGTATTGATGACGTAACTTAATTCTGCATTCTGATTGGCTAATCAAAGGCGTTTACACAAGTATGAACGTCCAAATTTCATTGACTGGACTACTTTCGACCTAAATCTGAGGTAAACAATATAAACAAGTAGGGTACACTATTTTCTCAAGCAATGCACATATAGTGTATTTATTTGCAAATTCACCACATATTTTAGAAACAAGTTTAGGTCGAGGTATTGTTAGTAACATCGTTATTTATGGAAAAAAGACTCACATGACTGACGATTTAATCAAGAGACGGAGTGGTCCAGAATTCTAGAATATTCCACTTTATTCCTCCTACTCATAGTCCTACTTTGTTAATTCAGAATCCGTCCGTTCAATAATAAAGCTATTGCTAGCGGCAGCACGACAACAAGCAAACATTACGTAATTTAGCTAGCATTTAATCTAATCTTAGTCATCTGATTTCGCGACCATTTCTTTCGGTTTCCCAAAACGTGTTATCAACAGCATATAGTATTCTCTTAGAAGCACGTATTCCACATTTATACGAAATCCGGTATGTTTACAAGTTTATATATCCTAGTTTCTGCTTGAAAGCTCCCTTCAGCGACGTTTTAACGTGAGAATTTCACCGAAAGCGCGCTAACCCGACATGTTTATCTAGCGCGACTTTGGACTGCATTACAAGTCTACTGTTTACACGGAATAAATGATTGGCGTGGAATAATTACTGTTACGCAGAAATGTTATTACATTTTAACTAAAAATCAAATATGGCTCCTATTATGGCCTGCAAAATATTTTCAAGTGTTGTTTTGGCTGTTCAATTCGGTACTATTTTTGTGTGTATTTATCCGCGCATTCATTTGACACTGTGTGGGTTCAAGATGTGTATTGACGAAAAAACATCATTGGGGTCGTTTCAATGTACTATTTGGAATTATAAGGATTAAACGACCCGGGCTTTATGTTAAATGCATGAACGCCAAAAAATGGTCGTTTAATCCTATAGTAAATGTTTATATAGTACAAGGTGATTAACGATTTTTACACCTGACATTTTTCTGCGGCAGAAAAAGCGTTTCAAACATTAAAATATATCCATGACATACAACCAATTTATAAGCATGAATGATTTATCTTACGACACCTACTTTATGCAAATTCCGAAATGTTTGGTTACTGTAGTTCCCTGCAACTTATTCTCTCTCTTTGTCTATAATTGAAGGGAAGTAACTGCTGCGGGGAGATTGGTAACCACCAACACCAGTTAATCTTTTCTGATCAAGAAAGATTTGTTTGATGAATTTTCTAAGTAATCAAACGTTATATGCTGATAGTCATCGGTGAATAAATGCTGACATATTACATGTTTATTTGTGAAAAAAATATGCGTGGGCAATGCTTAACGATTGTCTAATCTGTGAGTGTCGGCTTTGTTAGTTGTGACGAAAACACGTCGGTAAAGCTACAGCGCGGTCTAAAAAAACTTGTTTGTCCTCGAAATTGAGAACAGTGAAAGCTTAGCGATCGAGTTTTCCGATATGCAGCGCGAGGGAGGTTTTCATAAGCCAAATTCGATATTGTCGTTTATTTTTTCTTTGTACTAAAATAAATAATTATTTTCTAAACATTCGGAAATGTAGTTCCATTTTAAAATGCTTGTTTTGGATGCAGAACCCTGTCTCAGTTTCTAAATGGATCCTTGGAAGGCGATTGACCTTCTAAAACTTTCGCAGATCAGTGCCAGAAATATAGACAATGAAATATTCAGTTCATAACTTCCAAAAGTCCAACAAAATAGCCAAACCTATAACTGAACTCAGTATTCTTTCATTCAATTCATTGAATGCGTCAGAAAAATAAATGAGGTTTGGTCAAATTGTGTTACGTGAGTGCAATAGCAATAGCGAACGGTAAGAGGTGAAGCGCGTGCGTTAAATCCTTGATCATAACCTTTGTATTTCTCAATTCTGGAACAATTACTGTAGTACGTAATACACGCTGAAACCCGTTAATTTGTTAGTATCCACCTTACAAAAATATCTTCGTGATACAAATCAGTTAGTTCTGTTATATTTCTGTCAATGAGAGTCAGACGAAAAACAACCCCATAAAACTGTATAATCAAATTGTAACTGTAAATTACGTAACCTCGATCGGCGCCGATTTGGTTCTATGGTGAGAAGTTAACAGTTCCGTGATTGTAAATGTAGGAAATAGCTCGTTTCATGAAGTAATATTAAATTGGTTGTTTCTGTAATGCGAGCAGAATTTGACAATTGTATTCTGCAGGGATTGATTGTTAATAAGAAATAATAATTACATGTATTTTACCTGATTATTCGCAAAATAATTAACAGGATCGATATCAGATGTATTGATGTACGTCATGATCGGCGCAGTCTGTTGTTACCGCCTCTGAAAGACGTGTCATCAATTATTCTATAAATTACTAAATAATTATACATAACGATTCAAATTTATTTTTTCGGCGCATTCGTATTGTTTTCGCTTTTGCTTCATGCGTCACAGTATTGTACTGTACTATATTATTTCGTATTGTAAACCAATCAAATCTCAAGTTGAATGTCGAAGTAAATAAGGACAGACGAACTGCTTTTGTAAACAGGACGCTGATTGGTTTTTATATGCACATTGTAAAAACCTTGGATTGAGTGGCTTGATTTGTCTTTCCTTATTTATGGGTAGACTTACGTATCTATGTTGAGCTACACATACTTACGGATTGTAATTAGACGTCGCAGTTTTATCTACGTTATACATTAAAATGTTAGTCAATGCTATGTTAAATAAACACAGTAAACAGTAATTAAAAGTTTTCTATAGTTGTGATAGTCAAACGGTTTTAACACAACGTACGGTGAATACTAAATGATATATAGAATTAAATCCGGAAATCTGTGAGGTTACATCACGTGATCACAGTTTAAAAAGGATTGGTTGTTAATTATGTAATTGCGTACTTGGCAAATACTAGTTTGAATGTAATTTGACACATCTAGCTGCAAGCGAACTGTAAGTACACCTTTATCAAATCGTGATAAATCAGTTAATTAGTAAATATGTTGAAATTTAAACTTTGTTTCAAATATTTATTTAGAAAATGAAAACCTATTTCAGGCGGATTGGTGATCATCACACATTGTACATTTCTAAAACATTCAGCACCATTTTCCCCATTAAACAATCATGAAATGAAACGCTTTGTTTGGTTTTGAGCAAATCAACTAGGATTGTTTACGTTTAATTTCATGGTTGGAATTACTGATTACATTTCACTTAGCCAATTTTAATACATTAAAATTTAAATACTTATAGAGTTGTTGACACAAAATTTCGATTTGTTTCGTTTCATCGGGTTTAACGCCGTTTCTCAACGATATTTCAGTTATATACGGCGGCCGGTTCACCTAACCAGTTTTTCCTGGACTGAATTCTTACCAGTACTTACTTACCCTTCCACAAGGAGCCGGCAACTTCTCCAAAATCGACATTTTTGTCAAATTTTCATGGAGGGGTATGACCTGCCGCGACCGGGAATCGAACCCGGATCGCCGGGTTACAAGTCCAGCGCACTAACAACTGGACCACAAAATTTCGATAACAATATCGATGTGATGGCTCACTAATAATACATGTCTCGGCATTACTTTTTATGTAAATACTGAACATAATTATGAATAAGAAGTCGAGTAGAAACTGCATCACACACCGTTCACAGTCACCAAAAAATGCCTTATACACCGGGTACAGTCACCAGAAAATGCCTTATACACCGGGCACAGTCATCAGAAAATGATTTATACACCGGGCACAGTCACCAGAAAATGATTTATACACTGGGCACAGTCACCAGAAAATAACTTATACACCAGGTACAGTCACCAGAAAATGCCTTATACACCGGACACAGTCACCAGAAAATGCCTTATACACCGGGTACAGTCACCAGAAAATGCCTTATACACCGGGCACAGTCACCAGAAAATGATTTATACACCGGGCACAGTCACCAGAAAATGCCTTATACACCAGGTACAGTCACCAGAAAATGCCTTATACACCGGGCACAGTCACCAGAAAATGCCTTATACACCGGGCACAGTCACCAGAAATTGCCTTATACACCGGGCACAGTCACCAGAAAATGCCTTATACACCGGGCACAGTCATCAGAAAATGCCTTATACACCAGGCAAAGTCACCAGAAAAACACAAAGAGACAAAGAATAGTTACAAAGGGTCACAAAACGAGCACATAAATCAAGTGGAAACTATCACAACCGTCATGGAACTGTCAATGGCAAATGTGATAACATAGGTCAGTGATTCTAAATTTAACGTACATCCTATGTCCCAGTATAATTTTGTTTCCACTTGCGCAAGCCGACTTTTTTTCTACCCGAAATGCTATCATAGTAAAGATCATTCGAGGTCGTACAATCGTTTGTTCTAGTATTTTAACATGCAATATTGGTAATTGTGACAAAATGTATGTTTTATGAATATTACAAAAACGTGTCCCTATGATTGGTTGGACTATTTTCAGGAATAATTCAAGAGTTCTAACATTTGTTTCCAATAACTATATTGTTTTTCTTAAGTGAAGTTATCCCACTTAAATAGCAAGAACTATCTATTCAAAACCAATATGTAAGTGTTTTACTTAAGTCACGGACGTTTATAATATGTAGGCATAAAAGGCCTCTTATGTATTGCCAAAGATCTCGTACATCGTGTAGTCATGAAGGATAACGGGGCTACACAACAAATCAAGTTGAGCGGAGTTGAAGATAACCCGAAAAACAGTCGGGCTGATACGCCCATTTGTAAAATACTGCTCCGAATGTAAGTGAGTGGCGACATATACTGTTGGATACAAGTAAGATGATTTCACCGCCACTTTCAAAACACGTTCATGTGAGAACCTTTGCGCAAAGTCCAGTGTTTGTCCATATAAGTCGAATTATTAGATCTAGTTGGGTTGATCATTTTCAATTTTAATCTCTATTAATCGGCCAACCTGTTCTCTATGCATTACGTACTAATCATTGGGTCATATAGTTGAATTTCTCAATTGCTTCTTTCTGTATTATGACAGTATTTAATAAAATTATTTCTCTACGCAATACACGCCTACGTCTCATTGGAACAAAAAGATTTTGAAAATGTTCCAATGAGTCTTGCATTGTCGCTCCAATGAGTTAAATTGGACGTGAACGGCGAGTGTGGTCTTATTGTTTTCCCCTTTAGATGTGTAAACGTGTAAACATCAAAAATCGGGGAATGTAGTTCTACATAGGATTGATAATGCCTTACGTTAAATGTAAAAGTTGGGAGCACATTCCAGAACCCCATCGTCTTGAACTTGTATAGCTTTCCAAAGCTTATTGTTAACATCGGCGAAATCGTGTTTTTTTATGGAAGTGATATTTTACCTCTTCAACGGCACATTTATAGCATTATATAAAGGTTGCCTGTATACAAATTTAAGAAAATGTGTTCACGTTAGGATGCACTAGACTCGATTATTTGCCGGTTGTGATTCCAACCAAGAGGTTATTCTCATGGTTACTAAAATCAACAACCAATGCACATTCTACTCCTTGCCCTATATATAAGTACCATGTTTTAAAATATAATTAAAACGTTATTGCAGACTCCATTGTTTCATCTTGATCGATTTGTTGCCATAGAGCCCATAAAAATTGATATATTTACAAAATCGAATGACTTGCATAATCTCCTTATTACCCTGTCCATATGCACAATGTTTCATCAAAATATGTTCTGTACTTTACAAGTTATCGCAGAATCTAGATTTTCGGACATACGGATGGACGACCATCTTTCAAATTGGTTCAGCTAGTACAAGAATATCAAGTATATTGCATACGTTTTTCTTCAGGTTTTTCAATCTCTTCAATACTAGTTCTAGATTAAATTAAAAACAAGAATATGTGCCGTAAATACACCTGGCACTGCTTTGATTGAAAACTGCATCCACAGCTTAGATCGAGGTTTACTCACGTCTCAAAATGAAGCTATGGTCATAAAACGTTTTTATTCCAATGGACGTGTCCATAGATTTTATCTTGTCAAATGGTTTGGATCACATTGGGCATTTTTTTACAATCGATGTCAAATCATTACTTAAGAGTATTATTATCTAAGCGATTTTATTTCTTAATAATAGTGACCTTGACCTCATTTGACTCAAATGCAATTCTAAACTAGGTCTCCATATAAGCTTGCCAATATGACACTCTGAACTAGTTCTAGACCAGAAACGAACTAATGTCTTTAGTACCCTGAATATAAGGAAACTTTTACTGATATGTTGTAGCCATTTCGGTCGGAAGGGTTTTTAAATTGTCTCACCTGATATTCTGTCTTGGTATTTATGTGGAAGTATGATCTATATGTGCATAAACCCAACATGTTTTAATTGGATTGTATATAATGAGAAACATTAATCTGATATTTTAGCAATAATGTCTTTCATTGTATATAATCTTGTGATAATGTTATTGGGTATGTGGCATTGTGTGATATATTTATTTTCTTGTTCTGTGATATGATATAATTAGATTTGTATGCCTCTCTATGTCATGCCATCAACACGTAGGACCACAATGGAAATAAGAGTTTACTCTTTTTTGTGCTATCCTAGGTGTTGGTGTGTATAGCATGGATATTATGCACATGTTATGATTATTATTTTAATATTATTGCATGTCTTAATTATCCATGTACCTGTATACACAACTACCGAAATAAATATATATATAATAGAATAATAGGTTAGTGACGTGGAATGAGAAAGTTTATCAGACTCGGCTCCGGTAGTTATCGGGTTCGCCTTCGGCTCACCCGATAAATTCCTCCGCCTTGCCTGATAAATTTTCTCATTCCACGTCACTAACCTATTATTCTCTATGTACTGCCCTTAGTCTAACAAGGATGTGAGCTCGGCACAGATCCAGCATGTGTATAATTGTCACCTATATGTATCTTTGTCCAAGTTGATACGTCAATATTTTGCAAATCTAGTTGTTGACTTAACTTTGATACCTGGATCATTAGGTTTCCCTGTATCTGGAAATGACATGTTATTTGACAATATTTCTTCCTTTTCGTCAGAACATTGTTTGGCTTAATCATGCATTTTACTGCATTTTGTTTTGAAAATAAAAACAAGTGTTTGCTGATGACGTCAGTACAGTGATTATACACAGTGTGTTTGTTGTTATTTACGTGAACTACTTAGTCAATTTATGTGTATGTGTGTTGGACATCAATAACCATAGAGCGATTAAATGTGAGGATAGCTAGCTGTTACATCGAATTGAAACCCCAGTATTTTTTATTTACAGTTCCAAGACTGTAAATCGCTGTATGGTATTTTTTTCTATTCATGTTTTAGATGTATGCTAAATTCCCTTTTCCTCCATGTGCAATTCTACTTGATATGGTGTGCATGTTATTTGACCCCCCCCCATTTCGGTCTGTTGTTGCTAGATTCTTGATGAATTTCATGCATTAAATTTTCCACATTTTTGTCCTCCTTAATCTCTCCAAAGAGACCCTTGTTCCCTTGCGTATTTACCCTTGCACCTCCTTAATGCCTGATGTTTTGTGGACTATAGTTTTCCCGGAGGTCTAAGTGGGGAGGCATTGTCTTGTGTAGGTGGCGTTCCCTGTAGCAACTTATTCACTCTTTTATCAAAAATAGGTAGTCAACAGTTTACATCAAATAAACAAAATAAGCTTTCTAGGAGTTATAAGGTTTAATTTTGTATGTGCAGTTTGACATTTCACTAACAAAAGCAAATGCTAGCATCAACTTTGGGTCGATTTCCCTTAATATTGAGAGAACGATTTTATATAAATACGCCCTAGACGGACTTGGTAGGATAAAACGTGTATGAATAAAGAGTCGACCATCAGTATAAAGTGCCAACCTCCAGCATGATGAGTAAACCTATAGAATGAAGGGACAACTCTAGAAAGAAGAATCGCATGGTATTATTTGTAAGCACACAGAACACTTCTTAGTATAATCACACATAATGCATTTACATGTCATATTTTATTTATAATCAGTTGCTTCTGGTGAAATAACGGAACTAAATTCCATATTGAAATTATATGTTCTTGTATATACAAGGAATGTGCCCCGACGAGAAAGAAGTACACAATGCAGATGCCGTTCCCCAAAACTTGAACATGTGACCTCTGAATTACTAGTCCATCGCGTTACCGCTGGACTACGGATCCGGTTTCTAAAGGATCTTCATGGACGTTGTTTTTATGATATACACATTTTTTGGGGCGCTGATTCGTTGGATTGATGTGGGCGTGGTCTGAGAGATGATTACTCAATTTAAAGTTTATGCCATTTTACACTTAAGCTGTTTAAGTCAATACTTATGTCACGTATATAATTTAATCCAGAGATGGAAACTAATATGTTTATGACTGTGTGCACTCCAATGACTCGAATCGTCTATATCAAACAGTCCGCATCCAGATAGCTCTGTTCGGAGTTCCAGGTTCGATTATGATTATTTATCACTCGTTTATGATTCTTGTTAGGTCAACTGACCGCCAAATTTTGGCTGAACATCATGTTAAAAAATGGCGCCGTTAAAACAGAACACTATATATATCAAACACGCTAATGTATGTGTTCGTCTATGTAATTGACTATGGGTTTCGACAGAACGCGTTGGCGTAATAGAGACTGCAGTACCACATATGATGAACTGTTTCGTTCAAGCTGTTAATGTATGACGATGGTGTAGTTGTATTGCCATCCTCGACATATCCACAACTGAAAAAATCGTAAATCTGTTTTAGGAACGAATGCTTAATACGATATAACAAACCGAGCTGACAAAGAGTGCTAAAATATATATTTTATTTGCATAGTACTAAATAAGTGTTGCATTCGAATAATGTTCATCGGAAAATATCGATTACATTTTTGGAACGGTTGCGATAGCAGCTGTTTTGTGTAACTACCGAATATCAACAAAAAAGTGGTATTTCCGATTCCGGCTTACCAATATATCACTTTTTGCAAATTTGTGATAGATGTTTCGGTTACAAAAAGTATGGCTACAATGCTGTACATAAATGATTCTTCAGTTGCAATGATTTAATTTTTTCGTCATTAATTGTTGATTAATGAACTTATACAGCAACGCATATACAATACCTCTCCAGAATGGTCCTCTCTTGAACAACATAATACCTTTTTAGTTAATTTTAAAATACTCCAATTAAACATTTTTTAGCTACCCCCCTCACAACAACAGCCGAAATTGCATCTACCAAGTGTGTTGCTTTGAAGCGGTTGACATGTTAATTTAAAATATTAAATCAAGAAATGACATAAAATATTGGCAGGCATGATTCATACTCATAGGAATAGTAGCCGCCTGTGTTGTAGGCATTTTCCAGTTCGCTGTAGGTGATCAAGCGGAAGTCTAGGCTCTCACATAGCGCCCTTGCAGCGTCCACCGTCCAGTTATTTATATCTACTGTTGAATCATACAATTGGTACACTGAAAAGAAGGAGAAACGCGAATCATGTTTCATTCATTGTTATACAATATAACCAGAACTTTCCTTTTAAACGTAAATTGAACGATATCATAAAGGAGGATTGTTACTTTGTACGTACATTATTGTATAATATTATTATAATTATATATTGATTTTTGATGGGTCAGTTCCAAATATTCTTCCAAATAAACACAAGAATAAAAACCAAATATTTCATTGTCCGTTTACTAGTTATAGTTTAATGAAAAGTTATGCCGCTTGATATGCTGTTCTTTTTCACCTAGTTTACCACAAATATAAAACTTTAAAGAGCATATGAAATGGACGCATCCCACTCTTAGCGTAGAGATACAGCCTGTAAGGAACAGGTGCTATGTACAGAATCATTCTATAAGTTCGTTTAAAACAAATATTCGTGCGATTAGGGATCCAATTAAATGCCATTCTACAGGAGATAGTTGATGTGAAAAGTCTTGACTGCACATTTCCTTTAAGTACGAACCTACTTCAGACAATTGTTTGACCTCCTGTAGTGTGACATCATGAAATTCACGAATACAAGAAACTGTGAGAGACTTTATACATCACTCGACCTGACATGATTCTCCAGGTCGCGAACTTATTGCAACACTTAACCAAATACCGATGCAAATGACGTAGATCCAGGTAGGCGAAGTAGTCGCGTGGCAGATTGCCTGACTCCTGATCTGAAGGTCGTGAGTTCAAGCCCCGCTGGGCGGAGTTTGATCATGAATGTCACAAACTCTAATTTTGGCGCGAGAACTGGTAAATGACATAGGAAGCCGTCGTAGCATGAGAGTGATTAGTATAATATATAAAAACTTGTTTCACAATCGATGTAATATAAATACGGTAAGTTTTAACTCCACTAGAGTCCCTAACCGTAGACAAATTGTGTAATACTTATGTAATATCTCTAACTAGCTGTACAGGGTTATTAACATGCGTCACATAATTAAGTCATTTCGAGGTTTAGAAAAAAGGATCAATTTACACACATCAGTGAAAGCTACAAATATCCTACTAGGTTCAGAGCTAAGGCTGATGTTATCCCTGATGGAACAAATTATTTAATGTCAGAATATAAGAGATTTGCAATTCCTGAAGTCAAGGCCTTTGGAAAGAAATCTTTTGCTTTCAATGGTTGTTGTCTTTGGAACTGTCTGTCACAAGACGTGAGGAATGCCAAAAGTATTTCTTCTTTAAAATGCAAAGAAAAAAAACATTTTAAGCTCGTCTTAAATAATGTATTGTCTTTCCTTTTTAACAGTTTTATCATTTGTAACCTAATGTAACCAAATATGTAAATAAAAAAACTACATACAATGATTATATATAATATGTAATGCCACTTTAAGCTGTTACGCTTCGCGGAAATTTGCTCTACGCAAGTTATATAAGTTTCACAAAAGAAACAGACGGGACATTTTGACACTGATTCAAAATGTCAAAAACTGTCTGTAATTGAGACACGACTTTATGGAAACCAGGAGACGAATATACACATTCGAATACAACAAACATTTACCTAGTTGCTCTTTCATTATGCTTAATTCGTTGTCCGGTGTACCATTGTAAACAAGAGTTGATCTTTTGAACATCTGTCTAGAATGTAAATAAATATGCAACAAATGAAAACAACAATACAAAAACGCAGGGCCATTTACGCATAAATCGTTGTTCGTTTCAATGGATGACACAAAGTGTAAAATGTGTAAATTAGCTCTCAGCCGGCACAATCATTTGGGAGCTATATATAACCTATGCGTTCACATAAAGGAACGAAAAATGGACCAAGATGGTTTTTGTATATGCGTACCATATGGGATCATGTATCTATACAATATGAGATTCGTATGAGACATCATATGGGTCACACACAGACATTATTCTTCTTAGGTTACCGGAAAATATGTCGCGTTATAAAAAGAACAAATCACAGCATTCACGACGGCATAACAAACTACATCAACAACCAATCCTATTTAAAACTGTGATCACGTGATTTGACCCCACGGATTTACGGAGGCAATCGGAAACATCAGACAAAAAACGAGAAACTAGGGATATCAGTACCGATCACTTTTTTTCCAATGATAATGAAACTTCTTTAAATTGATGCAACATTATTAGTACAAGTGAAATGTGTATTATACCGGCCAGAAATTGCACAGGAAGTGCCTTGTGTATCTAAAACAGGTTGTTTTGTTTTGTTTACTTATATTCTCTTTTAATACATATCTCTGTTCAGGACGTTTTTGTGAAAATAGGTTTCCCGAATTGAGGCTCCAGCAGTAGAAGTTTTATGTTTTAGGGTAAACTTAAGGGAATATTCCAAATAAATATAGAATTACAGTATTCGCACTATTACGCCATAGTGTAATCCTTTAATACTTCTGCTAACCAGCAAGCGCCGCGATGTTATATAAAATAATATTCCTATATCAACAAGCATGAAAAGCACAAAACAGTCTTCACTGTACAGTGGAAATTCTAAATAGCGACCCTGTCTTGGCAAGAACCTCTTTTCAACAACATTGTCATTTTCCCATAGTTAATAAACAATTTACTACCAAGTTAAGTTTTCTATATAAACAGCCTCTTAAACACCAGTGGTACTCTGGAGAAGTTGCTTTGTATAACTATGTCGCTTGTCTCTAAATAAGCAGTTTCACACGACTAATAATGTAATATGTACAAACATTGTATGCGCAGTATATCGAGAAAAAATCATATTCGAGAAAGACGTATGTCAGATTCTGCAACTTTTGGATAATCAAGAAACAACTTTTTTGCGCGAAAGTTTGAGCATTTGATCTCTGTAGGTAGTAGCTCTGTCGTAGGTGATCTGGGACGTTTCCCAATGTACATATACTCATCAAAACGATGTATTAAATATTGGACACGTTTATTACATATGCCTAACACTCGATACCCTAAATTATGTTATAATATGATTGTTTATAATGATAGTATTGGTTTTAAAAACTGGGCAACTTTGGTAAAGGAGCATTTGTATAGTAACGGATTTGGTTACATATGGGATAGGCAGAGCATTAATAATGTCAAATTATTTTTATTAACTTATGTCAATAGGTTCAAAAGATCAATATTTACAAAACTGGAGAGCAAGGTGTTTAGAAAAAAAACTGTCTTTATATGTATACTATAAAACAGATTTTACTGTTGAACAATATGTGAGAGTTCTAGATGTAGCATAGTTTTGCAAGTGTTATGCGGCATTTAGATGTTCTGTTCATAGTCTCCTTATTGAAACCGGTAGGCATTATGGTCTAAATAGGGAAGAACGCATATGCCCATATTGCGAGACCTACATTGAAGACGAATATCATTTTATGTTGATTTGTCCCTTGTATACTGATTTAAGAATTTTTAATATACCTAGTTACTACATGGAATTCCCTTCACTAGAAAAATATTACTCTTTAATGTCCAGTTCACATGACATAACTATTCGCCATATAGCTATGTACATATATTACGCTTTTAAAGAAACAAAAACGGTTTTTGGAGGTTTTTAATTAAAGTGTCCACGTATCTATTATACAACATCCTGTATATGTCTATGTCACTCACTAACAACTATCATGTTTGTATATATAAATATATGATGCTATGTTTCGTGTGTATGAGCCGGAGGCCTTTATACAATAAAAAAACTTTGATCTCTATGAAATTTAGTACAGTGACCATTATTAAAGCATAATTAGAACAGTATAATTAAATCTAACAGTGAAAATCCTCTATTCAATTTAAAAAACATACGATATCTCAGAACCAGTCTTTTCCCTTCTTAATTAAGTATACGCAAAATACAACATTTTGTAATTAATTTTTGTTTTTTTCTAAATATATACGACCTTTAATAAGATAAAGATTTATGTTTTCAGACCTGTAATCGAACAAAACATTTTTAAGAAGACTTCATAATACCTTGTATGTAAATAATAAAAGACGCGCAACATTATGTTGACTGTCTGACTGACTGACTGAAGAAGCTTTATGTCTACAATATTTAAATCACAAAGTATATCAGATTCAAAACACTGATGAAAACTTTATAACAAACAGTAATGGGGCCGTCACACCATAACGTTCTGGTCAGCGTTCTATGAACGTTCTAAGAATGTTTAATCGTTCAATTTTTGAGTGTTCTAGGGTGAGGTGGACACATCTGGCGTGTGACTAACGTGTGACTAATGCATGACTAGCGTATGACTAACACATGAGGAGCGTGTACCAGCGACCAAGTAAGACACCCCTGAACACTATTAGCGTGTGCTGACGTGTCACTGGCGCGCGACGAACGATTAGTCAACGTTAGACGAGCATGTTGAGCGTGTGACTAACGTGTGACTAACGACAGACTAGCGTGTTGCTGGCGTGTGGATTTCATGTGCGCTAGGGGTCCGTTCAGTGGTCGTTGACAGGTCGCCAGTGAGTCGTTTACTTCAAAGCAAATATTGTGAACGATTAATAACAACCAATTAACGCTAGGGTAACGACTGACTAACAATAGCCGAACGCGTGCAACGTTCAGCGAACGTTAGTACAACGTTCCATGAACGTTCTCCAGCGTTCTCCAGCGTTTAAAGTTAAACGTTGAAGAACGCTGGTCTCCATGAGAACTTTTGTGCATGTTCAAAACTTTATTTTCGGACCAGCGTTCTCCGCCGATCACCGACGATTACCAGCGTTCACCAGCGTTCACACAACGCTCTTCTGGCGCTATACCAGCGACCACGGACAATTACCAACGTTTCCTCAAACGTCATAGAACGCTGACCAGAACGTTATGGTGTGACGGCCCCATAACTGCTGTTAAAATACAAATGTAGTCAAACAAAACATTTTTCGAATACTTCATCTTATTTCAATGTAAATAATAAAAAATGCAACATCATGTTGACTGACTGACATGACTCTCACTGACTGACTCATTGGCTGACGTGACTCACTTAACTGACCTGATTTACTGACTGAGTAGTCTGTATCACTGACTGACTGACCTGACTCCCTGACTGACTGACCTGACTCCCTGACTGACTGACCTGAATCACTAACACCCATCGACAATCAAATGATTTAAATTTGTTGTAACGGAAAACTTAGAACATATCATTTGTTGTTCCTTTTTTTCACAAAACAATGTGAAGTGGTTTGTATGTATTTCCATACTCTAACCAATCTACACAGAAAAAGAAAAAATACGCAAATACCATTCCTGAACTACGGAACGAAACAGTCAACACGATATAAAATACTAAGTGTCATAACCTCTGATTCACTGAAATAGTTCTAACACAAAATAGTACTTTAAGTGAAGAAACATATCTATAGTGTATTTCTTACATGAAACAAAAAGTACAGACTTTGATTGCAGTAATACTTTGACTATATCTTAAGAGAAACTTTACCAGCCTTAACCGAGGAAACTTGTACCGGCACTATGATACAGATACATTTTGAATACTGCTCAATTTTCTACATGTAGTAAATTGTCATAGAAACTGTGATAATCTTTTGCCAGCACTGACTTTAGCTGTTGCAAATGCTGATATTTAGTGGCTTTAATTTGGACTGGTCCACATGTGAAACACTATAAAATACAAAGAAATAATTGTATTATGGCTAGACTACCCCAGTCCATAAGGACGTCCCGTGTGCAAAAAAGGTCCACGGATAATATTTATATATACTTTTGTTACCTCAAATAACTGGAGAGCATAACATATCTACAATTGATACAATGAAATACACATATGTATGCAAACTATGACACATACTATCTATAAAAATATTATTTCAATTATCAGATGAAACACGCAGATTCAAAGAAAAATAATATTATAACATTAAAATGAGCATATAAAGAGAGATATAACAAAATAGTAAGAACTCTCAATGTGAAGCTAAATGTTGGACCATTTAAATAAAATGAGTAGACACGTGACATCATGGTACGTTTTGAGGATTCCAAGATGGCCGACAAGATGGCCGCCAAATATTTGAAAAAGGTGGGTAAATCAGTATGTTTATGGATTTCTATCTTCAGAAATGGTACTTAAATATCACAGGGAGACTAGAAAATATACAAAATGCAAATTTATGAAAATATTCTACGTTTTCTTCATTTCAACGATGGCCAGAAGCGACAAGCAATATATTCAACACGGTGTAGGTTTTATTTCAGTCGTTTGCATTTATTCTGTATCTTCGTCTCGATTATGTACGTACATTTTATTATAACATATATAGATATAATCAAATACTACATTGTGTATATGTAGTATAATATAAGCTCAGAAAGTAAGCATGTTGTTAAAAATCTGTCCTTGTTTATCCATAAAGCTTTTAACCTAAGAAATAAGTTATATTATAAAAAAGCAATTCATTTGTATATATTTTCTCCTCACTGTTCGATTATTTTCACATAATGTTTCAAGTTATTGTTATATGAGGAGTTCCTATGGATAATATAGCCTATGGAATAATGTTTAACATTCTGAAAATGAAAATTATTAAATGAAATTTCATTAGTTTTATTTCATAGTTCATTATAATATTATGTTGATGAATTGGTATCATAAATCAAGGTATAAAAATCATTCTTTTCATTACATTTGAAAATGATTTTAAAAGAGTTTGTTATTAAGCACTTTAAAACCTTTTACTAAATGTATTATCATTCGCGCCATTTCATATTTCATAATTACGTTCAACAAATATTTTTTTTCGAAAGGTGTTAGATAAAGTTTTTTTGAAAATGATTTCAAAAGAGTTTAGCAATCAATAAAATGGTATTAAGCATTTTAAAACGTTTTGCTAACTGTAATATCATTCGCATCGTTTCATATTTCACAATCACGTTCTACAAATATTTGTTTCAACTAAGTTGTAGATAACATTCTAATTTCGTTGAATATATAAATGCACCACGTGTCTAACACATCTAAAACCATTTAGTTGAATATTTCGATTCTGAAACATTTCATTTACACATCACAATACGTAGAACATTTTGATTATATTTGTTTTGTTATAATCTGTTTATACAATCACTTGTAATTTTCATAGTTACGCATGAAATACTTGTACATTGTAATATAAGTATAAGAACAACACTATTACTATATAATTGATGTTATTCATTAATATATATATATATATGTTATTTTCCACATCACATGATGATGTATTTGTGTACATATTTGTTAATAACGATGGGCTGTAATTGTTTAAGCCCATACAAACGTTATGTTCTGTTCTGTTCCCTGAAGGGTTTTTTAAAAACATAATAAACGACCTTTAGAAGAACAACATAATTGACCAAAAATAATACGACAAATTATCACATGCTTTATCTGAAGTAACTGATTGGCTATCAAAACGAAAGACTTCGCAAAAGATGTATCAGCGTTAGTTTCTTCTAAACGGACGATACAAAATTTCGCGCCAAATATGTCATACGACATTTTCGAATTACGTCGACGATATGTAAAAAAGACGTACGCAAACAATGAAAGAAGATATAAAAATAAATAATTTGCCATCGCTTATTTCTAGAATTATTGTGAGCTATTTGAAAATTATATGATAACACCAAACACATACTTAACATTAGAAATAAACCCAGCATCATGCCGAAGAAATAACAGCAAAAGAATCCATCTAATTAGAAATATTTGTTCATTAATTTCAAACGTCATGGAAATTATTTAGAAATGTATACATATAACTCACGTACCTGCAACTGAAGTCCCCACTGTTGAAGGTAACGCCATAGCAATCAACATTATTGGCGCATTGCCACTCACACATTATTCTGTCAGGTACAGAGGACTCCTCGTCGTCATCAAAGAAGCTCCCAATAGTACTTTCATACCAACCTTGATATCTTTTATAAGTCGTCCAACAATTTGCCGATGTGGCCATCATGACCATAACAATTAAATGCCAAATATTCATTGCTCAAAACCAAACCTAGAATTGTATTTTTGTCACGTAAGTATAGTTCTTCCACAACAATATATTCAACAAGTGTCAAATTGTTACGATTAACCGCATGAAAGCAACGAAGACCACATTATGTGTTAACACTGTGCGTCATTCCTTTCTAAACGTCGTAATTTAGAACACGATTCCGATATGGTTGATAGTGGCAACTTCTATTGATGGTTGTATTAGTTTAAATTGTAAGTTTGCTGATTGGTAGATATCATCCCGCCTTTTACTTCTCTGGTCACGTGAATCGTTCGCGCACGGAGGAGGTGTGGAATAGTAATGTGACTTAAAATTGAAAAAATGATCAAACAGTATCAGGAGCTATAATCCTTTTTTGCGATCAATGAAATATCCATAGGCAGATACTTACATCAGCTTATTCTTCTTCTTATTTCACCAGATCAGGATTTGTGTATGGTGACCACAAGACATTGTCTGGAGTTATCTCTCTTTGTAAATTCATTCTATAGTATATGTATATATATAGTACAATGAGTTTAACGCTTGTCACACCAACCTTTTTCTGTGGCCGAAAACGCGTTTCATAATATATCCTTGAAATACAACGAATTTTAAGCATGAATAATTTATCTTACGACGCTTAATTTATGCAAATCCGTCCTCTTCCGAAGTTCATGTCCAAAACTTTGCATGGTAACTTCTCAATTACAAAGGACGTAACTGCTGCGGGGAGATTGGTAACCACCACCATAAGTTAATTTTTCCTGATCAAGAAAGATTTGTTTGATCAATTTTCAAACTTATCAAACAATATAATTATGCTGATAGTCAACGGTGAAAAAATGATTACATATTACAAGTTTATTTGTGAAAAACTATGCGTGGGCAAGGCTTTACTATCGTCTGTGAGTTTCCGCTTTGTTAGTTGTGACGAAAACACGTCTGTAAAGCTACAGCATGGTCTCCTCGAAATTGAGAACAGTGTAAGCAAAGTTTTCCGCAAAGACGAATATTGTCGTTTATTGTTTTATTGTTTTTCAAAAATCCGGAAAGGTAGTACCATTTTTAAATGCTAGTTTTTTATGCAGCACCAAGTCTCAGTTTGTAAATTGATCCCTGGGTTGCGAAAGACCTTCTTAAACTTTCTCAAGTCAGTGCCAGAAATATAGAAAATGAAATAATCAGTTCATAATTTTTGAAATTCAATCAAAATATCCTTAAAGTGTACTGTACTTTGCTCGTCTTTTCTTTTTAATCTTCGTAAATACGACTTACTTTAAATTTGTAGGCTGTTTTCCTGTAATATCCTGACGTTCCTGTCAACTTCAAAAGTTTTATTACAAAACGGGTTGAATCTAAACAAGAAATATATTTTAAAAAAGGTTTTCCCGCGCAATCTGAAGTAAGCAAATGTGTTGCAACCTGACGGTTAAGATTTGTTCTTTCATATGCAGTTGGTAAAGCAAGCAATTCTATGTTCATCTGTTTTTCATACAACCTTTTCATGTTTACATTAATAAAAATAACACCTCTGTCGTGAACATAACACTAATGTAATAATAGTGTTCATTACTTTGCTTCGGAAGAAAATACATAACATCAACCAGTTTATTATTATTGGTTTTGGTTAACAAATATACAATAATAATAAAGCAATGTTTTGAGGAACACGATAAATCAGTCAATGGCACATACAACATACAATGTTTATGAGTTCTACAAAATTCTACTTTAAAATAAAGATTTAGCATCAGAACGTGATAGCTATGTACAAGAATTATTTCATACACACCTGGGGGCCGTTTCAGAAAGCTTCTTAAGGAACTTCTTAGCTTAAGAACGTTCTTAAGAAGTTCTTAACTGAAAAAAGCGTTTCAGAAAGCCTTTCTTAGTTAAGAACTTCTTAAGAACGTTCGTAACTTTAAGATAACGTCACACATTTCTTAACATCAAATTGGTGATGCAGCATAGATATCACACTATTTACTCCCTTTATTACACTGGCTCATGTATTGCTCATCCACCAGATAGAAAATGAGAGTCCCTGGAAAATATATTTACATGTTTAATGTAAAATAAGACAGTAAAACAAATTATAAACAATTATAACAATCAGGTGCTCAATTGCCATCATGTGAAGAGATAGAACCAAACGCTGAAATTTATCACCATTTCAAAATCAATTAATTAAAAATTGTGTAGGGGAATAATAGTATATATATTACTTTTTAAAGTTGTTTATTACCCTGTCACTCTGTGACAAATGTCCCAAGTAAGATGTTCAGATTACTTTTTGTCCAAAGTCAGACTGGACATTAGCCTACTCTGTTATCATGTACATTAAATACTATACCATACATGTACTCTTACTTAATGATTTATAAATATACTGTATTTAGCAATGTACCTGATGCCTCATAGCAAACTCCATAGCACTTGCATTTCCTTGGCATCTTGAAAAAGAGGGACCCAGCCTGTTGTGCATGCTGATGATAAAGCACCTACTGTGCATAGTAATGTATGTGGATATCTGTGCTGCATATGATGTTTGACCTAACAAAAGAACAAACAAATATTTAAAGATATCATTTAAAGTACATGTGTTGTCCAATAAAAAAATATGAAAGTGACAAAAAATTCTAGTTCATCAACAAAATCTGGAACCAAATGGCTTATTAAATCGAAGGGATAGTACTGGCTGTTTTTGCAGATGAAAACTGACTAGATTGTTTTCAGACTGGCCTGGGTTAAACCAGTTTTAAAATGTCATTCAATAGTTCAGGTGACAGATGAAAAACGCTTCCGAGGTCACGAATGTCATTCCACCATTTTGTTCGATTTCACGTCCTGACGTCCGGACTAGAAATTATCGTCTAAATTGCCAACAAATTATACAATAATTTCTTACAACAGCACATTTTACATTCTCATTAGTATGATAAACATAAAAAACACTAACCTCTATAAATATTTTATCCGGCAGAGACAATAATAACATATAAAAGACGTAAAATCCAGTACACGTCTGTTATCATTTTCAACAAACATTTCGCGGGTCACCTAGGTTCATTTGCATACTAATTTGGTCTATATTTAGAATTGGGAAACCACAAAACAGGACAAAATCATGAAAGGATTGTTCGAAACGTACGTTTGAATACAAATATCTATCGGTCAGTGTTCGGTAGCTTTGACTGAAGTGAATAAACTAATGGTAATTGGAAAAATAAACACGTGAAAACTCACATTTCTTTGCAAGCGTTTTGCCAACAATGATTATTGCCGCATTTGACCTAAAAGTCTTACGGCGATAATTTGTTGGAAAATTAGCCAGACACAGTAGTAGAGTTCTGGACGCACTTATCCACGAGAACACCACATTCTTCCGCCCTCCAATTACTCAGCCATGTTTGTTTACGTTCGTCTGCATACAAATCAAGTGCGCGTGACGTCATATATCAGACTGGCTCACCTTTTTCCGATCCTTAAGAAAACCTTAAGAAAATCTTAAGAAAGCGAATTTAAGAAACGCTTTCTGAAACGGTTTAGGAAGTTCTTAAAAATCTTCTTAAATCGGAAATTTAAGATAAGAAAGTAGTTAAGATAAGAAGCTTTCTGAAACGGCCCCTGTTGTTTACATGCAAAATAGTTCAATGACCTTAAAGTGATATTGTTGAATTTATAAATTGTTATTATTTTCGTCTTATAATAACTATCCTGAAAGGTTCTGAAATTATGGCGTTATGTTATATACTGGTCAATAAATATTGCAGTATCGTACATGACTTTTTGTCCGGTACGATTAATTGGAACTATGCAGTTGTGTAAGTGACATGAATAGCTGCCTTTATCTTAATAACAAATAATGTTTTGTTATTACGTATACTATTTTTGTCTTGGTTTGTCTCTCCAGTCTTGAACAATGTATTGAAAATAATGAAGTGAGTTGTTGCATTTGTATATTAATATACCATTTATAAACATTTATCCATAATTAATTTTATAATTACATCGATGAGAGAAACAGATTTGAAATGAACATCATCGTAAATTTGCAAAATTAAATTTATAAGAATGGCAGAAAATGTATATTGGATGCGAGATATGCGTATGAAAGTATGTCATGGAATGAGTAGAATTATCTGTATAGCGTATTTACAGTTATCGTCTCATGCCGACAACCATTGATAATGCTACACTTCTTTTATAGGGATACCAAAATGGGAACCATGGGTACGGACGATGCATTTAGGTAAAGGAATTCTTTCGAAACAGAAACCATGTTATGTGTAATGCGTACTGTTACCTACAGATGGTAATTATATACATGTTTGTTGTATTGTTTGAGATGTAAGACCATGATCTTTGATTTATATTTGTATTTATAAGAAACTTTGAATGTAAATGGTATATATATTTGTGTTTGTATTGTGTATATTATGTAATTTTGATATATTTGGATTTATAGTATATGCTTATACATAATTACAATAATGTGTGTTAATTTTGTGTATTTATATGTAAATGATGACTATGTACAATGTACACGTCGAATTTGTTTTATTCTGATACAGTTTCCCCTATATTTCCTGCTCAATACCACTGTATGCCTCAATATTTCAATGCAAAGGTAATTAGGAGCTTGCTTAATTGTCTGTATTAATTGTCTACTAATATACTGGTCAATTGGCTAATCCGCTGGTACTTTTCCCCATAGTTTCTAAAAGCTACTGGATATAACTTCTGTTGACCTGCTTGCAGTGAGTGATCATGTCTACGCGAGCAGGCAGTGTACTTTATGATGTATATGCGCATCACTGCAATGTGACTATGGTCTGCATTGTTCAACGTTCAGTTAATTTTCAATGAAACCCTATTTGTTGTCAATGTTACTGTCCAAATGGGAAGATGGACGAGTGGTTAGAGTAAATAGTGACATTGATGGTTACTTGTTGTAACTGCTAATGGCTTGAACATAGTATTTGAGCTGCAGACAGTGTTCAAATGTTTTGTTTCTTGACAAATCATACCTCGATGCCAGTTTGAATTCAAATTTTAGCCAATTAACAAGTTTTAGTATTGACTAAAAGTCAATATTCATTATGGATTTAATCTGGAGGTTTGTGGCACAAATGACATGATAACATGAATACGCTGCTGATGAAACGTATTTAATTTCTGCTGGTTGGTGAGATCAATACTATTTGCATGTCTGAAATTGGTTAACTCCTAATACCTTATATAACAATCAAAGGCTGCTTTACATGTGATAATATTACCTCTTACTTACTTTTCAAATGTAATGCACATATATGAATGCCTTTCTTTTCAGCCCTGTCAGGAACCTTTAGCAGCCATAAAGGGAAATCTTATTGGTTTTGATGGATGAGATGTATTATATATTATTATGTTAGAAAGTAATGATGACTATGGTACATATGAAGTGGGAACAGACTTATTGTGTACAGCACTTGACTGTGAGAGTGAAGACCTGGATGTAACATTACCAGAAAATATCCCAGCTGCTCGTGACTCAGTTGTGTCTGAAGGCAATATTGCACCAATTTCATTTAACCAGTTTGCGTTATATCTACCGTCTTCTTTGGTGACCGTTTAGTAGTGGATTTGGGTCATGGTATGCAGAGGAAATGGGTGCCACTAGACTGTGGCTTAAACTGTATAATTATGTGTATATATCCTTTTGTTAAAAGAAACATGATCTTGCTTGTATATTCTCTGAAACTTTGATAGTATTTACTTTTTTTGCCATGTTTTGCTTATTTCTTTCATGCTATTTATCATTTGTTATCTCTATTGTTGACATTGTTTTGTTTACCCTGTACATGACCCTCTAGAACAGTGTAATATGATATTTCATGCAAACTGAAATCAAGAATGTTGTTTCTTACCAGTTTTCTACGATAACATTTGAAGTACTGTTTTCTTAGGCCTTTTGGCTCACTTGAGCATATGTTTCTATGTAGTGAGCTTTAACGATCATTGGATGTCTATTGTCCACTATTCATTTACACAAAATCTCTATACTTGTTTCTTACATATGTATATAGTTTAAAACATGAACGATATCTCCTCTTAAACTGCAAAGTGGATTTTAACTGACCCTAGACCAATTGACACATTATTCTAATTCAACCAAAATGACAGTGTATTCAGGTGAGCGTTATAGTGCCACCATGGCCCTCTGTTTTTGTTCAGAATAAGGCATTTATCAGACTGATAATTACTTGTTAGGCTACTTGCAAGACCTCTATCGGTCATATGAACTTGCTGTGCCAAATTGCGTCTTCCCCTGCAAACATGTATCTGTCTGTATATGTTTTGATTTGTACTGCTATTTTTGGTAAATACATGCTATAGAAACTTACAGGTTTGTTGCTATACGAGCTTTCATAGGTTTTCTTGTATATGTTTGAAGTATTATTATGGTTTGGGGTTCTGGACTCGCTACTTTTCACTGGATTTTGTCAATGTGGAATCAGTTGCAATAAAGCCATATATGTATGACAACATTTTAATGATATGATCAAATATGTCCGATCTATTTGCCTTTATTGCACTGTATCATAGCTAATATAACTACGTCGTTTGAATATCATTACTTCTATGCCCTGTTACAGATGGCATATATTTTTGTCATTTAGACGGATGACTAACTGCATATGAATAACTACATGTATAGTTTTGCGTTAGTTTCTACGAATTTTCTTAAACATATTTTTGAGCAAATTTGTATAACTGCAAATGTTGGCTTGAAACAATTTATTAGGAGCCCATGAAGGTCATACATTGTCAAACATTTTACTTAATGTTCATGTTTATTCAATCAATTCAGCAACTTTCAGATCAATAGAAACCTGGCCTGGGAGCTAAGGTCATTATTAAATTCCAGTTTTGTACACTGCTAAAATATATCTGTTTGACATTGGTGTCTGATATCTATTGTCAGTACAGTTATTTTTACATGCAAGAAAAATATGAATAATTGCAGAAACACTCACCATCTTTGCCATTATATCGTGTTCGCCGAGCTTCGTCCAAATCGCTTTCCATCAGTACGTTCAGTAATTTGATATTTATAAACACACAAACAATTCTCAGTTTAATCACACAGAATGCATTTACATGTAATATTTTATTTCTAATTAGTTGCTTCTGGTGAAAAAACGGAACTAAATTCCATGGTGAAATTATATGTTCTTGTATATACAATGAATGTGCCCCGACGCTAACGTGTTATTTACAAAAACTGAAACATCCAAGTCGGAAGGAAATACCACATACAAAATGTAGATGCTGATCACCAAAACCATAAGGAGGCTTTTTATGATAAATAAAAATATACGCCGAGTGGAACGCGATCACATGAATGTGAACAGTTGTATGCATTTCTAGTATTTATAGCGTATAGACAACGATTCATGAAGTTCAAGTGGTCAGAGTCGGATAGAAAATCGGTCGTATCTGGATCCCATATACAACACCCCAGGATTTGTCTATCCGACTTAGACTATGTAAGTCTTATCATTGCCATCAGAACGGATGATAGTTATTTTAAGTTTTGGAATAGTGCAAGATATAGACCTTATTCCAGTTCCAAAGACGCCCCTGGTTCTTTTACATGCCCGGTGTTTAGCATCGATACGCTTGGTTTTAGCTATCATCCGAAAGACCTTTAGATATATAAGTGGTGGAGTGTGGATTGCACCTGAGATCCCCGGATTACTAGTTCAACGCGTTACCACCGGACCACGTATCCGGTTTCTACGGGACCTTCATGGACGTTGTCTATATGATTATAAATTATACACATGTAGACGGTTAATGGCCGTTGATTCGTCGGATTGGTTAGGGCGTGGTCTAAGAGATGAATACTAAATTAAACGTTTATGCCATTTTACACTTCAGCTGTTTAAGTACTTGTTTGTTAAAAATAATGTACTCACGATGTGGACATTAAAATGTTTATGACATTGTACACATCAATGACTGAAACGTCTACATAAAACAGTCCCTGCCCGGATAGCTATGTTGGTAGAACGCTTGGTTGTCATTCGGGAGGTCCGGGTTGGATTATTTGTCCCCCGATTCATGTAGAGAAGTTGTCAACTGCTCGCGGAAGAGAGAATGTCAGTACTACTTGATAATAAAGTCCATAGAATCTGGCTAGGTCAACTGACCACCAAATATAGCTGAACAAAATGTTGAAAAATAGCGTTAAACCAAATATTAAACAAAACTATATCAATCACACTTATGTATATATCTGACGTCTGTCAGTGTCACTGACTACGGGGTTAGACAGAAAGCATGGGCCCCATTGAGATTACAACTCGTATTATCCATATGGGTAACGCCACCCTCGACATATCCACAACTGAAAAAAACAATTTGATTGATGTATTTCTGTTTTAGGAACGAATGCATATTAACAATATGATTATCGACCTAAGTGAGCTAAACTTCAAATAAGAACTAATAGAATAAGAGTCAGTTAGATATTACTTAATAAGAGTTGCCTTAGAATAATTTGCATCCGACAATATTAGTTCAATTTTTGGAACGGGTCGGATACCAGACGTATCATAGTCAATACCGAATTTCAACAATCGATCTCGCTTCACGATCTTTTTCATTGCTTTAAAAAGTTCAAGTTGTAGTTTCGAGTCCGACTTACAATCTAGCACACTATACAAATGGGTGATGAAATTTTGGTTGACAAAAGTACGACATCAATGTTACACGAGCTAGATTTAGCAGTTGCAAGGATTCAAAGCTTTTGTAATTGATTATTGCTCTAATGAACTAATCCAGCAATACATGTACTATACAATCTCTCATCAATGGCCGTCTCTTGAACAACAACCTCTCTTCAACAACATTAGGCGTTTTGGTAAAGATGAGTCCACGTTAACTTCTTTTGAGCAAACGCCTCTCAACAAAAACCAAAATAGCATGTACCAAGTGTGTGCTGCTTTGCATAGGTTTCAATTATATATTTTATATAATCAATGAAGAAATGAAATTAAGCACATATTCATACTCATTATAATTGTAGTTGCCTGTCCTCATGGCATCGGCCAGTTCACTGTAGGTGATCAAGCGGAAGCCTAGTTTCTCACATAGCGCCCTTGCTTCGTCCATTGTCCAGGTACTTATTAGGCCTCCTCTTACCATCGAATCCCACACCATGTACACTGAAACAGATAAAATTGACATAAAACCGCAAAGCATCTCTCATTCATAGTACCTTTATTTAACTAGACATTATCTTTAATGTCCAATCGTCGATTATAAACAGATTTTTGACGAGTCAATGCAACATTATCTTTCAAATGAATATGCAGCCATATAAACTAAATATGTATTATTCTTTCGATAGACGAACTTTAATTAATAGCTATGCCGTTTTCACCTAGTTTCCTGGTCAAATGTACAATTGGACTAGGCACAATATTGATGAGGAAAAGTTTACTATATTTGCTTAATCCATCATTTACAAAAGTACGGAATCATTCTCTAAGTTTAAAACTACTTTTCGTTCGATTTTCTAATTGTAATTGCCTCTTTATCATCGTATTTAATAAACTGTAAAACTGTCTAAACTAGGAGACTAATATACACATTGGAACGCAATACAAAGTTTACCTTTTTGCCATTTCACTATGCTTATCTCGCTGTCCGGTTCACCATTGTAAGAAAGTAAACGCATGGCTGGCATCTGTCTAAAATAAAAATATGCATCAAATGCAAAAATACAAAAGATGGTCATTTGCTCATAAAGCGTTGTTTGTTTATACTCGGTAAAAAAAGTCTTGCGACACGGAATATTTGTTTGGTAATTTATCGAAATGCATTCAAAACCTATATATTTTTGGAAAGTTTAACTCATGGCCTGTCGATTGGTTCTTATATAGCGCTAGTTACACCTCTATTGTTTTAATAAATACCGTTAGAATCACATAGGTTAGAGCGCCAAAAGTCAGAAAATTGAATGCTTTTCAACTGAATAATTGATTGTACCTAAAGGCTATTAATGATGTAACTCAAAGTCACAAAAATGGCGATTTGGACGTGTAGTAATAATGGAAGCAGTAATAATGTTCAACAGAGTTGCTGTTAAGTATTATTTTTACAAATCAGTATAAACAAAGCAATTACAACGAACTTACATTAGTTTTCTAGCACTTGTTTTAAAAAAAGAGTTCATCGATCGACTGTCTCAAAAACAATTTCTTATGCTATCACATATAATTAGTAATGTGTATAGCCATCAAAGTGATTACAACATTCAATCATTCTTGCCCTGGAAGAATACACAAGCTTCCTGATAGTTTCCTGAGGAATGGCAGCCCACTCTTGCACAAGAAATCGTCGCAAATCCGCCAGTGTACTATGCTGGGTCAACCTGTCCGTGACGCGGCGACCTAGATCCGGTGACATGGCTGGCCAGTTCATGCGATTGATGTTATTGGCATGGATATATTCGTCAACAATCCTAGCACGGTGAGGGCGGGCATTGTCGTCTTGAACGATAGGATTGTTTACGTTCATCTGACGTAAAAATGATCGCACGTGAGGCTCGACAATTGCCTGGAACGACAACAAGCACCGTTCTACCATGGAAAGTAATGCCGCCGGTAAACAACACTGACCTCCATTGCTGTCTATTCCATCCGACGTGTGCATTACAAAATGCAAGTCTAGCCTGACGGTGACGTTGGGACCGACGTGGTTTCTTTGATGGCACACGTGATTTAAACCCAAAACTATGGATGCGGTTTCTAAGTGTATGTAGCGGTACTTGTGTAGCACCAGGGCCTCTCCGTAACATTAGTCTCTGGCAAACGTTCAGACTAGAGAGGAACCGGTTTCTGGCGACGGTCACTTCCACATATCGGTCTTCCTGGTGTGTAGTAACGCGCGGACGGCCTGACCTACATCTGTCGCTGACGGATCCAATGGTTCTAAACAGCCTCCACAACCTATAAACAGTAGCTCTGCCTACACCAAACAGAAGTCCGATGTCTACAGCGCTCCAACCTGACTGCACATGTCCGACGGCCCGCAGCCTGTTGTATTTTATTAATGAATATGCCGACGATTTTGATTCATAATGTCTGATAATGATTGATTTTTAAAGCACACTCTGTAACAGATATACAGGAGCAACAAATGGAATAAACAATTTGAGCGATAAATGTATTGGTATTGATTACATGTAATGCGAAAAACTCGTGAATATCCTGACTTTTGACGCTGTGTAACAAGCGCTATATAAAAACCAATCGACAGGCCATGAGTTAAAGTTTCCAAAAATATATAGTTTATATAGGTTTTGAATGCATTCCGATAAATTACCAAACAAATATTCGTGTCGCAAGACTTTTTTTACCGAGTATATATTATATTCCTTTATAAACAAACATGACGGTTGTAAAAAACGCTGTCAGTAACAGGCTTAGAAAAATAGAGTCAAATTCTAAATAGCGACCCTCTTTTCAAGAAGCTCTTTTCAGCAACAGTATCATTTCTCCCTTAGTTAATATACAATGTACTACCAAGTAAATTTCTCCGGATAAACAGTCACTTTCACACCAGGGTAGCTCGCTGGGAATGTTGCTCTATACAATTACAAGTATGTCGCTTGTCTCTAGTAAACCAGCAGTAGACCTTTATCATTGCACTTAGTTAACAACTGTGTGGGTTGTTTCTTTAACATTTTCAAAAATCGGTTACATAAAACGTTTCGCACGACTCATAATTTATAATGAACAAAAACTGTTTACACGATTAACTATTGACGTACACAAACAATGAAATGATATACAAAACATGAAATTACGTTTCATCGCTTATTTCTAGAATTATTGTTACCCATTTGAAAGCAATATGATAACACTGCTAAGAGCACATACTTCGGAATAGAAATAAACCAAGCGTTCTGCTGAAGATATAGCAGCAAAAGAGTCCGTCTAGATTAGGAATATATGCTCATTAATTTTAAAACATCCATGACATTATTTAGAAATGTATACATATAACTCACGTACCTGCAACTGAAATTCGCATTGTTGAAGGTAACACCAGAGCAATACCTATTGTTGACGCATTGCCACTCACAAATTATTCTGTCAGGTACAGAGCACTCCAGAGAGACATCAAAGTAGCCCCCAATGTGATCTCCATACCAACCTTGATATCTTTTCAAAGTGGTCCAACTACTGGCCGATATGGCCATCATAATGACAACTGTTAAACTCCAAAGAAACATCGCTGCAACCCCAAACTACAAAATCTGTTTTTGTCACGAAAATATAGTTCTCCAAAACAAGATATTTAAAAATGTTAAATAGTTACAATCAAACGCACGAAAGCGACGAAGACCACCTTATGTGTAAACTCTGTGCGTCATTCCTTTCTAAAAGTCGCAATTTATAACACGATACCGATATGGTTGATAGTGGTAACGTAACCTCTATAGAGTAGTGTTATCTAAAAATGAAAATGATCAAAAAGAATCAGCAGATACAATGCTATTTTGCGATCAACGTGACGTAAAAATTAAAATCTAATTAAATAATAATTAAAACATTTTAATTATTCTTCGTCAAAATATTAACTTTTTGTAATCTGTCCATGTCCTCTAAAAAAAATTAAAAGCACCCCAGTCTGTCAGAAATATTACCGACGGATGCGCACGTAACCGACAATACGTACATATTTAAACAGTTCATTCCAGCCCTGCGTTCAGTAAAGGTATTTGCGACTCACGTTTCGTAACGTTATGCAATTTGGTTCCCCGTGTGCAGTCAATGTGATACGGTTGGCCAGGGATACAAAACAAAACATGAGCAACTGTTAGCCGTAACTGAACGCAGGGCAACCTGATCTATTTTTAAGAATATTGCTATGTCACGTAAAATGACGGAAATGACACCGTGTGACGGGGGCAGGAGTACAACCCGAAAACCCCGAGAATACATGTTCTAAAACCCGGAATATATGGAAATGGTCGTAACTTTATAAATAATCTTAATGTTTTCATATTGTTGATTCTTATAATCTGAGCTTGAATCTTGATGAAGATCAACCTTATGTTATTCATATTCATGGCGGAACCTAAGTTAGTAATTTTGTTGGGCAGATTGTCACCTTTTAAATAGCCATAAAACCCGGAAAACACGGAAATGTGCACAACTTTATCGTGAATGACTGAAAAATGTTTTTTTGTATTTTATTAATTTATCTATTTCGGTTTGAATCTTGATAAAAAAGTTCTTATTTTATTCATAATATTCGTGAAAACATTTCGTCCCAACGTTGATCATTTTCGGCATTCAATTTATCTCATTTTTCAAACCGGAAAAAACATGAACATTGTCATATCGTCATTAATTTATTGAAGATTAAAACTATTTTTGCATATCATTAATTACGATTGTGTCAACTAGAAATATAATAACACATTTCTGTGATTTTCATAACATTGACGATTAAATCCACTCCCAATATGAATCATGTTCACCTTTCAATTTGTCAAATTTTAAAAGAGAGCTCTGCGTTGCTAAACTCGGCAATGGTCATAACTTTATTACTGTTAAATTATTTTCATTCAATCTTTTTTGTGCTTCACTGCATTTTAAATTGAATTCTAATAAAAGGTTTAAAATGATTATTACTAACAGATAAAAACAACACCAAGTAAATTATGATATATTGCATTGCTTTTATTTATACAGCAACAACAAATGCATGTAACATACAACACAATTAAGCGTTCGGCTAGTTTCGCTAATATTCGACAACCACAAATGTAACCAGCTTTTCTGATGAAATTATGTTACAATAGAGAGAGAATAAGTTGCTACATTTGTCACATACATAAGACAGTGCTTCCTAACACAGACCTCCGGGAAAACAACAATCCATAACACATAAGGCACTTGAGGAGGTTCAATGGGTTCATACGGAAGGGAACATAGTTGCAAGGAATGGCATGGCCGACCATAATGAATAACTATGAGAATCGAAGAGGACAGACAGTGGGGGGATTAATGAATGGAACAGATCAAAGGGCAAGTCTGACAACAATAGGCCGAAACTGGGCAGAAAATAACATGAACATTATATAAAGTGAAAGAATTGCACAGGGAAATGGGAACTATAAGATACATTTAAAACACAAAAAGAAATAATAACCATACCGCGAAGTACAGCCTTCAAACTGTCAGTCAGTAAAAATACTGTTTTTTTTACAAAAACATTTTTTTGTAGATAAAATATATGATTTGCTTTTTTTTTTCATTGGGTTTGACGCCGGTTATTCTGCATTTTTTCAGTCATATACGGCGGCTATTTGACATGACGAATGTTCCCGGAATTGATTATCAACCAGTACTAACTTGTTCTTTCGAAACCAACTGATAACTCATCCGCATTTGGAGGACATGACCGCAGCCAATTTCAAATTGGGAATCGAAAACTTGATCTACCGGGAGACAGTCTAGCGCTCATTTCAATAAATCGTTATGAACTGCTATTGTATATACATGTATATATAAGTATAGATGAAAATGTGCATTGGAGTTGTTTTCTTCTATTCTTCTACAATATTTTCAAAACAATGATGCAAATATACATTTTTTTCGAATTGGGTATATATGTAAGCAAATACAGTAAAATATCCAATAAGCAATATCAAAATATTCTATCTAAACCTCTGAATAATAGATAAGGGTCATTACTTGCAACATTATTAGATAATATAAACTAATTGCAATACCATTGCAGTTTGCAACCGGTGGTACAGTAATCAAACTATTTAAATAGATTAAGAGAGATAAACGCGTGGCAATATGACGGGTATTTAACAAGAGCAACATGTTTCTGTATTATAGTGTCACCCTTATGTAAAGAGCGTGCCAGTTCTGACTTTATGAGACACATTCTTTCTGAGCACATTTACTTCGCGATTACTATCCCTTAGTGCCCGACACCAGGCAGGTAGGCACACGGTAACCATTATTGAACTAGCTGGCGGCTCACCAACCGGCCCTATCAGAACGGACCCATACCGGGATTCGAACCTTCGACCTGCCGATCCCAAGGCAACGGGAGACGGTATGAGTGTTAATGTGCGGTATATATATTGACACTGTAGTATTCTAATAGATAAATACTTTTTCAATTCAATATAAAAATACGAGCACGGTTATGATGAGTTAGGTGGTTTTCGTTTTAGGTTTCAAAGAGGTGTTAGTAATATATAGGACTTTAATTATAAGCCTATCCGTTTTACTTACAGCTGGGACCAATATAATTATACATTGGTCCCAGCTTACAGGTAAACTCCTAAAACAATACTATCGGTAACGTAAATTATGTAAGACGTTTCGTAAATTTTGCTATAAATATCCATCTATTATTTTGAAATATCGACCTGGTGTGAAATCTATGTTAGAGACAGGAATTACTAAACCAAATTTGCATGGAGATCTGTTACATAAAATTCGTAAATTTCGTAACAGTTGTAACTTTGATCAGTTATTTATTAAACTGGTTACAATGAAGGGTTATAATCCTAATAAGAACTACTGCCGATAAGGTTTTAAATACATCATTTCGCACTTGCGTATTTACCCTGGTACCTCCTCAATGCCTGAAGTTTTGTGGACTGCAGTTTTCCTGAAGATCTGTCAGTGGAGGCATTGTCTTATGTATATGGTGTTCCCTGTAACAATTTATTCTCTCTTTTAGAATGCGGGAATGTTTTTAAAGACCAATTTTGCAATATATAAAATCCCGGAAAGTTGGTAAACGCCGTTATTACATCCTTATTAAAATGATAAAACTATTGACGCTAACTTGTGCAAATAATCGATTTTAAATGAATAGCGATACAGTTATGATTTTTTCCATCTTTTCCGGGTTTGAGCACGAAAATTGGAACGCGGAAGTTTGCTATGAAAAGGACTCATTTTGATATAATCGCCAATATGTAAATAACTTAATGGTCCTACTTATTTCAAGTTAATATAGCCATTAATAAAAATATGCGAAAATAATCAAATTTAACTGAATAATAATGAAGACACGCTGATATTTCTATATTTTCCGGGTTTTAGCCGAACAAACAATAGCGGTATATTTTGCATGAAACAAAAACTCAACTTGGTGGTGAATAATGTCGCGGATATTATATGTTATTTTTCATTATAATTATCCAGTCTTTCAAAAAATGATAGATCTATTAGTTTAATCATATTTTATTGTATTTATACATATAACTATTATATTTGCACAAACAATACAAAGAATAACTTGTACATAAATACAAAAGGGTCGGGCCAAAAGTGTTAACAACATTATCTAGGGCCCTCCCTAGATCTATACCAGAACGAAATATTGTACATCTATTATCTGTCTTCTTAAATTGTTGTTTTGGTTTATTTATTAATTTGCGCAAAAAAACTCATTGCGGAAAAAACTAAAAATTATTTTATATTTCTTCTCATATACTGAAGTTATATATATATACTTGCGGAATCGCGCAGTGTGCCTCATTAACGAACGACATAAATACACTGGGGTACTTTCAAACCACAGAAACTTAATATTTGCATCATCATAACACAGAAGTTTTGATCTCTAACTATCTTTGTATGTATAATTTTAATATATTTTGACTTATCGCGGTTTTAAGACAAATTTCCTTTTAAATTTTCAATAGGAAGTCGGTCGGTCCACCGTGACACGAAAGTTGTGTATGTTCCAACGAATCGATTGGTCGACGGAAACTAACGAAGCGCTACGGAAATGACAAGCGTTAATTGCGGACGATCCTGTTAAGCGAGTATGCAATAAGACCTTACCTGTTGGTAACTACCTGTATCGATGTATACGTAAACTATAGGCTAATGTTTCGACGAAACCATCGGTATAATTCAGTTACGCGTCTAACGGATGTTAGTATAATACATGGACGTATTCGACTGGACAATTTCGTGCAGCACTAAGTTTTCGTTTAGCACGTATTTTATTCGACAGGTGTATTGGCAGTAAATTGCACAGTAAAGAACTTCACGGCGGTAAACGTGTTGGAAGAAAGTCACGTGACCAAATTAAACCAATTGTGTCATTTGATTTAGCTAGAATTAGGGCTTAAGAAATCCACTAGCCCGATGTCCCGAAAGTCTAATTTTGCTATGCTACTCAACCCTGTTATAGTCTGTATAGACTGTATAGGAAGTAACGATATATATGTAGACCCGTAATATCCGTAGGCATGCACAGCATTTGTGTGCTTTCGGTGGACTGTAAGACGGCGAAATCGGAATGAACCTTAATTATATTAGGTAGTTACTGATATTGTTCATATAATTTAAGTTAAGTCACAATCCTGTTACATCGTTGTATTGGTTTTTTATCTATTAAATGATCAAATTACCGACGAGGGTATTTGCTGGGACCAATCTGTACATGATCCAGCTGTTCGTATGGAGGTTATAGTCGAAGGAATTACTCTATGATCAAATCAGAGTCTTCAGCAAGTTTGTTTATTGTCATTGGTCATATTCATTTGCCTTGGTATTTCAGAGACATATCATTGCTGTCATTCAAATTTGATTGACGATTTAAATATACAATTCATTTCCCTTTAAATATGAAATCGACGGCTGTTAGTGGTGGAGCGGGGATCGAACCTGTGATCCCTGGATTACTAGTCCAGCGCATTACCACTGGACCACGTAAGCACTACTGTTTGAGATTTCGTCAAATACATCTCTATATATCTCCTCTCGCTATCACTAAGTTTAACGACATAGTGGAGGAAACCGGTCATTTTCCGTAAATTCTATTTCGGCGCGTAAACAACAGTATCCTCATACGGAAATATGTTCATTCTCACTCTGTATTTATCTTCCGAGCGAGCGTTTAAATCCTCTAACAAGTAGATCCATGCATGTGCAGTCGCTATCGACAAACGCGCTATATTTCCATAAATCTGTCTAACAAAATACTGTATTTGTTGAACATCCCTGTGGTTTTTTAACAGAACGTAATACTGCGTATGTTAAGTCTTATTGACCTCGCTGAAGGAGATTTTTCTGATATATATACTCTTTTATTCCATATGACAGTGATTCAAACAATTACAAATATAAAATGATGATAATCAGACCTACTCAGTGCAGTGGACATGAATTATAGTAAACGTCAAATACATGAAGATAATCATACAAAAGAGAAGTGACATAGATATGTGAAATACGAGGGGCATTTCAAAAGTAATGCAACTGATTATCATGCGGCCTCGTCTTGCACGGGATTTTCGTGAAAATCGTACCGATGTAGCGATACATCAATTCCCTACACATATATACCAACTTAACAAGTGTACACGCAGTATTATCGCTAATACAGTGATAAAAGCAACATATAGTCATTTACACATAGTAAAATGGTCGGCAAGAGAAGTGTAAAGGCAGCTGAAATTCGAGGTTATGTAAAGACTCGATGCCAACTTGGCGTATCAGCGAAGGAGATTTTTGACGAATTGTGTGTTGTTCATGGACAGAATGAAGTGTCGTATGCCACCGTCACGAGGTGGATTAAGAAGTTTAAAAGCGGTTGTGTCTCCATTAATGATGCACCAAAATCGGGATGTCCTTGTAGTGCTACTTCTAACACTATGGTTAAAAAAGTATGTGATGTGGTTAAGTCTGACGCCAGACTAACTGTTCAGCTAGTATAGTTGGTATTTCAGCCGCAAGCGTATTCCGCATTGTAAAACGTCATTTAAAAATGAGACGTATTACAGCTAGATAGATCCCTTATTTGTTGTCAGACAAGCAAAAGCGTGTCCGACTTGCAACTGCCGGAAACTGCTTAAAATGTTTCCAAAATATCAAAGAAAGCAGTTTTCTGACATTATTACTGGAGATGAGACATGGGTACATTTTTTCGAGCCTACCAGAAAAATTAACAACAAAATATGGGCTACCAAAAACTGTCGCCGCCCCTCAATTGCCAAAAGATTGATCAGTGCTAAGAAAGCAATATTGTTATTTTCTTTGATATCCGTGGTGCTATTACGCAATTGGTTGTACCAAATAGAAAATCTGTGACTGGTATATTTTATAAAGAAAAAGTGTTGAAGAAACTTAAAAAACAATGTTTCAAACGTCGCCCACACGCTGGCTTTAAGCACCTATCCCTGTTGCATGACAACGCCCCTGCGCATAAGTCTGCTATTGTGACCTCGTTTTTGAACAAGGAAAGGGTTCGAGTTCTTCCACATGCATCATATTCCCCCGACCTAGTCCCGTGTGACTATTTCTTGTTCCCTAAACTGAAAAAACATTTAGTTGGTATACGGTATAGGTCCCGACAGGCCCTGGGGTCCGCTGTTTATCAGTGTATGCTGAGTATACCTGAACATGAGTATGAAGATGCCTTTAAGAACTGGATTAAACGTTTGAAACTTTGTGTACGTAACAAGGGGGATTACTTTGAGGGTATGACGCGTAAATAATTTAAAATATATCAAACGCGCGCTTTATATTACCCAAGTTGCATTACTTTTGAAACGCCCCTCGTATGTTCAAGTGAGGCAATGTTTTTATTATAACATTATACACATAGGGAGGCCTATACTTCGGATTTCATGTTGTGTTACCATGTATATAACTTAAACTTATCGAAACGAAACAGAAGCAATAAGGGTTAGGTATTTGATCACTAATTATTTACTAATAAAAATGATGGCAATGAATGTTATTGATGCAAGTCAGTATTATAATATTCACTGATCAAAAAAAGAAACTTCCGATTTGTACACATAGTGGTTAAAGAAATCATTGTGTAAAGAAAGAAGATAAGTAATATTAGCCTTGACCTGTGTTTCTTAGGATTCATGAAATTTAGCGATTATGTTTTGTATTGTAAATCGTCAACAACGTGAAACTAGATTTCCACGTGCATGAATTGTTCAACATGCCCCTTGTGGTATTCGGTCAATTTGTTTTACTTGTCTTACTGACATTGTTGTCAAGCGAACAAAAACGCTTCAAAATTCGTAAAAAACATGTTTTACATTGTAGCATTTTGAGTATGCCAAGAATACCCAATAATTTACGCGAACGTGCGATTGCAATGCTTGATGCTGGCATGTCGACAGAAGACATTGCAATGCATGTTGGGAGTTCTAGTCGAGCAATACTAATCTTCGCGCACGATTTAGAACTCCAGGACACACCGACGACTTGCCACGTCGAGAACGTCCGCTTGCTACAACGCGTGGTCAAGACCGCTAGATCATGAACACGCATTTGCGCAATCGATTCCAAAGTCCCACCTGCTAACATACCTGGGCTTCATAATAACCGAATCAGTGGGCAAACTGTTCGTAGTCGTCTGCGGGAGAACGGTTTACACGGACGACGTCCTTACATCGGATGCGTTTTATCGTGTTAAGCGTCTTAATTGGGCACGTGTACACACTCGATGGACACGACGACGCTGGAGTACCTTTCTTATTTCAGATGAATTCAGATTTTGTTTACATTGTGGTGATAGCAGGATGCGCCTCTACCGTAGGTGAAATGAACGCTATGCTGACTGTTGTGTTCTTGAGATCGTTTCGGGGTGGGGGTTCTGTCATTGTTTTGGCAGCCATTGTCCATGGTTATCGTTCACCACTAGACGTCATTAATGGCAAGTTAAATGCTCAACGTTATCGTGATGACATTCTCGCTATTTATGTCATTCCTCTATTCCATAACAACGCCACCATCTCATTGTTCAGCATGAGAACGCCACATCTCATACAGCTAGAGATACTGTATAGTTTCTTATAACAAATAACATTGATTTCATTGATGAATGGCCCGCTAAAAGTCCGGATCTCAACCCAATCGAACACATCTGGAATACTCTGGACAGACGAGTGTTGCGTCGTCCCAACCCACCTGCTAACGTCAACGAACTTCGTCAAGCGCTCATTCAGGAATGGAACAATATTCCACAGGCAGAAATCAACACCTTACCCGTTATTAAGTGTTATTTTTGTTTTTAACCCCAACCTCAGTTGGTCAAACACCTCCTGTAAACAAGATATACAATGCACACACGTTTACATATCTTTAATCCGTGATGTATTCCATCCATTAACACCCCTCCCCCTGTTTGTTTTCCTTAATCCTCCCTATGTGTCTCTAGTTATAGTCGGTCATGCCATTCCTTGCGCCTATGTTCCCATACATATTTTACACTTGTAACCCCTCATTGCCTGATGTTCTGCAGATTGTTGTTTCACGGGGTTCTGTATAGTGGCATTGGGTTTTATATGTGGCCTTCCCTGTAGCAACTTAATCTCTATTTTAACATCCTTTATAATTATTTAGAGTGATAATTACATGCAAGATATATACATTTAACGGTTTAAATATAGAATGTTATTGAACGTGTGCAAAATATTAGCTATTTCAAGTAGCCCCAAGGTCAAGGTCGCAGAAAACGACCATCTACTTTGCTACAAGAGGAATATGTCATTACCATTTTCTTTAAACTAGCCAAACTTAAGGTACGTTACGTTCGGTGGCTAGATTAAGTTCTACCTTAGGATTATTTTCAATTTACTGAAAACGCGTATGTATCACAATAAGTATGTGCATGCGTCAACGATTTAAACCAGACATTTTAAATATCAAATGAATACTTATCTTATCTTGCAACAAATTGAGTTTACATTCAAATGGATAACATTCATTATCAATTATCTCCCTTGTTATATCCGGGGATTTGATATCAAGAGATTCTTGTGGTTAGAAGTGTTTGTGTTCTATACATTCTGTTCGAAGTATAACTAACCAGGCTATATACACTAGGTAGGTCCTATTCTAGTTTTAATGTAATGTTTAATTATTAAAAATGTTCGGTTCGATCGATACTGTGTCGATACTAGGTACATTGTAGGTCAGGTTTTATTTTTAGTCCTAAATATGAAACCGAAAATGAATACATTTATGTCGCTATAATTGAATGCATTTAATATATTAGGATATATTACAAAGGTATATTGCAGAAATTTATTCATCTACCGGGGATCATAAACAGGAAGTTAATGTTTATTTTATGAGCAAAACTTTGTGTAAAGTATATAGTTTGTTTGGTTCATTCGTGACCTCATAAAAACATGTTTAATGTGAATAGTACGATATTCAGCTTTCACGATACAAACATGATAAGAAAAAAATATAAACGGGTAAGCAGATTTGATTTTTATCGTTCGGCGGATGAATAACTTTTTTACAATCTCGTGTTATGTATACTTTATACATACTTAATCTAACAAAAGACTAACAACAACTATAGATGTAAGATAATAACCTTAATCATTATTTTATCCGTCTATTCTACGTTATATGGGTTTTTGATCAAAATATATGCGAGTATCCAATATTTTTACCAAACGAACCCTAGAAATTATCAATAATAAATTACATTTGCAAAAAGTAGCAACTTTGCTTTTTGCATTTAAACTTTGTTTTGGTTTACTTAGGATATCATGCCTTCGCTAGATTAAGTTGACACGTACTATCTTACCGCTGGTAAGGTACACTTTAAATAGACCAGACTTAATATCACCGAACAGTTTAAAGAAAGTTTATCAATTATATCACAAGCAGCCGGCGTAAAGAACCATATCACATTCTGTTAAAAGTACATTTGCATTCGCTTAAGTTTAGTTTAATACTCCACTACAAGACAATATAGTCAGTCAAAAATTAGAAAGGTGGAAGTTTATTGCAAAACAAATCTAACATTGTCTGAATGAGTGCATGTTTAATGGTAGACCTACATTAGTCGTAGACCATATTATAACTGGTCACTATAAATAAAACATATACTCAACGACACTTCTAAGTCCACACTTCGATTTTCATGGCTAACTTCGACATTTGTTGGAGCATTACGACCAGCAGCAGTAAAACTGTCACGGTTGAGCGGATTCGTATCCGATTGTTATTTTTGTTATGTTTTCATATAAAATAATATTTTGTTAAGATTGTGACCAGGTTTTATAAAAATACTCCAACAAATGTCGAAGTTAGCCATGAAAATCGAAGTGTGGACTTAGAAGTGTCGTTAAGTATATATAATTTACATCAAGTTAACGGTAGTCAGTACGGAAGAAACTAAACATTATTAACTATTAACATATGATACCTCAGTCTCGTATTTCGTTGCTAACCTATAAACATAACAACAAAGCGAGAGAGCATATTCATTAATTTGGAGAGTGTGTTTTCTAAGCTTCTTATTTTTGACATATTTTCAAAAGTTTATATACAATGTACTGTAGACATGGCAGTCGGTGGAAAAGTATGTTTTGAAATAGATGATGGGACATTTATTGGTCAAAGAGAAAATTGTGAAATGTGCAATAAGAGGGAACACGACGGATATTGCTCTCAGTGTGAACTATATATCTGTCAAATATGCTTTGACAATCACATAAAAAGTAAAAGTTGCAGGGACCACGTGCTGCTTCAGGATTCACATAAAAACAATAGACAAGAGAGTGCAATCAGCTTTGAAACTTGCGCCGAACATATGCAACAGGAAGTAAAGGCATACTGCATTGAACACAAATGTTGCGTATGCATAGAGTGTATTTTGCTGCACCATAAGTCATGTGAATGGGATTATATTATAGATGCGTCAAAGCGGTTCCAAAATAGTGGAGACCTTTCCCGTCTGCTTGAGAAAGTTCAAAGTCTACAATACACCCTGGATAAATGCATGGAAGCAATTGATAAACATACAAAAACGGCTGAAACGATCAACAAAGATGTAGTATCAAATATAAAATCGTTTACAAAAGCACTGGTAGAATACGTAGCCGAGTCAAACCAGCAAGTTCTTGATGATGCCAATGTGCAGGAAACAGCACATCAGCATAAATTCGACAAACTGAAAGTGGATATACAGTCTCTTGGATCACAAGTCGAAGAAATAATCACAGATTTCAGAGACGAAGATATGCTTCACAAACGTTTCCTATTGGCAGTAGAAACCATGCCTAAAGTAGCCCGAATTCAAGACGAGCTTGCAGCCATTGATTGCAAGAATGTCGTCAATGATTACACATTCCGACCACGTAACGTTCTCAAACGTATGATGTCCAACACACGACCAATTGGCAGGCTTACAGACGCCAGTCAGGGTAAGATATAAATAGTTATATGGTAAAGTATACTTACTATTTCCTCACATACTTTCGCATCATTCGATCATCTAATCATTAGCATTATTTGTGTTAGTCACATAAACAACCGGGGTCATATGGTGCATATTCCAGCTATAAAGTAAGGAGTAAGACGTGCATTCGTGAAAAACAACAACCTCCCATAAACCAGCAGAATAGTTTCCTGACAAATTATATATCCCGGGTGGGATTCGAACCCGCAACGGTAAGTGGCAAGAAATCCAAAGTCAGCTACCATAACCACTCGACTACAGACGCCTCTCATTCAATAACATACCAATTAAACTTGCAACTAATCCATACTTGAAATAAACAAATTTACATTTAAGACGAAGAAGACGAAGAAGACATTAACTTAAAGAAGGAGCTTGAGAGATGTCTAGGGCTTGAACAGCAGTTACAAGAAAACCAGGTATGTGTGATAACAAGGTTGTTTCACTTCATGCTTTTATTTACATAGCTACATAGCTACATGTTTATAATATCTTGTACTGTGAATTCATATACCAATATATTATGAAGTATTGATAGTTTGACTATGTTATGATTGTCTTTCCACTTAATTTTGTGGTGCGACAGTTATATTGAATCATTGTAAAACTCAAACAATCCAAAATGCCTGGCCGCAGCGAGCTGATACAGTACTTTGTAATAGTATTATCTGTTACTCATATATATATATATATTAGATATGTCATGTTTATGTAGCAATCATAAATATGATTAGTATAACTCGTGTGAAAGGTACAAGACCATCATGATACTTCTGACATTTTCAGAAAATGATGACGAAGCTTACGAAAGATATGTATGACATGGAACAAACGCATGCTGTAAGTACAAAAGTACATAAATATAGAACTAATATTTGCACGAAGGAATTATTCACACAAAAAATATGTACGATTTAGGAAAGAAAAAAAAAGTTTAATAGTTGCATAATTATATTTCTCATTAAAAAGGGAAATGAAACATTACTATTTACACCGAATTAGACGGAACCAGCTCAAAATGAAACTAGTTTATGTGAGTTTTTCAATGCACATCGAGTGTCCTGTTCCTCGAACGCTAAATGCAGAGACGTTGATTAGTATAACTCATGTGAAAGGTACAGAACCATCATGACAGTTCTGACATTTTCAGAAAATGATGACGAAACTTAACAAAGATATGTATGACATGGAACAAACGCATGCTGTAAGTACAAAATTGCAGTGCAATCGTTTTAGAAATGTTAAGAATTAGATATATTGATCATATTTTCGAACGACTTTCCAAACAAACTATGTAGTATATCTGACCACTGTCACAATCTGCGATATATATATATGTTACGATGTGACAATGCAAATTACACAAACAAATGATAAACTAAATATTGATCCATATCTTACACGAAGGAAGTATTCACACACAATATGTATGATTTAGGGAAGAAAATACACATGCAATAGTTGCATATATTTCTCATTAAGAAATGGAAATGAAACATTACTGTGTATACCGGATTAGACGGAACTAATTCAAAATAAAAGCAGTTGATTCTGACCAATGTGAGGTTTTCAATCCAGATCGGGTGTCCTGTTCCTCGAACGCCAATTGCAAAGACGCTGAATTCAGGATGTAACTTGCATTTTCTGTTTAAATGAACATATTTTATTTGTCAATTGAGAAGAATGAATTACAATTTATATATCGATAAAGTGCAAACGTCTTAGTCGTCAATAGTTTTTGGTAATTGAAAATATTGAATGGTTATTGAAATAGTAAATAATCAATCATTCAAGAGTAAATGGTATTTTATTTGATATCCATCTATATGTAGACCATAAGCACTTCAAATGTTACATGTATATTTTAGAATGTGATATTGAAGCTAAGTAAAGACTTTGCTGACACGAAACAGAATTATGAAGTAAGTTAAAAGTACATGTATAGGAAAATAACTTTGTAATAATATTTTAAAATGTACGCATTGACCGACGAATACTCTTATGTATGACTTTTGAACACGCTTTATATCATTTTAGTCAACTCGTTGAATAAACTAATGACACATATACTTACAACACTTATTTGGTATCTTCTATACATGTTTGTAAGATCGGGTCAAAACGTATTGCTATCACAAAAAGCAAATATTATTTAACATTGAATAAAATAAAATATTTTGTAGGGAAGAATTTCGAAGTTGAAAGAAGAACTTGATGATGTAAAGCAGTACGATGTAAGTAACTTAATTTACCGATATGACATTATTTCATTTTTTTGTTTCGAGCTTTTGTGCTAATTTTATATGTTCATTATACGCTTCAATTTTATTTCTTATGTATATCTTGTAAACCAATTTACCACACCCGTAGTCTACAATATAGTTCGAATAATAAAAATATATGAAGGATATAGTCGATACAATAAAATTTCAGCTCATCACGTGTCCCCTGATACTGATTTTAGGTGAAAGTGTTTTGACCCGAGTTGCCACATATTGACGGATGGCTTTCAAGTTGAGTAGGTGTGTGCTTTCATGCATTGTTTAGTTTGTAATTTCTACATGAAAGTCATTGGGAAACATATGGTTTTATGTTCTATCTGATTTAACAATGTTTTGTTTATGGCTTACTGATTATAGTGATAATTTGAGCAATTAATAATCCATATTACAATGTCCTTGCTTTCTTGTATTTACAGTCTCAGCAGATGGTAAAAGTCTTCCCACCAGGTGGCGGTGCAGGTTACTTTGTCCCCACTATGACCCCAGCTGCTGCCAGAGGAAATTACTACGCCCCAACACACATCCCACAAATGATAGCTGGACCCAGATGGCAGGCAGTGAGACCTGGTGGCTGTGAGTATCTTAAATCTATTTATAGACCTCTTTAACTTTGCTGAATTGCATGCTCATGTTTAAGCAATTGGTAGGGCTTTCAGGTTGGAGTATGTAGGATCACTGAATGAAGTATATTGTACAAGAATTGTTCAATACTTACTGATTATTACAACTGGTAACTATTTTCTCTTTGAATGTTTTAATATAAAAAATAAAATATTCATAATTGAAGCCTTTCATGATCTGAACAACTTGATATTTTACTTGAGTTTGTATGATTATGATTTTAATTTGGACATGATTTCAAAACTATGCATCCTCCGTGGAATTTCCATTCATTGGGTGAGCTGTTGCACTTATCAAAAGGTTAAAAACTACACACATAATGACGTGAAGAACTATCTGATGTTCATGCTGCTGTCCCTCAAATTATCAACTGCATAGCAAATAGTTTAATAATATGGTTTTGTTGAAAGCTGTATTGCAGTCGATGCAAGGCGGAGCTGTTCGTCCAGGAACACCACCAACTGGTGCGGCCAATGCTGAAGCACCCAGTGGACAACAGCAAGTCAGACCAACATCAATGAGCGCAAGACCAATCACCGGACTGTCGGCCCCAGTCAGACCCGGTATGCCAATACCACAGAGCAGTATGGCAGGACGGCCACAACAACTACAGGCCCCAACCATGCCAAAGGCAGCCAGACCAGGATACGGACATTTCAACAACATTCCAGTAAGTAAAAATGTGTCCTACTCACATTATGTAACCTCTTGTAATTAGTGTAATGTCAAGTGGAGTATATACAATGCTTTGAACATATATGTGAACATATGATTGTGGTTTAAATATTGCTATTTTATTCTGGACCTTTTATGACCGAAATTGGGCCACATTTCCTTCTGTGAAAATATCATATTTTCCCCTATTCTGCATTATATTCTCCCTTTACAAATTTGTTGATATTGTATTTAGAATAAATTACCTGTAGTATCACATGTCTCCTGATACTGATCTGTCATTTACCCGTTTGTACTGCTGATAGTTCTTGAATACAAGGCTTAGAAACAGAATTGTATAATTTGTCATTTTAAATATTTCGTCTACCTCTTAACAGGCCCTGCCACCATTTTTCTAATTGTGGAAAACCCACGATCAAATGATAATTATTAAATGGAAATTCTTTCAGTAATAATTTCCTTTACTAACATACTATTTTTTGTGTTGATATTTACAAAGTAAATTTATCATTCCAGCAACAGAGCCAGGTCATCCATGTACCAGGCCAGGACTCTTTGACGGCCTCCATATTGGCTACGGCCCCTTCCCAGGAGCAGAAACAGATGTTGGGAGGACGCCTTTTCCCTCTCATCTCACGTATGTACCCAGATCTCGCGGGTAAAATCACTGGCATGTTGTTGGAGATCGACAACTCTGAATTGCTCTACATGTTGGAATCCACGGAGTCACTGAAGGCTAAGGTAAGACACATGACTATTTACATTATGAAGTATGTATTTCTGTGGGGTGTAGCAGGAGTGTCAATAAGAGCTGGGATATGATACAATAACCGAACAGGGCAGAAGACCAATATTTCTCTGGAAATGTTGAAGTACCATTCCTACCCTGTAAGTTTTTCAAATGCTCTTGCAGAATTAATATTTTCCATTTGTTTCAAGTATTATCAAGATTAGGTGTTGCATTCTGTGGTCACTTAAGGCTGTAGTATGAAGTACTTTGCTGAGGAAATGAAATAAAGTATCGAATAAATGGTATAAGGTCGCTTTAACAACTTTTAAGCATCTCTGTTCCAATTTGAAAAGAAACATCACAGGAGGCCTTGGTCGTTTAAAACTGTTTAGTGAATTGGGTTTATGAAGTAGTCTATGAAAATTGGAAAAAGAACTTTCTGAAAAGTACTCTTATTTTGTCTTGCGTGTTGTATGAACCATGATATACATTTTTATATTTTATTAATATTTCGATTACAGGTTGAGGAAGCCGTTGCCGTGTTACAGGCTCATCAAGCTAAGGAAGCAGCCGCTAACCAGGCTGAAGCAATGCCATGAAGATAGATTATATTTAGGAATAAGGACGCTTGACATTTTAATCACTTTATACACCAGTGTCATCATTACGTGTACATTTCTACTTATAATTGATTTGAAATACTTGTGAAGTTTTCGTCGGGCGAATACCAAACTAGTCTATCTACAAAACAAATATTAAAAAGTAGACATACTTGTTAAGCTATCGATTTGAGGTTTTATGTGTGAAATGCATAAGAAATGCCAATTTACCGTTACTGTTGGTTCGCATTTCAGCATACAAAAATGAAAAATGTGTGAATATTTTTGAACAGTCATGATATGTGCTTGATTAAATTGTATTTCCACTATGAATGTTCTGTTAGTGTTCGATGAAAGCAACATTTATCGAAAACAAAATGGTCATGCTCATAGATAATATTGCCTCAATGTTAAAGTACATGTTCCTTTTGAGCAAACAACACACGGAAGACGCATGCAACGATGACATATCATTGAAACATTAGTCTCTTTTGGGGGAGGCATTGACTTTTATATGTGCCGTTTCCTGTAGCACCTTAATCTCTCTTTAAATTAAGACTCTTCCAAATATAATTGCATATGCCCTTCATTTCAGCATTCAGAATATATGTCTAACTTCGTATCACGATATATTCACTAAGGATCGGTGTGGAATTAGGCGACGGAAAATAAATTACTTGCCTAATAACATGTAACAAGTTATCCTCCATCGTATGTTTAGTTACTTATGTCACTTATGTAACGAGTACGTTTTCAAATTCTAACGTCAGTGTCTACATGTTAAACATCGAGATAATGGTCATTGGCGGTTTCAACGATTTTGTATTTAAGACAAGTGTCACTCTATCTTGCGGACATGAACACTTTGTTGGACACTTTGTCGAGCACAGGCTGATAAGATGTCGAGCATGTGGTATCATCAATGGTGGTATGACTTTATTTGTATCATATTTAGTGAAACATGCTAAACACAGTCTAGCATAAGACACTAGATCTAGTGATTGTTATTTACTGTTGTACATACACATAAACTGTACTTATCATCTTTCAATTATCTGTTCTCAATCATTTAAATCGGTCATTAAATTCAAATTGTGTATAGCATCATTAGTATTGACGAGTGCGTCTAAAATAATTGGTGGAGTGATTGACCCTAGAGCCGAAAAGAGGAAAAACATTTTTCACGGCCAGTTGTTTGGGGCCGCTTTGGGGACGAAGGGGCAAAGCCCCTCTAGACGAAAATGCTTTTGGGCATTATTGCATCAATTTGAAAGGGTTTCCTTGGAGTTATTTCGGTAATACACAGACACTGCTGATGTCATTCTAGTATACAGTTGCATGCAACCTACTTTTAACTTTTAAAATTAGTCTATGCTCTTAATTTTTTATTGTACAATCATGTTACAATGTGAGAATAATATGTTATGAGTTTTACCCCTTTATGTTATAATACTCATTGGTCAGTGGTCAGAGAAAATACGAATGTGCCAGCTTCTATGAGCCTAAGTGGGTTTACATTAAGTGTAGAAGCTTGGTAATGTTTTGAGTTCTTTTTCCTGACTACAGTGTTAATTATCGTTGGAGACGACAGAGGGAATGTAAACAGCTTTTAGTAAACAAAACATGCAACAGACTTATAAGCAATGTGTACAACAGCTAACAATACAGCTGATACATACGATTGTCACCAGTTTTCGAGACATTGGCGATTACCAAATTTTGAGATTGATGCGCAGATATCTATAATATATTTCTGACGAAAACAAGTATTGATTTTCGACAAATTATGTTTATGAACACATCGTAAGAAGGTTACTTCGTGCTTTAAAATGCCACGCTCGATTCTTCGTCTAGGTCAAACTTAAATATCCCGGACCGTGTTTACTCAGAATTTTGTTTATGATTTTACCATAAGCCTATATTTTGTCACTTCATCAGGTCAGTAACAGTCTCTTAATATACTTGGGTTTGTAACCTACGACAGGAATTCCAGAACAACAACAACCGCACGGTTGGTTTTTAAAATACCATCGTCCCTACTCGGTATTGTTTAAAATCGCATCGACCGTCACACGCTCGGAATGTTTCGTACCGTACACCCGCTGCAAATTTTCTCCTCGGATTTATGTGTTTCACGAGATTGAAAAATGAGATGGACACTATATAAAGTGAAAGAATTACATAGGGGAAAGGTTAATTTAACATACATCTAAAACACTGAAAAAGTAATAGCCATATAGCGATTTACAGTCTTTGAATTGTCAGTAAAATTACATCGACTGAACAGCTAGCTACCCTCACACTTATTATTGATTCAAACACATATACATACACATAAATCGACTAAGTAGGCAGTTATTAATCATTAAAAGCAATATAACCATTACGTACATAAAAACAGACACGATGGGCCCGTTTTATCTCATTGTGCAATGTATTGAGTTTACAATCATATCGATAACATTCCTTATCAATTATCTCCCTTGTTATATCCGGGGATTTGATATCTAGAGATTCATGTGTTTTGAGGTGTTTGTGTTCTATACATTATTATCGAAGTATAACTCACCAGGCTATTATACACTAGGTAGGTCCACACATTTCGTTTTAATGCAACGTTTACATATTAAAATGTTCGATTCCATCGATACTATATCACAAATTGGTAAACTGGTTTTAATTTTAGTCCTAAACATGAAACCGAAAATGAATACGTTTATGTCGCTTATATTGATTGTATTAAATATATTATGATGTATTACAACGTTAAATTGCAGAAAGTTACATGATTTAATAGTCGTGAAAATTTATCGTGAAAAAGAACGAAGCCTAGAGAAGGGCAACGAAATCGAAAGTACATACGTGTATATGTAATTCTAGAACAACTCTTTATCGTATTTTATAAATATCTTCAACAAAGGTGCCGAAGTGTGTCAATATTGGTAATAATTCGACCCGAAATAATTATCTTCATCATTTTCAAAAGGGTTAATGTAGTTTCGATTCTATTCATGAATCGATACAAGTTCTTATTGTATGTGGTCAATGAAAGAACGAAACCTGGCGATACTGTGAGTCTAAAGATTGAAAATAAATATACATACATTTGTTTTTGTTTTCCTTTTATTTTACGGGATAATGTAGTTTCGATTTTATTCATGAATCGATACATGCTCTTATTGCGTGTCTTCCATGAAGGAGCGATACCTGTTGATACTGTGAGTCTAAATTGAAAATAAATAAACATGTATTTGTTTTTTTTCCCCTTTTATTTGCTTTATTTAATATTATGAATAATGCTATGACTATTGATCGACGTTCATTCAATATGACGACACAAACATACATTTCATGATTTATGTATGCTTAGTACACTTGTATCAGGGACAGTCAGTGCGTACATACATATGAATAACATAAATGCCTCGAACAATAAATGATTCGAACTAATAGCTAGATCCGATGGCAGTTTCGATGTTTCGTAGTTCTACTGTACTTGTCATGTGACAACTTATTAAATGATAGCAGTGCAATGTTTATAAAAAGTGTATACATTGTAAAAGTAATACATGGCTGACTCTAATGGTTAAAGTGCATCATAATTTATATTGCTATTTCCCAGTTTAAGTATGCCAATATAACACATATTCAGTATGAACGGTAATACAGAAATGGAACACAAGCGGGTATTACAGGAGTCGATATAAATATTTAGTTTTGAATATAATAATATACGTATTGCTCATTCATCAGCCTGGCATCATAAACCGGAAGTTAACGTGTATTTGTTATAAGTATACAGTATGTTTTATTCATTCGCGATCTCATAAAAACATGTTTAATGCGAATAGTCCAATATTCAGCTTTCAAGATACAAATATGAAAAGAAAAATATATAAACGGGTAAGCAGATTTGATGAATAACATTTCTAGAAAAACGTGTTATGCATCTTTTTATAAATGCTTAATCTAAAACAAGATATAAATAAACTATAAATATGAGATAATAACCTTAACCATTATTTTATCCGTCTATTCTTTGTTAAATGGGTTTTTGATCAAGATATTTGCGAGTATCCAATATTTTTACAAAATGAAGCCTGGAAATTATCAATAATAAATTACATTTCCAAAAGTAGCAAGTTTCCTTTTGGCATTTCGGTTTAATTAGGACTGCGTGCGTTCGCTAGATTAAGTTGACGCGTACGATCTCGTAGACACCACGTGTAAGATACACTTTAAATAATCAAGTCTTAAAATCACCCAACACTTTAGAAAGTTGGACAATTATATCACAAGAACCATATCCCATTCTGCAAAAAGTACGGTTGCATTCCCAATTCGCTAGTTTAGTGTAATTTAGGAAATTTTATTGCAAAAAAACTATCATTGTCTGAATTAGCGCGTGTTAAATGGTGGACCTACATTAGATGTACGCTCCCACACAGCGCTTTGATTCCACTACCGCTACATTCACACGCTGCTGTATTACCCAGTATATTTTTATATTTGACCTTTTTAACCTTTCTGATAAAACCAATGATTCAGTCGCAGTAAACGAAATCATCGTTCATTCCTGATACTAAATGCAATTGGTCCGCATGATCACGTGACTACTGAGTTAATAATAGATGGGTATTTTCCACTGTTAAAGCCAATCAAATGTTTACACAATGTTACAGCATTTCGTGTCGAGAGAAAGTTTTACTATCTAGCTAGTCGGTTTTATTTCATGTCATTTAGCATTACAGAAAGTTTCGTTCTTTCATCGAGGATTGTACTGATACGTATTACAAATAGCGTGGCGAATCTGGGTAACAAGATGCCATATGACGCATTTTAAAATATACGCAGATTCCGCATCGACTGCTGTTAAAATGATCATAAATCACTACACATTTACATTTTACATGCTTCAGAAACATTTTGGCATGCCGACGAAACGATAGTCACTTACGTTCGATTTATTTAGTTTTTCTAGCAATGTCCATAGTCAAAGCGACATTCTATGGCAGTGTTTTCTAGCTTTCTTGCCATGTTACGTCATGTATTCCACCAATTAACACCACTCCTGTTCGTCCTCCTTATTCCTCCTTATCTGTCCTTTGTTGTGGTCGGTCATGCCATTCCTTGCGCTGCTGTTCCCATGCGTGTTTACCCTTGCAACTTCTCAACGCCTGGTGTTTTGTGAATTGTTGTTTCCCAGGGTTGTATGTATATGCGACCTTCCCTTGTGGTTTTCCCGGAGGTCTGCGTGGGGAGGCACTGTCTTATGTATGTGGCGTTTCCTGTAACTACGTATTCTCTCTCTTTTACAAACATATTCCAACAAATTGATCAGAAAAGTATACTGTATGTTGTATCAAGAGACCTTAAATCACACTAACAGAAAAAATTGGTGTTCATTAATAAAACAATTACTATGTACGTTAGGTTTTCATGAGGCGTGGTTGTATAGTAGTAGGTGATAGTAGTATTTTCTTAATGTTTATTAAACAAAGGATAAAAGATCAGTTCCTGCAAAATTGGAAGGGAAGACTAAACGATTCGAGCAGAGCTTTATTTTATAGACAAATAGCAAATTTCAGATTTCAACTATATCTAGATATATTGAATATTAGAAAAAAATTGTATTAGTTTATCACGTTTACGTGTATCATCTCATCGTCTTTGTATTGAAACAGGTAGATGGAATCAACCTGTAAATACGCCTATAAACGAACGTATATGTAATGTGTGTAACCTATTTGAAGATGAGTACCACTTTGTCATACAATGTAACATTTCTAGTGATTTAAGAAAACGATTGATACCGTCATACTTTTTGAGACGGCCTAGTATGCATAAATTTATTGGACTTGTTAATTCTGAGAATATACTTATTCCAAAAAATCTAAGTATTTACATAGAAAAAGCTTTACAACAAGATCAAATCTATTGTATAACATATATTAGATATATTTGCTTGTATTACAAACAACTAAACATTGATCACTATTATTATGTTACACAACTCATATTATATTTATTTTTAATTAGATTACATATGTGGTATGTTGGTTCTTATGTTTGTTCCTATATATGTGCAAAGCATTTTTGCTTATTGTATGTTTAAGTAATGTAAATGTTTATGTACAATTATGTTAATATGTACCAGATGGGTCTATGATCTTCTGGTATATTTGTTCTATTGTTTGTCCTAATGTATGTATATGTGCAAGTATGTATGTTAATTGTATGTGTAAATGTATGTTAATTGTATGTGTAAATGTAAAAATAATGTAAATGTGTATATAAAAGAATGTTTATATGTACCACTTGGGCCTATGACCTTCCGGTTGTTTGGAAATAAAACTTAAAAAAAACTTATAATTGAATACCTCAATCTCGTATTTTGTTGCTAACCTACTAACATAACAACAAAGCGAGAGGGCATATTCATTTTTGAGTTATTATTTGGAAGCTTCTTATTTTTGACATATTTTCAAAATTGTATATACATTGTACTGTAGACACGGCAGTCGGTGGAAAAGTCAATTTTGAAGTAGATGATGGGACAAGTATTGGTCAAAGAGAAAGATTGTGACATGTGCACTACGAGGGAAAACGACGGATATTGCTCTCAGTGTGAACTATACATCTGTCAAATATGCTTCGACAATCACCTAAAAATTAAAAGTTGCAGGGACCACGTGCTGGTTCAGGATTCGCATGAAAGCAATACACATGAGAGTGCAATCCGCTTTGAAACTTGCGACGAACATAAGCAGCAGGAAGTTAAGGCATACTGCACTGAGCACAAATGTTGCGTATGCATAGAGTGTATTTTGCTGCACCATAAGTCATGTGAATGGGAATATATTATAGATGCGTCAAATCGGTTCCAAAATAGTGGAGAACTTGCCCGTCTGCTTGAAAAAATTCAAAGTCTAGAATACACCCTGGATATAGGCATGGAAGCAATTGATAAACATACAAAATCTGCTGAAACAATCAACAAAGATGTAATATCGAATATAGAATCGTTTACAAAATCACTGGTAGAATACGTAGCCGGATCAAAACAGCAAGTTCTTGATGATGCCAAGGTACGAGAAACAGCACATCAGCATAAACTCGACAAAATGAAAGTGGATATACAGTCTCTTGGATCACAACTCGAAGAAATAATTACAGATTTCAGGGACGAAGATATGCTTCACAAACGCTTTATATTGGCCGTAGAAACTATGCCTAAAGTAGCCCGAATTCAAGACGAGCTTGTAGCCATTGATTGCAACAATATCGCCAATGATTACACATTCCGACCACGTAACTTTCTCAAACGTATGATGTCCAACACACGACCAATTGGCAGGCTTACAGATGCCAGTCATATAGAAGAGGGTAAGATATAAATTGTTATATGTTAAAATATACTTACTATTTCCTCACATACTTACGCATCATTCGATCATCTAATCATTAGCATTTTACATTCTTTTTGTACTGGGACTTCAAGTCACATAAACAATCGGGTTCATGGAGTTCATATTGCAGCTATAAACAATTCTGGCTTCCAGTCACATGAACAACCGGGGTCATAGGGTGCATATTCCAGCTATAAAGTAAGGACTCAGATGGGCATTCGTGTTAAACAAGTGACCTTCCGTAAACCAGCTGAATGGTTTCCTGACGTTTTCTTTATACCAGGTGGGAGTCGAACCCACAGCGACAAGTTGCAAGCAATTTGAAGTCAGCCACCATAACCACTCGACTACAGACGCCTCTCATTCAATAACATACCAAGTAACCTTGCAAATAAACCAGACTTGAAATAAACAAATTTACATTTAAGACGAAGAAGACGAAGAAGACATCAACTTAAAGAAGGAGTGTGAGCGATGTCTAGGGCTTGAACAGCAGTTACAAGAAATCCAGGTATGTGTGATAACAAATTGTTGGAGGTAGGTCTATCCACCATTTTGTATTTAGTCTGTTCTTTCAAAACTTGGTATACTGTTTTTCTCGGGTTTTACATGTACAAGTACTTTTTTAAGCTCGGAAGAATTTATAGTAATTTTAATAATTTGTTTTTCGAGATTTCACATATAGACAAAGTATAGGTTTCTGTATCAACATAGGCATCAGATAAGCTTTGTACCTTGTTGGATCCATTTATAATTTTTAAATTTTATGCATATTTCAGGGCTATCCTACCGCAGCGTCTGCCCCTCACTCCATCGTGAATGGATTCAAGAGACTTCTTGCTCTTGCTGTAGAAACTGACATCACATTTGCTGAAGCTGAAAGGGTAAATAATTATTGCCTTTATGTTTCTTATTCATTTGGACATACAAAGTTTTCAATATTTCGCGATTGTTTTTCATGAATAAATCTGACAATGTTTGATATCTGTTGATTACAGGCATGAGCATTTATCGCAGAAATCCGCGGATTTGACGCTCGCAAGGGCCGTTTTTGCTATCTTAGATGCTTAAAAGCCAGGAGCTTCAGCTTCAGCTTCTTCCCTTGCAAAGTTTTCAGCTGATTTTGAAATTTTACATTCTCATGCCTGTGATTAGCCAAAATTCACCTAATGTGTATGACTGGTAAAATATTGTTAACTTGATTGTACACAGATGAAATATTGTTATGATCTAGTAGAGACATGCTGTAATGTGAGAACTCTGTTAGTCCTGAATTAGATGATGATTTTTAGTTATGAAATATAAGTTGAGAGATTGTAATAAATGCTATGATGCAATATATGCATTGCCTGTTGGGGCCAATACAATATGAGAGCCAGTAATGGCAGAACCCACTCGTGTTGTCTAGTTACCATGGCAACAAATGCTTCAGTGAAGCTGTCTTGAGCATTTTAATCACTTCAAATTTTGGTAATATTGTGCCAAAATTGTTTTTGTTTGCTTTTTTTAAATTCTCTAGGAAATGTTATCATTTTCTGAGCTGCTTTGGTTGCATTTAATGTAATCAAGAAATGGTGACATGTTAAAGTATGTTATCATGGTAAAATTCCCGTAAGAGATTTAAATTTTGAAAGCATGCTGTTTATTCTACATATAGGTACTGCTTTATGGCAAAACATACTGCATTACTTGTTTCATTTCATGTTTCGAGTAATACTTTGTTTGCGATGTTATATAATGTGATATGTGGTAAGGCCATGCCATATTGGAATTTTGTTAAGCGTCCGCGTGCGCCTAGGTTTTGCGCTCCTCGAGCCAAAAAAATACATTTTTTCTAAGCTAAAAATGCTCAAATATTTTCGATGTCCATGATTCGACAACGGCAATTTTAGTTGAGATCCGACAACGATGTGATTATTGTGTGAAAACTAGTCAATTCGTGTGAAAACGAGTCAGTTTTAAATTAGATTTATTTATGTATAGATCTAGTTTTAAAACAAACCATTTTATTTTGTTTTTATGATGTTTCTTTCATTAAAATATCTAAAATTATGCATCACTAACTATTTGAGGATATTTGTTTTTTCGTTATGAGTTGTTTTTTTAATAGGAAACTAGGTTTCGCGAACTTAGGTTGACGCTTAACAAATTCCAATTTGGCATGACCTAATTGGTTTCCTTTGTGTATGTGGCATGCAACTTCCAACCTAGATGTCCAATTTTTAAACTCCTACTTAGACACAAGTTCCCTGTGAGCATTTTTAATACATCCATAGGAAGAACAAGTCCGTACAGGTTACATATGAATGCTGTTAGGTCAACTGACCGCTTGTCAGAACTGAAATACTGATAAACAATGATGGAAAAACGTACATTACATCATAACATCTAATCGTTCAATAGGAATGCTATAATGCTAACATTGATTCTGTATGTAAAGAATTAAGTAAAAAGGAAAATAATGAAACCAAATGATACTAGGTCCCTTGTCCATATGTGTGTGTCTTGGTTGAGCATTTAATCCAGATTTGTACAAAGCATCATTTCTACTAGATCTTGTAACCCATTTATTTTGTGCATTGCCATTTTGGTTTTCAAAAGAAAATCATGACGTTTTGCCATTTTGTAGACTCTTGGTGGAGAGAATTGGTGTAAGAAAACTTGAAAAAAGTACAGTTAAACTTCATTTAAAGAAAATTAAGAACACAATTTCATTTTCATTTTTGTACTTAATTCATCCTTAGTATTAAGACCACCTCGATAAGTAGACCATTTTTCAAAGGTCACATTATTGAGGTTCTACTGTACTAAAAAGTGCTTGAATTTTATCGCAGATGTTCTGTTTGTTATGACAACTGCTCCATATTTCAGACCAAGGAATATCTGGCTGATCCTTCCAAATTTGCTTTGGCTGCTCCTGTCGCTGCTGCTGCTGCTTCAACAGCTGCTGCACCTGCAGCTAAGAAGGAAGAGAAGAAAGAGGAATCGGAGGAGTCTGATGATGATATGGACTTCGGATTATTCGATTAAATCGCTGGCACCTGGTTTAAGAAACTTGGACAGTTATTCCCAACCATTCTATGATGTTTAAATTGCTTTGTTTGGCAGTCTATCGACAGTTCGAAAAGATACCACCTACAACGTCATTTTGAATTGAAAGACAGCATTTTAATTGTTTATCAAATCTGTGAAGACCTTGGAATATATATAAGTTACCATCTACTCATAATTCTGTTAACATTTAAATCTTGTATGGTAACACAAATATCTGGAAACACTTGTCATGGTGTTTACAGTGGCTGGATATATTATTGTCAGTAAAAATGAAAATGATCGTCCTGCAAAACTGTTGGGATAAAGTCATGTTTTGAGGAACACGAAAAATCGGTCAATGGCGCTACCGGGATGAAACATTAATTTCAAATGTGCTTTATATTAAGAAAAATACGGAAATTAATAAGTTATGATAAATGTTCCTGTTCTACATCAGTTTCAGTCATAGGTATAATAAATTAATTTCTCAACATCATGGTGAAGTTTTGTATGTTTTTATGATGTTAATTAGAAGATTTTAGTGTATGTTTATGAGAAGTGCTGGAAAACAATGTGGTCTTCGAACAACAACTATGTAAGAAATCGACGTTAAATAATATCTGCACATCTACACATTTTCATACATACTCTTACAACATAATTATAATGATAAATGAGATCAGCAAAAGCTACAAAACTTACGATGATCTAGAAATAAAACTACCACAAGTCACCTCGCGTAAGACCCTTGTATCGTGGACTCAACGCAACACTGTTGTAACTCCTATATGAATACATAGGAGTTACGACAGTGTTGAGTTGAGTCCTCGGTATAGCAAGAATGAAATATTATTGATTCAGCATTTAATATTTTCTATAATATCGTGTGTACTGTAGAAATATTCACAAAAACAATACTTCACCAACAGACGAAAGTTTGTATTCCAAAAAGGGTGTGGCTTTGAAGAGGCTACGCTGTATTAAACTCTTTTTTTAAAAGTCTGCGTCATTATTTAACTTCAAGCCCAGACATTAGCGAGTTCGAATTGAGGTTTTTATATATCTGGAGTTACGGACCAATGAAGGGCGAAACTGTAAGTTCAAGTACAACATTTGACGAGGCCCTAAAAAACATCGAAAACTGAAATGTGTCTCAATCCTCGCAAATTGTGAGACACGACCATATATATGACATCATAACGTCCTTCATCGTTGCAGGTTCGAACCTCGCCGGGGATGTAGCTTGCTTTCGTAAGATCGGTCGTTCTGCCCATGCTCCGTGTTGACAAATATAGGATCTTTCAAATTTGTAACATTGTTAAGCTAGATATTTTTACTTAAAGTTACAAATATAAACATCCTGCAAAACCTTTGAGACATTAAATTCACATGTCATGCTAATTAAGAATAAGATGATCATTAATAAGTCATGACCGATTTTGGAAAGTTAATCCCGATTTGATCTGGATCAGTTTTAGTCATAAGTAAAATAAATTAATTTCTCAGCATCATGGTGAAGTTTTCTGTTTTCACAATGATAATTAGAAGAATTTTAGGTATTCTTGTGTGTGTTTATGAGAAGTACTGGGGGGGATGGCTTCATGAAAATGGCAAATATCTTTATTGATCAACTTGATCCAGATGAGCTAATGCTTTGTGAACATAGCGCCTGGGTCTTCATCCATGTTAGAAGTCATAACATGACCTTAGGTGGTTATGCGACTTAAAGCCCTATCACAAAAATACCTAAATATATAATTAATGTCTGCTACAGTATTTGATACAACAATGGAAGATGTACGAAGTAGAATAACTGAGTCAACGAGTGTTATGTAACTGGATAAAGAACACGATTTTACTAAATTTTAAGGATTCAAGATTACTGCATAGTATTACAATACCAAATAAACAATCTCAAACTACATTGAGCTACATTCGCATGCCCTGAGAACTAGAGGCTGTACTTTAAGATGATTTTTAATTATTATCATTCATTAACTTATTATCTCATAAAACAAAGACTTCAGAACGCACTTGGCATTGGACAAATGAAGAAATATTAGGCTCAATTACTATACCTGGCACAATCTCCTGTCTTTAATGTACATGCATATTCTATGATGTTCAGGGGCGTACCTAGACGATTTGATGTGTACGCCAAGTGTAAGCATCGTGGGTGCGAAACGAGCAGCAACGCTGCAAGTGGGTGTGTAGGTGTGGGAGGGTCCCAGCCGGTGGGAATTTTGAGGCCTCCCCAGTGAAAATTTTGAAAATTCGGAGGAAAATGGTGCGTTTTCATGCTAAATTTCTTGGAACTTTTATTTTTTCACTTTTTCTGACGAATTTGCTTATGCCTGGATACGCCTTAATGTTGGATACTAGTACTATTTACGACACATTTCTGTTTACAACTTCCGCCGTATAACACTTTCACGAATCATACTAGTATTATCGGAATCGCCACAGTCCGTTAGGTAGCGGCAATAACGGCTATGCCGACGAGATTTCTCTGGCCCAAAAAGTGTTTTCGCACCTTTATGTACTTGTTAGTGTCGACATCCTCGCGACATGATTGAAACTGAAAAGGTTTCAGTTGACCGTGAATAGATTAACAATTTTATCTCGACCTATGTGGGGCTTTACGTCCACGACCAGTTTCCCCCAGGTATAATCGAACAGAGGAAAAAGTTGATTCCAATATCAAAAGCCGCTAGAAAAGACAAAAAAGAGGCCTACATCAAATATAACAAACTTATTGTACACGACCACGTGTACACTGACGGTAATTATGGTAAAATCGAATAGGGGTGTGAGGAGAGTGATGTAAAAGTAGCTGTTTGGAACTGTAATGGTTTATCTGATTTTCAAAAGGGAAATGATGGATTCTGTGATATAATTGCACGCCATGATTCAGATTTCCTGCTGGAGTCATGGACAGATAAGACTAGTATAATTGATTTTGAAGGTTGCGTATGTTAAAATTTCTACCGTCAATTCCAGACCAGAAATGCGAAACGTTGCAGTGGCGGTATTGTTCTTCATTATAAGGAAACAATTTCTGCTGGTATTAAAGTAGTGAAAAATCACTTTGATACTATTATAGTGTAATGGACGTGCCTCAATGTCCATTTGTGATACAACTTACTTGTTAACTCGTCATATTTATCAATGACGTCCATTCCGGATGCGACATTTATTCCCGACAGGTGAACTATCCTCATTACATTGACCTTTCAGTATTTACAATCACGCACAGTAGTCCCTAACTTTCCACTTACGAGCTAACTTTACATCTAAAGATAAATACGTACTTACCTATTCTTATGCCAATTCCCATTCCGTTCCATCTCGCTATTGCCGTGTTGGTCTGACATCTTGAGTTAAACATACCTCGATTCAGACATTTGTAAACGTCCTTTCTCCATGAATAAGTTAATCACAGTGATGACCCATATATGAACGAATCCCGCCTTTTATACTGTATATCACACATATTTATTCCATAGTTATTGTTAAGTGTTTGTTTAGATATTTACTAAAATAACATTAACCGTCATAGCGGCCAGCGTTCATGTCAGCCATTTTGATATGCAAATTATGTACGATGCTGCACTTGTCGATTGGTCAATCAGAATGTCCAGAAATATATATGGACGACATCCTGACGGAGAAATTGTGTTCTCGTTTTTCTTTATTCCAATCAATATCGGCTTAGCGCTCGGACGTAACAATATGGATAAAACTTGATTGTGATTTTTTGCATTAGAAAGCGTCTTCTATATTCGTGCAGCTTGTATATGGGGAGAGAATTCTCCAGCTTACAATGTTGTGAACTGTAACCGGTTTGAAATTCTTGAGAATGATATAAATCATTATAAATCATTAGGAACTGTACTAATCGTGGGAGATATGAATGGTCGTGTGGGTTTGGAAAATGACTTTAATCGTCATGATACAATAAACAACCTTTTAGACATTGAAAATTATGTTCCCGACATACCCCTAGGAAGAACCTCAATGGATAAACTTTATAATACACAAGGACTGCAATTATTAGATCTATGTATGTCGTCTGCATGGTATGCGTATTTGTAACGGCCGTTTAGAGAGAAGTGGATCATATACGTATTGTGGGAGCACGGGATGTTTAACCAAAGTGAGGTTTTCAATGCACATCGGGTGTCCTGTTGCTCGAACGTCAATTGCAAAGACGCTGATTTACTGAATTATAGAACTTGGAAATCATCTAACGGAATCGCTCTCAGTTTTCAATAAGGATTAAATAAAGTAATGAAATCATCAGGGATTTTGTGATAATTTGTATTATTTAAAATATCACCCAACTACTGATCTCGGTACAGGACAGTCGACTTGTATATCACAACCAAGTCAGCTAGCAAGACTACTCTGGCGACTTCTGGTCGAGGTGATATCTAAGCAGGGTGATATCAGTGTGGAATTAGGCGACAGAAAATATATTACTTGCCTAATAACATGACTTAAAAGTTATCCTCGATTTTATGTTTCGTTACTTATGTAACGAGTTCGTTTTTAAATTCTAACGTTAATATCTACATGTTAAAAATCGAGATAATGGTCATTGACGGTATTATGTATTTAAGCCAACTGTCACTCTATCTTGCGGACATGAACACCTTGTTGGACACTTGGGTGAGAACAGGCTGATAACATGTTGCACATGTGGTATTATCAATGGTGGTATGACTTTATATTTATCATATTTAGTGAAAAGTACTAAACACATTCTAACATAAGACACTAGATCTAGTGATTGGTACTTACTTTTGTACATACACATAAACTTTACTTATCATCGTTTAATTATCTGTTCTCAATCATTTAAATCGGTCATTAACTAGAGTATAGCATCATTAGTATTAACGCGTGCGTGTAAAAGAATCAGGGGTGTAATTGACCCTAGAGCCGACAATAGGAAAAAGTATTTTTCACGGCCAGGGGTTTGGGGCCTCTATGGAGGACCAATGAGCAAGAAGAAGAATGCTTTTTGGTCATTTTTGCATAATTTTGGAAGGGTTTCTTTGGAGTTTTTGCAGTAATACATAGTTGCTTCTGATGTCATTCTAGTAACGAGAGGCAGACAACCTGCTTTTAACTTTTAAAATTATGCTATGCCCTTATTATATAAACATTCATGTTACAATGTGAGAATATCATTCTATAAGTTTAATTACTTTACGTTATAATACTCATTGATCAGTGGTGAGAGAAAGTACCCATGTGCCAGCTATTACCGTCGCGGCGTTTGAGTGGGTTTACGTTAGGTGTAGAAGATTGAGGTTTTATTTCCTGACTGCAGTGTCAATGTATTGTTAGAAACGACAGAGGGAATGTAAACAGCTTTTAGTAAACAAGACGTGTAACAGACTTATAAGCAATGTGTACAGCAGCTAACATTACAGCAGATATGAACGATTGTCACCAGTTTTCGCGACACTGACGATTATCAAATCGAGTCAGATGCGCAGATATCTATAATATCTTACTGATGAAAAGAAGTCTCGATTTTCGTCGACTTCTGATTCAGAAAACTTCGTAAGGGGGTTATATTGTGCGTTTAAATACCACAATCGATTCTTCGTCTAAGGCACAGTTACAAATCTCGGACCGTGTTTATTCAAAAAATGTTCTTGATTTTTATCATAAGCCTATATTTTATCACTTCATTGGGTCAGTAACAGTCTCTAAATATATATGCCCATCGTCCGTACTCGGTATTGTTTAAAATGGCATCGATCGTCACACGCCCAGTTTACGTTAGGGAACAGGTGCGCAAGGAAAGGCCTATGATAACTAGGAGATTCAAAGGACAAACGGGGTAGGGGAATTTAATGGTCGGAATACATCACAGGACAAGTCAAGACAGCTAGCAATAATATTTCGAAAGTGGGGAGAAAAATAACATAAACACTATATTAAGTGAAAGAATTACACAGGGGAAAGGTAAAGTTAACATACATCTAAAACAGAAAAGGTAATAATAACCATACAGCGATTTACAGTCTTAGAACTGCCAGTAACGTACTGGGGGTTTAAATCGATTTAACAGCTAGCTACCTTCACACTTATTGATGCCCAACGCATACACATATATTGACTAAGTAGGCAGTAACTAATCATTACAAGCAAATAACCATTACGTGTATAACAACATGCACATTGTGCATAATTCAGCACGAAGGAACAAGCAGCCTTATATTGACCTTGCTCCCAGTAACTGAATTATTAACATCAGAATGCAGAATAACCATAAATATCAAATCAATAACCTAATGTAAGTCAACCGGAAAATGTAGTTAATAATTAAACAAAATCTTAAATACAAGTGATAGGGAAATGGAATTAAAAATTAAGACAAATAGAAATAAAAATTATATATACATGTATTAAGAAAACTAAAACTGTACCAAATGAGTATTAAGATGTGTTATAAAACAACATTATAGAGAGGAAAGTTTGCTTTGTTAATGTCATATGACGTCATATGTATTATATAATACCTAATTGCTCATTTTGTATTTTTAGATCAGCCTATTGTCACATCTACTACAAGAGAAATGGGCCAGTTACTTCAGCTGATATTCACGACACGATCCCTAGAGGGACTCAGTCAGTAAGTATTTTATAACCATTGTGTGATGTAAAATCATATTTGATATTTGAGACGAAAAATGTCGCGCTGTAAAAACAGGTATGCAATTAATTCGAACCAGCTGTACAAAGGAAATTCTATGCCGTTGCAATACAACTGGCCGCTATGCACTCAATCGCTGAAATATGGTCTGTCAAAATTTATTTACAGGTAGTTTTAACTTTACAAGAATTAACGTTTGCGATCAATTTGTAAACGCGAATATAGTGTTGGTAATGATTACCGATTTTACTCTATGTTATCATATGAAGCAAATTGTTGACATATCAATACAGTGTCAATTGAATTGTTCGCTACAGTTCATGGTGCATATCACATTTTATCAAGTTATGTGAAACACATTGAAACACATGATAAGTCAGTTCGGGAAATTTGTAATTTCAGCGGAAATGCTTATTTACTGTGGTCAACCACGGAAACATCCAGAACGGAGTCGAATTATCCACGTAAGTTTATATTTGGTTGTATACTTGGTTTTATTAATAGAGTCTCGAGCTCTGACGGAATTAAATACTTATCGTGTAATATTGGTCTGATTCTGTTGGACATAATGCATTAAACAATAATCACTGACATTGATATAAATTTAAGTATTCGTGATAATTGGATGATAACATACGCGTATTAGTATTAGCTAAAATATTCATATTGTATGTGCGATATATTATCTAATTATGTTTGAACTTGCATACACCAGTTATCATTAGTAGTCTTTAATCTGAATCATCAATTAATAATAACAATAGTAATATGCAGAACTGATGCAATAAGTGTCATTGTTTATAAACATCATAGTATGTTCATATAACATTTTATTGTTTTATACATATTAGGATGTATTTAATATCGAAACATAACGAATTTCCATAATGTCAAACAGACTCATTTATTTATTCAGCATTATGAATATTTTGTTATTTTTCTATACATAATTAAACGATCTTTTATATTCCGTAATCATTAATACTTTTGTACATAGAATGGGATTTCTCCTACATTAGTGCATTTTATAAAAATCATATATGTTTTAAAATACGTGTATCCGTACATTTGTAAATAATATCCTAGATTTCACACATTATGTCAAATCGAGTTGTAAACTCTGTGAAATCATGAGATAGATTTAGCAAAATACGATATAAAACCCTACAGAAAGCCATAATGTCTCTGTATTGAATGCTTTCTGCGGAGACACCTGTCGTATATAATTGGTTCAAACACGTATCATCTAATACGCAATAACTTTCTATAAAAGCTTACGCCTTGGATACTAGGGTTCGATTCTTTTCTGGATCAGGCCTTCTGTGACACTTACATGTGATCCAAGTGTGTAGTCGTCGCCTTCTTCTGGTAGAGCAAGTTTAGACTGGTTGATAATAAATTCCAGGACGTTTGATTAGTTCGAATAAAATCAATCTCGAACAATGGCTTTAAACACTATGTAAGGAGTATGGACATAAATGTAAGAACTAACAATGTATTGAAAACATGAACGGGTAACAACCCTTTTATAATAAAGTATTCATACATTTAATGTCTATATCAGGGAGTTTGTGTAATTATATATCTCTATATTGTTACTCAAATACAAACCCATAATTTGACGTTCCATGCTTGCCTGTTTGCATTCCATACTTGCATGCATGCGTGTTTAAGAGGGAATAAGTTTCTACAATGAACGCTACATACATAAGACAGTGTCTATCCTCACAAACTTTCGGAAAAACAACAGTCCGCAGAAAATCAGGCATTTGAGGAGGTGCAAGGGTACATACGTATGGAAACTGGGGCTCAAGAAAGGTCTGACTGACCATAAGGAATAACTAGGAGAATCAAAGAGAACAAACAATGGGGGGGGGGTGAACATTGTATAACCTGACCTATGTGACAGAACTGGCTCATTTTGACAAACAGGAAACCGTCCGGCGGTCTATATTATAGGCTTAATTCATTCTCAAACATGTGTATTATATTCTTAATATATAATTATATTATACAGTTTACATAAAACAGTGCAAATGAATACATGTATAATGATAAAATATAATTCGTTAAGGCCTTAAAACCGTCAGTCTTTTCAAATTGGTATATGCGCAGTCATGTCTATTAATGTTAACGATAACGACGCCTATCAAATTTCGGCGCTTATTAGAAGAAATTTGTCAATCTTGAATTTGGTTTCATTTTGACATGTAGTAGTTAAATTTGTTAAAATCCATTGAACAGCTAGCAGCAAAACTGTTTGATACATAATATCCGCATGAACCGTGATGCACAAATACAAAACACTATACAGAGTATGGACTTAAAGCTATATATGTCATGCTCCTGTCACATTTAAATTCGATAAACATTTCACTTGGTCATCGCATAACAGTAAAAACTGCAAAATTCCACAGGCTTACTGTCATGAAAACATATTGACAACTCAATGACCGTATATATAGTCTTCATCTATTATAAGTATACCACTTAAAACACATTTCGATGATAGCCGTTTGATATAAACTAATATGTATAAACCCATGGGAATGAAGGTAAAACGTATATTTTGTTGTATAATTTATTTATTTATAAGCTTTATCTTACGCACTATGATTGTTGCGTGCATTTGTCCAAATATTTGATGTCTCATTCTCTATTGCTGTCAGCATATGTTGCTCTATATGGTGTGTGCGTTATGTATGCCAGGTATATATCATGTACACATACCCTATATGGTGTCCCTTCATACAATAGTCCATCTGACTACATGGTCCTCTTTAGAAATGATACATGTTGATAACTTGAGTAATTTAAAATACTTTCAGTAGATATAGATTTGCAGATTTGTTTGCCCGTGTTAATACATGTTGGGTGTTTAGATATCGTGAATTTTACACCTAGTTAATTGCATGAATATCTTCGTTAAATATAACAAGATGTACATTTATATTTTAGTGTATGCATATATCTGTGTACGTAACATTCATGTGAATGTTTGTTACTCAATATCCTTATGGGACAGGTATAAAACATTTAACCAAACTTTTGTTCCTGCGCAGACTTCGTGTTTTGTTTACTGTATGTACATTTGTGTATTTGAGACAGTTAAAGTACTACAGTAATCATTTTGTTTGGTGTAAACATTAAATTGGTGCGAAATTGACGTAAATAACATTTTAAATACATGTTACAGAAATGGAAATAAAAGTATTGTATAATTGGAATTATGCAATTTCACAACACTGAAGTGGTACCTGATACTAAATCCAATGCGTTAGTGTATAAATGTTAAGCAAATTTCATTCAAATTCTGCGAGATATTTAATAATACATGTATACATATATGTTTTGATATCCACCCGGGCATGCATCCGGAACAAATTTACTTATTAAACTTTTACATATATCATTTCGATTTCTAATATGATATGTATGTATATTTGTATGTGAAGATGTGAACAATTTAAAGCGTTCTTCGAACAAATACATAAAGTAAATCCATTTCGACAAATAATGAATGCATTAAACAGCCGTAATTCTAGCATGATGTGAACGTTACTGGAAATGGGACTATAACACTAATATTCAGGTTGATTAACATATATTATTCATTCTGAAAATAACAAAAGAGGGGTATAACATGTTATCAGAAATTATCATTACGTCGTTAGAAAATTTAATCTTGCTGTCATATCTATCAGACAGAAACAACGCGGTACGTGACGATCATTGACTGGTTTAGACAAGAATACAGTTTATTATATCGAAGATGTCCCAAGAAGTAATGAGTAAACCAATCGCAAAAATACAACAAATCAATATCATGTAGGAACTTATGAGAGATATATACTCGCATTAGTTTAAATCTCTTAGAAATAAGGTTCCACCCTTTCTAGGCTGTTATCGTCCATTTCCCAATATTTGTTATGCATAATCATCAAAATGATGAATATCAATTGAAAATGTAAGATGCAATTAAATTGTACTTAGGCGTAGCATGGTTTGAACTACATTAGCGTTAATATTCATCCACCACTTAGAAATATCATCAATTAAAAGAAATAGCAATACAAGAACCTGGTTGTTGAACAAAGCTGTTTCTCTGCAGATATGTGTGCTTGTCACTATTAAAATATTAGGGAGGTGCAGTGGTCGAGGGGGTAGAGCGCCCGACTCCTGATCCGAAGGTCATGAGGTCGAGCCCCGCGATGAGCATGGTATGAACACTAACTTCACAATCACTAACTTTGGCGGGAGTACTGGTTGGTAGCCAGGAAGCTGTCATCGAGAGTAATGAGCATAATTTGTAAGAACTTGTTTAGATTTAAAATAAATACGTTTAAACACAAATATATTATAATATTATTATTATATTTTCCAATACAGTTGCAGCTATCCGGAATACGTTGTCCGAGTGAGAAAGCAGTTGAAGGAGAGAGGAATCAAGGAATCCGATGTTACTCAGTTATAACATTCGGTAATTTATTAAACATTATTGTAAAAATGCATTTCCATTGGGACATTCATTCCATAAGACATGTATTTCAAAATACATGTAATATATCACAATATATAACATTGCAATCTTTGTCAGATGTTTATTTACTGATATTTTGTATCGTGTTTGACTTTGTTGTTCCTACATTACCACGTTAGTGTTTCCCAAATGTAGTAATATTATACATATTCCTTGAGTAATAGGAAGTAAACAGTTTCAGGTAAACACAGCCCATAAAACATCAGTTTTATATATAAATTATTTGCTGTTTTTGAATTAGACTAATTGAGACTGAATAGTACGGATACTATACAATCCCATTTTACTTGTTAATGCACAAAACATACATAAATGATGACAGCACTTCAGAAATTGACCCATACAAACTTGCCACTACAACACTTAAATAGTTCAAATCGTATATCGTGTAGTACATTTGTTGATTGCGATTGATGCTATGGGTTGAACACTTTCAGAGCGAACTCATTTTAGACATCATTCTATCTGCGCCGTTCATCCCGTTTAAAGATATTTCTTGTTTGTAATTTCATGATAAATGAACAACTAAATGCCCAATGGCATTATGTCGAGCCCGCCAATTGTCAAGAGATGAAGACAATACGGTTCATCATGCTATACAATGCTTAACTATTATACCTTTCACCTTTAAGTGTGACATTGACCTTGGATCTCGTACATGGGTATTGTGTGCGACACATCGTTCATTATGTTGAACATGTATGCCTTATAATATTCCAAGCAAGATGTTTTAGATCCCTTTTTTGATGTGTGAGTTTGACCTTGACCTTTTTGCTACAGACACCATGTCAACATGATAAACATTTATGCAAGTAAATATCCCCCACTATATATACACTGTAATATTCCTGAAGAGATGTTTCAGACCCATTTTTGACTTTTGCTTTCCAATTGTGACCTTGATCTTTGAGCTACGAATACAAGACACTCCGTTCAATCATGTTGAACATTTGTGCTAAGAGTGTTGGTTTGGGCTTGCGTTGGATTGGTTGGCGGTATGGGTCGGTGGTGTTAGGTGTATGGTTCATAGGACTGGGTAGGTGGGTTTCTGGTGGGTTTGTTTGTTGTTTCGCTTTGTGTGATTGTATGATAGTGAATCAGGGAACAACAGGGTAACAAGTCGACGTTGCCTGCTGTTTCAAATTGGCAGATTATTGACATGCGTAACGCAGATAATAAGCACACCGTATTATCGGATGGTTGGGTTCCGGGTGGATGAGTGAGTGTGTGAATCAGTCGTAGAACAAGTACGTAACCCAGTGAGAGAATGAATGAGCGAATGGTGGGGCCCGTGAGTGAGGGAGTGAGTGGGAGAGAGAGGCTTGAGATGCTCAGCTTTATATATCAAAAACAATATTTCTAGTCATGTGATAGCATTTATCAACCCTGACAGGTATATTAGCTAAAGATGTCTACATGAACATTTTGCCAAACAAATCATGACCATGACCTACTCCTTTATCTAAGTACAATGTGATTGAATTTAATAATATCACATGTTTATCGTTGATTTCACAAATGTAGACGTATATTCAATGTATGTATATATATCAACGTTTTGGACTTTATATCACAATTTATCGTTAAATGACAACAACAATAAATCAAAACGAACCCATAATTAGTCGACCGTTACTTTATGTCGATTCTATTTGAATGGCATTTGTATTTTTCATCACACTGCGAGACCCGTAGCTTTACGCAATGTACGCAGTATTGCAACTTAGAGAGTCTTGTGGTGATTTTCTTATTTAATCCGTTCGTTTTGCTTGGGGTAGTGGTATGATTCGTGTGAGGTTGGCTTCATCCATAAATCCAGTTTAAACGTCCCGCTGATGTGATGCCTCCCGACAGTTCCGACACGGTATTCCTGTCTTCTCACAGTATTTATGTGTTTGTCATGTCCCTTTTAAGTTTATTTTTCGTTTACTTCTATGTAAATATTTTCATATAACCTTAAACGTTTGGTATGAATGTGTACCTTGTATGTGGATTAATTACAAGTCCAGCGAATTAAACACAAATTTAAAGTTTCCGTTACAAACGTATATTGATCTTCGGAGGATGGGGTACTGTTATGTTACGAAGCTGACTCCATTCTGCCACGAATTCTTAAGCGAATTATACAAAAGCTGAAATTTTACAAATATTGTTTACATTCAATACGATAACAATCATTTTGAGAAAGCCCCTCTTACCTGTCAATCACGCAATTTTCAACTGTGGAATCGTTCTGCGCTCCACTACACTATTTTACTTGATTCCACAAGATCACCTCGTCCCCGACGTTCACATTTTGTCAACCGAAACATTGTTTGTGACTATTTTGCATACACATTTTAGCAATAGCCGTTTGTTTAGCAGGCATCACGAAGGCTGTCAGTCTGTTTACAGTTTATTGCGCACGCGTGGAATTCCAGTGCAAATTCCTGAAAGCTCCCATAATGCTTAGCGCTGGTTCTATTTTTAATTTTTATACCGTTAGTAATGCAGTAGATTTTGCGAAGGAAAGGTGTAAAAAATGACGTTATTTCATTTTTTTTCGATCATGTTTATCATTCAATTATCTTATTTTACTGTCATCGAACGAACAAGACGATACATATCGGTTTTTGAAACAATTTTTTATTTCAATTTAGAATCTGGAGTCCCTTTAAAACCGCCCATTATCAAATTCACAATGTAGAAATCAACGATTCAGTTGAAACACTAGTATTTTACAAGCTGTATCAAATTAATTTAGATTAAAGATTCAATATACCAAACAAGTGTTACAACGAAAGTAATGTTGGACAATACTTTAATATATTGTACAAAACATGCACATGTAGTAAACTGTTTTATGGTCGGAATTGGTAAACACAAGGAATATCAATGTACATGCTATGTGTAGAAATATTAAACTACATTAACTACCATATGGGTGTGACTATAACTTTATGTTGCAGTTCAAGTAGTTGGACTATATGGCAAAATATATTATTATGAACATATATCAACCACGTGAAGAGAGTCAGACCTGCTACTACTTTATCTAAGTACAATACTATTGAGTTTGATAATATCACATGTTTATCGTTTATTTCACAACTGTATACGTATATACAATGTACATACATATCAAAGTAATGGACTTCATATCACAATTTGTCGTTAAAATGACAACAAACCAATCGCTGAATTAATCATGTCTTTTATCTTCCAGGTAAACTATTGTTTGTAATTTTAATATATCTTGTTATCTATGTCGGTCAATAGCTATACATACCTAATGTTTGTTTTTATTTACAACCGACCTTAAATAAAAATTTGTATCTTTGTATCAAAACGAACTCATAATTAGTCGACCGTTTTTTATGTCGATTCTATTTGAACGCCATTTGTGTTTTAAATCACATTGCGAGAGCCTAGGCTATCTAAAGTACTTTACGCAAGGTACGCAGTATTGCAACTTAGAGAGTCCTGTGGTGATTTTCTTATTTAATAAATTCGTTTTGCTTGGGATAGTGGTATGATTCATGTGAGGTTGGGTTCATCAGTCAAACCATTTAAAACGTCCCGCTGATGTGTTTGCCTCACGACAGTTCCGACACGGTATTCCTGTCTTCTCACAGTATTTATGTTTTTGTCATGTTACTTTTATGTTTATTTCTTTTTACTTATTTGTATATATTTTCAAATAACCTGTTTCCTTAAGCGTTTGGTATGAATGTGCACCTTGTATGTGACAAATCCTGCTAGACTTCTACTAACAAATGAACTACCAGTATAAAATAAATCACTTAAACGTTTTATGTACTACGGTATGCCAACGCATTTCTTGACTTGTTTTTACTAGAAAGTGTAAAGTTTATTCGATAAAAAAGAAAGAATTATGTCAAGAAATCAAACAAGCGTTATAATGTAACCAATATACTCTTTTTTAACCAAAATAAAACATGTACTTCAGTTATTCTCTGATAATAGTTACACCGTATTGAGTTCACATTCAAATAGATAAAATTAATTATCATTCATTGCCCTTGTTACATCCGGTGATTTGATATTAAGAGGTTGATATATGTTGTGTCGCTTGCGTTCTACACATTTTGTTCGAAGTATACTCAAACAGACTATATGCATAAGGTTTGTCACATTTCTTGGCATGCATTATTTTGATAGTAAACGTATTATATTTGATCGATATATAATTGAACATAGGTAAAATATATGGTTAGGTTTTTTCATGACTATTAGATAAGAAACCGAAATGAAGGAAATTACGTCGCTGAGATGGATTTTACTAGATATTTAAGATATGAAGCAGTGTTTCATTTCAGAAACTTATATGGTTTAAATAGATTTTAAACTTTTTCGAAACAATTCGAAGAATAGAACATGAATAATGATTGCGATGGTTGTTCCAAAATTACGTGGACTTTTACTATAACTTGTAAACCTTGTGTGATGAAAACATATAATTATTATATATGTCGTGGTTCAGAAATATAAGTTTCCTGTTAGAGAATTTTGAAAGTTTAGATTACATGTAGGTTATGACGTCGGGACAGGTCTTTATGTCACTACGAAGTCAGTCAACTATTATCATCAGACTTTATGGTCGAAATGTTATCAACATTATCGTCTATCTTCATGATAAAATTCCCCGCATATGGGGATAAGAACATATAATTCCCCGAAAATAACTTATGAACATAGATAAAGCATACCGAACTTTCATAGCGCCTCGCTTAGCCACCGTCGATAACGTGGGTATGGGAAAAATACATGGGAATTGTGGGAAATCGTTAATATCTCAACAACGGATTGAGATATCAAAATTGTGCAAACGGTTTTGAAAAAAATTAACATTTCTGCAATACATATTCCGTTTTTCAGAAATATTGTGAAATAACATTTTGGTCCTTTTTAACTTTGAAGACACGAACCATGGCTATATAAACAAAGAAGGGAAAAAACGGAATATCTCAGTAAATAAAAGGAAATCTAAATTTGTGAAAGCGGCTTTACAATCTTCATTCCTTAAGTTTTACAAATATGTAAATTTGATAAAAAATAAATAAATAATTTCATTTTGGTCCTTTTTAACTTTGAACCTGATGATGTCCATTTTTTTCACTTTCGATTTCATATTGTAACTGCATGAGTATATCGATCACAGCGCCATATCTCCACATGTGGTCACTTAAGATAGTATCTCAATCTAACTGGCGTGCTATATTGTTCGCTGGACCATCGTTTATTATGAATAATTATACTGGATGCGCTAAATAATTATAGAACGCCATTTCGCATTTTCTTTAGCAGCAACTTAATTTCAATTACGATAAACATTTTGTTTCAATTCAGAGCAAATGTATAGATACTGGCCGATAAAATTGAACATAACATATATTATAGTACAGACAAATAGTTCTGAAATATTTGTGGTGTATATTTGATCTTCCACACATATCATGAACTAATATATTTCAATAATTATCATCATAAAGTCGGATTCATAAATTAGTTTGAATCATTCGTTATATAAATAAACTAGTAAATTTATAGACTACACTCCATGAGAGTTTACTGTGTTTTGAGTAGAAAGTACATTTTTGCAGAAAAAAGCTAATTGGTGCTGGTATAGTAACTCTTCAGTATATAATAGCGAAATATAGTACTGCTCAGACGAAATGAAAAATCAGGATACCGCCGACTAATATTTAGTGAAAGTACATTACAAACTATCAATTACCCCACCTGCTAGAACTCGTTAATTGGTCACCACCTTAGAGATAATGTTGTCGTCCACACATATGACACCAGGTATCACCAGAATGTTTAATTGGCAGGTGTCAGACTTTAATTTTACATAAACAATCTAAAACTTATAAAATGAATATCAATAAGTTATGCAGGTTGTTTGTCTAAATAATTGCAACATCTGCACTACAATACTAATAGTATTAATCTAATAAGTTTCACTTTAAAGTATACAATTCAACAATATCATCGCAAACATTCTATTTATTGTAATAAAGTTTTACTTTTATTAAAACTTGTTTGTCTAAACAATTGCATTATTTATATACTTATTTTCACTTTTAAATATAAGTTTAAACAATATACAAAAATTATACATGTACATGTACTCATTGTAATCAAGTTTTACTTTGTAACATTTGATTTAATTTTGTTTAATTTCACACCTTTACAGATTAAAAGTCGATTTATTGCCACCCTTAAATTAACCACACCAATATTTTATCGATAATTGTTAAAGATACAAATGTGTATTTAAGATTATCAAATAGTCTTAAACATGTATGTTTCGTCGATGTTCGTCACCTGTAGTAACATCAATAATTAGTTTACAAACTAGTCAATGTGCTTTTAGCATTTCAACATCAGTTCTATTTAAGGTGGAAGAGAGAGTAAGTTGTTAGAGGATAAGCCTCATACACTAGACAATTCCTCCCCACATAGATCTTAATATCTAAAACAGAAGTGGAAATTTCATTAAAGTAAATTATGCCGAAGTGGCATTATTGGTATATATTTGACCCGAAATTTATTATCTTCATTATTTTCATAATGGAGAATGTATGTTCGATTTTATTCAAGAATCGATACATGCTCTTATTGTATGTCTTCCATGAACGAACGATACCTTTTGATACTGTGAGTCTAAAATTGAAAAATAATTATACATGTATTTGTTTTTGTTTTCCTTTCATTTGCTTTTATTTAATATTATGAATAATGCTATGACTATTGATCGACGTCCATTCAATATGACAACACAAACAAGACATACATTTCATGATTTATGTATGCTTAGTACCGGGGACAGTCAGTGCGTACATACATATGTATATCATATATGGCTCAAACTAATAACTAGATCCGATGTTTCGAAGTTCTACTGTTCTTGTCATGTAACGACTATGATGACAGTGCAGTTTATATCAAAACTGTATACATTGTAAAAGTAATACATGGATGGCTCTAATAGTTAAGTGCATCATATATCATGAAAAAGATAAAAAATATAAACGGGTTTGCAGATTTGGTAGTTGTTCATAATTCGGCGGATAACTATCGATATGAGATTATAACCTTAGTCATTATTTAATCCGTCTACTCTACATTAAATGGGCTATTGATCAAGATATTTGCGAGTATCCATTAATTTTACAAAATGAACCCTGGAAATTATCAATAATAAATTACATTTGCAAAAGTAGCAATTTTGGTATTGGCATTTAAACCTTGTTTCGATTTAATTAGGACTGCATGCGTTCGCTGGATTAAGATAACATGTACGATCTAGTTATTTTGTAAGCTTCTTATTTTTGACATATTTTCATTTTTTATATACATTGTACTGTAGACATGGCAGTCGGTGGAAAAGTCAATTTTGAAGTAGATGATGGGACATTTATTTGTCAAAGAAGAAATTGTGACATGTGCAATAAGAAGGAACACGACGGATATTGCTCTCAGTGTGAACTATATATCTGTCAAATATGCTTTGACAATCACCTAAAAATTAAAAGTTGCAAGGACCATGTGCTGGTTCAGGATTCGCATGAAAGCAATACACATGAGAGTGCAATCCTCTTTGAAACTTGCGACGAACACAAGCAAGAGGAAGTTAAGGCATACTGCACTGAACACAAATGCTGCATATGCATAGAGTGTATTTTGCTGCACCATAAGTCATGTGAATGGGAATATATCATAGATGCGTCAAATCGGTTCCAAAATAGTGGAGATCTTGCCCGTCTGCTTGAGAAAGTTCAAAGTCTAGGATACACCCTGGATAAATGCATGGAAGCAATTGATAAACATTCACAATCAGCTGAAACGATCAACAAAGATGTAGTATCGAATATAGAATCGTTTACAAAATCACTGGTAGAATATGTGGCAGGGTCAAAACAGCAAGTTCTTGATGATGCCAAGGTTCGAGAAGCAGCACATCAGCATAAACTCGACAAACTGAAAGTGGATATACAGTCTCTTGGATCACAAATCGAAGAAATAATTACATATTTCAGAGACGAAGATATGCTTCACAAACGCTTCATATTGGCCGTAGAAACTATGCCTAAAGTAGCCCAAATTCAAGACGAGCTTGCAGCCATTGATTGCAACAATGTCGTCAATGATTACACATTCCGACCACGCATCATGCTCAAACGCATGATGTCCCACACACGACCAATTGGCAGGCTTACTGACACCAGTCAGATAGAAGAGGGTAAGCTATAAATTGTTATATGTTAAAGTATATTTACTATTTCCTCCCATACTTTCGCGTCATTCGATCAACTAATCATTAGCATTTTACATTCTTTTTGTAATGGAACATCAGGTAACATAAACAACCGGGGTCATGGAGTTCATATTGCAGCTATAAAGTAAGGAGTAAGACGGGCATTCGTGTAAAACAAGTGACCTTCTGTAAACCAGCTGAATGGTTTCCTGATATATTATATATCCTAGCTGGGATTCGAACCCGCAGCGGTAAGTAGCAAGAAATTCGAAACCAGCCACCATAACCACTCGACTACCGAGGCCTCTCATTCAATAACATACCAAGTTAACTTGCAACTAAACCATACTTGAAATACACAATTTACATTTAAGACAACGAAGACGATGAATACATCAACTTAAAGAAGGAGCGTGAGAGAAGTCAAGGGTTTGAACAGCAATTAGAAGACAACCAGGTATGGGGTAATAACTGAGTTGTTTCACTCAATGTCATTATTTACATAGCTGCATTGCTACATGTTTATAATGTCTAGTACTCTGAATTCATATACCAGAACAAAATAAAGTAATGTTTGACTATGTTATGGTCGTCTTTCAAGTTTATTTTGTGGTGCGATAGTCAAAATAAGCTAATGTGCCTGGCCGCAATGAGCTGATACAGTACTTTGTAGCAGTATAATCTGTTACTAATATATATCCTAGATATGTCATGTTTATGTAGCAAACACGAATATATAACTCAGATGAAAGGTACAAGACCATCATGACACTTCTGACATTTTCAGAAAATGATGACGAAACTTAAGAAAGATATGTATGACATGGAACAAACGCACGCTGTAAGTACACGTTTAGTGTAGGCATTTAGATGTGTTAAGAATGATATATATTGATCATATTTTCGAACGACTTTCCAAACAAAACATCCTAGAGAGGTGCTCCGAATATCGACTATAGTTCTAAGAACCGTACTCAATCGGTGGTTGAACCATAGTAACTGTTCGGAACACCTCTATATGGTATTTAAACCTCCAAGTTCGAAGAGAGACCAGAGTCACTAGAGCGTAGATGAACTAGACTGAGTTTTATCATCCAACCATAGTCACTATAGTTGCTGCTCGAACTACCTCATGGGATAAACTGAATAATTATCCGCATTTTACACGAAGGAAAGAAAATACATATTTAGTAGTTGCATATATTTCTCATTAAGTAAGGAAAATGAAACATTACTGTGTAAACCGGATTAGACGGAACCAGTTCAAAATAAAAGCAGTTGATTCTGATTTTGTGAGGTTTTCAGTGGACATCGGGTATCATGTTCCTCGAAAGCCAATTGCAAAGACGCTAATTTCAGGATACAACTTCCATTTTCTTTTCAGATGAACATGTTTTATTTGTCAATTGAGAAGAATGAATTATAATTTATATATCGATAAAGTGCAAACATCTTTGTCGCCAGTAGTTTTTGGTAATTGGTACAAATAGAAATATTACATAATTATACAAGGAGTTAATGTTCAAATATTACATGTATATTCTAGAATGTGATATTGAAGCTAAATAAAGACCTTGCTGACACGAAACAGAATTATGACGTAAGTTAAAAGTACATGTATAGGAAAATAACCTTGTCAAAATATTTTTTTCAAATGTACGCATTAACCGACGGATACTCGTATGAATGACTTTTGAACACGCTTCATATCATTTTATTTAACTCGTTGAATGAATTAAAGACACATATACGTACAACACTTATTTGGTATCCTCTATACATGTTTGTAAGATAGGGACAAAACGTATTGCTATCACAAAAAGCCAATATTATTGAACATTGAATAAAATAAAACATTTTGTAGGGAAGAATTTCGAAATTGAAAGAAGAACTTGATGATGTAAAACAGTACGATGTAAGTGGCTTAATATACCGATATGACATTATTTCATTTTTTTCTTTAGAGTTTTTGTCCTAATTTTATATATCCATTATACGTTTCCATTTTATTTTATATGTATACCTTGTAAACCAATTAACCACACCGTAGTCTACAATATAGTTCGAATATAAAAATATATGAAGGATATAGTCGATACAATGACATTTTAGCTCATGCATCCATTGCTTCAGGAATGATAATATGTACTTGATTAAATCCACTATGAATGTTATATTAGTGTTCGGTGAAAGCGACATTTATCGAAAACAAAATGCTCATGCTCATAGACAATATTGCCTCAATGTTAAAGTACATGTTCCTTTGAGCAAACAGCACACGGAAGATTTGAGTTCAGACGCATGCAACGATGACATATAATTGAAATATATATTAGTATCTATTGGGGAGGCATTGACTTTTGTATGTGGCGTTTCCTGTGGCAAATTAATCTCTCTTTTAATTCAGACTCTTCCAAGTATAATTGCATATGCCCTTCATCTCAGAATTCAGAATATATGCCTAACTTCGTATCACGATATATTCACTAAGGATCGGTGTGGAATTAGACGACGGAAAATAAATTACTTGCCTAATAACATGTAACTTAAAAGTAATCCTCGATCGTATGTTTAGTTGCTTATGTAACGAGTACGTTTTTTAATTCTAACGTCAGTATCTACATGTTTAAAATCGAGATAATGGTCATTGACGGTTTCAACGATTTTGTATTTAAGACAAGGGTCACTCTATCTTGCGGACATGAAAACCTTGTTGGACACTTGGACGAAAACAGGCTGATAAGATGTCGCGCATGTGGTATCATCAATGGTGGTATGACTATATCTTTATCAAATTAAGTGAAAACTACTATACACATTCTAGCATAAGACACTAGATCTAGTGATTGTTATTTACTGTTGTACATAAACATACACTTTACTTATCATCTTTCAATTATCTGTTCTCAATCATTTAAATCGATAATTAAATTCAAATTGTGTATCGCATCATTAGTATTAGAGTGCGTCTAAAATAGTCGGGGGGTGTGATTAACCCTAGAGCCGAAAAGAGGAAACATATTTTTACGGCGAGGGATTTGGGGGCGCAAAGCCCCGCTAGAAGAAAATGCTTTTGGGCATTATTGCATCAATTTGGAAGGGTTTCCTTCGAGTTTTTTCTGTATGCACAGATGCTTGTGATGTGAAAAACCAATGTCATTTTAGTATAGAGTGGCATACAACCTACATAAAATTATTAAATTATTCTATGCCCTTATTTTTTATTGTACAATCATATTACAATGTGAGAATAATATTCTATGAGTTTCAATCCTTTATGTTATAATACTCACTGATCAATGGTCAGAGAAAGTACCCATGTCCTAGCTTATAATCGCCAAAGTGAGTTTACATTAGGTGTAGAAGCTTGACAACGTTATGAGTGCAGTGTTAATAATTGTTGGAAACGACAGAGGGAATGTAAACAGCTTTTAGTAAACAAAACGTGTAACAGACTTATAAGCAATGTTTACAGGAGCTAACAATACAGCTGATATATACAATTGTCAGCAGTTTTCGAGACATTGGCGATTATCAAATTTCGAGTTAGATGCGCAGATATCTATAATATATTTCTGACTAAAACGAGTCTCGATTTTCGACAAATATTGATTATGAACACATCGTAAGAAGGTTATTTAGTGCATATATATGCCACAATCGGTTCTTCGTCTAATTTCGGACCGTGATTACTCAGAATTTTGTTAATGATTTTACAATAAGCCTATATTTTGTCACTTCCTCAAGTCAGTAACAGTCTCTAAATATATCACCAGCATGATTGGGTGTGTTACCTTCGACAGGAATTCAAGAACAACAACAACCGCACGGTGTTTTTTTAAATACCGGCGTCCGCACTCGGTATTGTTTAAAATCGCATCGATCGTCACACACTCGGAATGTTTCGTACCCTACATCCCCTGTAAATTTTCTCCCCGGATTTATGTGTTTCACGAGATTGACAAGGGTAAACACGTTAGGGAACATGGGCGCAAGGAATGGCATAGCCGCCCATAAGGAAAACATGACAGGACAACTCAAGACAGTTGGCAACAATATGTCGAAAGTGCGTATAAAATAAGATGAAAACTATATAAAGTGCAAGAATAACATAAGGGAAAGATTTTCGGTCTTTGAAATGACAGTTCAAATAATGGGTTTTTTAATCGATTTAACAGCTAGCTACCCTCACACTTATTATTGAATTTCAAACACATAAACGTACACATAAATTGACTAAGTATGCAGTTATTAATCATTAAACGCAATTATAACCATTACGTGCATAACAACAGATATATGCTCCAGCATTATATTGTCCTTGCTCCCAGTAACTGAATTATTAACATCAGAGTTCGAAATAACCATAAAATATCAAATCAATAACATAATGTAACGGTCGACCGGAAAAATATAGTAAATATATAATCAAAATCTTCAATACTAGTTATAGGGAAATGGAATTAAAATGAAGACAAATAGAAATACAACTAATTTATATTAAGAAAACTAAAACAAAATTGTAACTCAACCAAATGAGTATTTAGATGTGTTATAAAACGGCTTGTAGAGAGAAAAGTTTTCTTGTTAATGCCAAATGACCTCATATGTATTTTTAGATACTTAATCATTCATTTTACATTTTAGATCATCCAAATGGCACATTAACTACAAGCGAAAATGGCTCGATCCTTCAGCTGACTTTCAATTTCCCTAGTGGGACTCAGTCGGTAAGTTACTTTTAACCATGGTGTGATGTGAACTCGGATTTGATATCTGAACGAAAACATTATGTTAACTATTGCGCTGTAATTAATTCGAACCCGATGTAAATACAAATTGTATGTCATTGCAATAGAGATGGTCATTATACAAACAACCACTAAAATATGGTATATCAAAATTTATTTACATGTAATTTTAATTTTGCACTAATTACTGTTTGCGAGAAATTAGTAAACGTGAATATAGTGTTGGTAATGATTGCCGAGTTTACTTTATGCACCATTTTTATTATATGAAGCAAATTGCTGACATATCAATATAGTTTCAAATAAATTGTTTGTTACAGTTCATGATGCATATCCCTTTTCATCAAGTTATGTGAAACATGTGCCTCCATGATAATTTATTTGAGTCAGTTTTGGGAAATGGGAATTTACATGGAAATACAGTAATGTACACTAGTTCGGCAAAATGTCGAGGTATTTGAAATACATAATTAGACAGTGTTTGTTTCCTGAAATACACGTTTCGTATTCTTCAGAATGGACGCTGTTAATCGATCACAACATTATTAAGAATTTCAGTTTTCAGGGAATATTTTACATGACATCATGTTCAATTCTAAAGTGATGATTTAAACAATGTTATGAAAGTTTATATGTATTCTTGTTGTAAACACATCAATTTAAAGATTCGGTTCGATACTTATATCTTCTTACATACTTATTGGGAGCCAAATATCAAATTTCATGTAACTTAAATGATAATTACGGTGGTAGAAGCACATGGTCTTTGGGTAGAGTTCCTAATTCCTAATCTGAAAGTCATGGTTTCAAATACACGGTGGATGAGGTCAAAAGGCGAATTCTACAATCCCTTGTGGATTGTCTTGCGGTGTTGTACGACAGTCGTAGGAAAAAAGTAGAGTCTTGCGACGAAAATTCCGTTATGGCATGACAAATCATCGACTTTATGTCTCACTGGTGTTGTGTTGATATCGTACGATATTCGTATGACATTCACACGACATTCGTACGAAAAAGAACATGTCGTGGATGCCAAATGTTTGGTGTAATTCCTACGACAATCTCACGACAATCGCACGAGTGTCGTGATATTCTTTTGAGATAGTCGTTAGATAATAGTTCGAAATTCTTACGAGTATCGTAAGACTGTCGCACGACAGTTGCACGACTGTATTACACCAGTCTCTCGACATGTTAACACTACGTAATAATGTGTCACGACAGGTGACGACACTCGCAGTGTCTATTTCGTACGACAAAATTGTCGTTGGTTTCATTGTTACCTAAGTTTTATTAATGAGACAATTCCTCAATTCCCCATTCTAACAGATGTTTGCCATTGCATCTCCTCTAGTTCTAATGTGTCGTATGCTAATTATTCCCTGGGATATGTGTGATGTCGTATGAATGTGGCTTTCCTTATTTAAGTTGTAACAACAATTTCAAAATCGATATGAAATAAATAAGTGTAAAGCAAGCTAACTAGCTTGATTTATAGTATCATAAAAATGTATGTTAATGTAGTTATACATATAATCATGTTTATTGATATAAAACACTGTAACACTACAAACCATCTGTATTTAGATCTATAGTTATATGAGTTACTCATATATCAAATAATTCCCCATGATATTTCCTTTAATTATTTACATCAACTGTGCGTCTACTAATATGTTGTCAATACTATGTATAAATTTGTAACTGGTATGAAAATATTCATAAAATATTTCACATTACAGAAATTAAATCGCAATCCAGGACTACCATATTCGGGTAAAAAATTAACAGGTTATCTTCGCAATAATACAGAAGGAAAAGTTCTACTCAAGATGATGAAAATTGCATTTCGCCGGAAATGCTTATTTACTGTGGACAACGACGGAAACATTCAGAACGGAGTCGAATTATCCACGTAAGTTTATATTTGGTTGTATACTTGGTTTTATGAATCGAGTCTCGAGCTCTGACGGTATTAAATACTTATCGTGAAATATTGGATTGATACTGTTGGACATTATGCATTAAACAATAATCACTGACATCGATGTTAATTTATGTATTCATGAGAATTGGGTGATAACATACGCGATCTAGTATTAGCTAAAATGTTCATATTGTATGTGCGATATAGTATCTAATTATGTTTGAACTTGCATACATCAGTTATCATAGTAGTTTTTAATCTGAATCATCAATTGATAATAAAAATAATAATCAGCAGAACTGATGCAGTAAGTGTCATTGTTTATAAACATATAACATGTTATTGTTTTATACATATTATGATGTATTTAATATCAAGACCGAAACATAACGAATTTCCGTAATTTCAAAAATACTCATTTATTTATTCAGCAGTATGAGTAGTTCACTATATTACTATACATAATTAAACTTACTTTTATAATCCGTAATCATAGATAATTATGTACAAAGAATGGGATTTCTCCTACCCTAGTGCATTTTGCGAAACTCATATATGTTTTAATATGCCTGTATCCGCACATATGAAAATAATATCCTAGTATTTACACATACGGTCATTTCGAGTTGTAAAGTATGTGAAATCGTGAGATAGAATAAACAAACTATGAAAACCATACAAAAAGCCATAATGTATCTGTATTGAATGCATTCCTTTTATCATAAAGTATCCATGCAATTAATTCATTTCTATTTCGGGGAGTTAGTGTAAGTATATATATCCATATTGTAACTCAAATACAAACCCATAATCTGACGTTCCGTACTTGCGTGCGTGCGTTCCGTACTTGTGTGCGTGCGTGTTTGTTTAGGAGGGAATAAGTTGATCCAGGGAACGCCACAAACATAAGACAGGGCCTACACACACAGACTTCCGGGAAACAGTCCACAAAACATTAGGCATTTGCGGAGGCGCATGGTTGAATACGTAAGGAAACAGGGGCACAAGAAGTGGACTGACCGACCATAAGGGATATCTAAGGAGAATTAGATAGGATGTAATGTATCACATGTCAAGTCAAGAAAGCTGGCATCATCAGACCGAAAGTAGGGAGTAAATAACATGAACATTATATCAAGTGAAAGAATTACACAGGGGGGAAGGGATATTTAACAAAAATCTAAAACACAAATAGAAATAATAACAATACAGCGATTAAGCGATTAATCAGCTAGCTAATCTCACACTTAATCGCTATATGGTTAAGTGTTTTCATTAAAGGTCAATCAGTTTAGTTCACTTTGGAATATATATGTATGGGAGATTTGTATACTTTGAATAATAATCAGAATTTTAAATGAAACTCGGGTCACTGCTGTTTACAACAGAAATGTTATCCTCTATTGTGTTCCTTTCTAGTTTGAATCATTCTTTGTATATTGTACTGTAATTCCTCAGTCCGACCGGATCGTGCGTTTTCTGGATTGTGCGATGAGTGGCAAAATGTTTATTACGATCTCAATTTGTGATCGCATACTGCGATTGCTCTTAAGACTGGTGGTAGTTCATCGTACGATCGTTGGTGCGAGAGGTCGTGCAATCACCTACGATTGGAGAAGATCGATGGCAATATCAATCGTAGGTAATCGTGCGTACTAGTGGAAGCGATCAGCAACCGATCGTACGATCAATCGTGGCGACCTGCTCGATCAGCTAACGATCGTTCGTCAGCATCAGTAGGCACCTAGCTCTCAATACAAGGTGTAAGCCTCAGTCACACCGGGTCGTACGTTTTCTGGATCGTGCGATTGATGGCAATTTGGCCGAGGTACGACCAATCGACAATGTTTGCTACGACCTCCATTTGCGATCGCATACTGCGATTGCTCTTAAGACTGGTGGTAGGTCATCGTACGATCGGTGGTGTGCGTGGTCGTGCGATTCCAAACTTGTTCGATCACAGCTAGGTCGAAACCTGGTCGCTGGCCCGGTGTGACTGTTGCTTAACGCTCAAACTATGAAAACATGCATAACAACGAGGTATATGTGGTTATTATTAATATAACTGTGAATATGTACAATTACTTTACTTTGATAACAAATCTTTTGAATATTTTAAGTTGGTTTTAAACATTAAAAGGTTGTATGACTTATCTGTAAAACATGTTATATGTAAAACATGTTACATTGTATCATAGTTTCTGAATTGTTAATGTACTTGTTGGCAAAATAACGTCGTTAGTGTCAAATGCATTTTAATCATTGATTGAGACTGCATTTTGAGCTTTTAAAAAAGTCATGGAATCCGCAAATCGTAATTGTAAGAGGTACTGTTAATCATTAGAAATTATTCCACATTTTATAAACTGGTAATTCGACTCTATATTAATAATTCAATGAAATACTTATTGTTTAATGACATATCTATTGTTTAGGGACATATGTATTGTTCAACGAAATCCTATTATGTGTTCTGAACATTATATAACAATTATTATACTACCATTTACTTTAGAACAACACATGATAGTTTAATACATCACGTGAATTAGGGGATATAGGGGATATATATATAGAGATAATAATAGTATGTAATACCAACTATATTTGTATATTTGTTTTGTTTCAGGGGAAGTGTGTAAGTATTTAATTGTTTCTACAAATACCTCTTCGATTGAACATCATCGTGCCATTATATACATAACAAAACAAACAACAAATAAATACTTTTAAAATAACACATTTTTCTTTAAGATGACTGAATCCTATTTATCATATTACATGTATCAAGTTTAGCAGCATGCATGATGCAGGTCGGAAAAGAGTTAACAATATATGTTATCAAACGTAATACATTGACGCAATACGCAATACGTAAGAAGAACCTAACCACAAACCAATTTAGCACAATAATTTTCATATTTTCTTTATAAATGAATCATAATATTCATATTTGGTATATCTAATCAATATTAGGAATAATTTAAGTCTTCCAACTCTCTATATTTCTTTCACATCGACCGATTTATTTTGAAAGCAACCAGAAATATTGAACATATTGCAAATTAATAGTAATATATCATGAAAGTATGTACCATAATTATATAATATATCGTTCCGAATAATGAAATGTTGTGACCTTGTATAACCTGAGCTATGTGACAGAACTGGCTCGTTTTGACAAACAGGAGCCCGACCGGCGGTCTATATTATAAGGTCAATTTCATTCTCAAACATGTGCATTATATTATTTATACATAATTATAGTATACATTTAATATAAAACATTGCCAATGATTACATGTATAGTTATAAAATATAATTCGTTAAGGCGTTAAAAACGTCAGTCTATTCAAAGGAATTTTCTTGGAACTGTTTAACCTTACGACGCCTATAAAATGTCGGCGGTTATTTGAAGAAATGTGTCAATCTTGAATTTGGTTTAAATGCGACAAGTAGTAGTTTAAGATGCAATTAAACAGTACTTAGGCGGTGCATTGTTTGAAATATATTAGCGTTAATTTCCATCCACCACTTAGAAATATCAACAATAAAAAGAAATAGCATCACAAAAACCTTGTTGTTGAACAAAGCTTTTTCTCTGTAGATATGTGTGCATGTCACTATTAAAATATTAGGGAGATGCAGTGGTCGAGGGGGTAGAGCGCCTGACTCCTGATCGGAAGGTGGTATGAACACGAACTTCACAATCCCTAAATTTCGCGTGAGTGCTGGTTGGTAGCCAGGAAGCTGCCATCAAGAGTGATGAGCATAAGTTGTAAGAACTTGTTTCGATGTAAAATAGATATGTTTACACACAAAAATATTATAATATTATTATTATATTTTCCAATACAGTTGGGAGTATCAAAAATACGTTGTCCGAGTAAGAAAGCAATTGGAGGAGAGAGGAATAAAGGAATCCGATGTTACTCAGTTATAACATTTCGGTAATTTATTGAACATTATTGTAAAAATGCCTTTCCATCGGGACATTCATTCCATAATAGGCCTACATGTATTTCAATATACATGTGATATATCACAATATATAACATTGCAATCTTTGTCAGATGTATATTTACTGATGTTTTGTATCTTGTTAGACTTTGTTGTTCCTACATTACCACTTTATTGTTTCCCACATTCAAATCATATTATACATATTCCTTGAGTAATAGGAAGTAAACTGTTTCAGGTAAATACAACCCATAAAAATGCAGTTTTTATATATAAATGATTTGCTGTTTCAGAATTAGAGTAATTGAGACAATACTGAATATTACGGATACTATACAATCCCATTTTACTTGTTAATGCACGAAACATAAAGGATGGGTTTGCCAGGATGACATCACTTCAGAATTTGCCCTCTACAAACTTGCAACTACAACTCTTCAATAGTTCAAATCGTATATTGTGTAGTAAAATTGTTGATTGCGATTGTTGCTATGGGTTGAACACTTTCAGAGCGATCTAACTGTGTACACGCGAAACAAATACCAAGTGTATGTGGACTAGTGACGTCGACCCTATAAAGGAACATATATTTCGTTTTTCAATGTTTTTGCCGTGTAAGGTAAAATATGTAAGACTGAGCTAACTTCATACAGTATTATTGATATCACTTTCGGATACAACTTATTTGCCAGAATTACCAATCTTTCTGACCATACCTCACTTACAATAAAGTGTTTGCACGTCTGCAGACGTATATTCATTCAAATAATCACAGAAAACTCGAACGTTGGACAATTGATAAAATCACGACTTCCAGATTGATATTTCAGTTGCTATTATGAAAAAACAGAACGTTTCACATTCCATTTGCAAAATATTATAGACGAGACATACTTCGGTAAACAGCTGTGTCAGTGTGGAACTATATGACACCATATACTTTAGATGAGAATACCCATATTCGCTCACACTCTCAAGTGAATAAAACTAACTTATGTGTCAGCCATAAAATCGATTTGTAGTAACGTGCAATAAATGCTTTTTTTGTTTGCTATGTATTTATATGCGCTTATCTAGATATTATTATTTTTAACATCCGCTTATTCCTTGAAACTGATGTATAATGTTGTTTTTAATTATTATATAAAACGTCTGTATGATTAATAATTTATATGCATGTAAGATTCTGATTAGATTGCAACTTGTGTATTGATTTTCTAACTTAAAATATTAATTGCTTCACTGAATAAGACCAATTGTATCGTCCAAACGTTATAATAGCAAATAAAAAGATAAAGACATATGTAAGTAGTCATTTTAATTTTATGTATTGAACACATGAATAGTCGTCCAATATTTTTGAAGCTATCGAAATTTTGGCGTTACCTGTTTTGTTAACAACATTCAATACTTCAATTAGTTTTATATATGAGTGACGTATTTCAAATGAGTTCATTCTCTTAATGGAAAAATAGTGTAATAAGACTAGTGCCAATACTGGAAATGATATTTTGTTGATAATTAGTTCAGATTGAGTGTTTGAGATGCGTCTGGAGATAGGGTACCGGTCTGCCAGCGACGTCTCTGTACCCGAAACGCATTGCATTTCATTACTGGTGGTAGCTCATCGACTATTTTCTGCGGAGTTCATCAACGTCTTGCAAAATCAAGAAAAACGTTTGTATGTTCTTTTGTAGTATAAACTATAAAACCGACCTATATCCTATTCACAATTTAGAAATCAACGATTCAGTTGTAAAACTAATATATAAACTCCTAATAGCTGTATCAAGTATAAAGACCAAACGAAAATAAAATGATATCAACCACCCATTTTAGGACCGCTCATTACAATGTTTTGCTTCTGTTTTACAGAGATCATATAATAATCAATAAATAGTAACCGTTCATATTTATTTTACGAAGGGGTTGGAGGCGTGGGTTTCTTCCCACAGCGGTAAGGGAGAAGCGATCATAACCACTGGGCTACCAATGTTCCATTTTAATTGCAATTACATCGATATCATTCAGTTTGTCGATAACACCAATATATCGGTATAGAGCTCCAGGAAAAACAGAGAAATGAGAGTAAAAAAGATATCTGAATCAGTATTTCATATAATTATCGTTCAGAAGAAAAACGTAATAACGTAAGAACTATATAGAGGCGAAGTATGCTCACACTGAGGACGGTCGAACCTAGTCCAGCCACGGACGTCACATCTTTATACTGTCGCTGTACAACGAAATCCTTCGTTACGAAGATGCGTGTAAAAGTCGGAGACACGTAGGCCCGGGCTAGGCCAAACCTAACCAATTCAGTATTGGTGCACGATACTGGGACATATCATACACTATACATATCCACTAACGGTTCAGGTCCAGGAAACACAGGGGATTGTCACAAGTAATTCCACTTTGTATATTCAATCTAACGTATATGAATATGTAATACAAGGAGTCTACTGCCTTTTACGATTGACCTTTCCGTGGCTGAAATCGCACTTTAAACATAAAAAATGTATCTATGAAATGTACCAAACTTGGACTAAAACCTTTGCCGTCTTCTCTTGTTGAAGTGAAACGATTGATGAGAGCAGCTGTCATAATTTATAGAGACCTGTTTCAAATTTATATCTGACTTAATCACAAATGTTGAATGTTTTGAATCTACTATCTCATTAAGTTCGGAGTTGGGGCTTCATACATTGTTCATACGTGCCAGTAAATCATTATATTTTCAAAGTGTATAATTGATGAAACACACAATATCAGATCAATGACACTTTCAGACGAAGTGCAAATGTGCAAATAATGTATAGACCCATGCAATGGATAGATACCAGGCTATGTAACTCCATACGTTGATATTAAACCCACATGGAATATAAAATTTTGTTATAACGAATTTTGCTGATTATTTCCGTATTCTACAAATCTGATGATGAGCAGTAGAAAATGTAGAAATACTAGTAGATAAGTCTGTGTGATAAACCCTCGGTGAGATAAACCCCGCAAAACGGAGATTCAAGTCATTCAAAAACAGCAGACGACATATTTTTTATGACACTCGACACTGACAAAATATTCACCGCTAATTAAAAAAACAAATTATCAACAACACAGATTTCAAACTGTCTTGAATTATGCATTCTATCACAGACCTTATTCGCAACTGTAATCGGATCGTAGCAGTGAAAGATGGAAGTTGAGCTTGTACAGAAACTTGTGACTGTATTTTCATTTTGCTGTAATTTTTGTCATGACACACGCCATAACAATAATGTTGATATTGACATATAAGAAGACAAAACGTCAACTGTAGTATTACATTCTTGTGTGCAGTGTATTTTGAATGTCTTGTTTTCGTTTGCCAAAGCACGTGTATATAAATTAAAGCTTGAGGTAATGATGTAGATCTTGTGTACGTGTGTATGATAGATTTATTGTTACAAACAATTACTTTCCATCTACCGTAACAGCATGAACTCGTCATCATTATCACAGTTAATTAAAGCGACATCCAGTGGTTATGATAACTCCGACCAAGAAAATCTTTCGACGATCAGTTTTTTAAATGCAAATAGCACCAATACTTTGATTTGTGTTCGAACATTTCCTTTCGTTCTTTAAAAAAACACATGTTATAATGGCACCCGTGTATTAAAAGCACATAACTAATACATGTAAGATAATAAGAACCTAAATGTCAGTAACACAATTTGATATAATTACATGCATAATATATTATATCTGCAAAAGCCAAAATAATAGCTTTGTCATAGGCATGTAATGGAGTTAGTTTAAACGATTTCTCTAAATTAAGATGATATCTATTCTAAGATAATTTCATCATAGCAATTATTACAAAGTCTTATCTTCCCTACAATATAAAACAAAAGCTGTAATCTTCAAAATTTGGGTTCTTAGTCACTGATTATATGAAACACTTATCATCTGGATTGTGGAATGAATATGTCCTCGGCACAAATAACCCAATTTAATGATATAGATAACATACTCCCAAATTTGTCCATATATTTTTATAAAAAATGTCATGTTTTATTCTCACGTGCACCTATCTGATAACACTAATTGCAAATCTTAAATACAATTTATGAAAACAGGTAAAGATAACCAACAGTCAGTTCTTCCATGACTTATATTGATAATACGTAACTAAGGGGAGATAAAAATATTTGTTTACCAAGATTATTTCCCCTGTATTTAAACACAAAGACTCGATGACCGTTACATATTCCACGTACATTTATCAAACAGAACACAATACGCAATACATTAACGCAACCCACAGACTCACAGACCTAAGCAGCAGTCACAGGCTCGTTTTAGGACATTAGTATTCATTGTATAATTATAATATGTTATAATTACAATTGAATTCGTCTGTCTTGCCATTTTTATTTTACAACCTCTACATTACATGTGTCTTTAATGTTATGGGGCTTTAAGTCACACGTACAGCCAGTATCATGTAGTGACAGATCCAGCTATTAGAGTGGACGAATACCCCAATGTAAATATGGACAGAATTACACACCTTCCATAAGCCAGTTAGATTCCACACTTACATATTTTACGTCTCAGTTGGGATTCATACCCACAGCCTTGAGGGGCAAGTGATTGGAAGTCGGCGACCATTCCCACAGCTTTAAGGGGCAAGTGATTAAAAGTCAGCGACCATAATCTCAGCCCTGAGGGGCAAGCGATTGGAAGTCAGCGACCATAACCACAGCCTTGAAGAGCATGTGATTGGAAGTCAGCGACCATACCCACATCCTTGAAGGGCAAGTGATCGAAAGTCAGCAACCATACCAACAACATTGAAGGGCAAGTGATCGAAAGTCAGCAACCATAACCGCAGCATTTATAGGCAAGTGATTGGAAGTCAGCGACCATACCCACAGCATTGAAGGGCATATGATTGGAAGTCGGCGACCATAACCACAGCATTTATGGGGGCGTGATTGGAAGTCAGCGACTATATCCTCAGCCATGAATTGGCAAATGACTGGAAGTCAGCGACCATTTCCACAGCCTTGAGGGGCAAGTGAATAGAAGTCAGCGACCATACCCACAGCATTACAGGGCATGTGATTGAAAGTAAGCAACCATTACCACAGCATTTAAAGGCAAGTGATTGGAAGTCAACGACCATTCCCACAGCCTTGAAGGGCAAGTGATTGGAAATCAGCGAGCATACACACAGCCTTGAAGGGCAAGTGATGGAAATAAGCGACCATTCACAAAGCCTTGAGGGGCAAGTGATTGGAAGTCAGCGACCATTCCAAAAGCATTGAGGGGCAAGTGATTGGAAGTCAGCGACCATAACCACTCGATTACATTTATTTCCTTTTTAACTTAAAGTTTTTCATTGCACATTGTTATCTTATGTGCCGAAATCAAAAAAGTATAAAAATGACGTGTAATCTTGCGACATTTATTTACTCTGCCAATTTATGTAGAAATCAAACCAATATAAAAACATGATGCTCTTTGAAAATCCATGTATCTCTTCAACATTGTAATTGTAACATCTTTTATGCAATAAATGATATTGCATTGTATTTCTTTATCCTGTCTATTCCCTTAAGTTTAAGTTAATTATGTTACACTGTTCCGGGCTATCAGCACTGATATATACGAAACATGAAATATACAATGAACAAAATGTCACTTGCGTGTCCTTTTAATAATACATGTACTTTTTTTAAACATTTTGAAACTACAACCCTTCAATTAGAAGTCTTAAATTTGGAATATGTGGCATCTCTTCACTAAAATCAAAGTGACAAATTAGAACCTTCACTCAATGTATTTGATCGTAAATGCCCCTACTTTTGATGAACATGAATCACTGATATCTACATGGTTTTATTTATTGCAACATGTTAAGTGGCTTTATCTCTCAACGCAGAATTCAAATATTTCATAAAAGTAGACCAGGTTATGTATGTATGTTGGCTGAGCCCGCGAAAACGACATGGCACAACTCAGCGACTATAGTTTTACAGTCATGCAGTAACTACACTTTATGCCAAAATACTATATATACTGTAAAACTTGGTAAGTAATATTTGCTTCTGTATTTAGAGCCAATTTTCTTATATAGCCAGTCAGAGTAGGACAGAAATCAAACATAGTCACGTGCTTCTTAAACTTGCCAGATTGTATGCACAGTTTACCTTCAAATTTGATTCGACTGAATGATCAGTACATGTACTCGTATATTGCAGATTCTATTTGAATGTGGTTAACTTTAGTCGAAACTCTACATCTCGTTATTTGGTATGGAACCTTTACATTTGCATAGCTTTTCATTATCAAGTGAGTTAACTGAAAGGATTTACAGTTTACTACTCCATGGGTACATGGATTGTCCCCCTTTGACCAGTCGAAATATTCATGGTTTATTTATTATTATCGATATAATTACACAAAAATGGCTTTAGGAATTGTGTTCGCGGTTCACGAATCATGCGTTCTGCACCTCCCTACCATGAACCTGACTTATTGTTACATGTACGTACAATTATAGATCCGTTCATTTAATATAGATCATTTTTGTATTAGACATGTATCCCCACTTAGTGGATATACAGACCAAAATCGCTGGTTATATTGTCTGTGTATTTAAAGTATTGACAACACATTGTTCCATTAAACAACATAAACGGAGTACATAATGAATAATGGAGTATCATAAAAAGTTGTAGTTCTTTAATTGGAGTGAACTACGCAGTAAGCACTGAATTATTACTGTAGCTACAGCTGACAGTAGCACTGCTGTAATTATTGTTTTTAGCTAATTCCTGTATGTTATTTGTTCTACAGAATCAGCGTGATTTAGTTGATAATGAACATGATGTTATTTACTAAATAATTAGGAATATATAAATTCACAAAATGTAATAATTTATGTTATTCACAACACAATGACTGTAACGTTCACTTGTTTTTCATATGCGCGTATACAAACATACACCGTCGTACATGTAGCTACATGAGGACATAACAGTATTACACTCACTGCCGTTACTGTTATTACTGCTACTACTGCTAACTTCATACATGTATATTTGATATGAAATGACCCATCATTTCATGTTAACAATGACTGAAATAATTCAGGAAAATGTTATAAATAAGTATTTTACAAGACTGAGGACTATTCATCTCATCGCTTGAATGTTAAGATTAATCTTATTCGGAAATAAAATCAATTCGCAGACACATACTGGTCGGAAATGCTGGCCTGTCAGTACTATATCATATTCATTGACATGCCTAAACTATATCAATTATTTTAACTAATTCTGGGACACCTCGATATTGAGTTTGATAAAAGAAACATGGAAAGAGTAACGGACGGGTTTGTGGAAATTTATCGTAGTTGTAGTGTACATTACAATAAACTAGTATAATGTATCATTGTTTATCAACACCTGACCTTTATCTAGGTAAATATATGAACTATATTATCATTTTATCAGCGCATTCGACTTTGGAGTGGTCTTGTTAAAGATACAAACGTTTATTCAAGATTGTCAAAATTGAGGGCAGAGAATTTAGTACTTTTAAAAAGCAAAAACGTATTTTTGTCGACGTTCGTCATCTCTAGTAACATTTACAAGAAATTTACGAAGTAGTCAATGAGCTTTTAGCATTTCAACATCAGTTCAAGTTAAGGTGGAAGGGATTATGTTGTTATAGGGAAATCCACATACACAAGACAATTCCTCCCCAAACAGATCCCTGGGAAAACAAAGTATTAGGCACGGTTGAGGCGCAAAATGTACAATTCGGTTTTCACTAGCTATAACAATCTACTTTTTAACTTACAGTGTATATTATTTAGTACCTTAGACCTTTAAATAATACGGTAGTAATAACTGTGATGCTTTAAAATAGCTTCCTGGATTTATTCATTCGTTTGGCATATAGTGACAACAATTTGTATTTAAAGTATACTTTATATTTAAAATAAACAAGCCTGTCTTCTAAAAGAAGATATACACTCGTTTACAGATCTTTGATGCATACATAATTTCTATGCCGATTGTTTCTAGCTTTATTGTCTTGTTCCGTCATGTATTCCTACCATTAACGCCCCTCCTCTTCGTCCTCCTTATTCCTCCTTAAACCAGACGTTTTAAATATCAAATGAATACTTCATACTGTATCTTGCAACGTACTGAGTTTTCATTCAAATAGATAACATTCTTTATCAATTATCTCCCTTGTTATATCCGGGGATTTGATATCAAGATATTCATGTGTATTGAGGTGTTTGTGATATATACATTTTGTTCGAAGTATAACAAACCAGGCTATACACTAGGTAGGTCCACACATTTCGTTTTAATGCAACGTTTAAATATCAAATATGTTCGATTACATCGATACTATATTGCAAATAGGTAAATTGTAAATCAGGTTTTATTATTAGTCCTAAATATGAAACCGAAAATGAATACGTTTATGTCGCTTATATTGAATGCATTAAATATATTAGGATGTATTACAACGTTAAATTGCAGAAAGTTACTTGATTTAATAGTCGGGAAAATTTGTCGTGAAATAGTACGAAGCATGGAGAAGGGCAACGAAATCGAAAGTACATACATGTATAATTATGTAATTCTAAAACAACTCTTTATCGTCTTCTATAAATGTCTTAAACAAAGGTGCCGAAGTGTGTCAATATTGGTGTTAATTCGACCTGAAATAATTATCCTCATCATTTTGATGCTATGACTATTGATCGACGTGCATTCAATATGAAAACACAATCAACACATACATTTCATGATTTATGTATGCTTAGTACACTTGTACCGTTAACAGTCAGTTCGTACATACATATGTATACGATAGATGCCTCGAACAATAGATGGCTCGAACTAATAGCTACATCCGATGGTAGTTCGATGATTCGAAGTTCTACTGTACTTGTCATGTAACAACTTGTTCAATGATCGCAGTGCAGTGTTTATCTAAATTGTATACATTTTAAAAGTAATACATGGATAACTCTTATAGTTAAGTGCATCATATTTTACATGGGTTTATCTCCAGGTTAAGTGTGTCAATAGAACGCGTAATACTAAACGGCAATACATTAATTGAACACAAGTGGGTATTACAGAAGTCGTTTGAATATTTAGTTTTGAATATAATAATGGAGCCCATGTACGGGTTTTGTATTGATCATTCATTGACCGTGGATCATAAACAGAGAGTTAACGTCTATGTTATGTACAAATTTGTAAAGTTAAAATGAGTAAAGTATTTAGTATGTTTTTTTCGTTCGCGATCGCCTAAAACATGTTTAATGTGAATAGTGCGATATTCAGCCTTCATGATACAAACATGTTCATAGTTCGGCGGATGAATAACTTTTGTAGATAATAGTGTTATGCATCTTTTTTTATAAATACTTCATGTAAAACAATATCAAAATAAACTATAGATACATTGTATAAGATAAAAACCTTAATCATTATTTTATCCGTCTATTCTACGTTAAATGGGTTTTTGGATCAAGATTTTTCCGAGAATTCAATATTTTTACAAAATAAAGCCTGGAAATTTTAAATGATAAATTATATTGCAAAAGTAGCAATTTCGGTTTTGGCATTTAAACCTTGTTTCGATTTAATTAGGATTGCATGCGTTCGCTACATTAAGTTGACACGTACGATCTCGTGGAAACCACTTGTAAGGTACAGTTTAAAAAGACAAGTCTTAAAATCACCCAATACTTATAAGTAAGTCGGACAATTATATCACAAGCAACCGGCGTTAAGAACCATATCTCATTCTGCAAAATAGTACAGTTGCATTCCCAATTGGCTAACGTTTAGTTTAATACTCATTGACAAGAAAAGAAGTCTGTCAAAAATTAGAAGGGGGGACGTTATTTGCAAAGCAAACCTATAACATAGTCTAAATTAGTGCATGTTAAATGATGGGGCTACAGTAGACGTAGACCATAAATATTATTATAACTGACTACTATTAAAACAACATGTACATAATTATTTACATACAGTTAACGGCAGACTGTAAGGAAGGCACTGAACATAATTAAACACTATATATAATTATATACTTAAATCTCGTATTTCGTTGCTGACCTATTAACGTAACAACAAAGCGAGAGACCATATTCATTAATTTGGAGAGTTTATTTTGTAAGCTTCTTATTCTTGACATATTTTCAAAATATTATATACATTGTACTGTAGACATGGCAGTCGGTGGAAAAGTCAATTTTGAAGTAGATGATGGGACATTTATTGGTCAAAGAGAAAATTGTGACATGTGCAATAAGAGGGAACACGACGGATATTGCTCTCAGTGTGAAATATACATCTGTCAAATATGCTTTGACAATCACCTAAAACTTAAAAGTTGCAAGGACCACGTGCTGCTTCAGGATTCGCATGAAAGCAATATACATCAGAGTGCAATCCGCTTTGAAACTTGCGACGAACATAAGCAACAGGAAGTAAAGGCATACTGCACTGAACACAAATGTTGCGTATGCATAGAGTGTATTTTGCTACGCCATAAGTCATGTGAATGGGAATATATTATAGATGCGTCAAATCGGTTCCAAAATAGTGGAGACTTTGCCCGTCTGCTTGAGAAAGTTCAAAGTCTAGAATACACCCTGGATAAATGCATGGAAGCAATTGATAAACATTCAAAAACTGCTAAAACGATCAACAAAGATGTAGTATCGAATATAGAATCGTTTACAAAATCGCTGGTAGAATACGTAGCAGGATCAAAACAGCAAGTTCTTGATGATGCCAAGGTGCGAGAAGCAGCACATCAGCATAAACTCGACAAACTGAAAGTGGATATACAGTCTCTTGGCTCACAAGTCGAAGAAATAATTACCTACTTCAGGGACGAAGATATGCTTCACAAACGTTTCATATTGGCGGTAGAAACTATGCCTAAAGTAGCCCGAATTCAAAACGAGCTTGCAGCTATTGATTGCAATAATGCCGTCACTGATTACACATTCCGACCACGCAACTTTATCAAACGTATGATGTCCACCACACGACCAATTGGCAGGCTTACAGACGCCAGTCATATAGAAGAGGGTACGATATAAATTGTTAAAGTATACTTACTTTTTCCTCCAATACTTTCGCATCATTCGATCATCTAATCATTAGCACTTTACATTATTTTTGTAATGGGACATCAGGTCACATAAATAACCGGGTTCATGGAGTGCATAGTCCAGCTGTAAGTAAGGGTAAGACGGGTATTCGTCTAAAACCACCGACTTTCCGTAAACCAGCTAAATGGTTTCCTGACAAATTCTATATCCCGGATGGGATTCGAACCCGCAGCGGCAAGTGGCAAGAAATTCGAAGTCAGCGAACATTACCACTCGACTACAGACGCCTCTCATTCAAAAAAATACCAAGTAAACTTGCAAATTGACCAAACTTGAAATTCACAATTTACATTTAAGACGAAGAAGACGATGAATACATCAATTTAAAGAAGGAGCGTGAGAGGAGTAAAGGACTTGAACAGCAATTAGAAGAAAACCAGGTATGGATGATAACAAGGTTGTTTCACTTCGTGTTATTATTCACATAGCTACATAGCTACACGTTTCAAATGTCTAGTACTGTGAATTCATATACAAATACAATATAAAGAATTGATAGTTTGACTATGTTATGGGTGTCTTTCAAGTTTATTTTGTGGTGCTATAGTCGTAATTGAATCATTGTAAAACTGAAAAAAAGGCCAAAATGCCTGACCGCAGTGAGCTAATACAGTACTTTGTAATAGTATTATCTGCGACTAATATATATCCTAGATATGTCATGCTTATGTAGCAATCACAATTATGATTAGTATAACTCATGTGAAAGGTAGCCATCATGACACTTCTGACATTTTCAGACGAAACTTAAGAAAGATATGTATGACATGGAACAAACGCATGCTGTAAGTACAAGTTTAGAGCAGTCGTTTTAGAAATGTTAAGAATTAGATATATTGATCATGTTTTCGAACGACTTTCAAAACAAACTATGTCGTATATCTAACCACTGTCACAATCTGCGATATATATATATATATGTTACAATGTGACAGTGAAAACTACACAAACAATGATAACTTAAATATTGATCCACATTTTACACGAAGGAATTATTCACACAAAATATGTACGATTCATAAAAGAAAATACATGTTTAATAGGTGCATATATTTCTCATTAAAAAAAGGAAATGAAACATTACTGTGTACACCGGATTAGACGGAACCAGCTCAAAATGAAAGCAGTTGATGTGAGGATTCAATGCACATCGGGTGTCCTGTTCCTCGAACGCCATTTGCAAAGACGCTGATTTCAGGACATAACTTTGCTTTCTGTTCAAATGAAATATTTGTCAAAAGAGAAATGACCGAAGTCTTAATTAGAATTCACGCATTTAAAAAATGGAAACGTCTTTATAGTCAATAGTTTTTGGTAATTAGTACAAATAGAAACATTATATAATCATTCATCTATATGTATAACCATAAACACTTCAAATGTTACATGTATATTGTAGAATGTGATATTGAAGCTAAATAAAGACCTTGCTGACACGAAACAGAATTATGAAGTAAGTAATACATAATATGCAATGAATAAAAAATGCAATAAATATTGCATCACCAACTTCTAATACGATCAATTGTCTGAGCATACATTTTCCAGTTTAAATCCTTCGAGTCAGTACACATTCTACTAATTTCAAAGATTGTACTTTCAAAGAACAAAGTACATGTATAGCATAACCTTGTAAAATTATTTACAAATGTACGCATTGACCGACGTATATGCATGACTTTTTAATCCGCTTCATATCATTTTATTCAACTCGTTGAATGAATTAAAAACTCATACACGTACAACACTTATTTGGTATCATCTATATATGATTGTAAGATCGGGACAAAACGTATAACTATCACAAAAAGCAAATATTATTACACATTGAATAAAATAAAACATTTTGTAGGGAAGAATTACGAAGTTGAAAGAAGAACTTGATGATATAAAGCAGCACGTTGTAAGTAACCAATTATATATATCCATTATACATTCCATTTTATCTCATACATGTATGTATACCTAGTTAACCATTAGATCATACCCGTAGTCTACAATATAGTTCAAATTATAAAAAATATATGAATGATATAGTCGATACAGCAACCTGATCAGCTCATGCATGCATCGCTTCAAGCAAGGAAATATGTACTTAATTAAATTGTATTTCCACTATGAATGTTTTATATTTTTCGGTGAAAGCGACATTTATTGAAAACAAAAGGCTCATGTACATAGATAATATTGCTTCATTGTTAAAAACATGTTTCTGTTGAGCAAACAGCACATGGAAGATTTGAGTTAAGACGCATGCAACGATGAAATATAATTGTAATATTAGTCTCTATTGGGAAGGCATTGTCTTTTGTATGTAGCGTTCCCAGTAGCAACTTAATCTCTCTTTTAATTAAGACTCTTCCAAGTACTTCATCTCTGAATATATATGTCTAACTTCGTATCACGATATATATACTTTTGATCAGTGTGGAATTACGCGACGGATAATAAATTACTTGCCTAATAACATGTAGGTTAAAAGTTATCCTTGATTTTATGTTTAGTAACGTATGTCACTTATGTAACGAGTTCGATTTTAAGTTACAACGACAATATCTACATGTTAAAAATCGAGATAATGGTCATTGACGGTATCAACGATTTTGTATTTAAGCCAACTGTCACTCTATCATGCGGACATGAAAACCTTGTGGAACACTTGGGCGAGAACAGATTGATAAGATGTCGCGCATGTGGTATCATCAATGGTGGTATGACTTTATATTTATCATATTTAGTGAAAGGAACTATACACATTCTAGCATAATACACTAGATCTAGTGATTGGTATTTACTTTTGTACATACTTTACTTATTATCTTTCAATTATCTGTGCTTAATCATTTAAATCGGTCATTAAATTCAAATTGTGTATAGCATCATTAGTATAAACAAGTGCGTCTAAAAGAATCTGGGTGTGATTGACCCTTGAGCCGAAAAGAGGAAACATATTTTTCACGGGTTTGGGGCCTCTATGGGGGACCAAGGAGCAAACTCCCCACCCCCCTCCTAGATGTTTTTTGTCAATTTTTGCATAATTTGGAAGGGTTTCGTTGGTGTTCATGCAGTAGTACACAGATGCTTCTGGTGTCATTCTAGTAGCGTGTTGCAGACAACCAACTTTTAACTTTCAATTATCATTATATACCCTTATAATTGTTATTGTACATTAATGTTACAATGTAGATTATCATTCTGTAAGTTTGACACATCTATGTCACAATACTCATTGATCAGTGGTCAGAGAAAGTACCCATGTGCCAGCTTCTAAGCGTTTGAGTTAAAATGACAACTTTTTGAGTGTTTTATTTCCTGACTGCAGCGTTAATGTATTGTTAGAAACGATAGAAACGATAGAGGGAATGTAAACAGCTTTTAGTAAACAAAACGTGTAAGGAAAGGCCTGGCCACCCATAAGGGATAACTAGGAGATTCAACGGGTTGGGGAATTTGATAGATAGAATACATAATAGGACAAGTCTAGACAGCTGGCAACAATATGTCGAAAGTGGGTAAAAATAACATGAACACTATATGAAGTGAAAGAATTACACATGGGAAATGTAAATTTAGCATACATCTAAAAAACAAAAAGAAATAATAACCATACAGAGATTCACCGCCTTGGAACTGTTAGTACAAATAATGGGGTTTATATCGATTTAACAGCTAGCTACCCTCACACTTATTATTGTTTTCCAACGTATACACATACATTGACTAAGTAGTCAGTAAATAATCATTAAAAGCAAGTACAACCATTACGTACATAACAACAGACACACTGTGTATAATCTAGCACAAAGGAACAAGCAGTATTATACTGACATTGCCGCCAGTAACTGAATTTGTAACATCAGAATGCGAAATAACAATGAAATATCAAATAAATAACCTAATGTAAAGTCAACTGAAGATATGTAGTAATTAGTTAAACACAATCTTAAATATTAGTGATAGGGAAATGGAATTAAAAATAAAGACAAACAGGAATAAAAAAATATGAATATTAAGAAAACTTAAACAAAATTACGACTTGTTAATGCCAAACAACGTCATATGTATTATTAAATACATGTACGTAATCGCTCATTTTGCATTTATAGATCAGACTAATGGCACAGCTACTACAAGCGAAATAGACACGTGGCTTCAGCTGACTTTCACGTTCCCAAGCGGGACTCAGTCGGTAAGTAACTGTTAACCATTAGATATCTGAGACGACAACATATGTTAACTTTCGCGTCGTAAAATCTGGTATGCAATTAATTTGAACCCGATGTAAAATGTAAATTTTATGTCGTTGCAATAAAAATGGTCGTTATAAGCTCTAGCACTGAAACATGGTTTAAATTTAATGACAGGTTGTTTTTATTTACACCTATTAATGTTTGCGAGAAGTTAGTAAACGCAAATATAGTGTTGAAAATGATTACCGATTTTACCGATGCACTATTTTATCATATGAAGCAAATTTGCTGACATATCAATACAGTTTCAAATGAATTGTTCGTTTCAGTTCATGATGCATATCGCATTTCATCAAGTTATGTGAAACACATTGCCTCAATGATACTTGATTTGAGTCAGTTTTGTGAAATATGAAAGTACATGTAAATACAGTAATGTACACTAGTTCGGCAAGATGTCGAGGTGTTTAAAATACATAATTAGATAGTGTTTGATTCCTGAAATATACGTTTCGTATTCTTCAGAATGGACGCTGATTATCGTTCACAACATTATAAAAAACTTCAGTTTTCAGGGAATATTTTACATGACATCATGTTCAATTCTAAAGTGATGATTTAAACAATGTTATGAAAGTTTATATGTATTCTTGTCGTAAACACATCAATTTAAAGATTCGGTTCGATACTTATATCTTCTTACATAATAATTGGGAGCCAAATATTAAATTTCATGTAACTTAAATGACAATTACAGGGGACTGCGTGTCTTATCTTGCGGTGTTGTACGACAGTCGTAGTAAAACAATAGTGTCATGCGACGAAAAATCCGTTATGGCTTGAAATTTGGACTACCCTTTTTATGCCACGATAGATCAGCGACTTTATGTTTCACTGGTGTTGTGTAACAACTGTATTACGCCAGTCTCACGACATGTTAACAATACGTGATGATGAGTCACGACAGGTCACGACACTCGCAGTGTCTATTTCGTACGACAAAATTGTCGTGGGTTTCATTGTGACCTAAGTTTTATTAATAAGACAATTCCTCAATTCCCCATTCTAATAGATGTTTGCTATTGCATTTCCTCAAGTGCTAATGTGTCGTATGCTAATTATTCCCTGGGATATTTTGGATGTCTTATGAATGTGGCTTTCCTTTTTTAAGTTGTAATAACAAGTTCTCAAATCGATATGAAATAAATAAGTGTAAACCAAGCTAACGCCGCATACTGTGGCTTGATTTGTAGTATCATCTAAGGTATGTTAATGTAGTTATACATATAATCGAGTTAACACGATATAGAAATATGTTCCAACAAGTAAATCTCAGACCATAATTAGATTTATTGATATGAGATCTATAAAATAAAATAAATTGAAAAGGAAGCTATGAGTTAGGTATGCGTTCTTTCCATGTTAATTGATATTAAACACTGTAACACTACACAACATCTGTATTTAGATCTATAGTTATATGAGTTACTCATATATCAAATTATTTCCCATGATATTTTTTTAAATTATTTACATCAACTGCGCGTCTACTAATATGTTGTCAATACTATGTATAAACTGGTATGAACATATTCATAAAATATATTACATTACAGAAATTAAATCGCAATCCAGGACAACCATATTCGGGTAAAACAGTAACAAGTTATCTTCGCAATAATACAGAAGGAAACGTTCTACTCAAGATGATGAAAATTGCATTTCAACGGAAATCCTTATTTACTGTGGACAACGACGGAAACATCCAGAACGGAGTCGAATTATCCAAGTAAGTTTAGATTTGGTTGTATACTTGGTTTTATGAATAGAGTCTCGAGCTCTGACGGAATTAAATACTTATCGTTAAATATTGGACTGATTCTGTTTGACATAATGCATTAAACAATAATCACTGACATCAATATAAATTTATGTATTTATGAGAATTGGGTGATAACATACGCGTATTAGTATTAGCTAAAATGTTCATAGTGTATGTGCGATATAGTATCTTATTATGTTTGACCTTGCATACATCAGTTATCATAAGTCGTTTTTTATCTGAATCATCAATTGAATAATAGCAATACTAATCAGCAGAACTGATGCAATAAGTGTCATTGTTTATAAACATCATAGTATTTTCATATGCATGTTACATGTTTTATACATGTTATGCAGTATGAATAGTTCGTAATATTACTATACATAATTAAACTATCTTTTATAATCCGTAATCATTAATTATGTTCAAAGAAAGGGATTTCTCCTACATAAGTGCATTTTGCAAAAATTATATATGTTTCAATATACGTGTATCCGCACATATGAAAATAATATCCTAGTATTTACACATACGGTCAATTCGAGTTATAAACTCTGTTAAATTGAGAGATAGAATAAACAAAATATGAAAACCCTACATAAAGCCATAATGTATATGTATTGAATGCGTTCCCCGAATACACCTGTCGCATATTATTGGTTGAAACACTTATCATCTACTACGCAATAACTTTCGATAAACCTAGTCCTATAAAACACTGAAAGAAAGCCGTTCTCCGATATAATTATTTGAATAACTGGAAAAAGATCCGCTCGTCTTGTTAACTCAGTTGGTTGATCGCTGGGCTATCACCTTGGATACCAGGGTTCGATTCTCTTGTCTGCCGTCATTTGCCCTCCGCCTTGTGATCCAAGTGTGTAGTCGTCGCCTTCTTGTGTTAGACCAAGTTAGGACTGGTTGATAATAAATTCCATGACATTTGATTAGTTCGCATGAAAACAATGTTGAATAATGGCTTATACAATGAATATGGTCAAATATGTACGAACTTACAATATGTTGAACATGAACGCGTAACAACCTTTTTATCATAAAGTATTCATGCAGTTAATTTCTATTTAGCTAGTGTAATTATATATATCCATATTGTAACTCAAATACAAACCCATAATCTGCCGTTCCATACTTGCGTGCGTGCGTTCCATACTTGCGTGCGTGCGTGTTTGTTTAAGAGGGAATAAGTTGCTCCAGGGAACGCCACATACATAAGACAGTGCCTACACACACAGACTTCCGGGAAACAGTCCACAAAACATTTGGCATTTGAGGAGGCGCAAGGGTGAATACGTAAGGAAACAGGGGCGCAAGGAGTGGGCTAACCGACCATAAGGGATAACTAAGGAGAATTAGAGAGGATGGAATGTATCACATGTCAAGTCAAGAAAGCTGGCATCATTAGACCGAAAGTGGGGAGAAAATAACATGAACACTATATCAAGTTAAAGAATTGCACAGGGGGAGGGATATTTAACATAAATCTAAAGCACAAATAGACATAATAACAATACAGCGATTATTCAGCTAGCTAACCTTACACTTCGCTATATGGTTAAGTGTTTTCACTAAAGGTCAATCATTTTAGTTCACTTTGAAATATATATGTATGGGAGATTTGTGTAATTTGAATAATAATCAGAATTTGAAATGAACCTCGGGTCACTGCTGTTTACAACAGATATGGTATCCTCTATTTTGTTCCTTTTTTTAGTTTGATCATTTTTGTATATTGTACTGTAATGCCTCAGTCACACCGGGTCGTATGTTTTATGGATTGTGCGATAAGTGGCAAATTGGCCGATGTACGACTAATCGGGAATGCTTACTACGATCGTCGTTTCTGATCGCATACTGCGAATGCTCTTAAGACTGGTGGTAGGTCATCGTACGATTGGTGTTGTGCGTGGTCGTGCGTTCACCAACGATTGGAGAAGATCGATCGCACGATCAATCGTTGGTTATCGTGCGACTAGTGGTGGCGCACTGCAACCGATAGTACGATCACTCGTGGCTATCAGCGACCTATCGTACGATCAATCGTGGCAACCTGCGATCGCTCGCACGATTGATCGCAACCAGTCGCACCAGTGGTGAGATGGGTCACACGATCAGCTCACGGTCTTGTATCGTCATCATAGTCACCTAGCTCAGTTCAAGACAACATCGTTAGTTGGTGACCTGAAGAGGCAGTTCGTGGAAATCACACCGTGACTCTCTCACCAGATCCCGCATTAGGTTGGAGTAGTTGCGGTAGAAGGACCACCTCTTGATCCATCGACGCACCCAATACTGGCGCCTTCTTCTCTTTTGGAGCTGATTTCTTGACCATCGACCTTGCTGCGACTGATTTATATGTGGCGATCACCCACGACCTCTGCGACCAGTCGTGCGGTCTACTTACGATTTGTCCTAGGGTTCCAAATATTTACGATCGCAGCTAGGTCATAATCTGGTCGCATGCACGGTGTGACTGAGTCCGTGCAATTAGAGAAATTTCCAGTTGTTGTTGTTGCTCCATTTGCAGTCGGGCCAACATAAATTCTAGTCTTCTAGGCGGCACTGATACACTCACCATAGTGATATTCTTTCTCTTGGTCTCGTATTGGAGAATGACCTTAACCACAGAACCCACTCAAAATATACTGGTATGCAAGCTTAAGACTGGTGGTCCCACCAATGGTAAGGTCGTGCAACCATGACTGATCGCACCACCGATCGAGAAGTGCACGATAGGTGGCACCACCAATCGTCAGGTGGCAGGACCAGTAGCACGATCAATCGACGACTACTTGACCCACGATCATGCACTTCTAGTGGTGCGTCCGTGCGCGACTGGTGGTACGACCATGTTATACCTGTCTCCGACCTCTTACGATTTGGAATCGCAGGTCAGAAGTTTTGGCCATTGACCTTGCTGTGTCGCTCTTGCTCTGGCGATCAGCCTAGACCTCGTCGACCAGTCGTGCGCTCTTTCTACGATTTGTTTGCGGTTCCCACCTTGTTCGGTCGCAGCTAGGTGGAAACCTGGTCGCAGGCCCGGTGTGACTGTTGCTTAACGCTCAAACTATGAAAACATGCATAACAACGAGGCATATGTGGTTATTATTAATATAACTGTGAAAATGTACAATTCATTTACTTTGATAACAAATCTGAAACATAAGTCCTATGAATATTTTAAGTTGGTTTTAAACATTAAAAGGTTGATCGTATGACTTATCTGTATAACATGTAGTATGTAGAACATGTTACATTGTATCATAGTTTCTGAATTGTTAATGTACTTTTTGGCAAAATAACGTCGTTAGTGTCAAAGGCATGTTAATCATTGATTGAGACTGCATTTTGAGCTTTTAAAAAAGTCATGGAGTCCGCACATCGTAATTGTTAGAGGTAATGTTAATCATTAGAAATCATTCCACATTTTATAAACTGGTAATTCGGCTCTATATTAATGATTCAATGAAATACTTATTGTTTAATGACATATTAATTGTTTAGGGAAATAAGTATTGTTCAACGAAATCCTATTATGAGTTCTGAACATTATTGAAATCATTATTATACTACCATTTACTTTAGAACAAAACTTTTCATGTGAATTAGGGGATATATATATAGAGATAATAATAGGTTAGATAATCGTGCTCGTCTCCCGCGTATTCACGTCATCAACCTTTAATATCAAATCATACTGAGTTACATCCCCTAAATTGTGACGTAATTACTTTTGTGACGTATTGAATAAACTGGTGGTTAGCACCTTAAGCCGAGGGAAATAGTTCCTGTGACTCGGACACATTTTCAGTAGCAATATGAATTTAACTGCGTTTGGGAACATCTGAGGGGCATTAGTCAAAAAAGATTCTTAGAATTTACAACAATTTAGTTAGAGTCAAATATAAATCATTACAATAAGTTCATACGCAATGTCCCACTGTTGTCTACAATTGACGAGAAATGTCACGTGAAAAAAGAAGTCATATTTACATCCGCGGTTAATGGGCGTACACAATTCCATAACGTGACTTCGGCATAGATAGAAATTCGTACATTACAAATAATGTACAGTGTAAATACGAACATAACAGAACAGCAAGAAAAGTCATATACAAAGTTCAGAACAAAGGGTTATGTCTTAGACGAGTCAATTTTTTTAACTGTTTGTCCTACATATGATAATTCAAGGACACTAATATTCTATGATACAATATCTACGGATTAATATAATAATATGGATACCAGTGATTGTCAAAATAAAGATAAATTGTTTACAAATGCATACCTTTTACGACAACAAACTATTTATTACAAATATCCTGTTACGTGTATAGACTCTATATAAAATGGTTCAGCTGCGTATCTGTTGTCTTCATTTTGATTCTCTGTTATTACACTTTACTCACTCACTCACTTAACAAACTTAATTCACGAAGAGATATGAAACAACAAGATCTGTTTTACTATCGCAACAATGACGTAAATCACACAATTAAATCGTGAGTGAAAACATATTTCTGGTAGTAACCATGGTGAATCTGTAACTGTCCTATTCTCAAATCCTGTCACTTGCAGTAGATATGTTTTGCTTTATCAGGTAACTCCGCATGAATTTTATCTCCCGACACTTGACACGTGACTATTGCGATGTTATCTTTTTCCAGACTTAGAAAAGCAATGGAATTTTCAATTGATTACTATCACACTTTTATATTTTTTGTATAATGCATACAATAAAATGTTCATTTCCCAAAACATGTTCTGTTTTAATTCAAACGGTGCTTAGCTTTATCCGTTTATTAAACAAACTCGGTCTGCGTTTTTACCCTAATCGAAATGCTCACAGGACCACGTAGTAACCAATGTAGTAAACTAGTTTTCTACATCCCTGATTAGATGAAACGCAGATGTACTCAAATATCCGAATTTACAGCCAAAACTTACATATGGCGTCCCTTGATTCAATTTTATTCAGATTATATTATCAAGAGCTGGGGCAGTTACTCAGAATTTTCTGTTTCGGAATTATTGATGTGTAAGTGATGTTAGTTAAAAGAGAGAGAATAAGTAGCTGCAGGGAACATACATATGACAGTGCCTCATAAAGCAATATAACAATGTTTTCAGAGGATTAGCATTGAAACCTTGATTTGCCTATTTTAATGGTGTGCATATTTGGCTAAGGTTTCACCTTGTTCAATTGCATGAATATCACTGTAGATTGTTAAAAAATAATAATTTACATCTAATCAATACTTTACCCTTTCGAAAACAAGCTAAACTAAATGTCATTTTTTTTATAATTTACGCATTGAATTTGAATGATTGAGTAAATAAATGTTAATATCAGCATTTTAACTGCTCATTGTGGCAATTCAAAAGCCCTATGTAATTGTGCAGTACAATTATGTTTTGTTGTTCAATATATATTGATTTCATCTGCCTTTCAAAATCATCTCGAGCAAACGGATTGATACTGCTATTTAAAGCAAATCATTTATTTCTATATTTGTTATGTTTCAGGAGCTTTGTGTAAGTATTAAATTATTTCTACAAACACGTCTTCAAATGAACATCATCGTGCCATTATATACATTACATCACATATAAACTGTCTTCATAATAACGCATTATCTTCAAGATGACCGAATCCTTTTTATCATATAACATGTATCATGTTTAGCAACAGACATGATGCAGAAAGGAAATGAGTTAACAATATATGTTATCTAACGTAATTCATTGACGCACTACATAAGAAGAACCTAACCACATATCAATTTAGCACAATGATTTTTAAATTTTCTCTATCATTTTATCTACATATTCATAGTTTCGTACTACATCTCGATTTGAAATACAATCAATATTAGGAGTACTTTAAGTCTTCCAATGTTCGCTATATTTCTTTCACATGGACTGATTTATGTTTGTAAGCAGCCATAAATATTGAACATATTGCACATTAATAATTCGATATCATGAAAGAATGTACCATAATTATATAATATATCGTTGCGAATAATGAAATGTTGTGACCTTGTATAACCTGAATTATGTTACAGAACTGGCTCGTTTTGACAATGAGGAACCCGTCCGGCGGTCTATATTATAAGCTAAATTTCATTTTCAAACATGTGTATCATATCATCAATAAACAATTATATCATATAGTTTATATAAAACAGTGCAAATGAATGCATGTATAATGATCAAACATAATCCTTAAAAACGTCAGTCTATCCAAATGAGTATTCTTGTACTATGATGTCTATAAATGTTTACCCTTACGACGCCTTATTTGAAGAAATTTGTCAATCCTGAATTTGGTTTCATTCTGACAAGTAGTAGTTAAATGGGTTACATTTCATTGAACATATAATAGCAAAACTGTTTGATACATACTATATTATTTCCTCATGAAGTATTTTACTCGTAAAACTGCAAAATTCCACGGGCTTACGGTCATGAAAACATATTGACAACTCAATGACCGTAGTCTATTGGTTCGTTAGTCACACATTTTCTGATTCGAGAAGTTTTTACGTCATTTACTCTTTACTATGACACTGGCACCAGCTGACAAAATTGTATTCAATATATATATAGTCATCATCTATCATGAGTGAACCACAGAAACACATTTAGATGTTAACAGTTTGATATAATCTACGATGTTTAAACCCATGGCAATGAACGTAAAACGTAATATTTAGTTGTATATTTTATTTATTTATAAGCTGTTCCTATACGATTTACGCACTATGATTGTCGCATGAATTTTCCCAAATATTTGAGTTGATGTCTCATTCTCTATTGCTGTCAGCATATGCTGCTTTATATGGTGTGTGCATAATGTATGCCAGGTAAATAGCATGTATACCTACCCTACATGGTGTCCCTTGATGCAATAGTCCGTCTGACTACATGGTCCTCTTCATGAAGGATACGTGTTGATATCTTGAATAACTTGAAATAATTTCATCAGATATATTATTGTAGATTTGTATGCCCGTGTTAATATATGTTGGGTGTTTAGCTTTCGTAAATTGTACACCTAGTTAAGTTCATGTGGATGTCTTGTTACTTATCGTTGTTTCGAAAATCAAACTTTAAGTCGTTAGATTAATAAATCTGTAATGCAAATTAAATTATTGAATTAATGTATATATTGCCTAATTTCAGGTACTGGGACAGGTAAGACACATTTAACCAATATTTAGTTCCTGCGCAGACTTCGTGGTTTGTTTACTGTATGTACATTTGGGTATTTATGTTTGTTAAAGTACTACAGTAACCAACCACTGGAAGTTCAGGAGTATTCTTGTAATTATCAACCAATCATTTTGTTTGGTGTAAACATTAAATTGGTGCTAAATTGACGTAAATAACATTTTAAATACATGTTACAGAAATGGAAATAAAAGTATTGTATAATTGAAATTATGCAATTTCACAACACTAAAGCGGTACCTGATACTAAATCCAATGCGTTAGTGTATAAATGTTAAGCAAATTTCATTCAAAATCTGCGAGATATTTAATAATATATATATATGTTTTGATATTCACCCGGACATGCATCCGGAACAAATTTACTTATTAAACTTTTACATACATCATTTCGATTTCTAATATAATAGGTTTGTATATTTGTATGTGAAGATGTGAACCATTTGAAGCGTTCTTGGAACAATTACATAAAGTAAATCCATTTCGATAAATAATGAATGCAGTAAACAGCAGTGATTGTACCATGCTGTGTACGTTACTGCAAATGTGACTATAACACTAATATTAAGGTTGATTCGCATTATTCGTTCTGAAAATAACACAAAAGTGGAACAACATGTTATCAGAAATTATCATTAAGGTCGTTAGCAAATTAAATCTTGCTGCCATATCTAACAGACGGAAACAACGCGGTACGCGACGATAATTGACTGGTTTAGACGACAATACAGTTACTTGTATCAAAGCTGTCCCAAGAAGTAACGAGTATACCAATCGCAAAAATAATAAAACTCAATATCATGTAGGAACTATGAGAGATATACATGTATAATCGCATTAGTTTAAATCTCTTAGAAATAAGGTTCCACCCTTTCTAGGCTTTTATCGTCCATTTCCCACTCTTAGTTATGTATAATCATAACAATGATGAATACCAATTGAACATTGAAGATGCAATTAAATAGTACTTAGGTGGCGCATGGTCTGAATATGTTGCTATTGTTGAACAAAGCAGTTTTTCTGCAGATATATGTGCTTGTCACGGTACTATCACTATTAAAATATTATTATTATATTTTAAGATACGGTACCAGCTATCAGGTATACGCTGACCGAGTGACAAAGCAATTGGAGGAGAGAGGAATCAAGAAATCCGATGTTGCTTAATTATAACATTTTGGTATTATTTTTTTAACATTATCGTGAAAACTGTTCAACAATATCGTTAAATATTTCATTTCATAATAGTTCAATATATATGCAATATATCACAATACGTGTATATAACAATGCAGTCCTTGTCAGATGTAAATTTTACTGATGTTTTGTATCGTGTTTGACATTGTCATTGCTACATTACCACGTTAGAGTTTCACAAACTTTAAATAGTAATATTACACATACTCGTTGAGTAGTTGGAAGTAAAACAGTTTCATGTCAGGTAAATACAGCCCATAAAATATGCAGCTTATATATATCAATTATTTGCTGTTTCAGAATTAGACGAAATGAGACAATACGGAAGATTACGGATACTATACAATCATATTTTCCTTGTATTTGCTCAAATTATAAATTCTACATAAAGGATGGGTTTGACAGGATGCCATTTCAGAAATTAACCTCTTCAATCTTGCAACTACAACACATCAATAGTTCAACTCGTATAATGTGTAGTAAATTATTTATTGCGATTGTTGCTATGGCTTGAACACTTTCATAGCGACCCAACTGTGTACACGCGAAACAACTACCCATTACATGTAGAAAGGTGGCTTCGATCCTATAAAATGAACATATATTTCTTTTATCAATGTTTATACCGTGTAAGGTAAGATATGTAAGACTAAGCTAACTTCATACAGTGTTATTCATATCACTTTCGGATGTATACTTGGTGTTGATATTGACATAGAATTAAAGATCCCGGAGCAAGTCAGATGTCAGATGTATGCATATATAATATATTTCATCTTGCTATAATGATCGATAAATTACATTGTATATGTATAGCTTCACAAAATATAATATATATTTTCGCAATGAAATAGATTTGCTTGTCTTAATAACGAACCCGTCCAATGTGTTTATAGAAATTCTGGGTTGCCAAACCAAAGAATTTGAGCCTGCTACGTTGAGCATGATTTCGTCAGCATGCCGTGTTATGTTTCGATGTTGATTTTATTATTGTTGTTATATTACACAGGATTCCATGTGTTAGTCTGATGCAGTCACAATTAGAGGACTTCGCCTTGGTCACAATTAAAATGATACTATATATCTCGCAATGAGTGTGATTATTAATCAGGAATTTTGTTTACTGAATTATTTTTCAAATGTTTACACTGACTCAATAAGGCATCAGTTTTTGTATGACTGTTTAATCAGAAAGTGTGTTTGCTTGATTAAATTATTTTGTTTAGAATTGGATCAACAATGCATCAGCGTTGTGCTTTTGTATATCTGATAATAATCTGAATGTAAGTGCTCCCGGAGGTCTGTGTGGGGAGACATTGTCTTATGTATGTGTCGTTCCATGTAGCAACTTATTTTGTGTAATGTGTTGCAATATTCGGTGTTATTCATTCATATGCTCCATGTTCATATCACATGTACCGTATTTCTGCCTTTATATGCACTGTTTCACTGTTGATCATATTCATTATACATGAATTGGCAAATTTCAACTGGGTTTCCTCACAGTTCATCCTTATAATGGAAGAATAGTGTAATATGACTAGTGCAAATAAAGAAAATTATATTTTGTGTTACAATTTCAATCTTATGTTTTCGTTTTGTGATAGTGATTTGGAGCACGGTTTCAAAAAAGAATTCAACAATTTGAAACAATATTTGAGCTGATAATTAGTTCAGATTGAGATATTGAGATGCTTCTGCATTGCATTTTATATCCTGAAATATTGTTTAATTCCTGGAGTATCACTGGTGGTTGTTCATTGACTATTTTCTGCGGAGTTTATCGACGTCTAACACAATCAAGAAAACATGTGTATGTTCTTTTGTAGTATAAACTATAAAACCGCCCTTTTTCATATTCACAATGTATCTAAATCAACGATTCAGTTGTAACACTAGTACAAAATGTATATATAATCCTAATAGCTGTATCAGGTATAAAGACCCAACGAAAATACCCGAAACATTTCCGATGCGTTACCATGGCCACAGCCATACGCAGCTTTCTCAACAACAAAATTGATCTTAGCACATGTTCAGCGAATGCAAAACTAGTTACAATACATCGACATGAAATATAATTAGACAATGTAGATAATATGTAATAGTCTTTCGCTCCTGACGATGATAGAACTAGAAATAATTTGAACGATTGATACAGTGAAACTTCCGAATACCGAACGACCTCCGGACCAGCCATAATGTTCGGTATTTGGAAGTTTCCGGTATTCAGAAGTTTGGAAGTTTGCAGGCAAAGTGGATGTGGTGTACTAGAGTTATGTTTTCTTAACGTGGATTTGAGTTTATTTACCCTCGCCACCGGGATATCCCATATGGGCGAGCATTCACTATTTTATTTCACTATAATGCAACATACTATTTTTACATTTCTGTTTTTTAAAAACAAAACTATAGTGAACGTCTGTGCGTGTGTCTAAATCAAATATAACTGTTTTTTTAATTATAATATATTTTAAAGATTTCTAATTTTCAAATACTATTTTTTAAAAGATATATAGATAATATAAAAGATATGCTTTATTAAAAAGTACTGACTAGCAGTTAGCTATTTTGTATATATATATATTGACTTCATGCTCTTAACACGTAGAATGAAGGGATTTATTTCCCTTTATAATTGCATAAGTTTGTAAAAGCAATCAATTAATTATTCATGTAATTAAATGATTGATTAGATATTTTAAACATTAAAGATAATTAAGTATGTGTAATAAATAAATCAATAAAACACCGATCTTTCTTGCATTCAAACATTAAGAAAGTTTTCCTCACGTACGACATTTAATTCATTACGTTTTCATAAAATGAAAACAAATTAAAGTAATCGCATCAAACGATTCTTGTGTTTTATCGATGTAAGGAATTCAATTAAAACACCGATCTTTCTCTCATTGAAGCAATAAGAAAGTTTTTCACACGTTATTGTACGCGCAGATTGATTCCTTACTCAAGCATCACATGATCATTGTGATTTTCACGCGTGTCAAAAAAAACGCCACCGCTAATTGATAAACAAAAGAAAACTTTTGACAGTTTGCCGCAGGGATTTACAACCTGTTTAAGCTAGGTGACACTTTTAATTTGACAAATATTTTGCTGTTCGGTTTTCGGAAGTCAATTTTTGTGTAAAATATATAAACTGACCTTCAAAAATCGTCCGGTATTCGGAATTCAGAGGTTCCGGTTTTCAGAAGTGAAAAATATAGTAAAAAGGACGAAAAAAAAACGGGACTTTGAGATTCGTGCGGTTTTCAAAGGTTTCCGGTTTTTAGAGGGTCCGGTATTCGGAAGTTTCACTGTACTATGTTTGTGTTAGATAGACACTTGTGCCATTCGTTTGCCATTAGTTCGATCATGAAGTATATTATAACGATAGACTCCATCTAAATATAACCGCTGGTTTTCTTCTGTTCAACAGATATTATATAAAACATCAGTTCATTTAATCGACATTTCGTCTTGGCTTGTTTCATGATAAAACAGCAAAAGGAACTTGTCTCGATTAACACTTAATCATATAATAAACAATACACCTTAACCGTTCATATTTATTTTACGAAGGGTTGGAGGCACGGTAAAAAGTCTGTACGCACTTTGTTATCAAAAAGGTGTAAAATTTGGCAACAGTGTAATATTATATATTGAAAAATGTCTTGAATATTGTTTTGCCAAGAACAAAGGAGACAGAGAAGTTCTTAGGGTAAACTTGAAAACACATGTGCTACATCAGTTTGTAAGTCATTTGTTGTGCTATGGACGATTCTCTGGGTACAAACATAAGCCTGGTAACGTTTATATACACAGAAGTCTTCCATACAAAACTGCCCTACATGATGAAACCCTGCGTGACAAGCTGCAGACCATATTCAAATCCTTGATTGGAAGTGCTGGGCGGTATGCTGATTTGGGGTCTTGTCAACAATGTGAATACGCCAACAAGGAAGTCAGCCGAAGAGCCCCAAGGCCAATCACTATGGAAATTAATTCCAAGTCCTTAGACTTTAGTGTACATGCAACTGCGGCTTTTATCAATGAATGCAGGCAATCATAATGTACCAGAGGTAAATGTCAAGTTCCATTTAAGTTGTTTTCATTATACATGTAGATCATTATCAGACACTTTTTATTCATGTCAGCACGGATTTCACTAGTTTCGGTGAACATGGGTGTAAAGTTATGTGTTCATTCAGTACTTTCACAGTTCTACTGTTCTGTCCTAATCTGGTTCAGTTGTTGAGCAGTTGACAGTTAGAAGAAGACATTCCCAATCAGTTGACAGTTAGAAGAAGACATTCCTGAGCAGTTGACAGTTAGAAGAAGACATTCCCGAGCAGTTGAAAGTTAGAAGAAGACATTCCCGAGCAGTTGACAGTTAGAAGAAGACATTCCCGAGCAGTTGACAGTTAGAAGAAGACATTCCCGAGCAGTTGACAGTTAGAAGAAGACATTCCCGAGCAGTTGACAGTTAGAAGAAGACATTCCCGAGCAGTTGACAGTTAGAAGAAGACATTCCCGAGCAGTTGACAGTTAGAAGAAGACATTCCCGAGCAGTTGACAGTTAGAAGAAGACATTACCGAGCAGTTGACAGTTAGAAGAAGACATTCCCGAGCAGTTGACAGTTAGAAGAAGACATTCCCGAGCAGTTGACAGTTAGAAGAAGACATTCCCGAGCAGTTGACAGTTAGAAGAAGACATTCCCTCATGCAGGTTATATTTAGATTGGTAGGTTAAGTCTTTCTTGTATAACTAAAGCCCCAGTCCCACTGTCACGACTTTGGACACGAATGCCGGCGAGTAGGGAAGAATGGAAATGTCATAGAGGTTCGCCATGTACTGACCCTAGAGAGAGTTCCATTTCAAATAAGTTGTGGCGAATAGAGGAGAGCTGTTCCGAATCACCAGAACTCCCAACAAGAACCCTGTAAGAAGTATGAGGAATGTCCACGATTTATACATTCGTACCCATTCGCCACTCAAAGTCGTGATGGTGGGACTTAGGCTTTAGGACAGTCAATTTTATAGAAGTATTATGCTGTGTATGTTGACACTCATTTTCACAGAGTATACATTAAGTAATGTGGCTTATTTTAAGCAAAACTGACTTAGTTGATCAAACTTAAATTTATATGTTTGCATTTTGCCCAATCTTTGCACAGTCTTTCACTTATTTTGAATCATGATATCATTATAAGGTTTGAGCAGCATAACTTGTTAATATTAACTAATATAAATGTTTTAAAATATAGGCTAGATATTCAGCTTGACTAGCTGCTTCAGTCATTTTCTTCCATGATAGATAAAAGTAGCGAACTCGGTCGGTAAAGTGCTCAACTGCTAATCTAGAGGTCATGGGTTAAATGCTTCTGGTGTTATTATTCTGCTTATATGTTTCATGAACCGTTATGTAATACCTACTATTTAGCCATGCATGTGGTACATTGTCAGACACTCCTGGTGCTCACACAATGTGATATGCTGAGAAAGGTCGACTGGAGAGGCAGCCGGAGCAGCAGTTGCCATCATCAAAGCTCTGTTGATTAGTGTTGAAGAAGGAGAGGGGCTACCAATCAGGTCGCCCAGGAAGCCCTAGAGGTTAGATGTTTTTTTTATCTTTTTGTCAGTTTGTATCAAATGATATTAACCAGTATCCTTTCTCAACTGCGGAATGAAAAAAGGCAAAATATAATCTCACAGGTTACAGAATTCAAACTCAAGACTATTATAGCTGTGGACACAAAAGCATAAATATCCGCTTAGAGCCATGTCATGATTGTACAATCAACGAATCACTCTTCTCAATATTAATGGATATTCAACAAAGCTCAGTACTGCTAAGGTATCTGCTAATCTGTTAATTACATAGACTGTACATTACTTGGTAATTTTCAGGAGTTGGTCTTACATCAGATGTTGATGTTGAGAAGCTGCCAGATGCTTTTCAACCTGTCCAAGGAAGTCTTATTATTGAGGTTGCATGATTAATTTTTATCTGTTAAATTAACCAGGTTGTAATTAGAGTTTCATTTTTTCAAGATTTATTTTTGTTAAATAATAAGAAACAAACCAGATATAATTCCTTTCAATATAATTTGTTTTGTAATTTTGTGGGTGCACGTTTAATGCTGTAAATGCAATTTTGATGCTCTGCTATTAATTTTTAGATGGAGATAAGTGTGAATTTGATATAGGTGAATTCCAATTAGCAGGTCTTGTCTGTAGAACATTTTCTCTGTGTAAGGTTATACCATTACAGTATGAACTCTAACATCAATAACAACAACAACAATAACAGAGTTTACAATATTTTTTGTTTATTTTACATACAAGCATACAAGCATTTGCTGTATCCGAGATTTTACCACTTATATACAAACATAATTCTTTAACAAATAAATACTTTGAAATCTGTCAAATGTCTCCAATGAAATGGAAATATTTTATATATCCCAATCGATCCATCAACATGGAGAATAAAAACTCCTCCCAATATATATATATATGTGTATACGGATCTCTGTCATACAAAAAGAGCACTTAGCTGTCTGGTACCAGGATACAACCATGCAGAACAAACATGAGTCAGCTGACAAGTAGGTCATAAAATGTACCAAACCTCTTTCCAAACACTTTACACCAATAATGTTAACAATTTACTCACCTTCCGAACATGTAGATAGTATACAGTGCAAACTCTCCAAAGCGGCCCTCTCTTGAGCAACAACCTCTCCTCAACAATAGTACTATCTTCCACTGAAGTATACACTTACTATCAATATAACCCTTACAGAGCAACCACCTCTGTACAGCAGCCAGTATATGTTTCCTGCAGAGTTGCCATGGAGAAGTTGCACTGTATTTCAAAGCTACAATTATCAAAATTCGTCTCAAAAAACATCTTGCATGAATTTATAGAGCAAGCTATGAACATACACAGTATTGGCTTGTGCCCACTCACTCACTTTCACACTGATATTTCAAATCAAAGAAAATATACCACTCATTCGGTACAAGAAAATTGCATGAAGAAATATACATCTATGATATTTATATACCTCAAAATCCCATATTTAAACATGATTTATTCTGAACAAATCATCATTTGTTCTGTAACTCACTGTTGGTTAAGGCAGTATTTACCCCATTTGTGCTCCCTTGATATACAGAATGCTCAAAAATATTCCAACACATGATATATATTACACCACAAATATATTACACACTACTCATATAGTTATACATAGCTAAAAATGATTTGAATTGCCAGGAATTAACCAAAAGACCAAAACATATCGAGAATGAAAAATATGAAAAAAAACTGATGCACAAAGAATACATTTATATAACAAAATATTAAATCACCCCACTTCAATCAAGTTCCCTAATAGATTAACTAAAATAATTGATAATGTATTAGTAAAGAATGTGACATGGATTTTTTTGCGAATTTTGGGAATTCGAGAAAGTTGCCATAACATCAGTGAGTGTAATTAATTCTCTCACAGTTTTATATACTTTTTTTTAAACTAATAACCATTGTAGCATATCCCAAACATTTCTGAAATCGCTGATTTGCAAAGTTTTTGACTCATGAAAATATTCACTAACACCAATAAGTTCCCTAATCACTTAGCTGAGCAATTTATAAAATACAGCATAATATTTCATCTTAGTAACAAAATTATTTAACTTACTGGTAAAGCACACACATAAAATAATAATAATTGGTCCCTTGCACTTCTCGATAATGGTGGAATGATGGATTTCTTTGATAGTTTTTCCAGGACACAAATCTTATCTACAGGTTCCAATCAAAAAAAAAAAATTTTTTTATATAAAATTTAAAGACTACAAAGTAAGATAATCAATAATTATAAAGTAAACCAACTAACCAGTGTAACTCTGCCTGGTGTGGAGGGAACAATTCATAAAAACAAAATATTCTCAAAAATGGTGCGTTATTGTCGAGAAATTATAACCAATATTGTTGGTCAAAGCAGATGCCAAAATCTGAGATAAACCGTTTATAACTATAAGTTTCAATCCAGTGCTAACTCTCATGGTATTCCCTCCATCATAAATCTAGGTCAGTGACTAGGATCAGCCAATAACATAAAGGTCACGACCTCTCAGTAAATATGTGAAGAATGATTCAGTTATGGAAGCCGAAACTAAAACGGAGCATGAAAATTTAGAAAATGTATGAGAGTGCAAATGAATATTTGAACATCAGAAGATTTGAAATGCTTGTATAATCATCACAAAACAGCAAAATCAGAAACTGAAAATAGAGTCCGAGATTAGAACAACTTGAGATTGATCTCAAAGCTCAAAGTCTCATATTTCGGTGAAGAACATGACTTTTTTTACACGTTTCAGTTAACATAATTATGTCACATACACAACACTGTATGGTTAATGTATTAATTGTATCAATATTAACTTAAACAGATATTTTAATACAAAAATGAGATTTGAGCATGGAGATGAGTACATTTATAGCCTCACACCCAGTGATCACTTCACTACTACTTCATTATCTAAACAAACCTCTGTTTCACGAAGATTACTTTTCGTAGTTGTTAAAATGTTAGATCACGATTGTCTAATCTAATAAGAAAAAAATATATCCAAAAAAAAAAAAAATTCTATCAAGAAAGCCAAGCCACCAAAGACCATAAATAACTTGGATGGTTGTCTTACTTATCATGCCAGTCAGATCAAGCATACATCACAAAGATAAATCAGATCACAAATTGCCAACAGTATCACAACATCGTGTCTTTATAAATTTTAAACATCCCATTTAGAAACATAACAAATTAAAGTGTGTCTGTTGCATGACATGAATATTAAATATCAAACTTCTGAAAATAATTTGCAATGTTTTTTATAAATTTTTATGCAAGACAGGTAATAAACAGAGAGAATGAACAAATATCAAGAAAATAATAATACCAAGTTCATGACAAAATGCACACATCTGGCATCAATATGACTAACCTGAGAATGGTGTCAATTAACAGCAAACGATGTCGAGTGAAAAATGTCATGCTGATGACATCATTGTTTGTCGTTATTGGGCACTATAGTCAGGGGTAAGCAAATTGATGCTAGATGTACACACAATGTCATGAACCAGTTATGATTAAAATACCATTTTTTCATCAATATTTTCAGCCTATTACTTGTTATATTGAAGTATTGTCAATATTACAATTACAATTTTACAAATTAATATGTGTATTTATGACACATTTCTGCCAAAAAATGTTTACATTCTAGGTGCAAGCAATAATGTACGAATATGTTCGATTTGTACAAAAGATTACATAAATGCAGGATTAAAAATACGGAATAAAATGTAGAAAACTCAGGAGTTGAACATCATAGAAGCAACAGACCATATATCAGAAGAAAATACCAGACAACCAAGAAGGGAAATGCTGATAAAATATATACTGGTCGAAAGTGCTAACCTCCCAGAGTACTGGTTGAAAGTGCTAACCTCCCAGAGTACTGGTTGAAAGTGCTAACCTCCCAGAGGCGTCAATATCGCATTATTCTGAGAAATGACTACAATAATTATTTGTGTGCGTCCAGGTGGATGCAATTTTTTGATAATTTTCTAATCTTGAAATCACCTCTGTCAAATTGTTTACCAAACAGCTATTTTCTGAAAACGTACTTTCACTTTCATAATTATGTACAGACAATTTTGACAAATAATAATCAGTAATGCACTGTATATATAATCACTATCATCAGCAAAACAAAGTTTTATCCAAAAATACAAAAAAGTGTTCATATATATGACTCTCAAAATTAGGATATGACCCTCCAATACCAAAACCTAGGGGTAACAGCAATCCTCAATTTTAAAAGTCAAAGGAAAACACTGTGTATTAATGGCAGGTTGGCTGTTTTGACCAGTATATAATAATTCAAATAATAATGTGATATTAACATGTGATCAGAAGTGCATGTAATACAAGCGATTCTAAAATTTAATCAATACAATGATGCAACATAATAACTAACTGCCTTCAGAGAAATAAAATAAAACCTTCTGCTATTATGTACTTCATACATTATAAATTTATTCAGGGAATGGGGCAAGTATTACTGTTTTTTCAAATTCCAAACAAAATTTGATTAAGTTTAACATGATCTTGACAGACTGATAAAAACATGTGATGAAACCCCCACTATCACATTGCAGAACAAAAATCCCTTACAGTTTTCATAACAAAAGGAATAATCCTGCCATTGAAAATAGTCGTCAGCGTTGTATCCGAATATATGGTCACTTTTATCGCTCAATAATCACATCATCTTTCCAAAGTTGCTGCCACCATTTTAGTCCATTTTTAGATTTACATATATGTATCGCACAAATTTTAGTGATGCGAAGAATGACACGGTTCCCAGCATCAGGAAAAACACATAGCATGTAAGAGCCGTGTAGCCGAAGAACTCGAGACTCTGCAGCAGACCGGACATGTTCGATCTTTTGTAGTAGTAGAATAATGCATATAAAAAGACAAACATGCCAGTGGATCTGAAATAGAAAAAAGTAACAATATTATAATAAAGTTTCAACTTATTTACTGAGTAAATGGTAAAGTTCATGACGTGGAAATGGTTATGAATTTTGTGAATTCAGAAAGTTATGAAAACATCAATCAGAACAGAGTTCCTCATTCACAGAGGTTTACAAATTTCCACTACTCGAAAACATTTCTGCAAGCAAAATGTCTGAAATCGCTCATTCACAATCTACGCCTCTTGTAAAAATATTGCATTTGCTACTTCCTCAGTGAATAACTTTCGATTTTACACCGAAACATACATTATGAACTCAATAATTTTTTGTAAGATCGCGCAATTACTATTATTGACAAAAGCATCAAATAAAATGAAAGTTTACCCAGCGCTGAAAATAGATCTCCACCACCATCGGTAGTCTTCGGCGGAGAGTTGAAAGTAGGTCAATGCTATGGAGATGCAGGCTGTTACACTAAGTAAGATACCAAATACAATGAATAGTATTCCATAAAGTGTGTATTGCTCTCTGCCCCACAATGTAGCAAAGATGTAATATAACTCCACAGAAATAGCACTGAAATAGAAAATATTAAAAATATTAAAAACAGAAACTGCCAATCAAAGGCCATCATGAGTGCCAGACATCTGATGCAGATGATTAGTGAGAATTCTACCATTTACGTGATGATGCAAGGTCTGCACAATCCCTGACAAACAAACTTTTATTATTTCTATTTACATTTTTTTTATATGTATGTTAAGTTCTCCATGAACAGTTCCTTTACTTCAAATAATATTCATATTCTTTTCTCCCCACTTTTCGGCCTATGATTACTGACTTTCTTGACTTGTTCCATTCAAACCTATTCCCCCCCTCAATTTTCCATATTTGTTTTTGGTGGTCGGCCAAACCATTCTTTGCTCCCTTATTCGCATACATGTTTACACTTGCACCTCCTCAGTCCCAATAGACTGTTGTTTCCCTGAAGTCTGTATGGTGAGGCATTGTCTTATGTATGTGTCATTCCCTGGGGTCTGTATGGGGAGGCATTGTCTTATGTATGTGTCATTCCCTGGGGTCTGTATGGGGATGCATTGTCTTATGTATGTGTCATTCCTTGGGGTCTGTATGGTGAGGCATTGTCTTATGTATGTGTCATTCCCTGGGGTCTGTATGGTGAGGCATTGTCTTATGTATGTGTCATTCCCTGGGGTCTGTATGGGGAGGCATTGTCTTATGTATGTGTCATTCCTTGGGGTCTGTATGGGGATGCATTGTCTTATGTATGTGTCATTCCCTGGGGTCTGTATGGGGAGGCATTGTCTTATGTATGTGTCATTCCTTGGGGTCTGTATGGGGAGGCATTGTCTTATGTATGTGTCATTCCTTGGGGTCTGTATGGGGAGGCATTGTCTTATGTATGTGTCATTCCCTGGGGTCTGTATGGGGAGGCATTGTCTTATGTATGTGTCATTCCCTGGGGTCTGTATGGGGAGGCATTGTCTTATGTATGTGTCATTCCCTGGGGTCTGTATGGGGAGGCATTGTCTTATGTATGTGTCATTCCCTGGGGTCTGTATGGGGAGGCATTGTCTTATGTATGTGTCATTCCCTGGGGTCTGTATGGTGAGGCATTGTCTTATGTATGTGTCATTCCCTGGGGTCTGTATGGGGAGGCATTGTCTTATGTATGTGTCATTCCCTGGGGTCTGTATGGTGAGGCATTGTCTTATGTATGTGTCATTCCCTGGGGTCTGTATGGTGAGGCATTGTCTTATGTATGTGTCATTCCCTGGGGTCTGTATGGTGAGGCATTGTCTTATGTATGTGTCATTCCCTGGGGTCTGTATGGGGAGGCATTGTCTTATGTATGTGTCATTCCCTGGGGTCTGTATGGCGAGGCATTGTCTTATGTATGTGTCATTCCTTGGGGTCTGTATGGGGAGGCATTGTCTTATGTATGTGTCATTCCCTGGGGTCTGTATGGTGAGGCATTGTCTTATGTATGTGTCATTCCCTGGGGTCTGTATGGGGAGGCTTTGTCTTATGCGTGTGTCATTCCCTGGGGTCTGTATGGTGAGGCATTGTCTTATGTATGTGTCATTCCCTGGGGTCTGTATGGTGAGGCATTGTCTTATGTATGTGTCATTCCCTGGGGTCTGTATGGTGAGGCATTGTCTTATGTATGTGTCATTCCCTGGGGTCTGTATGGGGAGGCATTGTCTTATGTATGTGTCATTCCCTGGGGTCTGTATGGGGAGGCATTGTCTTATGTATGTGTCATTCCCTGGGGTCTGTATGGTGAGGCATTGTCTTATGTATGTGTCATTCCCTGGGGTCTGTATGGTGAGGCATTGTCTTATGTGTGTGTCATTCCCTGGGGTCTGTATGGTGAGGCATTGTCTTATGTATGTGTCATTCCCTGGGGTCTGTATGGTGAGGCATTGTCTTATGTATGTGTCATTCCCTGGGGTCTGTATGGTGAGGCATTGTCTTATGTATGTGTCATTCCCTGGGGTCTGTATGGGGATGCATTGTCTTATGTATGTGTCATTCCCTGGGGTCTGTATGGGGAGGCATTGTCTTATGTATGTGTCATTCCCTGGGGTCTGTATGGTGAGGCATTGTCTTATGTATGTGTCATTCCCTGGGGTCTGTATGGGGAGGCATTGTCTTATGTATGTGTCATTCCCTGGGGTCTGTATGGTGAGGCATTGTCTTATGTATGTGTCATTCCCTGGGGTCTGTATGGTGAGGCATTGTCTTATGTATGTGTCATTCCCTGGGGTCTGTATGGTGAGGCATTGTCTTATGTATGTGTCATTCCCTGGGGTCTGTATGGGGAGGCATTGTCTTATGTATGTGTCATTCCCTGTAACAACTTAACCTCTCTTTCATAATGCATAATTTTAATGCATTAAACGTAAGTTGTTAAGTTGACTCATTTTTCAAGCACAATGAAAATACAGTAAAACCTTACTGAAAGACCAACTCAAAATTATGACCACCTCATTAATAAGACCAAATTCTATGGGACAGCTTTTAATTTTTCTTTCATATCTGAACTTGTATCAGACCATCTCCAAACAAAGACCAACTTTCTTCACACGCATAATGGTCTCATTATCGACGTTTCACTGCTCCCTCTACCTGACAGAATGATATTTCTGGTAACTAAAATATACATAGTCATATAGCTACAACCAGCAACGATGTCTGACGATGTCCAGGTCCAAGTAGATACATACAGCTTTGAGACGAGTCTCAGAATGCTGACTTGCCATTGGTCAATAATATCTCTCTATGGTTTTAAGTCATGATTTTAATTTCTATGCCGAGAACATTGGCGAGTGTGAGAATCATTAACATAGACAAAGGGAAGTAACCATGGACATATTTTTCTTGGCAGTTATTGATTGATGTCCCTTTACATAGCACTGTAATCAACAAGCATAATAAAATGTGACACTTCAACATATTTAACACACTCAACGAAAATAGACTGGCATTTCAACAAAATCAGCATAATTAATTTCCACCCACACACTTTATATGGAACAAAACAATAACTGTCAAAAGAATTTACTTAGGCACCATCAAATGTAAGTCAAATATTTTTTTCAAAATTCCTCTACTATGAACACACCTAGAATCATAGTAAAACATTACTTATATACTTTTCATACACCTGTACAGGTAAACCTTTTATACACTATGATGGTATTCATTTATGGTCATAAACTAGATTTTAATCATGCATTACTATGTGCGGTTTTAAATACAGTAAAAGATTGAACAACATGACCACCCTAGAAAACTGGTCTTCATATTGACATGGTCTTCATATTGAGGTTGAATAAAGAGCAAAACAGTGAATATGGACATGAAAATGATATTCTTAATTTCGAGGTAGTTTTATTATTCAGGTGGAATTCAAGTAAGGTCTTACTGTATTGTACAAAAACGAGTGCTTGTCAGTACAAATGTATATTTCATCTATTTTCTTAACAAAAGCTAACAGACAGTTTTAATAAAGATCTTAGTAATTTGCATGTCTGCACATGTAACGCCTTTCCATAAAGATTTCATTTCAGTATTTCTACCACTGTCATTATTAATATTATTTTTATTACTACTATGTATTACGAGAGACTGCGCATTCAGTAAACATGAAAAATGTACACACTCAAGGTTATAACAACATATTCACAAAACCTTTGAGAAAAGATTACATAAAACAAGAGATGTTTGTAAAACATTATGCCCCTGTGACCTTGACCTTTGACCCCAAAATCAATAAGGTTCCTCTGTTCCGCAAGATGAATATGTGGACCAAGATTGAGGATGATAGGTCAAGGGGTTCTTGAGTTACTGATCGGAAACGAAAAGTTTACGGACCGACTGACAGACATACCGACCAACCGACCGACATGTGCAAACCAATATGCCCTCTCTTCTTCGAAGGGGGGCATAAAAAGACCATAAATTGAATGACGAAATCAAAACAAGTTTATTAGCATTGTTATTTGTATGCAGATAAATCGATTTTGCTTCCATCCCTCCATTTAACAAGCTAGTCTCGGAAGGCTATGGTGTAATGCTATTTAATGTTTAGAAGTTTATCAACCTGCCTACAGAGACCACATGTCGACGCAGACAACATCATACAGGGATTCAGACTTGGACTTTCAATTTGCAAAAATTAAAGTTACCAGCCTTTTGTTTTCATTAAATCTAATTGAATGAAATAAAGTTTGAATAATTGTTGTTAAAAGAGAGAGAATAAGTAGCTACAGGGAACTCCACATACATAAGACAGTGCCTACCCGCAGAGACCTCCGGGAAAACAACAATCCATAAACATAAGGCACTTGAGGAGATTAAAGGGTATACATATGTTAAGGAACAGAGTACACAAAGTACAGAGTACCCACAGTACAGTTTTTAAGTGTACTATTATTAAATAAGAAGGTTCGAATATTCGTTCGGAATGTCGACCGAATATTCGAATACTAACATTGCCATTCGTTGACATCCCTACTTAAAAGCCATGAGAACACAGTTTGGAAACAAAAATGAAAACTTTGTAAGGTAAATTATTCCCGACTTCTTTTTCATTCCACAAAAAGAAAATAACAACTGGAAAACATACCTGAATGGTAAAAATCCTCCGACGATACAATGAGCGAATGCAGATCTATACATTGGTACTGAGGGAATCTCTCGCGCAATGTTCTTTGTTCTGCATGGGGCATCAAAACCATTTGCCCAATTCTTCCCAAAAATTCCCCCTATCACAGTTAAAGGATAACCAACTGAAAAAAAGTCAATCTATAATTAAACTGTCCCAATATGAAATAACCAGGGCCCAGGATTATAACGATGTTCGTACACTCGGCACTCAAATCACAAAATTAATTCTTACGTGTCTGATAGCGACTCGTATCGAGTGTCAAAAATGTTTGATAATGTAAATGTTAAATGAGTGCTGAATATTCTTTGTGGTCCATTTTGTTAGAGATTTGAGTGTAATATTATATATGGTAGTATTTTATTAGAGATTTGAGTCTACTTTGAGCTATGGAAGTATTTTATCAGAGAGATTTGAGTGTACTATGAGCTATGGTAGTATTTTATCAGAGAGATTTGAGTGTACTATGAGCTATGGTAGTATTTTATAACAGATTTGAGTGTACTATGCGATATGGTAGTATTTTATAACAGATTTGAGTGTACTATGCGATATGGTAGTATTTTATAACAGATTTGAGTGTACTATGAGATATGGTAGTATTTTATAACAGATTTGAGTGTACTATGCGATATGGTAGTATTTTATAACAGATTTGAGTGTACTATGCGATATGGTAGTATTTTATAACAGATTTGAGTGTACTATGCGATATGGTAGTATTTTAAAAACAGATTTGAGTGTACTATGAGATATGTTAGTATTTTATAACAGATTTGAGTGTACTATGAGATATGGTAGTATTTTATAACAGATTTGAGTGTACTATGAGATATGGTAGTATTTTATAACAGATTTGAGTGTACTATGAGCTATGGTAGTATTTTATAACAGATTTGAGTGTACTATGCGATATGGTAGTATTTTAAAAACAGATTTGAGTGTACTATGAGATATGTTAGTATTTTATAACAGATTTGAGTGTACTATGAGATATGGTAGTATTTTATAACAGATTTGAGTGTACTATGAGATATGGTAGTATTTTATAACAGATTTGAGTGTACTATGAGATATGGTAGTATTTTATAACAGATTTGAGTGTACTATGAGCTATGGTAGTATTTTATAACAGATTTGAGTGTACTATGAGCTATGGTAGTATTTTATAAGAGATATGAGTGTACTATGAGATATGGTAGTATTTTATTAGAGATTTGAGTGTACTATGAGCTATGGTAGTATTTTATTACAGATATGAGTGTACTATGAGCTATGGTAGTATTTTATTACAGATATGAGTGTACTATGAGCTATGGTAGTATTTTATAAGAGATATGAGTGTACTATGAGCTATGGTAGTATTTTATTACAGATATGAGTGTACCATGAGATATGGTAGTATTTTATTAGAGATTTGAGTGTACTATGAGCTATGGTAGTATTTTATTACAGATTTGAGTGTACTATGAGCTATGGTAGTATTTTATTACAGATATGAGTGTACTATGAGCTATGGTAGTATTTTATTACAGATATGAGTGTACTATGAGATATGGTAGTATTTTATTAGAGATTTGAGTGTACTATGAGCTATGGTAGTATTTTATTAGAGATATGAGTGTACTATGAGCTATGGTATTATTTTATTACAGATTTGAGTGTACTATGAGATATGTTAGTATTTTATAACAGATTTGAGTGTACTATGAGATATGGTAGTATTTTATAAGAGATATGAGTGTACTATGAGCTATGGTAGTATTTTATAACAGATTTGAGTGTACTATGAGCTATGGTAGTATTTTATAAGAGATATGAGTGTACTATGAGATATGGTAGTATTTTATTAGAGATTTGAGTGTACTATGAGCTATGGTAGTATTTTATTACAGATATGAGTGTACTATGAGCTATGGTAGTATTTTATTACAGATTTGAGTGTACTATGAGCTATGGTAGTATTGTATTACAGATATGAGTGTACTATGAGCTATGGTAGTATTTTATCAGAGATTTGAGTGTACTATGAGCTATGGTAGTATTGTATTACAGATATGAGTGTACTATGCGATATGGTAGTATTTTATTAGAGATTTGAGTGTACTATGAGATATGGTAGTATTTTATTAGAGATTTGAGTGTACTATGAGCTATGGTAGTATTTTATTAGAGATATGAGTGTACTATGAGCTATGGTATTATTTTATTACAGATTTGAGTGTACTATGAGATATGTTAGTATTTTATAACAGATTTGAGTGTACTATGAGATATGGTAGTATTTTATTACAGATATGAGTGTACTATGAGATATGGTAGTATTTTATCAGAGATTTGAGTGTACTATGAGCTATGGTAGTATTTTATTACAGATATGAGTATGGTTTGGCAATTAACGCATATCTCATATCACTCTAATATCTCAAAGAAAACAGACAACAAAGAATATTCAGCACTCATTTGACATTGTCATGCATTATTCACACCTAAATTACCACTACCAGGCTAAAGAGAGTAAAGTTTGTGATTTGAATGCTGAGTGTTAGTATCCGTCATAATCCCAGGCTCAGTCTGTTAGAGGCCAAATAACAAAGAAATTAAAAAAAATTCAGGTCTATTTAAGATTTGGCAAAAATGTTGAGGACACTAATTCTGACAAAAAAACAGAACTTTTCAGGACGTTTTGAAAAAAATTGCGAATATTTTAAATGGACATCAAATTTAAGCATTTTTAGACTGTGTGAACACCATCGGAGCATGTAAACCAAACCCACTTTCCAATATAGGATGGAGTTCACTTCTAGTACAACAGCTCAGAGCCTGGTGACTACACTGTACGTACATTGTAGAATTTCAGCCTGTCCTACCTTAAAACCTCTGAACCCATCTTGAACACTTTCAAGACAGGTCACAAGGATTTTATGGTGGATGCAAATTACAATGTTTTGATAAACCAAATATTTTGTATTCCGGTCATTAGATGGGTGTGAAGTACTTACCAAACATCCATAAACATCCAACCAGTATTATTGTACCAAATGGAAGTGCCTGAGTTGTACCATAGCCCCAAGCTACTGTATTCACTATAGCCCACACTAGGAAAAATGGAACTGAAATACAAGAAAGATTAGACTTCAGACAATTGTATACTGGTACTCAAAGAACTCTAGCTGGGACAGTGTTTTTCTATAGCCAAAACCCAACTCCATACTCCCCTATAAAAGTATACCCCCTCCCATTTTGTGAACTACAAGACCCACTTACAGCATAACATTTTTGTCAGAAACCAGACACATTGACATACTTCATTTGTACTGATCTGTCAATTAAATGTTCATACTAGGGATGTAAACGATTAACTGTTCAAACATGCGGTTTTCGGTTAGTGAAATCGTTTATATTTTATGAAAACATCTTCTTTTTCATTTTGGGAAAACAAAATCTCACAAATCTCAATACTTTGTCCCTGAAAGGTGTGAAAGGTGCAAAATCGATGTTTGAAATAAACACTATGTCTTCTTTAGATTGATATTTCTTCTATGAATTATGTTAAGTACTCATCAGAAATAATGTATTATCCGAACTAAAATCAGAATATGGGTCTAGTTTACCGGAATGTAGGACATAAGCCCCTAGGACATCAGCCCCTAACCTCAAATTTGCATAGGTGGACAAAAGCCCCTTCATGATATTGTTTACCGGTGTACATGGGGAAATATGGGGAATTAATGAATGACATGTTCGGTTAACCATTCGGAAGATTAAACGGTTAACTGGGTAGCAAAATAACCAAATATTGACATCCCTAGTTCATACTGTTTATGAATCCCAGCACAACCTCAACAACCCGGTTATGTTCCTCTCACCGCTATTCACAAACAAGTGAAAAGAACACTAAAGCTGCATATGATACCTGATGATAGTAGAAGTTCTCCTACGTAGAACAAATAATACAGGGTAGGACTAAAAATGTCTGTGTGAGGTAATTAACACTGTATTAACACTAATACTTAGCATCTTTAAACAAACAAAGTTTAAGAAATAATGCCAACAATAGATTTCTAGTAGGTATGTCAGTGGTTTACAGGTAAACCGTTCAAACGTCCAATTATAGGTTAGTAAAATCAGTTAATCGAATACACTTGAATAAAAAATGTGATTAAAAATAAAAAATAGTTAATCGTTTACATCCCTACTCTTTAAGGACTAAGTTTTCAATATTTTGCTGAAATTCCCCTGTAACTGATTCATTTAAATTGTAAGAGAAGACTAAAATATCGCAGGCTTTGATACTATACAAATATTTGATCCCAGGGAGGATGCTACATGCCTCGGTTGACATTACCTCTTCTTGGGTTATCATTATATGCTATCACCCTCCATGGGATCTGATATTTATTTTATTATACCGAACTAACATTTTGATATTAAAATATAAAACAACAAGGATATCAGTGGAACAGATGTATGCTCCCCGAAGTATGATAATAACGCTGAACAAGACTCTAAAATCTCACTTTGTTGATAGTTAAAATCTTAATGTTATATGCAGCACTTGACAAGTCCTGAAACTCCCAAGAAAAAATGTATACAAAACTGTACAATGAAATTGAGATAGTGAACAAATTTAATTACATGTTGGGCTAGGATAATCCTGCCGACAGAAAAAATATAAAGGAATCTTGCTACTGATATAAGAAGCCTTTATTCACAATTGATTCAAGTGCCCATGTGAGAATATTGCACGGACAAATCACGTGAGGTATAGTAATATGTATTACATTTCAGATAAAATTTATATTTGAAAAACTATGGTTATACTGAAAGGTCAACATCGATTATGCGTTAAATGAAAAATAATGGGGTGAATAAACTAATTTCTGACACATTTTTGATTCTGTTGTAGCTGATTGACAATAGGTTGGACAAGTTTTCCACTAAGCTTGCATATTTACTAGTAGTCTTAATTACACACTTAATTTGACCGTTTAAAAAGAAAAGAGAATGAATATTTTATTCATCATATAGTTCTGTCTGTTTTTTGTATGGGTCAATATACAATGGAACATCCTATATATATTAACTTTCCCCATTTACTTTGAAAATAGAGTAAATTCGAACTAAATCTACATGAAAACTCATTAAGAATGTATAAAAGATAAAGTCTTCTTTAGGTTGTAACAGCTGACACATTTGTAACAACAGCAGGTGTCAGTAATTTGCACTGTATGATATCAAACCACATTTATAAAAACGCCTCATTAAAAACAAACAAACATAAACACTCAATTCAATACATATAAGTAGCAGCTGTCTTATTTCCTTAAACAGCAAATGTACATGTATACATATGTATTGATTGTATGTTAATTTTATTTAACAATACATATTTGCTTCTTGTTATTGAGATATCCCAGTGTTCTTGTTCTGTTAACCGTTAAATAGAATTTTCGAATATTCCCATCATTAATTTCTAGGCATTTACAATTCATTTCTATTTTTCTCACCACTCCAGGTAGAGCAGGGGTTCCATCCCTGGAGTTGACCCTTTGATCCCTGGAAATTCCAAAAAGCCACATTTTGACTTCCAAGATTCTGGCTGAAGGGGTCAATTTTTCTCTAAATTATAGGTGTTTTGGTTATTAAATGGTAAAATCCCGTCAAAAATTATCAATATGACCCTTGAGATTGGGTACCAAGTGGAAACCCTGGTAGAGGTTCACCAATCAAACGTTTGTTTGAAATTATATCTAAATACATGTAGTAGTAAATTCCATAGTTTTTGACAAGAAGAATTTTCCACAATATACATGTAGGAAAAGTGGCTCCATATCCTCTGGGCAATCAAGTTTTCGACAAATCCAAATAATTTGAACAATCTTGGTAGAGGGTCATCAAAGGAACATTTGTGTGAAATTATATTGAAATTGGACCAGTAGGTTTGACAAGAAGAATGTTTGCTCTCCTTTGCCATGGCAACCAGAATTCTGCATGGAATGGAATTCTTTGAACAATTTGAAAGGGGACCACATTAGGAATATTTCTGTGCACTTTGGTCAAAGTTGGCCCAGTGGTTGAGGAGGAGAAAAAGTTTAAGATAAGTGTGGAAAGATGGACATATGGACAAAACACACAGATGGACAACAGACGGTGAGTGCCACAATTTCAGATTCTGATATTGCAATCCAAGGTATTAAGGAAAGAATGTAGCTTTGTATTTACCATCATAGTGTTTTATCACTAATGTGTCTGTATGTATATGATAAATGATGATTTTATTTATTGAACAAAAAAGTTTGTTATTTAAAGTTCAACAAGATATGTTAGTAAAACATTATAGCTCCCTGTGGCCTTGACCTTTGACCATGTGACCACAAAATCAATAGGATTCCTCGGCTACCCAATATGAATGTGTGGACCAATTTGACGGTGATAGGTCAAGGGGTTTGGCAACGATGGTTACGGACAGACGGACCAACATGTGCAAAGCAATATGATCTCTTTCCTTGGAAAAACCAATGACATTCTGGTAGAGAGTGGTAGACAAATTACTTAAACTTTCAAAAGTCATTCCCTGCCATTATCATTCTTATTGTACAATGTGGGAATTTTATTCAGTTTGCCTCCCTTGGTGTTACAAAACTTTCTCACTAAGCAGAGGTCAAAGAAAGTACCAATGTGATCCTAGGAGTGAAAATGTTGACCAGCTATTAATGACATATGGACCTGAATCAGAAGTCAATCCTCCAATCCCTCCAGCTGACAATATCAGGCATAGTACATTAGGTGTAGAAGCTTGATAACTTCTTTGAAATTTTTTTCCTGACTGCAATGTTAAGTTATTGTTTGAAACGTCAGAGAGTGAAAACATCTTTTCAGTAAAAAACTTGTAACATACTTTTAGGCAATGTGTACAGCAGTTGACAACACTGAAAACAGTGTCACCAGTGTCGCGACCCTGACAATTACCAAGATAGCGTTTTATGGCTCAGACTTTTTCGTACTCTGCCCCCTCACCTTCCTGTAAATATTCTCAGATTTATGTTTTTCACAAGATGGATCTTTCGGTGACCCCAATCCACGGAATTCCGCAGAAAAACACACCTCTGTTATACTGACTACTTTTTCCACTCACACATATACATACATACGCCCCAGAATTTGAAAAATTGATACAAATATAAATGACTTACATGCAAAAAGCGCCGAGGTGAGGTTTATATTCCACACCCAATTCTCTCCTCCCATCTTCTTGTACATATTTGTAGCTACATATCCACTTATACCTGAAACAATAAATGTTTGGGTTGTATGCTTTTTTTGAGGATTTTATTAGTATACGACAATTGATCTAGCACAGCATAGCAGAACAAAGAAAAGAGCAGAGGAGGGCATAGCAGAGGAGGGCATAGCAGAGGATAGTGACCTTGACATTGGACGGAACAAACCCAAAAGCAATCCCAAGCGAGCTCTCGAGATGTTGTTACTATACACTAAGTTTGATATCAATATGATCAACGAAACTCAAGTTATTCGCCGGAAACCAAATTGATATTTTTAGTAATGGTGACCTTGACCTTTAACGGAATGAACCCAAAAGCAATCCCAAGCTAGCTCTCCACATGTTCTTACTATACACCATGTTTGATGTCAATATGATCAACAAAACTAAAGTTATTCGCCGGAAACCAAATTTCTATTTTTAGTCACAGTGACCTTGACCTTTGGCAGACTGAACCCAAAAGCAATCCCAAGCGAACTGTCCACATGTTCTTACTATACACAATGTTACATACTAAATATAAAAGCTCTGGGCTATATGGTTCAGAACAAGTACATTTTTTCAATATTAAAAAATCTACTTTTTAGCTCATGCGACATACACACGCAATAGACCATCTGAACAATTTTTTGTAAAAGAAAACCATCAAAGGAATGTTCCTGTGAAGTTTGATCTTCATTGGCCAAGCATTTTAGGAGGAGATGTTGTTTGAATGACACGTTGAAGCACACATGCAAACACATGTGACAATTCCCCATGACATATTAAACCTCTCTTGAACACCTATTCAATAAATTTAGCATGTAATATTCTATACTTAATCAATACAGAAATGTATATTAATAATTAACACATGACAAACTGACGTGTGATAACATCCTTTGTTTTCCATGTAAGAATAGCACAAGAAGTTCAAATTTATTATCACCAAATCCTGTGAATTCTGAGAACAAAACCAAATGGCCTTTGAATTGCTCACCAGGAAGCCTCAAAATCCAGGGTCACAGAGTGCAAAATTTTGTTGAAGAAAAGATTCTCACACAGGTATCCAAAAAAAAATTCTAGCATGTTAAGAGTAATCATTATAATTATTATGTACAGTGCCCTCCAAAAGTTCTTGTACACTTTGACAATTCCCATTGCAGTTAATTTATTTTCATATTTGTGTCACATGCAAAAGATTGAAAAAGCTTTTTGACAAAGCAATAATTTTCTGTGTAAGTATTTAAAAATTTGTTCTGAAACAAGTTATCTTATTTTTGTGTCAGATCATTTACACATACAAATGTTGGTTTCGGATGATGGCCGATTGATGCTGCTGCTGAGATGTGCTAACTGTTAATTCTTAACTACCCATCACAGAAATTGGTTTTACTTCATGGTCATACATGTTTTATTTGAAATTCTGCACAAAAAAGTAATAAAATTCAACATATTCTTGTGTAAAGAAACTTTTGGATGGCAGTGTATATCGGGCAAGTGACCCACCCACTGACTGCAATGATTTTTAATAAGGGCTGTCAACACAGCCAAATCCCAAATCCTGAAAACTAAGCAGCGAAAATTCATAAGCAAATAGTATCAAAGAACTCGTCCATGGACTTGTCCACAGAACACCTTGGTTGTCATCTTATGCTATTTTAAAAATACATTTGTACTTTTATACTCAATTCCATTCGTTTAGTAGCAGATTAACCCTTCCCCCCCCCCCATGAAAACTCATTGGATTTATATCAATCTGAAAATCGATCTCTGGGGCTCTGGATTAATCTGTATTCACCCCTGTTTAATGAATAACACAATTTGTACAATCTTGGTAGAGGGTCACCATAGGAATGTTTGTGTGAAACTATTTTAAGATGGGGCCAGTAGTTTTTGACATGAATATTTCCACTATATCTACATCTAGGACAATTAGGTGTATAAATTTAGATAAGTGCGGACAAACGAACAGACAGATGACAGACAGCGAGCGGTCACAATAGCTTTCGCCCTGAGCTTCTGAGGAGATTTTCAATTTTTTCCTATTGATACTGGTCTTCCTTCCCGGTTAAAATGAAAAGTTTATAAGTAACTTACAAGATGTGAAAGCATATAATATAACACCAGCTGAGTTGATTTGCCCGTGTCTGTGAACATTGAACATTCCTAGCATCGCCATCAACATAATACCGGTGGCCAAAGTGAGGAATTGTACACCAACACCTGAAATAAACATTGAATATCAGTGTAACACATGTGAGGTACAAAAAATATGTCAACACCTGAAACAAAAGGATGGATATATCCTGAACTCTTCTTATCAAGGTCATGTTTGTTCCATGAGTTTATGCTGCGATACTGAATTTCATTCACGAAACAGAGTACAAATTTGTTCAAACCAGATTTATGCTGTTAAATGAATATTCTGTTGTACCAAAATGTCAGTGTACTGAAAGTTGACTGCAGCTGCCTCTAATTACTAGGTGCATAAATTAACCAAATAATCAGTTTCTGGATCTAGCTCTTCAATTGACACTTCATACATTAAGAGCCTGCTTGGCCAATTGTGAGAATACATTTGCAGCAAACAGCCCCCCTCCCCCCTCCGCTAATAGGGACCCCTGTCTTAAGTGTTCTTAAATTTTCCTCTAAATGCATTTTGGGAATGGAACAACCCTTTGTCTGATGTGACAGGATGCCATGCACATAAAAACAATGTTTTAGTCATCAATTAGGCTGTTAATAATGACATGCCACTATTTACTATCAAATTATAAGCAATAATTGTAAACAAAAGTTCCAGTTTAAAATGTTGTATCATATGTTGTATTTGTTTTGCATCCTATATAACCATGACATTTTAATATTGTATATTTTACATGTAATCAATATACACAAATGAGGGAAATAAACTTTAAAAGTGGAATTCTGAATATAGAATTTCTTTTGAAAGTTTGTCTTAAATGTCAACCCTCTTAGTTAACCTTCGTTGCACACTCTGCTGTATATAGAAGACACCAAACAATGAATTAGTACTGAAGCTATGGAACGAGTTGAATACAATGATATGAAGCGAGACACTGGCCATTTTCGTTAATATCTGGAGTCTGATTTAACAACATTAATAATTACCTCAAAAATCTTCTTTGCCCAGAAAAATTAATATAATGTATTGCATTTTATCTGAAAAATCCTTATTACTATCTATACATAAACGTGTATTTACCAAGAATAGCACAGAATAAGTTCTTGTATGGAGGATATCTGAATACATCAGTGTGGATTATTTTCCAGCCGTTCTCTTCCTGATCTAGATCCTCACTGTCATCGTCATCCACGTTATATCTCGCAAAATCTGATTTCAATACACGCGTCTGTAAAAGATAATACAAAAAATCAAAAAAAAGAAAGAATACATTTGCAGTCATTCCATAAAAGATTTGCCAACAAATATTTTTCTGTAATGGGGGTTGAAGTCATATAAATATTATAGCCTGGGCCATGTAGTGACTGTTCAAACCATTAGGTTGGAGGTAGATCCAAGGCAGAACCACCGATCTTCCATAAGCCGGCTAGATGACTTCCACGCTTATAAAATTCTACATCTCATGAGGGTTTCATACCCGCGGCAGAGAGAGACCTGTGCTTTCAAGTCAGCAATCATGACCACTTGACCACAGAAGAGGCCCTTTGCAGTCAAATAAACATTTCGAATGATGTTCAAGAAGATTTTGCAGTACTGTATGGAAAGCATAATCAATGGTAAATCAAGGGTTAAAAGCAAAACTAGAAAAAAGCATATAACATTAGAAAATTATTCTCTTCATTTTATACTAAGACACCCTTGTCTCATCATTATAGATGTCGTTAAACTGTAAATATAACCTGTCAGACTAACTGCAGTATAGATACAACTTTCTTTGCCTGATATACATACCAAAATGATGACAACGAAGCCAATCAACAGGAACACAAGGACCATGGAGTTGATGATTGACAACCAGTGGATCTGAATAACAAATAGTTACCATAGAATTCATTCCAACATAAAACAATGTCATTTTGGGCTTAACGCCATTTTTTTAACATGGGATTTTCAATGCCATTCAAAGCATGATTAATGAGTACAGGCTCACTTTATGAAAACTGAAATTGTGCTCTAAGAAAATGGCAAAAAAATAATGAGAGTCTCTTCAATGGTGTCATATTTTACAAATATATATATTTTAATCCTTAGAAAAAATAACTTCTGCTAAAAACGGAGGTATTCCCAATGCAAAACAATAAGGTGTTTTTTTATCCAAATTTAAACATTTGAATTCCCAATTCCCTTTTGATGAATTTGCTACTTTTTTAGCACTTATAAATGTGTATTCAAATGTCTAAAATATCAATTTTATAATATTATATTCATTTTACTATTATATGTACAATGTACTTTTCACAAAAATTGTACTTCTACATATTGGCCAAGTGTAACAATCTGAATTCTTCGAGGAAGGCTAAGTTTCAATTTTTCCTATCAAGATAATTTACAACGCTATTTTCCCAATTCTGTTGGCAGTGGTAGAAATCCAAAAAATGAAGAAAACAGCCAGTATAAGGCCACCCTAAAAAATGGTTCCTTTGGCATAACCCTACCAGCTCATGAAATAGGCCCCTTCTAAAGTAAATTGGTCTTAATATTGAGATTGAATAAAGAGCAACACAGTGATAATGGACTTGAAAAATGTGGTCATAATTTTGAGACGGTCTTATTACTGAGGTGGTCTGTATGTGATGTTTTACGGTAGCTACCTACCTAGTACTTACTAACCTAAATTTTGCTGGGTAGGGTTATATCAAGCAAACATTTTTTAAGGATTTCCACAACATATTTTCATATTAACAAGCACGCCATGAGGACCTAAACTGTGAATACTGCATAACTTTCTGCCACATACTTGTACCTCGATAATGACCTGCAGTGGACACATACCAAACATTTAATGTAGAAAAATGCTTGCAAACCATTACCTCTAGTGTTTTGGGGAAGAAACTGTTATCTCTCATACGTTTACTTCTTTCTTCGTACTTCATACTGAAAACATGAACATAAAGACACAAGCTACTTAATGCAAACAAATGAATAAGGATTTATCTTCCAAAGTGGAACATATTCTTGTAAGAGCCCGATGATGTAACATCGTACACTTGTTTATACAATCAAAATTAAAACTTGAATTTAACTCTGAATCGACATATAAACACTACTATCTTTGACACATATGATTTCCATTTTACAATGAAGACCACTGGGTAAAACTCATAATGAAATATGAATATACATACATATTCTTATATAATTATGATATATTTGAAAGTCAAAGTTTAACTTTATGCTTATCAATTTTGAGTTTTAAACTGATTACTTAAGTTGTAAAAATCTCTGCGATAACTAATAATTTCAGGGCTAAGTGTCATCACCAGAGTGTTATATCTCTCTTTCCCACCAAAATATACAACATGACATGTCAATTAACGCATGTAGATATTATTGTCATGCGTGAAATGTTATAAAAACACATGCATTCCGCGACAGACATATGTCCGTTATTCATCTTTTATATTGTAAATATATATTTTATAAAATACTCGAATGCCAAATCAGTGTTCGAATATTCGGACGTTTAAACAAATATTCGCTGACATCCCTACTTATTCATGCATGGGATACAGTGTATTTCATGGATACATTTTGAAGTTTGAAGTGTGAAGTGCCCTAGAAACAGGTCAGGTGAGAAAAGCATTATGACTCAATGTATTACGGTATACAGACAAAATCCCCTCCGCAGAAAATCCCCTTAGCCTTTTTTGCACGAAGTGGACAAAATCCCAATCGTGAATTTTACAAGTAGGACATAAACCCTCCGATATTTTTTTCCACAGTTGACAAACATTTCAAAATAATAAAAACAATTTTATACTGTTGTCTTTCAAAATCCAAGCTACAAGAAAGGCAAAGATAAAACACTTAAGAGATATTATGTTCACTGTGGAAAAAAAATATCAGGGGGTGTTTTGTCCTACTTGTAAATTTCATGAAGGGGATTTTGTCCACCTTGTACAAAATGAGCAAATGGGATTTTGTCCAGAGGGGATTTTGTCCTACACTCTTGTATTACATATTATAAACTATAGTAAGGATATAGAAGGGATGCAGAATGGGAGATAATCATGTTACAATCTCTGGGATACAGAAGGGGAGATAATCATGTTACAATCTATGGGATGCAGAAGGGGAGATAATCAATCTTGAATGCCCTAAGACACACTTGCCATAACTCACCTTGTCTGCGACCATTTCACACTGTATGTGAAAGCTACTTCCAACGGTGCAGACACATCATCTAGACTGACTGGTGATTGCTCTTTTGTGGAAACGTTTGCATATATAATTTGTTGACCGTTGTATTCAATGTTGAAATGTAGATGAGCCCAAAGGTAGACTTTGTGTGTGTGAGGTAAGAATCCACCCTCCTCGAGATGACCAATAAATCCTCGGACGGGAACATCATCTAAACAAAAATGAAAACACACATTAAAGCATGCATCTTCATAAAAGAATATCAATTTCACTACCCGTACATTTGTAGAGATTTATCTGAGAATCCATTGTGGCTTTGATCCATGGAAAGATCATGACAGTGTTTCTTTTTGAAAATAATTTTACTGCCTGTGCCTTTTCAATTGGGAAAATAGGAAATGGTTGTTTTGCTTATGAAAATAACTTTTCAGCTGTGGTTAGTGTCTGTCTATGAGGTAATGTAAGAGCAAAGATTCCCTAATAAAAGGTTAAATACATAAAAACCTGACTTAAAAAAAAGAAATTCAGACAAGAGGGGGAAAAAAGAACGAAGAATTGTGATTTTTTTATTTTAAATCGACACTTTTTGATAAGGGGAAACAGCCTATTATCAGCAGTAAAATTAACCAAACAAATCACTGCATGACAACACCTCATCACACCAGGTCTTTCAGGAAGTGTCCTTCACAACAGATCTTAAATGAAATACTTGATCTGTAAGTACTATTTCCTATAGTTTCTGTTAATCTACTGGATATCTTCTACGCTAAAACAGTTATTGTTCAGATGAAAAAAACTATTGAAAAAAAGTTGCTATAAAAATCAATCTCATGATCGCCATTTCTGGTCACTTCGTCATAATGCTGTGAAGATTCTCAAACTACAAGAAATGGTACAAATTAACTGCACTGTACATTCTCCATGATTAGACCTCCTTGCTTTATGCAGTGAAAAAATATTAGAATTAATGTCTCAGATTTGAAAAAAGCAGGTTTATTAGGGCTCTTTCAAGGAATAATAGGGAAAAGTAGGGAGCAAGTAAAAAAGTAGGGCAAAGTTTGGGAAAATTATGGAGCAAGTAAAAAAGTAGGGAAACGTAGGGAGCAAGTAAACAAGTAGGGAAAAGTAGGGCTCATATGACAGCCTGTAAATCACTACATTGACATTGGTTACTAAACCAGAGGCCACTTCAATGACAGAGATTTTAGCACATTCCAAAATAAGCATCTCTAAGCTAGAACGCTATGTCATTGGTTTACAAGGCAACTTTCTATATACCCTCAGTTTTAGTTTGTTAATAAAAAATGAGGGAAAGACATTCTTCAGGGGGGGGGAAACAAGTTATTTAGGAAATTAAAGAGTAAAAAACCCTATATCTTTTTTTCGTGTATGGCAATTTTTAATGTCTGTACTAAATACCCCATAATAATAAAAGGCATAAAACTCTAACACATGGAACAAAGGCAACAGGTAAGTGTAACTAGAAAATTGCTCTTATGAAATGAAGACCCATAGTAAGACAATTAGCAGTCAATTAGCATCTTCCATACATGGAATAACCATCCAATGTCTCACCATAGTAAGACAATTAGCAGACAATTAGCATCTGCCATACATGGAATAACCATCCAATGTCTCACCATGTTCATATTATAATTGTAAGCACTTTCTATAGAATTTTTAGCACCTTTCTAAATTTGGCATTGTAACAAAAAATGATATGTAATATACACTAAGACTGTTAGTAAAACAATTAACAATTAAGTTAGCATCAGTCATACATGGAAACATTTCCATCCAATGTCTCACCATGTTAATAAAACATTGTTAGCACTATCTACGGAATTTTACACGCCATTCCAATTATTTGAAGTTAAAATGTTAGCAGTAACGACACAGGCAAACTGTCACAAGATGCACCTGTCTTGATTATGTATCACAGTAAACTCAATACCTTCTTTACAGAAATTATTGGGATAGTAAATACATCCACCGTGATAGAAATTCTAATACAATGCTATTTGTACAAATTCTTGGTAATTTCAGTAACTCCCTAGTATCTGGGGGTGATCTGACTGGTTATAAAACTTCAACATGAAATTGTACTGATAAACATTCACAGCAAGTTTGGCAAAGACTGGGTTAGAACAGTCTCAGTTAAAGAGTTGAAAGGGTTAAATTTTGGAAATTCAAAGGGCTGTAACTCAAGAGTGGCTAAGGTGATCTGGCCGGTAAACAAGCTTGGCCAAGATATTATGCCAAAAATCATTATTAGAGAATAACCGTTTGAGAGCAGCCATGGCTGATTTGTTCGGGAGCAGACACAATTTGTGACAGACAGATGGACGGACAGACAATGTCATTGTCAAATATATGGGGGAGACATAATTTCAATCAATTACAGCTCGGTAACCGAAAAAATTCAGTGACTTGTGCTGCTATTTCAAAATCCATATTGATATTGAATCGGTATAATTTCCATCAATGACACGTCACCCCTATCATAATATTTAGAAAATTACCAGGGAAACAGCAAATACCACTCACTGTTGGAGATCAGAGGACAATGATTCTTTCAGAAAAATCTTACCGATGACAAACTCGAAGTAGTACAGGTCTTCAATAGCATCCCGCAGTAGCTGTAAGTCAGATTCTGCAAACTTGACTTTACACAGTTCCTTCTTCTCAACATCCTCTGAAAATGAATAACATAACATGGTCAGATATTTATTGGTGTCCGTGTTTTTCCTTGACTTTTAAAACTGAGGCTCATTGTGACCCTCTGGTTTTCTCATCTGAGGGTCATTTCCAAATTTTGGGGGTCATCCAGGAATAATTTTTGTATTTTTGAATAAACATTTATTGATAACAGTGATTATACAATGAATTACTGATTTCCATAAATTTGTCATAATTGTAAGAAAATAAAGCAAACTGACGAACTTCATACTTGATTTACTTTTTATTTACCTCTTAGGTTTTACCCATAAACTGAAACACAAAAAATTCTAATCTGCTGGTACTGTATTTTACACTCTAACATGTGACTGCGATGGCTTACACATAAATGAATATTACAGATACTGTTACTTTCATTTAAAACAGAAATAAACTATGTCAAAAAATGTGTTTAATACAATCACTTGTAGAATTGTTCATCCTATCGGGACTGAATCATAAATGTTTTCTTTGATCCCATTTACTGATATCTGGCAATGTTCAAATTTGATTCACTGGCAAACAAAAACTTGAAGTAGGTCAAATCTTTTATTCTGCCCAAGTCATACTCTGAATTTAGTATATACCAATGAAAATCTTTCAAGGACTTTGAATCATGTTCAGTACACAGCAGACTGGTATAATGCTATGCTTGGAGAACTGCGACAACAACCATTCCAACATGTGAATCAGTTAAATTTTGGACTGGATATTATATATGTGAAAATCGAAACTTTTTTGGGGTTATTGCTCAGAAAAATGTGACAATGATTCAGGATTTGTGCTTCAGGGAAAACTGTATTGTACAGACACACTCCCATTCCATTCCAATTCTTAGACCTCCATCCTAAGAATGCTCCGTCCCCACACAGTAAGCCCAGTTGCTTGAGCACTGAACTCCCAATGTAGAGGATAGATAATAATCATTTTACTGCTGGGTAGATTTCAGACAACCACCAAAGGAGACAGTATGGAGAACTCCATTTTTACTTAAAGCAATCTCAAATTAATACTAACAGTTCTCTCACATGAGGATATTTTCATTCCTATCTGTTTTCAATGTTGGGTTTAAACAAAGACTTTCCTTATTATTTATTATTTCTAGACTCATTAGGCCTAAATTCAATTTAAGTTTGTTTGCCCTTTACCGACCGACCCGACAGTTGACTGCCGACTCAAACTTTTTTTTTGCAAAAATCAGATCAAGATTTTATTATTTTGGTATCGCGATCCGATATCTTTCCTTGGTTTAATATTTGTGCTACTTCGGGGTTAAATCATATAAAGAGGTCAAAATACTTCAAATCTGTTTTTCAATTAAAATTCCCATAATAAAATAAAATAGTTTGCCTACCTTCCTACCCACCTTTAAAATATAGGGTCCATAAAGGGCAAACAAAGATTTTTTAAATTTAGGCCTTACTTATATAAAAGAGTTGGTGACCAAAATGTACAGAGGAAAACTCTAAAAAATCCACTGAAAAAACACTGGTCACTTAAATGCATTTACAGAAAAGTCTGCAAAAATCGATCTATGAATGAGTCTGCAATATTTTTTCCTCCAGACCATAACACACATTTATTAAAGTGTAGTTGCTTAACAAAATAAAATATAAATGCATTCATTGGAAAAAGAATTAGCCGTGTAGAATGTACCTTAATTATACATTTCAACTAAACAACTACATGTATTCTCAGTGCATGACATGTATATTAATTCTCTCATGCCTAGTGTCATGTACTAAAAAATGAAACAAAGGTGGTAATTATCTCCTTAAGAATAGAAAAAAAGTAGTACCTAAGACTCGTCTGATTGATCTACAACCTGTAGTTTCCTAACACTGGGCAATCTATCACCTGCCAATTTGTATTTAAATCCTTTTACCATGAAGCCATCGCTGTATCAGCCACTAATCCTCTTAGCTTGATCATTTTGAAAATCCTATTTTCCGATTTTTTATTATTCTTCCCCTTTCAAGAAACAATCAGCATTACTGAGTAGCTTGCTTATGATTTTTCAAGCTTTCATGTCAACTGATGAGATTAAGAACTAATCAGAAAACTTGTAACAAAATTCGGGATCACGGATTGTTAATGCCGGGAAATGGACACTGATAGGTAAAATCCCTCAGAATTTTAATCATCTGTCTGACAAAGCCATCATTAAGCCAGCATTCATCTTTTATTGGGGATTTCTAGGCAGGAAAAGTTTCAAGTGCGCTGAACTGTGGCTGGGATGAGACGGGATCAGATTGCATGGCTTCATTAGACGTGCCAAGTAGCTTAAGCCTTTCTTTTATTTAGTAATGCTTTATTTTGTAATAAATTCTTCGCTGACAGTAAGACCATTATTACTTATTAAGGCAATCCTCGTCTTCAGTCACGGTTATAACGGATTTTCTGACATACAACAAATTTCTCAGGTAAAGAGCCACCCAAGTTTTAATGACATTTCTGCATGGAGCTCAAGATGAAAATGGTGACATAAAGACTACATGAAGCTGATGACATTGATTTGTCTGTTGTATTGATCAAGGACTTTACAAGTATACATGTATAGCACTACTTTCAAGGTGATTAAAGTCCATCATATTCACAAATGAATGAGACAGAACCCTGGTGCATAATGGGCACCCACTGCTAAAGCAGCCCTTTTTTACTGCAAATTTGAGGCCATTCCCTGCATAAAAAGTATAAATTTTTCCCCTACTTAGAAAGAATATTCCCTTCAGTAAAATTATTAAAAATTTTAACCTTAAAAATACCAAAATTTGGAGATTCAGGATGAAAAGTTCCCCTATCAAAAGGACCCTACATACTTGCCCTAAAACTGAAAAAAATGTCTGTAAAGTATAGTATGTTTTCCCCATTTTCTATTTAATATATCCCTTACAAAGAAGAGGGCAATGATGCCCCTATATTACTCATCTAAGACCATGCCTCCTGCCAGGCATGGCTTGACCAAATTCAGAAAAGGGTCCCCCAAGAAACATCTTACCGTATTTATTTTGAAATTGGGCCAGTGCTTTCTGACCAGAAGATTTTCAAAGTTTTTTCACAATCTGCACTACATATACATGTATACTTAAAGCCATTTAAAACGCAAACGAAAATTGTCTTCTTCAAAATATGACATAAAGAAGAAATCATTCTACATTAATTCACTACCATAATTTTGTAAACTTCGTTATTCAATCATGAAATATGAATTATGGGTTCATAGTTTAAATACCTTTTGAACAATATAAACATTGGCAACAGTAGGTAGCTTTTAACACCATGTTCAAAATGATGCCTAATTAAAACAGTTGTGTTTTTAATGGTGCCAAGTATATAAACAGAAAAGTGACCATGATGTTCAGGTCCAACATTTCCTTCCTTCATTTCTCCACCAATCCTCATCATATTTACACAGATTGTGCGTACCTGGAAGATCTTGGTCAAGTTTGATTTGGACCTGATCGGACTAGCAGGTCTAGAGTTATGTGCCCTTGAGTTATCAAAGGATGCAGTATTTCACTAAACAATGTATTTAAGTTTGAAACTGGGTCACTAGGGGTCGAAAACTAAGTCACAGATCAAATCAAGGCCAAATGACTGACCAGGAATCAATCCGTGCCACAGGGCTGTCGTTAATTCTGGAAGTTGCAAGGAAAAAGTCCAAGAAGGGTGGGATTGAGGTATTAAACTTAATTATGATCATTCATATGAGAAAATTTAACTAGTAATTTTACCAACTTCAGACTGTTATTGAATTTCGAATTGCAAACCAAAAATACTCATTTCGGTAATAATTTCCATCCCTTGCATACAGCATAACGTTGTTATATTTAGGACTGATTGGGTAAGCAAACTGCTCAAGATGATGATGGGTGCATCATATTAATAGTGTTAACTGCAGCTGTTTATAATATAAGCATCCCTGCATCAATGAAACAAACCTGTTTTAGTTCAATTTCTGTTAGTGACTGCAGTTAAATACATGACAGTACACATTATATTTTAACTTTACTACCCCTGCAACCTTTAACCCAGTGACTCCAAAATCAATAGGGTTCCTCAACTATCCACAAACAAAGTTCGGACCAAGTTTGAGGAGGGTACGTCCAGGTGTTCACGAGTTATTGATTGGAAACAAAAAGGTAACCGCCTGATGGACTGACATGTGCAAAGCAATATATGCCCCCTCTTCTGAGGCAAGTCATAAAAATATCTTGCATGCGAATGGAATTTTTTTATAAATGAAATTGTAGTCATATACAACAGTCTTGACTGTACATGCTAACTGTGAAATATGGAAAAATAATTCACAGCTCTTCTTTTCGGACAATAAACACTGCATATGACATAATATAACCAAACTGTCATGGTTTGTTAGCAACAATTCAAAGAAAACGTTGATATTCTAAAAATATAAAGAATGTTAAATAACAGGGCTTGCCTAAAATGACAATTTTGAAATCAGAAAATGAAGCCAATAGATGATAAGTGCTCAAAACAAGAATCAAAATAAATGAAACAGATCTATTTATTCCTGAATTTCAGACATATGAGTACTTACGTTTGAAGTTGACTTCATACAGAGAGATGGCCATGCGGTCTCCATCAAGCACTTCTCCTAATGTTAAACTTTTATGCTCAATCTGAAAAAAAAACAGAAATTCAAGTTAAAATCCATTCTTGTTTTAGCACCAATAAATATAGTAACTAATATGAACAAGATGACCATGATGACCCAGTATAACTCTCCTGAGACCAAATCCCCCTCCAAGACATGGTCTTTAAACAATCAACATGGCTTGATGTGATTCAGAAGACATATCAATAGGTTATGTTCACTTATATTACCATAAAAAAAAAAAATTAATTACCTACCTGCCCACCAACATTGTTTTATATCAAACATAAACTTTTTCAGGATGGCCTCACATACAGAGCTGTGAATAGGTACAATAGCATCCCAGCAAAGGATTGTATAACAATAATCATAACTGAACATATTTATTATTATGTAGGGATAAACTGTTATTGCATCAAAAACACACCTTTTCTGGTCGACAAACTGGAAGTTGATAGTAGTGGTACGTCTCATGGGGATTGAAGTACGGACCAACCTTGTTTACGTACATGAGAACCTGAAAACATAAACCAGTATATAATTATCAATATTGAAGGATAGTTCACTACAAGGACATCAAGACTGCTAACTGATTGTAACACATAAGTTAGACGAGTAACTATGTTTGTGAACCTTAAAACCATACCTGTTTACAGACTTGGCTTAATTAACAACATTTTGTTTAAAAGTAGAAGGTGAGGTAAACATTCTAAACTTATTGTAATGATAATTGAATACTGCAACAACACATTTTAGGGAGTAACTTGTTTATAAATGTAGTGATTTTAAAAAAAATATTTTTTTTACTGCCCGTGCCTTTTCAATTTGGAAAAATTATAGCATGGTTATTTTACTTATAAATGTTTTAATTTCCTGCTTTTACTGAATGTATTATTACTTTTCCCTCTTCATCTGAAAGTGCTTTTTTGGAAAAAATACACTTTTTGGGAATAATGGAGGTTTTACCTAGGGGAAACGGTCGATATTCCGTAAATTTGAACAAAACAATCACTGTTATGAACAAGCATGCAAAAAAATCATTGTAAATCAAAATGGGGCATCTAAAACTGCAAGTAATGCAGTAATAAGATTTAGAGGGAACATTTTGAAGTTTAACAATTTGGAATTGGTCTGTGACACCATCAGAGAAATATGCCAACATGGAACCCCATTCTAAACACATGGTAGTATGTATTTTGGTTAGGTCATCCTATGCGTTTCCAATCAAATTATCGGTGCGATATTCACCAGTGGTAATTCTCAGTATTTTCTGTACTCTTTAATTTTACACTAGATGCCCAAGGCCAGAGGTTATATAATGCTATACAATTGCATATATCTATTATACCCTTTTTTTTTACTTTTGACTTCTAACTTCTAAGTGTGATTTTTACCTTTATGAATGCTAGGGTACGGGTCTTGCACCACATGAGGTCACCATGGTGAACATTTGGGCCAAGTATTTTGAAATTCCACAACAGAAGACCGAAAAGATGTTTTTGACTCAATTTTTGGACATTTGATCTCCAAGTGTTATCTTGACCTTTGAATTACGGACATTATACTTACTTATATTTTTTAAAACAATAATTACACATTTTGAACTGGTATTGTCAAACTCAACCTTGGTTCCATACCTATGCATTGCCCACTTATTTTATCTAATTTGCGTAATGACACCAATCGCCAATTTTTTCCAGCACATTAGGCTCTTGCGATTAGCATCGATCTCGGACAATCTCCTTTTTAGACTTGTATTTCATCAATAATTACCAATTCCTGTCTTACTTACGGTACTGCCCAATCAGGCAGACAAATGCTGGAAATAACCTGCCCGCCTCAAAGATTTACCTGCCCCAGGCAGTCGGGCAGTAGTTAATGTCGATTTTGTGCAAAAAATAGGTCACTCCTTTTCATTAATGCATTGTTAGAATCAAATTATGGTAATCCAAAGTTGTCATCTATTTTTTGTTCAATTAATATTTCGAAGTTATTATTTATTTAAGATAAAAGACACTTTATATGACCTTCCATAGTTAAAATAATTTAAGAAAAGCATCAATCACATGACCAGGTATATTAATTTTTTGCTGACAAAAATGAACCAATGGGAACTTTCATGATTTAAGACATAAACTAGTACAGCATGTATTGCAGTGGCTATTTAATAATTTATAACCAATACGATAGTGTCCAGTGACTCTATAAGCTACCTACATCAGATGTGTCAATAAGTTAATAACTTAAGCAGCATCACCGGGAGTATATCCAGACCCCTGCCTACTTTTGGTGATTATGTGATATCCCTGCCACTTCAAGAATTAGTGACACCACTGCCTACATTCTATCAAGAGCCCAGCTTAGAACTAGGAAGCTGTAGGATTAATCTAAACAACTAGCAGGTGGTGCTTGTATCTCAGTCTTTAATAACAAACTTTAGCCTGATGAATCCTAGGTGGTGCACATTCATCCATGGGACTCTAGGCAGCAGCTTTCCAGGACCCACGCTGTCGTTCGCAATCGGAGCCAATTGGCAAATTTGAGTTAAAAGTGGCGATAAAAAATAGCGAGTGGCAAATTCGTCGACTTCCTGAACACTTTAAAATGTATATATTCTGAAAGTTGAATATAAAATTCAATCTATTTATCCCGTAATACGTCCAGCATATCCAGTCTATTGCGGTTTTAGGTCCTGCTAATTAGGCCATTTAACTCACAAGTCAACTTGTTTACACAATTTTACGACATACAATAGACCCCTTTACGGTATCAGCGAAGGTGTGAACAACAACGTAAATTCACTAAATTGACCCCCAACGGTTGATTACCACCAGTGGTTTTAAATGGTGTGCTATTGTGTAACAAAGACAATGGATTGATTGAAGTAATCAGCGACAGTTCATCATTAGATCGAGAATGTTGCAAAATAAAACCGGTGATAGCTTGTGGCATGTTTCGGATGGTACGTACTTTCGGACAAAGTTTGTTTATTGATGCAATATAAGTTTCTGTAAATTTCTGGTTGGAGAGTATTCAGCTAACAAACTCCAAATTTCTACAAAATCATTACCTTCAGATATGTTGAACAAATTAAATAAATATTGAATGAAACTACTTCAATTTGAAATGAAACGAGAATGTTAGACACATTATGTTGGGAAAGCCTCAAAAGTTCAAATAATCTGTAAAGTTCTATGGTAATTTAATACATGTATATTATTTATTGCTTTAAATATACTCCATCTTTTAACTTTAAAAATAACATTGTTTCAGGTTCAGACAATACAAGTTTATGCAAAAGGCTGAGATCTTGGATGATTATGAGACCAATGGAGGTGGTGCCAGGAATGAGAAAATGAAAACACTTAGAACTGTAAATGATCTCCTGTGGAAGCACTGAACATACTGATCAATGTGGGAATTCAATTTTTATTTTGAATAAAAATGAATTAAAAGTTACCATACATGTTGCTTTTCCTATTCTGTATTATATAAAAAAACAGTCATGGCGAATACCCATCGGTCAGTCGGACCTGACCGATAAAAACCGACCAGGTCCGATACAGAATGCCTGTGCGTCAGTCCGTATGTCCGATACGGAACGGGTCGTACGGGTTTTACAACATCCATTGCGGTTCACACAATGTGGTCTTCTTACGCGCACCAATTGTCTGTACATTCGCTTGTCTTTCGGACATTTGAACTTTGATTATGTCATCAAAAAGGCATTTCAGGAGTGAATGTGAAAGTAAATAATAATTTTTAACTGTTATTTAACGAAATACGCCAATTATTTGCACATTTGTGTTTGATTTGTTTACTTTCACTTTGAAATGAGCGGTAATTTTCGGCCCGTAATTTTTAACAACATGTTTTCGGACCGACAAGTTTGCATTCGGTCCGATAAGTTTTCCAAGGTTGTCAGACCAAATGACTGACAAGTCTTGGAAGTCATTCGCCATGACTGAAATAAGTATAATGTGTGCTACATTCCATGTCACAACCAGGCTGCTTGGTTTCACTATTAAGAATGCCTAGATAATAAGACCACTTTAAGTCCCCATGGGTGGTTTTAATAGCGGAATTTTTTAATTGGTCCTAGTAAAATATCCTGAACACTTCAAAAGTCTACATATTGAATATTTTGTACTTATAATAAACATGCTGGATAAATGCACATGTCAGAAACACACACATAACACCAAAACTTGTACTATTGTTACACAGATTGGACTTAAATGGACATTAATAATGAATAAATCAATTATTGTGCTAGTGTTATTTCTAGAATTTGAAAAGGGCAGGGTGCTGGCAAAAAAAGGGCACTTTGGTCGTTGCAAATTCGTTCCAAAGGGACAAAATCATAGTTAAAATGTGAATGTTCCACATATTTGAGTAAATGTTATTGGACTATATTGTGTGTATATGAAGTGTGTCGATGACTCCCTATATTCACAAACTATGAGCAGAATAATAGCATTTGCTATTGTGACAAAGGGTGGAAGTGGGGGCGTCTCTGGTTTATGAAAACATTTCTTGTTAAATTCTAAATTAATTGCATGGACATTAGCAGCACCATACATGTACATGAAAGTTAAAAAATCTTAAATTCTTCATTCATAAATAACATTTTGTTGTTAAAAAATATATAAATTATATTCCCTAGACCAGCACCATACACTAAATATTGATGTCACAAATTAATTCAGTAAAAATTCATAGTACCAAACGGTACGAACGTTCTGGGGACGAACACAAAGTGAAAATTTTACATGGCTTTTTTTCAAACTTGATAATAGAAACATATGATTTTGTTAAGTTAAGGCATATTTACACAATTGACATTGATAGTCAAAAGCTGTAAGCAACTGTCGTGTGGATTTAGCATCGAAAATCTCACGAAAACGAAACAGCACATGACGGAGCGGCCGCCATCTTGAATTTTTGTTTACATGTGAGAGGAAATGAAAGTGGTCTAATATTGTATATATTCCGGGTGATTTCGTACAAAAATGGACCAGAATGTTTTAGAATACTGATATGCTTATAAATACACCAAAGAATCCAGCGAACTCGCCTCAGAAAAGTAAAAAAGACGTTAACTAAAATTTTCAATTTCTCGTCGAAATCCCTCGTCTTCTGCAGTTATTAATTTTTTTCTCATTAGCAAATAGTAATTGTTTAATTCGTTCCGCATTACCATTGTCGATTAAATCAAACAAGGCAATCGCTTAAAAAGTGCAATGTTTTCGGATTATCAACAAACTCGTTAACCATTCACGCGTGTTTACATGTACAACGGTTTAACCCGGCCTCTATCAGTTAATCGTACGGACCGCACGCGTAACGGGAACCAGCCGGTTATATGCAGTGTAGACGATTGTCGATGTATTGTAAACAAAGGCACATGCTGTGACGCTCGGGGGCATTTTACAGGATGTAGATTACACAGTTGACAGATTATTGCAAATAGGGCATTAGGGGCGCTAATTAGGGCAGCGGGGCGGGGCCAAAAATGGGCAGGGCGCGGCGCCCCGCTATCACGCTATAGAAATAACACGATTGTGCGCGCAAAGCGCGGCTCCTACTTTTTTTAAGCCAGTGTGGGTCCTGCATTCAAAACGTGGTTATCATTTGATGGTATCCTTGCCTCTGACTGGGCTGACTTTCTTCTTTTGGGGAATGGGGCTGGGGCAGTGAGAAAGGGGAATTTTGCTTTGTTTTTTACTAAAAAGGGGAATTTTTTCAAGCTCAAAGAATTTTCTATATATCTATTCATGCTGTCTTGACTCCCCTTACGTAAAACAGGTGTCAATACCAAACACATTTTAATGTAAATTTCACATTTCCACAAGAGCAATTTTAGATTCCAAAATGTATCAGAAAGTCAAGAGCCTTATTTCTCATGTTTGAGAGTATTTTTGATCAGACAAACACCTTTTTTTGTAATTCTGGAGGGCAATTTTGACCCAAATTTAGGGAAAAATACATATTCTTCTGCCTGGTGAATGGGGCCGAAAATTGGCCCCAAAAATCATCAAAAGAAGTCTCGCGATTCAAGTTCAACAGTTACAAAATACACTGCTATACTTTTAAGCTATTAAAAAAGATGTATATAGGTGCTTGAGAATGGTCACTTCACTTAGATAAGACACACAGACACTAAACTACATTTTAACATATTGCTGATGTGTCACAGTATCATTGTATGTAGGGACACAACTCCTTAGCTGTAAGTGTAACAGTAGAAATAAGCAAGTCAAAGGATCGTTCAAGGATATTACTTTGATTTAAAAATGGTTCAAGATAAAAGATCAAATTGACCATGCATAAATCATTACAAAATTACAAAGGTAATAGTGAAAAGGTAAATTTGACAGTCGTCGTTACCCCACCCACATTAAGTGACACATCATTGTAACGAATATTTGATGAAGATGAACCGTCTATTTGTATTGCAAGTCACTTAATTTGAAGATAATTATAAAACTTAACCATTTATGGCATTTACCTTCGCTTTGTCGTCATATTTTGTGCAAAAAACGGTTGATACTACTGCCAACGTAACAAACAGGTGCAGAGCGGCCATTTTTGTTTGTTTATAATCTCGAAGCTAAAGTTTTGTATATATTCATTTTTTAAAGTTGCTACGAATTTATTATATTGAATTATTCAAACTATATAATTTATTTTAGTTTTTGAAAATATTGATAATTCTTATTTTTGATGTAATTTGAATATATTGTAAATTTGGGTATATTTAGACAAACCAAAAGTGGAACGCTCTTTTCCGGTAGCGAGAAATAACTACGCCAAATTGCACGAATCACGATAAACACCCTCAATATATCGTTGATACATAATCGCCTACATCTAACAAATAGTCTGTGTACATATTATGTAGAAAAGTCCCTTAAAATTGCCATAAACATTAAAATGCAATAGTCTTTCAAAAAAGTAGTTCATGCGTATGATTATCTACCTAATGTGTTGTTGGGCTCCTAAATCAACTTCATCAACATGGATGGAATAATGTAGCCAAATTTAAAAGAGGAGCGTTGTTCTAACGATTCGTCATATGTGGCGATATTTTGTACTATTTTCTGCCAGTTGACAAAACCGCTATCATTCCATACTCGTGAATTACTTGAGATAATTCCAATAAATGTCAGGTGTGTATCCGTAGCTCAAGTGCTGAGACAAGGGGGCCATGAAGTGTGACTCTTGCTGTAAATTGTCAAGACAAAATGGATCAACACACTGCTATAGAATCATTTGCGGAAGCTTGGGTTGCTACCAAGACACCGACAGCTGTCAATGTAGGACAGGTAATGTATTATTGTGTATAGTATTGCTTAATTTATTGTAACGTTAAAAAGTAAAAGAATCCTTTTTCGGTGTTGTCGGTAGTATGGCTCACAATACTCAATAAGGACCACATAGACTTGATATGGTAATGGTCTAAGTTCTGGACAGGTCTGTAGTTTTATCTAAATAGAATTTAAATGGCGACTGAAGTAAATGACACTGACATTTTAGTAAGAGGTGTAGGGGTTAGACGGCCTCCCAGTTAGCTCAGTTGGTAGAGCACCGTACTCGAGTTTAGGTGGTCGTGGTTCGAGCCCCACATCGAGCACACTTTTTACCCTTGAATTACTTCAATCATTCAATGGTGGCAGTGGTATTTGACGGCCCACGTTGGTTGAGCCTCATATGTCGGAAGGGGAGGAGTGTAGTGGTGTGGTCACCCAGTTGGCTCAGTTGGTAGAGCATTGTATTAATGTTAAGGGGGTGGTGGATTCAAGCCCCACATTGTGCACACTTCTTCCCCTTGAATTACTTCAGAGACATACTAGTCTTCTTCCTCCCTATAATGTTCAGGGTCCTCTTTGGTGCATCAGTACAGCAATATATACCAGTCTTCACAATAACCCACTTGCCCGAAGCCCGGGACAAGTAAATTACCGTAGGACAAGTAAAATATCCATTTCATGTGCCGGAACGGGCAAGTCGTGTTCGTGGTCCGGTCTTACTAAAGCTTTTATCCAAGCTGTCACAAAAATTTACGACAAAGTACTCGATACTTCAACTGGTTTTCATTTTTTGTCAATTTTTTCATCAACTGTTGTTACCACTACCAGTCCTTGTTTCCGATTAAACAAATCAAAACAACCCTCAAAACATCATTTTTCTTCATTCTTTTGACGTTACTGTTAATTTTGTTCTGGCAAGTGAAAGTGAATTCGGGCAAGTGGAAACCGCAAGCTGTCTGCCCAAACGGGCAAGTCCTACAAAAAAATTATCGAGAATGATTGTTATACATTCATCATCTACATCATAGTACTTGATGTAGTCTCCTTATATACATTCATCATCTGCATCATAGTACTTGATGTAGTCTCCTTATATACACATTCATCATCTACATCATAGTACTTGATGTAGTCTCCTTATAAATATACATTCATCATCTGCATCATAGTACTTGATGTCTCCTTATAAGTTATATACATTCATCATCTACGTCATAGTACTTGATGTAGTCTCCTTATATACATTCATCATCTACATGTAGTACTTGATGTAGTCTCCTTATATACATTCATCATCTACATCATAGTACTTGATGTAGTCTCCTTATATACATTCATCTGAATCATCATCTACATCATAGTACTTGATGTATAGTCTCCTTATATACATTCATCATCTACATAATAGTACTTGATGTAGTCTCCTTATATACATTCATCATCTACATCATAGTACTTGATGTAGTCTCCTTATAAATATACATTCATCATCTACATCATAGTACTTGATGTAGTCTCCTTATAAATATACATTCATCATCTACATCATAGTACTTGATGTAGTCTCCTTATTGACCTGAATGACCGAAAGTTTCATTATATACCAGTTGATTCAAGTACATTAATTATACTTAATATAATTATATTGTTGACTTTACTTATTGCTTAACTCATTTAGTCATTAGCCTGCCCAATAAGTCTGTTGGTTGAGAGCTAGGATGTCTACCGGGAGGGCAGGGCAGGTCATGTTCTTACATGACATTTGGTTACAGTTATTCGTCTTTTACCTTTACTTCTGATTTATGTAGAGAAGTTGTAAGCTGATTGCAGAAGGATAAATTAGTACTTGTTGAATGTCAATTCCAGGAATATGGTACGCTCCTTTATGCATTTAAATTACATCTGCTCTGGAAGTGTTAATCTGTACCGAATTCAAGTATTTATACAGCTTGTACTATGAAACAAGATATGACTTAACAACCAATTTTCATTCATTAAATAAAACGATAACGGTATTGACTGATTTTGTTCCATTGTTTAGCAATTCCAGCCATGAACTTGTTATTTATATATAAAATAAAATGCAAAATGGTTGGATGCTGGTTTGGTGTGGTAAGGTTTGTTTGTCTTTGTCACCAACTTTTTTTTCGCTGAAAGTAAATGGAGTCTTTGTTTTTTCAAGTGATGCTAATTTTCCCAATTACCTCAGAACCGTTCCCAAAATGGTGACAAAAGCCCTAAAACAACTGAACGTCCTGAATAAAAAAATTGTCGGTAAATTAGTGCATCTGTTTTGTTTTTCCATTATTTTCTTACTGACATGATGGGTTTTCCCCATTATATTCAGAACAAGATTGTTCGCCTAGTATAAAAATTTCAGTGGAATACCAGTCCTGTGGTGCCCTTCTTTAATCAAGGGGCATAACTCTGCTGGTACTAAACAAATGCAATAAAACAAGAGGGCCATGATTGCTTACCTAGTGCCTGAAATGTTTGGTATTATGGTCCTGTGTCAATGTGTGCAAAATTTTGATCTCCAGCATGTTAAGATTATATACATGTATCACTAAAATTATGATGTATGTACATATATCGGTAAATTGACACACCCCTGGTCACCATGTTTTTAAGTGAATCACACAGTTTGAACTATCTTGGTTGAGGGTTGCCTAAAGAACATGTATTTACTTTTTGACAAGAAGATTTTTGAAGTTTCTACTATATACATGGTGGCCATGTTTTTTGAGGAATCAAACCCCCTTGTATTTTTGTAGAGTGTCTTCATAGTAACCTTTTACTTAAATTTTGTGAAACCCTGCAAAGTGGTTTCAGATGAGATGTTTTAGAAGCACAGCAGGAAGTTGGCGATTTTGTTGTTGTAGTTGTTGTTCAGTCACGATGCCTTGATGAATGGTTGTTGACAGACGTGCATCAACGGACGGACAAAAAATGATCAGAAAACCTGACTTTGAGCACTTCATCCAGTTGGGAGCAAAAACCTTTTTTCCTTGCTGTTCTTTTGTTTTTTACCGTGGTACATTATAAACTGTAGCAAAACCTGTCCAACTCGGATTTCTTACCCAAGTTTTCATTTCTGTGATTGATTAAATTTTGACCATTAATTTGAAAATATCTCCAGTGGATTACTTCAGCTAAAAATTGAAAGGATTCATATTTTTCATTTCCGAAATATGTTAATTATAATTTGTTACAAAATTATCATGTTATGAGGTGTAATTATCAGTATAAATAAGTTTTCAGACATTTAAATTTTGACCTTTTACATCCATGTCTATTGTAAATTGTTATTATAGTATAATAGTAAATTTTAAGCGTATTTTTACAGCAGATCCTCCCTGGAGTAATGATGACTATAACTATTATTTGAACTCACATATTTGTCTTTGCCTCTAAGTCTAATGGTGCAATCTGTCATAATTTCTTTAAGAACTGTTATAAATCATATGTAGAACCAATAAAGGGCCATTGAATAATTAATTAATGCTAGGTGCTTACGGTAATACCATGTGTCCGTCTGAAGGCATTCAGACATCATTTGGCTTGTTAACACTCTAGAGGTCACACATTCTACCTCAACCTCATGAAACTTGGTCCGAAGGTTTTTCTGTTTCAAGTCTTACCGAATGTCAAAACTGGGTTATAACATATATATTTATGGTATGTATAATTATATAAATCATTCAAAATTAGGTCATTGGGTCAAATAATGGTACATTTTGTTGACATTCTAGTTTAGATTAGGGGCCACGTTTTCAACTTGATCTCTGTGATACCTGGTCTGAGTATGAAACTTAATTGGTCACATGTGACCAAAAACTAGATCATGGGGTCAAATCATATAGAAACCTTGTTAAATATCTGTAGGCCACATTTTTAAATTGTTGACACTCCTGAAGCCTTACAACTAGTTTATTAAGTTAAATCATAGAAACAATGTATTTACACTCTAACTGATGTTTGGGTCAAGTTCTAACTCCTGATATTTTGTGTGCCGATGTTTCCCTTGATTCTGTGTAGGGAAGCATTGTCTTTTAAATGTGACCTTCCCTATGCCAACTTACTCCTTCCTTCAGGGGTTCAGGCACAGAAATTACTTTCATCTGCATTTCTTCGGTGTGTTTTTTTAAATCAGCCATATTACCATAGTGTGAACTTTTAGTGTCTTTTACTAGGACTTGCTGGAGGGATCACATGCATGTATTATCTGGCAAGCTCTGGCAAAAACATCACTTTGGGAATTCAGTTGCCATTAAAAAATATTTTACACATAAAAAGTGTTTGTTTTTTTCCCTTCCCTCCTCCTTACCTCTGACTACCCAGTATCACACTTTTCTATCGCATGAGGCATTCTAGTTAATCTGCGTATTGGAAAAAAGATTATCTTAACAAAGCGCTACTTTAAGGTTGGAGTTTATCTGTCACTAGATTGTAAATATTATCCATGAAAGTTTCCATGGTAATCGTAAGATGTTTCTGTAAGCAGGACTCGATTCTATGTCTCACATGTATTGATTTAATCCAGTATTAATACTGTAATCCCATGCCTAATACAGAATTATCTGGAAATGACATCAGCTGGAACTGATGCCATTGGTATGAATTTACACTGATCGGCTTACATAATTTTTTTTAATGAAAACTGTAATGTGGTATAGTAAGGTAGTGAAATATTGGCAGGTGAATGCTGTTTACTTGATGCGGTTGTTTAATTATTGTTGAAGTACTATGTAGGTAGTGTCTGGTACGGTTGTTAATGAAAGTTTATTGTTCCGGAGATGGTATTAACATTATAAATATGGTATATATATATTTTATTTGTTATAAGTATCAGTCTGCGTGTTCTGGAAGAATCACGTTAATCCTGAAAATTATATTTGCCTTTTTTTTTTACAGCATTTCAATACTTTATGCAATACTTCACATTAAAAAACCACACAAAATACATAAAAATCTTCCAATTAGCATAGTGAAAACATTTAAAGATTTACCTTTTTGTTGGGAAATCAATTAATTATTCTTCACGAGTGAAACTTATCTAGGTCAAGTCAGAATAAATGTTCAAGAATCTGTCTTATAAATTACCATTTTTATATAAAATTAATAGATGAAAGGCTTGAAAAACTAACAAAATGACCCTACATGTATCTGTCTATAAAAAATAGATTGTACAACTAAATTTGTCCAAGTTGAATGAAACTATTTGATCTTGATCCTGAAAACTAATTCCTTGTGAGCACAGTACCTGAAGACAAATAGATCAAAGAGGGAGGCAGGATGGTCACGGTAGACATCCATAGTCACGAGTTCAAATCCTGCCATGGGTGTGAATTTTTCCTAACTTGTGACAATCACTGAATTCAGTGTGAGTGCTGGTTGGATTAATATAACTTGCTTGACAATATGTAAAAAAACAAGTTATATATATAACATAATTATGTCCTATTTAACATGCCTGACCTGCCGCAAAACACTGACCCAGCACATATATTAGGATCTGAGAAAATGTAAATATTGATTATTTTCCAATTGCCCAAAAATTGTAAAAATTGTTCTTTTACTTTTGTCTAAAAGTTATGAAGAATTAATAAATAATGAATATATGGAAACTGCTTTGCGATCTCGGATGCACTACTTAAAGTCGATACAGTGCATGTTTTGGCATTTACTAGTTGATTACATCAGTATAAGCGTGTCAGTTGTCTATTTCTTTGTCTCGCAAAAAGTAGATGTGTATTGGACCGTTTACCTTTTAAGTCAAGATAAAAGAGGATGATTAAGCCAAAATGTTTAAAGTGCCACTAGTCGAAAAAAAATATCTGGCAGACTTCGAAGGTGCCAGGTCTTGACTTTTTAGATCAACCATTGTCAGCACAATGTTTGTTTCGACAAACGTCACAAAAGTTGTTCTCACAGCCTTCAAAGGTGCTGCGTCTTAATTTCTTAGGTCGACCATAATGTTTATATAGATTTTGTTAATGTTGCACTTTTAATATTTGGTAAATTGGCATGAAATGTTGTATGTAATATAAATACGGCTAGGCGTGGTGCAAAAAACAATAGGTCATTGGACGTTTTTCGCACGAATGATCCAATCAACAGAATAGTGCAATGGATTATTCCTTTCTTTTGATGAATGTCAGATTAATTACGACAGGTACGGAAATATAATTGTTAAAAGCGTGAAGAAAAGCCAGCTGGCTATTTAGAAAGATTTGACAACAATTTTGCACCAATTTTTGTGGTGATTTAGGCCGATGTAACTGCAGATGAAAAGGATCAGATAGTTTATCTCTCGGCTGAGCTGCATTCTGAAAATTGCGGGTCACATCTTAAAGAGTGGGGGGGGGGGGTGAGTTAAAAAGAACATATATATTATGAATGATTTTATTTTCTTTTTGAATTAATAGCTGAATGCCTAATTGACAATTATATATATGTATGTTGATCAGGGTTTACTTCACCAAGCTTCCATTATCATATATTGCCATAAAAGTTTAAATTGTTTTGTCTTGGTAATAGAAATGTATTTGCTTCATGATTAAATAAAATACAATTGATTTCAGTAACAGCATTAATGCCTTTTCTAGTGTAAATGACAATATATTTTCTGGGTTAATCTCAAATTTAAAAAAAGAATGGCGATAAAATCAATAGTACAAATGATGTAATTTTTAAGAAATTTGTATCTGTTTTTAAATGAGTCCCTGGAAATGAGTTCCATATTCAATTAAAAGATGTTTAACTGTAGATCCTATTTCGAGCCATGTAGTTTTTGTAGGTTGTTAACTGGTGGATTTGTCGGTAATTTGATATATTTGGAGTTTGAGAAAGACGACATAGAGATTTAGAAACTCTTCTCCTCTTTTCATTAAATTACTGGTCTGATGGTAGCGGATTATTAGATTTCTTTCCTTTCCACATCAATCTCTTACTGGATTAAGATCTGGAAGATTGGAATTGTTAATCACAGATGGGGCATTGCCCACAATACATTGGGGGGAATTGAAAGGTTTTGTTATAAATTGTATACTGAAGATGGAGACATCTAGTAGACCTTCCTGGGAGGTAGAAGACAACATGTTAAAGCTCATGAAAAATAGGTGTCGAACATTTGACTTTGGCCATCCTTAAAAGTTGTTTGTTCACAGTTCCCACACACTTGTGGGTCGTTATTGTGGTTGTTTGTTGTTTTTAAAGATCATTCTGTATTCACCTGATTATGTACTGTTATGGGCTTGGAAAATGACTCCAAAAATTGCCTTCACTAAAGGCCATCCTGAAACATTTTACTGCTATACCGAGGTATTTGGTTCAAAGTGTGCTATTGGTGAACTTTTCCTGCTGACTTCACAAGTTCTAGTTACGAACCAATGGAGATTACAAGTTATTATAATGAATTTTGTTATAAGGTAAAATAGTAAGTTTTAAGGGCTTGCAGGAACTCCCTAATTTGGAGACCTGAAATCTTATTGATGGGACTCCCAATTTTCACAATTCTCATTATTTTTTTCAGAAACTATTCACAGGACTCCATATTACAAACTCCTTATGAAAATCCTGAGAAAATTAAAGCGACACAACTTATCTTTTTTAATTAATGCAATACAGGGTTTCCACTGAGTACTGAATCTCAAAGGTCATTTTGATAACTTTTTACTGGAATCTACCATTTCATAGCCAAATTACCTACAGTTCAGAGAAAAATTGGCTCTTCAGCCTGAATCACAAGGGTCAAAATGTGGCTTTTGGGAACTTCCAGGGGTCGAAGGGTCAACTCCAGGGTCAAATGGAACCCATGTAATAATGTTTTTTTTTAAATAATTGGAAAGGGATGACTGTCTTGCTGGCAATTTTTTTTCTGCTTTGCTAAATTCGACATAATTTGCAACAAATAAGACTATTACTTCTTACTTTCTTCAAAGAAACTTTGCTGTCACTGTAGTACTCTACTAGGCATCACCTGTTGAATGTGACATTTCTGACATGAGAACATGCATGAATAACGTTTTGATGTGATGATATCAAATGTCAGTCCCTGATTGTAATCAAAACAATAATTCTAAAATCCCCTCTGTTTTGTCAAAATTCCTTAACTTTTGTTTTATGTCTAAAATTGGTTATTTTCTGTTTAGAACATGTCAATATCAAAATGGCCGAAAGTCTTTTTTTAAAATTAAGCCCAATTTCAGTGGTTTGAAACTACTGTAGAGTCATCTGAGAAGAGAGAAAAACAAAGTAATACCACTTAAAAGGTTTGCTTATCATATGATACTTATGTATTTGTTTTAATTCTTCAGGAAGAGCATCAAGAATATTCAACGACGACACAGTTGCCAGGGGCAACTAAGATGACTTCACCGACAAAGCTCTTACCAGTATCCTCGCCGACAGGATCTTCTTTGGCAGAACTTTCCCCTTCATCATCCTCCTCATCACCATGTGAGTGTTACAATTTTGTCTGACAAACAGTAATTGTTGACTGCTGTTACTTGACAAACAGTATACAGTTATTTCATGGTTATTTGGGTAACAGTCAAAACTGTTGTCCCGAGGTGGAGGGGATGTCATTTGAACTGTTGCCCGAGACCGATAGGACGAGGGCAACAGTTCAGAATGTCATCCCCGACACCAAGGGACAACAGTTTTGACTGTTACCCAAATAACCATGAAATAACTGTTTTATTACCTGATCAAAGGTTTATCTAAACAAAAAAGAAAATAACTGTTTTATTACCTGATAATTTTTTTATTTGAACGAAGTGTTAAAAACATTTTGTATGGAATACAGGGAAACTATATCGAGGGCTCAATGCAACACTGTCGTAACTCCTATGTATTTATATAGGAGTTACGACAGTGTTGCATTGAGCCCTCGAATTATTTCAACGGACGTCCAATAAAAGCGTGAGAATTATATTGACTTAACGTCAATATAATTCCCGCGCTTTTATTGGACGTCCGTTGACGTCATTTCCTCCTATTGTAAAGATGGTGGACGTTACCAAACAAAGACAATGTAGACGCTGTAGTATGTATTTGTTTTCCATTTTGTGGTAACATTTCATCAGAAAATGTTTAGAAACAAAACCTTTTAAATTCAACACAATATAGGCCTACCGAACGTAAATGATATGCCGTCTAAAAATAAAATTTGGAAATTCCAATGACGTCATAGAGCGAGAGGGAAACAGTTCATACTGTTGACCGGGGAATAGTTCAATACAAGACAAATTGATAGCTTTCATGTGAAACAGCAAAAAATAACAGATTTGTATTTATATAAGGAATCAGGTAATAATAATTGTTGACTGCTGTTTCTTGATAAGCGGTAAGGATTTGAATTGTTGACTGCTGTTACTTGACAAACAGTAACTGTTGACTGCTGTTACTTGACAAACAGTAATTGTTGACTGCTGTTACTTGACAAACAGTAATTGTTGACTGCTGTTACTTGACAAACAGTAATTGTTGACTGCTGTTACTTGACAAACAGTAATTGTTGACTGCTGTTACTTGATATGCGGGAAAGATTTGAATTTTTGACTGCTGTTACTTGATATGCGGGAAGGATTTGAATTTTTGACTGCTGTTACTTGATATGCGGGAAGGATTTGAATTGTTGACTGCTGTTACTTGATATGCGGGAAAGATTTGAATTGTTGACTGCTGTTACTTGATATGCGGGAAAGATTTGAATTGTTGACTGCTGTTACTTGATATGCGGGAAAGATTTGAATTTTTGACTGCTGTTACTTGATATTCGGGAAAGATTTGAATTGTTGACTGCTGTTACTTGATATGCGGGAAAGATTTGAATTGTTGACTGCTGTTACTTGATATGCGGGAAGGATTTGAATTGTTGACTGCTGTTACTTGATATGCGGGAAAGATTTGAATTTTTGACTGCTGTTACTTGATATGCGGGAAAGATTTGAATTGTTGACTGCTGTTACTTGATATGCGGGAAGGATTTGAATTGTTGACTGCTGTAACTTGATAAGCAGTAAGGGCTTGAATTGTTGACTTCTGTTACTTGATAAGCAGTAAGGATTTGAATTTTTGACTGTTGTTACTTGATAAACAGTAAGGATTTGAATTGTTGACTGCTGTTACTTGATAAGCAGTAAGGATTTGAATTTTTGACTGCTGTTACTTGATAACCAATAAGGGCTTGAATTGTTGACTGTTGTTACTTGATAAACAATAAGGGCTTGAATTGTTGACTGCTGTTACTTGATAAACAATAAGGGCTTGAATTGTTGACTGCTGTTACTTGATAAACAATAAGGGCTTGAATTGTTGACTGCTGTTACTTGATAAACAATAAGGGCTTGAATTGTTGACTGCTGTTACTTGATAAACAATAAGGGCTTGAATTGTTGACTGCTGTTACTTGTATGTGGCATGGTATTCAATTTTGCCTACCAGCACTTGACTCTATAGTTTAATGATTGATCCATATGTATGATGTATGCAGGGATAAGTTAATACAGCTGGTGTCAGTCATTTATTGAAATTAATTTCATTTAGTTTGTTGTGTTGGAGTTTTATGCTGTTTTTAACAGTATTTCAGTAAAGTATTTCAGTTGACCTAATCAGTAATCCTGTACCCGTCTTCTGCAAGCAGCTGACAATTTCCCTTCAGAGATGGAGAACTCATGTCTTCTGATGTTAGTTCTTCAGTTAGAGCATCACTGAGTACATGCGCCCCAATTGGGGTTTGAACCTATGACCTCCTGTTTGGCAATTATATATAAGCGTCTTACCGTCTAATCTTACTATGTGAACTCGGATATATTAATATAGTGTGCCATGTTACTGTTTATGACCCTTTTTTAACACTCCTGCTCTGTTAGAATAAATTTTTCAACTCACCTGGTCACCCTATCAAACATTGTGCAGACTACAATTGAACTTAAAAATCAAGATGCGACGCCTTTGAAGTCTGCTTGAAGAAATTTTCGCCTCACTGCATTTTAATTTTTTTTTTTGCTGTATGTTCCATCTTTATCTTGAGTTAAAACATAAACATGCCGATACAGTTCTACTTTTTGTTACAGAGAAATATACTGAGACGACTGACACGCTTATCAACTTAATCGATTAATCGTTGCAAACAACACATTGTGTATTTAAATTGTAATAGATGCATCCAGATATGGTAAAATGGATTGCTTTGTGATTATCTATTATTTCTCCATTCAGAAATTAGTCATTGTATGATTTTTACATTTCTTTGGCAATTTAAAATCGAAATTTGCATTTTTTCGGAGCATTATTTACGTGCTGGGTTGTCATTTTGTGATGCTCCAGGAGCATTAAATATGACGTATATGGTATTAAATTTTGTAAATCAACAGTTGAATATTATATGATTGATCGGATGTTCATTTATGCCATATAAGTTTCATTAAATGATTGTGCTACTTAATGAAATTTAAATATATACATCTGATTATTATTATACGTTTATTTGTAAATGCCCCTAAATTATTGTCTTTACAACTCCATTGTTTTAGTAAATATTTTATGTAAAAGTACTTCCATATATATGCAACATTTTTTCCTTCATACTTGAGGAACCTGTGTAATTAAAATAAAATGGATCATTATGTGTTTAACTGTGTGACACTAATTCAGTCAATTTATTCCCCATCATAATTAATGGTATTGATAATCACTGTTGTGATGAATACATGAAAAGAAGATGATATTAGTCAGAAGTTCAGTTAATGATCTGATGACAAGTTGATTAACATTTTAAACTTGAATACTTAATGTTAAGTATGGTGTGGCTACATGAAGTGTGAACATTATGAGTGATTAATGTATGGACTTAGTTGTAACACTTTTTGAAAGATTTCAAGTGAAATGATGAGAAAGATTATTGCAAACTATATACAAGAAATGAACTGATATTATAGTTGGCACTACCTTTACAGCACTATGTGCATTCAATGTGTAGGGTACTGCTTACTATATTTAGTAGGGATGTCAACAAATGGCAATTTTAGTATTCGAATATTCGGTCAACCTTCCGAACAAATATTCGAATATTCAAGCATTCGACCTTATATAATAACAATATATTTGAAATTCAAAGTTTAACTTTATGCTTATAAAATTTGTGTTTTAAACTGATCACTCAAGCTGTATCCATCAATTACTAATATTTTCAGGGTCTAATTGTCATCACCTTGACATTTCAATTAACACCTGTAGATCTTATTTTCACCTGTAAAATGTCATTTACACAATGCCCATCATTGAAATTTAATACATTTGCATTCAGCTTTTGTATTGACAAAATATATTCTATCAAATATTCGAATGCCAAATCCGTATTCGAATATTCGGACGTACGAACGAATATTCGAATATATCCGAATATTCGTTGACATCCCTAATATTTATTAAAATTATGTATTATTGATTAATGCCATGTTCATTTACTGGAGATTGTCACAAGTTCTCTCCCCTTCTATATCCCTTAGAACTGTAATATATGTATGTAATACAAGGAGTCCAACGCTTCTCACGCCTGACTGTATTTCATGGATATATGTAGATGTTTGATATGTGATTTCGACTGTGGAAAGAGGTCAGATGTGAAAAACGTTTGACACCTTTTAACCGCATTTCAGTGTAATTTATGGTATTTTGCTGCACTCATGAGCACTGAGAACTGACAATAGACGCAATCCGTAATCATAAAAATGAGTTTTTATCTGTAGTACAAACAAAATTTAATTTAAGATCCATTGAAGTTAAATCCTGTCTTTGTTTTTTTGCGATTCAAGCATAACATTAACAGTGTATTGTTGTTTGTACTGCAGGAATAGAGGGAAAAAACCCATATTTATACCAATCCGAAGTATACCTATTGATAATTGATTGGTTCAAATTAATTTTGCATTGGTTCAAGCTTTTCAACCCTCAAGACCCTTAACCTATCTATTACTAGATTCAATGCTGATTGACAATGGACATTTATTGGTTAAAATGCATACTGCTTCTGCAGAAGATCCCAACATCCTATTTCTTCAGCAATCCTGGGCCCTGGGTCTCTTGCTGAATGTCCATCGTATCTTTGTTAATATGAAAATACTGGGAAACCTTGGCTTACAAATGTTCCTTGTCTGGCAAGCAGCTGACAAATTCCCACTATGAATCAGATGTGGATTGACTTTAGATGCATTATCTTCAATCGAATCATTACATCATAGGTATAATTATCACTGTCTGTCAGTACTTTTCTCCTCAAGTGTCCATGTACAGAATTAAAAGTCAGAAAAGGTAGCACAGGGAAGGCCTATTTTATAAAACAGAGCCTCCCCACACAGATTACTAGTGTACCTCCCCACATAGATCCGTAAGGTTGCTTCCCACACATATCCATAGTGTAGCTCCCGCACATAGATCCCTTGTGTACCTCCTTACTTATACCCCTTCCCCATATACTTCCCCACACATATTCCTAGTGTAGCTCCCCACATAGATCCCTACTGTATCCCCACATGGATCCCTATTGTACATTTCCACATAAATCCCTAGTGTACTGTTCCTCACATATCCCTTGTGTACATCTCTACACAGATCCTGTGTGTATACCTCCCCACACAAAACCCAAGTCTATCTCCAAACACAGATCTCTAGTTTACCTCCAACAAAGATCCCTAATGTGCCTACCCACACAGATCCCTAGTGCACCTCCCTGCATAGATCCCATGGAGTACCTCCCCACACAGATCCATAGAGTACCTCCCCACACAGATCCCTAGTAAACCCCCCTGCATAGATCCCTGGAGTACCTCCCCACACAGATCCATAGAGTACCTCCCCACACAGATCCCTAGTAAACCTCCCTGCATAGATCCCTGGAGTACCTCCCCACACAGATCCATAGAGTACCTCCCCACACAGATCCCTAGTAAACCCCCTGCATAGATCCCTGGAGTACCTCCCCACACAGATCCCTAGTAAACCTCCCTGCATAGATCCCTGGAGTACCTCCCCACACAGATCCATAGAGTACCTCCCCACACAGATCCCTAGTAAACCCCCTGCATAGATCCCTGGAGTACCTCCCCACACAGATCCCTAGTAAACCTCCCTGCATAGATCCCTGGAGTACCTCCCCACACAGATCCCTAGTAAACCTCCCTGCATAGATCCCTGGAGTACCTACCCACACAGATCCCTAGTGCACCTCCCTGCATAGATCCCTGGAGTACCTCCCCACACAGATCCCTAGTAAACCTCCCTGCATAGATCCCTGGAGTACCTCCCCACACAGATCCCTAGTGCACCTCCCTGCATAGATCCCTGGAGTACCTCCCCACACAGATCCATAGAGTACCTCCCCACACAGATCCCTGGAGTACCTCCCCACACAGATCCCTAGTGCACCTCCCTGCATAGATCCCTGGAGTACCTCCCCACACAGATCCCTGGAGTACCTCCCCACACAGATCCCTGGAGTACCTCCCCACACAGATCCCTGGAGTACCTCCCCACACAGATCCCTAGTGCACCTCCCTGCATAGATCCCTGGAGTACCTCCCCACACAGATCCCTGGAGTACATCCCCACACAGATCCCTAGTGCACCTCCCTGCACAGATCCCTGGAGTACCTCCCCACACAGATCCCTGGAGTACCTCCCCACACAGATCCCTGGAGTACCTCCCCACACAGATCCCTAGTGCACCTCCCTGCATAGATCCCTGGAGTACCTCCCTACACAGATCCATAGAGTACCTCCCCACACACAGATCCATAGAGTACCTCCCCACACAGATCCATAGAGCACCTCCCTGCATAGATCCCTGGAGTACCTCCCCACACAGATCCCTAGTAAACCTCCCCACACAGATCCATAGAGTACCTCCCCACACAGATCCATAGAGCACCTCCCTGCATAGATCCCTGGAGTACCTCCCCACACAGATCCCTAGTAAACCTCCCTGCATAGATCCCTGGGGTAATGAAATAAGATAGTAGGGAGTACTGAAATAAAATGCTATTCAAAATTTTCTTTTCTGTCTAATAGTCTCAGATAATTAGGAAATAGATTAATTTATAACATCATTCTGATTGTCATTAGTTTATGAATGGGTTTTCATTTGCACTTAAATGCTTTACTTGTCCAAGTACCTAAGTACCTATGTAGACCAATTTCATATTTATAACAGAGAGGAAATTTCTTCAAAAGGGATTATCAGTAAAGACACAATATGAAGGGGATTATCTTAAAAGCAAAGTATTGCTTATCATAAGTGGATAAATAAACACCATCTTGCCTTGTATTGTTTGATAAAGGGATTACCCTTAATCCTAATTTATTGTCCTCTATAGATTAATTGAAGAAGAACTGTCGCCACTAAGATATGAACATGTACTGTGTAATGGTAGCTATATAATATGTATCTATCACATTTGTATAACTGTTGTATCACAGTTTTTGCAAAGAATCAGTTACCACAGTTTGGTTCCAAACTCTCGATCTTTTACTGTAAATTTTCTAGTCCACTCAGATTATTTAGTCATCCTATTTGTACTAACAGTGCATGATAATTGATGTTAACAACATAAACTGTATGTGTTTATTGTACCTAAATATAATACATACAGGTGTGAAACAAGTAGCGTGACCTACCAGAATAAACTAATGTGACAGATGAACATTTTCTTTAGCTTTTGCCTATTGTCAGTTTTTTACAATTGTAGAGCCCTGATTGGCTTTGTCTTTGGTCATCGGTGTATTGTGCTTCAGTCTATGCTGGCAAATTTTCACATATGTTTGCTACAATTTTGATCATCAATTTAATCTTTGAAAAAATATCATGAATTTTTCTTCGCTATCTACCTACCCAATTTTTGCAAACCAGGGTTTGGTAATGGAAAATGCAGCATTTCTCAGCTTAGGCCTGACATGCAACAAGCGTATAGAAGTAATATTTGTAACCAATGTTTTACACTTAATAACATTTGAAGTGATTCGTTATATTTTTTATTTTAATAAATTTGTGATAAATTCATTTATCCAAGTTTGTAAACTTGTAACTTCTTTTGAATGTGACCCCCACATCAGTCATCGTCTGGATGATTACTGTCATATTGAAACTTATCTTACTATCATAATACTTTATCATTTTGACAAATCACATGTTATGGTTTAGCCAAAAATAAAGTGTTCTTTGTTTCTCCTTCAACTATGCATCAACTGAAATTGTCTCTACACAAACTATTCATCAATATGAGAGCAAAGCCATTGTATAAAAGAATGTTTGTTTGGAATAGACCTACCAGCTTTCAGGAGACTCCTGAAAATGGCTCCTTCTCAAAAAAACAATTTTACGTAAAAATTATTTTGGTTGCATGTTTATAGCTTCTTACCCCACCTGAGTATAAAGTGCTCATGGTGAGGGTTTTGGATCATTGGCTGTCTGTCGTCGAGCGTTACATGTCTGTCAACATTTTCTTTTTACGACATCTTCTCCTTAATTAACTGCTCCATGGATTTTCTCCATACATTACGGGAATGATCCTTCGGTGGGCCTCTTTAAAAATTTTAAAACAGTTTTGAAACAACCTAGTCCATTTTACTGGCACATTTGTCTTATTCAGCCAAAATGGCAGTGTACTCGGTTGAGCAATATATGGTTATCATGGCCCTCTTGTGTTATCAAATGTGACCTTTATTTTAATTGGTGAACAAGGTATCACATTTTTAAATTTGGTATATTTCGACAATTAGTTTCAAGGCAAACAGAAGATGTGATTGTCTGCTACTTAATCAGCTGTAGACATCTGTAACATCCATTTTGACTTTGTCTACTCTCGGCTACAGAGGGCGTCGTGATGCATATTGCGCATTCCTGGCACTTCTGAAATAAATCCCACTGAAATTCTTAGCTCAGTGGTTTTCCTAGTGAATAATTTATTACATACTGGTCAAAAGTGCTAGCCTGCCAGTATTATTTCACTGAGTTTCTCAACAGCTACTGGATATAAATTTTCTGTTGATTTTTGATGGTAGTAAGCTTTTATATTTCTGATTCAAATGAATCCAACTATCTAAAAACCTTAATATCAACCTGCTCATTGTTTCAGATGATTTCGTTGTAGTGTAGCGAGTATTCTAAAAAATACAAAATGATGTGTTAGTTTTTTTATCAGTTAATAGATGTGCTCATTCATGTGTACATAATACATTTAAGCAGGTAGGGCGGGCCACATTTTGAGTATGTGTGAAATATATTCTTTTATATGCATTTTAAAAGTGTATATGGAGCACTTGTTGCAAAACTACTGTAACACACTTAGGGTTTTAGAAGAAATAACAACAGTTTTGTACCAACTGTCAATATGACTTTATGTTTCATTCCATGACTGTCAATATAAACTGTACTCAGTTGTTTTGATTGAATAAAAAAACTAGCATCTGTTGTAATTAACTGCTAATTTATGTTTTATTATTCTCTTCAAACGATTATCCCTATTTGATTTCTTAAGATATCATTGCGGAAATAAAGTGCTGATAAGCCATGGGCTTTCTGATTTATGGAAAACAGATGACTGATTGGGGAAGTCCTGTAGGCTGTTATATATGTTGTTTTTTGTCAGATCTATGCTCTTGTTTTTTTAGCCGATTGTAAAAAATATACTTATTTTATATACTTAAATATTGTGGTTTATTAACCCACCCACGACTCTTGCTCTAGTTTATCTGGTGAGTGGGTGGGGCGACTAGGATGTAGATAAGACTTTTATTGAAGTTATTATGATGCATTTTTTGTAGGCCGCAAGTAATGTAATGAATGCGATCCATGACCAGAAAACGATGTTATGTTAAAAAATATAAAACAAAATGCACAGTTCCTTGTTTGTCGTTTATAATAAAATGAACACTAAGTCTACATAAAGTTATCAATGTTGTATGTCTATTGCAGTGATTTTTTATTTTTATTTTACTGCTGAATATAGGAAAAAGGAATATATATATATACCTTCTGTGAAATATAGGTCATAGTGATATACCTTCTGTGAAATGTAGGTCATGGTCATATACCTTATGGGAGATATAGGTCACGGTGATATACCTTCTGGGAAATATAGGTCATGGTGATATACCTTCTTTGAAACATAGGTCACGGTGATATACCTTCTGGGAAATATAGGTCAAGGTGATATACCTTCTGGGAAATATAGGTCACAGTGATATACCTTCTGTGAAATGTAGGTCACGGTGATATACCTTCTGGTAAATATAGGTCATGGTGATATACCTTCTTAGAAATGTTGGACATGGTCATATACCTTCTATGAAATGTAGGTCATGGTCATATAACCTCTTGGAAATGTAGGTCATGGTCATACACCTTCTGTGAAATGTAGGTCATGGTGATGTCAGTTTTTCACTGATGCTTGTACAAACCACAATTTATATGTTGTATACTATGATTTCATGTTCAATCATTTTATGACTTCCTTGATTTATACTGACATTGAAAGCAGAATAATCCCAAGTTAATTCATTGTGTTAATATCTGGTACTCACATATCTTGTTTCTGTAACTTCTTTGATCAGAAAGAATCTTATTGTTGCACAGTTGTGAAAATATATACAAGTTGTGACTTATTAAATCACTTTTTATCTACTGAAATTAAATATGGAACCCATTTTGACAAAACATGTATATCTCTTTTCTGCATCATAATGATTTAAGAATGTTTTCAGCGCTGGCTAGGAAAAATGGAATTAAATAGAAAAATTAATCTGTGGATGACAATCCATTTTTCTTCATACTTCATTATAATACTTCAAGGATTTATTTGTTGTTAGTAAGACATTGTAGCAACTTATTCTCTATCTTTTACTTCTTCTTCATTTCTTAGATTTTTTCATCTTTATTTATTTAATTAAGTAAATATAAGTGCTTATTTCCAATTTCTGCCAGCTGTGGTATCATGATCAGGAAACACTGTATCCGCTACAAGTACGCACGGTCTCTGTATAACCGAAATATGCTAGGTGGGGTGTAAAACCCAGCACACTTGCTCTAAGGGAAACAGACATTATTATTTTTTCTGAGCCTCATAATGATCAATACATAACCCACACCCTTTAAGCTAGATTAAAGTTATAGAGGGTTAGATGGTATTATCCCTTATCTGTAAAATAAATATTGATACTCTGAATTAATGGATCAGAGATTAAGCTGTGATGTGAAAATGGATTATCGTTGTCATGTTGTGAACAAATATTGCACTAGGATGAAAAAAATCTATGATCTTTAATTAGAGAGAAGGTTTGGTTCAGATTTGTTGTCCTATAATTGGATTGAAATTTATTCTGTGTTAGTTTTTATGAACTCCTCGACTATATCTTCCTCACATGACTTCACGGACTCGCCATTAAAGGCATCTGATATTGAAGGTTTTCCATGCTGTTTTGTGTGAGGTTAATTCCATCTAGTCTGAATGTCTTCAGACAGAATCCTGCCTGTAAAAGGCTTTCATATTGTAGTTCAGTTATGCTGGTGTTTCTTTGAAGTTTTTCATAATTTGTAGACTAAAATGAGCTGCAATTCATTACTATCTAAAACCATGGTCCGATATGTTTTTACCTTTAAAATCTTCTTGTACATGCTTTTGCTAGATCCACCATAATGTTTGATAATCTGCAATGAACAGACAGGTTCCTTTTTGGCTAGATCCAAGTTAGTTGGTGTTAATCTGCAATATACATGCTGGTTCTCTTTTTAGCCAGATTCAGGTTAATTGGTGATGATCTCTAATAGACGTGTTGGTTCCCCTTTGCTACATCTATGATAATTAGTGAGATGTTCCAATGTACAGGCTGGTTCCCCTTTAAGGTTGATCCATGATAGTTGGTGATACTCTTCAGTGAACATGTTGATTCCCCCTTTGCTACATCCATGATACTTATTTGCTAAGATTATCTCCTATGCACTTGCTGGTTCCCCATGTGGTGAGATCCCTTATTCTGGTGAGAATCTTCAGCATACATGCTCAGCATGCTTACCTTTTAGCTGAATCCCTGATTGTGAGTGAAAATCTCCAAATTATATACAAGCTGGTTCCCGTGCTAGTTGCTGAGAATCTCCACTGTTACATGCTGGTTCCCATGCTAGTTGCTGAGAATCTCCACTGTTACGTGCTGGTTCCCTTGCTAGTTGCTGAGAATCTCCACTGTTACATGCTGGTTCCCGTGCTAGTTGCTGATAATCTCCATTGTTACATGCTGGTTCCCGTGCTAGTTGCTGAGAATCTCCACTGTTACATGCTGGTTCCCATTTTTGTTAGATCCCTGATGGCTGTGAGAAATTCAATGGACATGCTGGTTCCACTTCTTAGTAGATTAAACTACCTTATATCTTTTTTCTAGATATCATTTCAAAGCTATATTGTTATGGTGAAGTAAATGAGAAAGTATATGTTGGCTCATTTGAAATACATTAACAAGAAAAAGTGTTACACATAAACATTTTCTAGGTTGGCCCTATTGTTTTTATTAAAAAATTAATATTTAATATTTTGTCACCATGTTCATAAATCTTTTCAAAAAATAACCCAAAGCTTGGATTTTCTCAATTAATGAACTTGTATAAAAATTTGTAAATCAAAGACTTGTGTACAAAATTATTGTATCTCAATTTTGATACAGTAATAGCTTGTTACAGTAGTTTTACACCGAATTCCTGATATATTAACAAAGATACGTCTAAAATATTTCAGTGTATTTTTGCTTTATGAAAATAGCCTCCTGTGTATTTGCTCATGAAAATCCTCTCGATATTTTATTTTAATGATGAACCCGGATTAGCATTCCTTGTCCGCACTTAATCCCAAATAAATGACTTAAAATCACATATGTAAATGTCTGCTTTACTGCTTAGAGACATGGATTTAATAAATCCCCTTCTAGCTCTTTCGATGAATTATTTGAAATTCAAACAAGACTAGGATTAGGCGAGTACATCCCTTTGGCCGAACTTCACTGGGATAATAGACTTAAGTCGATGATCTAACTGGTTTCCACAATGTTTTTGTTTGATTACAATGAATAGATTGTTTACGGTGGTGAACGTGTTTAAGATATTTTTTTTTCAAATAAGGGTAATTTCTGTTTTTTTAGTTGGTTAGAGATAAGGGTTGGTTCGCTGGATATTAGTCCGTAAAAAGGGGCATTTAATATGTATTTATTAGATTTTGTCACCAGCTGAAGTGGTCTTAGATTACTGTGTATCAGAATGGGAAGGGATAAGGGGATACCAGTCTATCTGCTTGTTTGTTTATATGGTGATACACTGGTTTTGTCTTCAACCTTTAGTATGTGCAGTTATATATCCTACAAAGTTTTATAGCTTTTTCTATGACTTTATTATCATTGATGTGTCTTCAATTTATTGATACTATCTGCGTCAAAAACGTTTGCTGGTTATATTGACCTAATTATGACAATGTAGACTGCATGTGGTATGTTATGTAGCAGTGGGAAATATAATTGTTGTCATTGTACAGTATTGTAGTTAAGTTATCTTCAGATTTGTTTAATAGCGAAAGTGAAACAAGACTTAATCCAAGGCTTGTAATATTGATGTACTTTTCTTTCAATGGCAAGTTTTAGCTGTATATTAATTATTATATACTGTAAAATCTCAATAATTATAGACCACCCTTGCATGGGACCCTTGAAAACTGGTCTTTAAATAGTAAGGTGGTCTTAATATCGAGGTAGAATAAATAGCGAAACAGTTAAAATTGACATGATTAGTGTGGTTTTAATTTTGAGGTGATCTTATTATTGAGGTGGTATTTAAGTGAGGGTTTACTGTTGATACTTGGGTACTTGCAATTCTCTGCCTGTCATGGAGTATGTGTACTTGCCTCTGTCATAATTGTTCGATCGCGAACTTAATGTGAAATGTAGTAGATAATAAGCAATTAGTGAAACTTTCAGCTAATTAGATGGTCTTACAATTTAAAACAATGCCAAAACTGATTATATATACAATTAAATATATAAAAACGAACATACTAGCCTATGATGTTAGATGGATTGTGAAACTTCTAATCCAGAATTCACTAAATGTATCAATTATCAAAGTGTAAATTCAAATAAATTGATTGGAGGTAAACTATTCCTTTGAATTCAAATATTTACATTGAAATATGAGGCCAAAAATGTGATATACAGGATTTATAAAAATGTGAAAAGTAGCATTATAGTATTAAGCGTCGTGTAAATATTCATCTGCAACATGGAAAACAGTGAAGACGGTTTCCTAGCCCTTCCCAGATTTATGTAATGGTCTTCATCAATTTATACACTCTCCCACTGCTTCACAGTTTGACACAACTTGTACCTGACATTTCCATTTCTGACCAGATTTTGAACCAAACATTCACCCCCACCTATAATTACAACCCCCTGCTGCTAACTCCTATGGGACTAAGCATCCCCATCCTAGTACCTTAAATATGCACAAACTATGATTATGTATTAACAACTCTGAAAATAATATACCCTGAACAAAGGTAGACCTACAGCAATTGTCTTGTTTGTAAATGATAAAATGACTATCCTTAAAAATAATGGAAACTTCTTGATATTGAAAGTTCTTTCTTCAGTGCAATACACAAAACTCCATCTGGTTAGCAAGCTCGGTTTGTAGAGGGCTAGTTTAGAAACTTGCCAATGTCAGTGTTGTATATTACTGTCCATATATAATGAAGAACTTTAAATCAAGCAGGTACCGAAAGTATGGCAGCAATTTATTAGGACGCTTCATGCTCAATGGGAGCTTTTATGATTGTTGGATGTCCGTCAACATTTTCTGTGAACAACATCTCCTATACCACTGAATGGATTTTGTCCAAACTTCACGGGAATAATCCTTGTTGTCCTCTTGAATGATTTAGTTCCGCCAAAAAACATGGTCCTGTTTAGTCCTCCTCCAAGATTGTATTAATAATTAAGTTATGTCCAAAACATGGCCGCCAGGGGTCATTGCCTTATTGCCTATATGTATATAATGGTAACTATAAACGACATCTCCTCCTAAACTTCTGAGTGGATTTTTTTGCACATTAGTGATAGTCTACATCAGTCAGAATGGCAGTGTACTGCGGTGAGCGATATACAGCCATCATGGCCTTCTTGTTTATTTCATGTGAGCAAGCAAAGTCTTTCGGGTGGTCATTGTATTACACGCTCATGTGAAAGGGTTTGCGTGCTCACATGAAATTTACATGTCACCTCTATGCTGCCCGATGGAAAGGCAGAATATGAATTGTTTTTAAATTTACTAATTATGAACAGTTCTATAAAAACAGCTCCACGTGTTTTGTCAGGGATTTCCTGTACGCATGTTTTGTGTGTCTCTGATGCCATTTCAGGGTGAGTACCCATATTTATGAACGGGTGTGAATCTGCCGGACCTGTAGGTGTCACTTTCACACAATATTGCCTCAGTGCTTGCACCTTGCAAGTGTCTCTGTAATGTATGATCACAATGGCTGAGCAATGAAATAATGTCACAGCCAAACATTTATCAGGGACTCCAAAGTTGGCAAATGTGTGAGTCCCAGGACCCTCATTTGAAATATCCAATGGAAAACCCTGTATGTGAACTTGATTGACAAGGAGAATTCTTTAATATTTTTAAACCTCCAACTGTAACAACACTCGTCTGTTTATCATCTATCTCTTTTTGGATTGAGGTGTTGACCCATTGTGTTGGAAAAAATTCAAAGCTTTGTAACCTATCACAACTAATATATGCTTAGGCCAAGCTTAACAAGAAATCTCTTGAAAATAGATAGTCGTCACAATTTGAAGGTTAAGATTTGTTGTGCAACATAAAAAAATGCCGAGATATTACGATTACTGGTCATGACTGACTCTGAATCCAAAATAGATTTTGGTAAATTCACTGAAATTCAGTGGATTTCGGTAGAGTTACATATCCTTTATCAAAAGGTTAACCAATCTGCGTCAAGGTTACAAACGTTGTTCAGTTGAAGAGAAATTGCCTTGGTGGTAAACAAAAGATTTGATTGGTTTACACAACTCTGATGTATGCAAAAAGCAAAACCATGTAAGTGTGGCTGCGCCGAAAAAATCTTTGTTCACATTAAACACTTAGTATTACCCCTGAATTGTTGAACCCCTAGGGCGGTTTGATGGGTTGCTTATTTTCTATTTTGAGCAAGAAAATACTGCATGAAAAACAAAAACTTTTAATTACATCGGTTAGATGTTTGGTCACAGTACCATGCACATTATTATGTATTTAAGGATGGCCTGATGGATTCAAATATATAGTAATGCTTCAGATGTTCTTAAAATAATTGTTTCTACAGTAACAATAGACTCGTTCCTTAAATCAGATTTTCATGTGTTTAGGAATGCAATTAATTTTTCTTAGTTTGGCCCTTAAATATACCGTACTGATTTGGTATATTCTTTGACCATTTCTTTGTGTGCCGAAATAGAAAATGCTGAGGTGTTCTAAAGTTTCTTGTATGACAAATTATTCTCATAATCCAAATCTATGAAATCTTGAAAAGATATTTATGTAGACCCATGTACTCAAGTACTCATTTGTTGAATAGACAAACTCTGTTTCTTATGAATTAAGAATGACTTTTTAATCTGAAATATGTTTTTGAAAATGGCGACAATTGTAAAGTGGGATTATTTGGGTAATCTAAGGTAAAATCGTCTTTTGATCTTCTATGTAAATAAACGAAACAATTAGTACAGTGTGCGGGGAAAACACTGTGTATCCGCTAAGGTAATTATTACATTATTTGGAAATGTTTAAATTTAGGTTGCAAAACAAACTTTGCCGGTCGTGTTTGCGGCCTTGTTTGCACAAGGACAGTGGAATATTTTAATTCTAAAAGGGCTTAGAATAATTCTATTGAAATTAGGCGTAGAAATTAATTACAGACTGCTAATAGATAGAAACACACCATGCAGATTTGATAAATAATGAATGCATCGTCAAATATTATTATGAACTTGTTCAAACTGTTTGAAGTCATTGTGCATGCGTGGTATTATGTCCTTTTTTGATATGCAACAAACTCAGACAATCAATAGGGCTTTATGTATCTCCAGCACTAAAGAGAGTAAGATTTTTTTTAAATTTTAAAATACTATGACTACTTAACCTTTTGCTATAACTCTGTGATACAAAGGCATTGGTCAGATTATTAATCAGACCCAAACATACTTTTTTATGGAAACTCCCCTCACAGTGTGTCTCTGTGCGTAAACTTTATGGAAACTTCCCCCTCATTGTGTATCTCTGTGCGTAAACTTTATGGAAACTTCCCCCTCATTGTGTGTCTCTGTGCGTAAACTTTATGGAAACTTCCCCCTCACAGTGTGTCTCTGTGCGTATACTTAATGGAAACTTCCCCCTCACAGTGTGTCTCTGTGTGTATACTTTATGGAAACTTCCCCCTCACAGTGTGTCTCTGTGCGTATACTTTATGGAAACTTCCCCCTCACAGTGTGTCTCTGTGCGTATACTTTATGGAAACTTCCCCCTCACAGTGTGTCTCTGTGCGTAAACTTTATGGAAACTTCCCCCTCACAGTGTGTCTCTGTGCGTATACTTTATGGAAACTTCCCCCTCACAGTGTGTCTCTGTGCGTATACTTTATGGAAACTTCCCCCTCACAGTGTGTCTCTGTGCGTAAACTTTATGGAAACTTCCCCCTCACAGTGTGTCTCTGTGCGTATACTTTATGGAAACTTCCCCCTCACAGTGTGTCTCTGTGCGTATACTTTATGGAAACTTCCCCCTCACAGTGTGTCTCTGTGCGTAAACTTTATGGAAACTTCCCCTCACAGTGTGTCTCTGTGCGTAAACTTTATGGAAACTTCCCCCTCACAGTGTGTCTCTGTGCGTAAACTTTATGGAAACTTCCCCCTCACAGTGTATCTCTGTGCGTATACTTTATGGAAACTCCCCTCACAGTGTGTATCTGTGCGTATACTTTATGGAAACTTCCCCCTCACAGTGTGTCTCTACGCGTATACTTTATGGAAACTTCCCCCTCATTGTGTGTCTCTGTGCGTAAACTTTATGGAAACTTCCCCCTCACAGTGTGTCTCTGTGCGTATACTTTATGGAAACTTCCCCCTCATTGTGTGTCTCTGTGCGTAAACTTTATGGAAACTTCCCCCTCACAGTGTGTCTCTGTGCATATACTTTATGGAAACTTCCCCCTCATTGTGTGTCTCTGTGCGTAAACTTTATGGAAACTTCCCCCTCATTGTGTATCTCTGTGCATATACTTTATGGAAACTTCCCCCTCACAGTGTGTATCTGTGCGTATACTTTATGGAAACTTCCCCCTCACAGTGTGTCTCTGTGCGTATACTTTATGGAAACTTCCCCCTCACAGTGTGTCTCTGTGCGTATACTTTATGGAAACTTCCCCCTCATTGTGTGTCTCTGTGCGTAAACTTTATGGAAACTTCCCCCTCACAGTGTGTCTCTGTGCATATACTTTATGGAAACTTCCCCCTCACAGTGTGTATCTGTGCGTATACTTTATGGAAACTTCCCCCTCACAGTGTGTCTCTGTGTGTATACTTAATGGAAACTTCCCCCTCACAGTGTGTATCTGTGCGTATACTTTATGGAAACTTCCCCCTCACAGTGTGTATCTGTGCGTATACTTTATGGAAACTTCCCCCTCACAGTGTGTCTCTGTGCGTATACTTTATGGAAACTTCCCCCTCACAGTGTGTATCTGTGCGTATACTTTATGGAAACTTCCCCCTCACAGTGTGTCTCTGTGCGTATACTTTATGGAAACTCCCCTCACAGTGTGTCTCTGTGCGTTTACTTTATGGAAACTTCCCCCTCATTGTGTATCTCTGTGCGTATACTTTATGGAAACTTCCCCCTCATAGTGTGTCTCTGTGCGTATACTTTATGGAAACTTCCCCCTCACAGTGTGTCTCTCTGCGTTTACTTTATGGAAACTTCCCCCTAATTGTGTATCTCTCTGCGTATACTTTATGGAAACTTCCCCTTCATTGTGTATCTCTGTGCGTATACTTTATGGAAACTTCCCCCTCATTGTGTATCTCTGTGCGTATACTTTATGGAAACTTCCCCCTCATTGTGTATCTCTGTGCGTAAACTTTATGGAAACTTCCCCTTCACAGTGTGTCTCTGTGCGTTTACTTTATGGAAACTTCCCCCTCATTGTGTATCTCTCTGCGTATACTTTATGGAAACTTCCCCTTCACAGTGTGTCTCTGTGCGTATACTTTATGGAAACTTCCCCCTAATTGTGTATCTCTGTGCGTATACTTTATGGAAACTTCCCCTTCACAGTGTATCTCTGTGCGTAAACTTTATGGAAACTTCCCCCTCACAGTGTGTCTCTGTGCGTATACTTTATGGAAACTTCCCCCTAATTGTGTATCTCTCTGCGTATACTTTATGGAAACTTCCCCCTCATTGTGTGTCTCTCTGCGTATACTTTATGGAAACTTCCCCCACATTGTGTATCTCTGTGCGTATACTTTATGGAAACTTCCCCCTCATAGTGTGTATCTGTGCATATACTTAATGGAAACTTTCCCCTCACAGTGTGTCTCTGTGCGTATACGCGTATACTTAATGGAAACTTTCCCCTCACAGTGTGTCTCTGTGCGTATACTTAATGGAAACTTCCCCTTCACAGTGTGTCTCTGTGCATATACTTTATGGAAACTTCCCCCTCACAGTGTGTATCTGTGCATATACTTAATGGAAACTTCCCCCTCACAGTGTGTATCTGTGTGTATACTTAATGGAAACTTCCCCCTCACAGTGTGTCTCTGTGCGTATACTTTATGGAAACTTCCCCCTCACAGTGTGTATCTGTGCATATACTTAATGGAAACTTCCCCCTCACAGTGTGTATCTGTGCGTATACTTAATGGAAACTTCCCCCTCACAGTGTGTCTCTGTGCGTATACTTTATGGAAACTTCCCCCTCACAGTGTGTATCTGTGCATATACTTTATGGAAACTTCCCCCTCACAGTGTGTATCTGTGCGTATACTTAATGGAAACTTCCCCCTCACAGTGTGTATCTGTGCGTATACTTAATGGAAACTTCCCCCTCACAGTGTGTCTCTGTGCATATACTTTATGGAAACTTCCCCCTCACAGTGTGTATCTGTGCGTATACTTAATGGAAACTTCCCCCTCACAGTGTGTATCTGTGCGTATACTTAATGGAAACTTCCCCTTCACAGTGTGTCTCTGTGCATATACTTTATGGAAACTTCCCCCTCACAGTGTGTATCTGTGCATATACTTTATGGAAACTTCCCCCTCACAGTGTGTCTCTGTGTGTATACTTAATGGAAACTTCCCCCTCATTGTGTATCTCTGTGCGTAAACTTTATGGAAACTTCCCCCTCACAGTGTGTCTCTGTGCGTTTACTTTATGGAAACTTCCCCCTCACAGTGTGTATCTGTGCATATACTTTATGGAAACTTCCCCCTCACAGTGTGTCTCTGTGCGTATACTTAATGGAAACTTCCCCCTCACAGTGTGTATCTGTGCGTATACTTAATGGAAACTTCCCCCTCACAGTGTGTATCTGTGCGTATACTTAATGGAAACTTCCCCTTCACAGTGTGTCTCTGTGCATATACTTTATGGAAACTTCCCCCTCACAGTGTGTATCTGTGCATATACTTTATGGAAACTTCCCCCTCACAGTGTGTCTCTGTGTGTAAACTTTATGGAAACTTCCCCCTCACAGTGTGTCTCTGTGCGTTTACTTTATGGAAACTTCCCCCTCACAGTGTGTATCTGTGCGTATACTTAATGGAAACTTCCCCCTCACAGTGTGTCTCTGTGCGTATACTTTATGGAAACTTCCCCTTCACAGTGTGTCTCTGTGCGTATACTTTATGGAAACTTCCCCTTCACAGTGTGTCTCTGTGCGTTTACTTTATGGAAACTTCCCCCTCACAGTGTGTCTCTGTGCGTATACTTTATGGAAACTTCCCCCTCATTGTGTATCTCTGTGCGTAAACTTTATGGAAACTTCCCCCTCATTGTGTATCTCTGTGCGTTTACTTTATGGAAACTTCCCCCTCATTGTGTATCTCTGTGCGTATACTTTATGGAAACTTCCCCCTCATTGTGTATCTCTGTGCGTATACTTTATGGAAACTTCCCCCTCATTGTGTATCTCTGTGCGTTTACTTTATGGAAACTTCCCCCTCATTGTGTATCTCTGTGCATATACTTTATGGAAACTTCCCCCTCATTGTGTATCTCTGTGCGTTTACTTTATGGAAACTTCCCCCTCATTGTGTATCTCTGTGCGTATACTTTATGGAAACTTCCCCCTCATTGTGTATCTCTGTGCGTATACTTTATGGAAACTTCCCCCTCATTGTGTATCTCTGTGCGTTTACTTTATGGAAACTTCCCCCTCATTGTGTATCTCTGTGCGTATACTTTATGGAAACTTCCCCCTCATTGTGTATCTCTGTGCGTAAACTTTATGGAAACTTCCCCCTCATTGTGTATATCTGTGCATATACTTTATGGAAACTTCCCCCTCATTGTGTATCTCTGTGCATATACTTTATGGAAACTTCCCCCTCATTGTGTATCTCTGTGCATATACTTTATGGAAACTTCCCCCTCATTGTGTATCTCTGTGCGTAAACTTTATGGAAACTTCCCCCTCATTGTGTATCTCTGTGCGTTTACTTTATGGAAACTTCCCCCTCATTGTGTATCTCTGTGCGTATACTTTATGGAAACTTCCCCCTCATTGTGTATCTCTGTGCATAAACTTTATGGAAACTTCCCCCTCATTGTGTATCTCTGTGCGTAAACTTTATGGATATTCCCCCTCATTGTGTGTCTCTGTGTGCGTTTACTTTATGGAAACTTCCCCCTCATTGTGTATCTCTGTGCGTAAACTTTATGGAAACTTCCCTCTCATTGTGTATCTCTGTGCGTAAACTTTATGGAAACTTCCCTCTCATTGTGTATCTCTGTGCGTAAACTTTATGGAAACTTCCCCCTCATTGTGTATCTCTGTGCGTAAACTTTATGGAAACTTCCCCCCTCATTGTGTATCTCTGTGCGTATACTTTATGGAAACTTCCCCCTCATTGTGTATCTCTGAGCGTATACTTTATGGAAACTTCCCCCCTCATTGTGTATCTCTGTGCGTTTACTTTATGGAAACTTCCCCCTCATTGTGTATCTCTGTGCGTTTACTTTATGGAAACTTCCCCCTCATTGTGTGTCTCTGTGCGTTTACTTTATGGAAACTTCCCCCTCATTGTGTATCTCTGTGCGTAAACTTTATGGAAACTTCCCCCTCATTGTGTATCTCTGAGCGTATACTTTATGGAAACTTCCCCCCTCATTGTGTATCTCTGTGCGTTTACTTTATGGAAACTTCCCCCTCATTGTGTGTCTCTGTGCGTTTACTTTATGGAAACTTCCCCCTCATTGTGTATCTCTGTGCGTAAACTTAATGGAAACTTTCCCCTTCACAGTGTGTCTCTGTGCGTTTACTTTATGGAAACTTCCCCCCTCATTGTGTATCTCTGAGCGTATACTTTATGGAAACTTCCCCCTCATTGTGTATCTCTGTGCGTAAACTTTATGGAAACTTCCCCCCTCATTGTGTATCTCTGAGCGTATACTTTATGGAAACTTCCCCCTCATTGTGTATCTCTGTGCGTAAACTTTATGGAAACTTCCCCCCTCATTGTGTATCTCTGTGCGTATACTTTATGGAAACTTCCCCCCTCATTGTGTATCTCTGAGCGTATACTTTATGGAAACTTCCCCCTCATTGTGTATCTCTGTGCGTAAACTTTATGGAAACTTCCCCCCTCATTGTGTATCTCTGAGCGTATACTTTATGGAAACTTCCCCCTCATTGTGTATCTCTGTGCGTAAACTTTATGGAAACTTCCCCCCTCATTGTGTATCTCTGTGCGTATACTTTATGGAAACTTCCCCCCTCATTGTGTATCTCTGAGCGTATACTTTATGGAAACTTCCCCCTCATTGTGTACTTCTGTGCGTATACTTTATGGAAACTTCCCCCCTCATTGTGTATCTCTGAGCGTATACTTTATGGAAACTTCCCCCTCATTGTGTATCTCTGAGCGTATACTTTATGGAAACTTCCCCCTCATTGTGTATCTCTGTGCATAAACTTTATGGAAACTTCCCCCTCATTGTGTATCTCTGTGCGTATACTTTATGGAAACTTCCCCCCTCATTGTGTATCTCTGGGCGTATACTTAATGGAAACTTCCCCCTCATTGTGTATCTCTGTGCATAAACTTTATGGAAACTTCCCCCTCATTGTGTATCTCTGTGCATATACTTTATGGAAACTTCCCCCCTCATTGTGTATCTCTGGGCGTATACTTAATGGAAACTTCCCCCTCATTGTGTATCTCTGTGCGTAACCTTTTGGAAACTTCCCCCTCATTGTATGTCTCTGTGCATATACTTAATGGAAACTTTCCCCTCACAGTGTGTCTCTGTGCGTAAACTTTATGGAAACTTCCCCCTAATTGTGTATCTCTCTGCGTATACTTTATAGAAACTTCCCCCTCATTGTGTGTCTCTCTGCGTATACTTTATGGAAACTTCCCCCACATTGTGTATCTCTGTGCGTATACTTTATGGAAACTTCCCCCTCATAGTGTGTATCTGTGCATATACTTAATGGAAACTTTCCCCTCACAGTGTGTCTCTGTGCTTATACTTGATGGAAACTTTCCCCTCACAGTGTGTCTCTGTGCGTATACTTTATGAAAACTTCCCCCTCATCGAATATTTCTGAGCATATACTTTATGGAAAATTCCCCCTAATCGTGTGTCTCAGTGCCTGTACTTTATGAAAACTTCCCCCCCATTGTGTGTTTCTGAGCGTATACTTTATGGAAACTTCCCCCTTAACGTGTGTATCTGTGCGTATACTTTATGGAAACTTCCCCCTTAACGTGTGTATCTGAGCGTATACTTTATGGAAACTTCCCCCTTAACGTGTGTCTCTCTGCGTATACTTTATGGAAACTTCCCCCTAATCATGTGTATCTGTGTGTATACTTTATGGAAACTTCCCCCTCATTGTGTATCTGTGCGTTTACTTTATGGAAACTTCCCCCTAATCATGTGTATCTGTGTGTATACTTTATGGAAACTTCCCCCTCATTGTGTGTTTCTGAGCGTATACTTTATGGAAACTTCCCCCACATTGTGTGTCTCTCTGCGTATACTTTATGGAAACTTCCCCCTCATTGTGTGTTTCTGAGCGTATACTTTATGGAAACTTCCCCCTAATCGTGTGTATCTGTGCGTATACTTTATGGAAACTTCCCCCTAATCATGTGTATCTGTGTGTATACTTTATGGAAACTTCCCCCTCATTGTGTGTTTCTGAGCGTATACTTTATGGAAACTTCCCCCACATTGTGTCTCTCTCTGCGTTTACTTTATGGAAACTTCCCCCCTCATTGTGTCTCTGTGCGTAAACTTTATGGAAACTTCCCCCACATTGTGTATCTCTGTGCGTATACTTTATGGAAACTTCCCCCTCATTGTGTGTCTCTGTGCGTATACTTTATGGAAACTTCCCCCTCATTGTGTGTCTCTCTGCGTAAACTTTATGGAAACTTCCCCCTCATTGTGTGTCTCTCTGCGTAAACTTTATGGAAACTTCCCTCCCACATTGTGTGTCTCTCTGCGTAAACTTTATGGAAACTTCCCCCTCACAGTGTGTCTCTGAGCGTTTACTTTATGGAAACTTCCCCCACATTGTGTGTTTCTGAGCGTATACTTTATGGAAACTTCCCCCTAATCGTGTGTATCTGTGCGTATACTTTATGGAAACTTCCCCCCCACATTGTGTGTCTCTCTGCGTATACTTTATGGAAACTTCCCCCTCACAGTGTATCTCTGAGCGTTTACTTTATGGAAACTTCCCCCTCACAGTGTATCTCTGAGCGTTTACTTTATGGAAACTTCCCCCTCACAGTGTATCTCTGTGCGTAAACTTTATGGAAACTTCCCCCTCACAGTGTGTCTCTGAGCGTTTACTTTATGGAAACTTCCCCCTCATTGTGTATCTCTGTGCGTATACTTTATGGAAACTTCCCCCTCATTGTGTATCTCTGTGCGTATACTTTATGGAAACTTCCCCCTCATTGTGTATCTCTGTGCGTTTACTTTATGGATATTCCCCCTCATTGTGTATCTCTGAGCGTATACTTTATGGAAACTTCCCCCCTCACAGTGTGTCTCTGTGCGTTTACTTTATGGAAACTTCCCCCTCATTGTGTATCTCTGTGCGTATACTTTATGGAAACTTCCCCCACATTGTGTGTTTCTGAGCGTATACTTTATGGAAACTTCCCCCTAATCGTGTGTATCTGTGCGTTTACTTTATGGAAACTTCCCCCTCATGTGTTTCTGAGCGTATTCTTTATGGAAACTTCCCCCATGGTCTACCACGGTCAACACAACCACGGTTGGAAATGGTTTACCATGGTTGTCATATAACCATGACAATGGTCAACAGGTAGTCCACTGAAAATACCACTGGTACTTATATTCCACGGAAACAATATTCCATTCATTAAAACCACAATTTAATTGTTATTGAATGTAACATTACAAATTTTTACAATATGATTGGACTGTCACCTTTTTTCCACTGATGAAGGTAATCAGTCCATCATTGGATAAAGTATTCAGTTTATAAAGTTATGTAATTTTCCTTCTATATATATGGTAACATAAAACACAATTAAAACTATTTTTAAATTGTATAATGTATGTTAAATTTAATTTTAAAGCAGTTGCAAGTTATAATATTCTAGGCAATCCTTTACTGTATATTTTTTTAATGGTGCTTTTATTGGAAAAAAATTAAAAAGTATGTAATTTTTTATAAAGGGAGGTAATTTACTAAACTACTTAAACAATGTTAGTTTAAGTCTTGGAAGTGACATAATTTGGTAACAATGTCAATTTTATTATGTTTTACGACTACAATGAACTTCATTTGCCATAAATGGATCACACTTTTGAAAGAAACAAGCAAAATTGCAAATTCCAATTTTATCATGCGTATGTCAAATTTAGGTAGCATTCTGTTCAAAATTAAATTTTGCAAAAACCAGATGGTTAATGTCTCTGAAAATTGAGTAAAAGTAGAAAATGCTTTGTTGAACTTATAACCTGTACACATAATTTTGTCTTGAATGCATTAACTTTATTAGAATAATTATTACTTAAGGATATAAAACAGTTTTTTATTAGTGAATGATTAACACTGACCATTAATTCAACCAAGGTCAACCATGGGCACAGTGGTTATGACCATAGCCAACCATGTCCATAATGATTGTAACCATGGTCAGATGACAGTCAACCATGGTCAGTCTATATTTCAAGACTGACCATGGTTAAACATGGTTTACCATGATTGTTTAACCATGGTTAACCATAGCCAAACGGTTGTCAACCATGGTTTAACCATGGTTGACAATGCCTGGTTGTTCATGGTTAACCATGGTCAGCAATGGTAATTTTCGCAGGGGCTGAGTGTTATACCCAACCAAAAAAATGTCATCAGACATTCAGGATATCTACATTGTCTGATTAGCAGAGTCCCACGCAGAATACAGTCTGATTTTTTCTGTGGTGTTGAATAGCATTTTTATTAACTGAAATTTTACCTGTTTATTTCAGTGCTGTAGATTATATAACTGGTATATGCTCAATAAATCCTTATGATAAAAATCAGCAATGCAAGTTTGATGTAGATATATTGATGCTATCTTAATCATCTGCTGATAAACATCGAAAAGATGCAGAGTTTGTTTGAAAACATGTAATAAAATCAAATAAGTGCCAAAAATGTATTCTTTGTTGGTTGCGTAGCGACGCGTTTTTGCACAAACTGTATTAACTCGGTTTTGGTAAAGATGTAGTTACAATAATTTAATGCCAAGCCCTTAATAAGCACCTATGTTAATTTAATTAACAGGATTTTGCAGCTCAATGTATTGAGAATTAAGCTCTTGCAATGTGTGTCTATCTTTTTTGACTCATTACTGAAGAGTTTATTAGCTTTTGTCCGAGGAAATCTTCAAACTGACTTCACGCTGTTTATAATACCCACACATCAGAAATGGTGGTAAAGTCATAATCTCGCTCCGAATCTTGGAGATTTTCTCAGGATATCCTGAAAACCTGTAATTTCTTTAGAAAGCCATTTTCAGAACCCTTTTTATTGCCCTGAACACTTGTTCTTTGCACTGACAGTATACTTAATATGCTAAGTTATGATGGGAGATTTTAATTTGTTGGTTAATTAAAAAAAGTGGAGTAATTCATTGATTTATTGACTTTACCGTCTGTAGTAAAATCCTTATTTCTTAAAGGAATTGAGTATTAAAAGGTTTTTGTTGGCCATAACTAAAATACAGGTGTCTTCTGGCTTATGATGTATTACAAACATGATTTTAAGGTTCCTGAACACCCCAGTGATAATAATAGTACTTTTTGAAATGTGATGTTTTTGGGTTTAAATCAGTTTTATGTAATCGTTCTAATACTTACGATAGAGGGATTGGGTGTGGAAGGTAACATGGATTGGTAGCCCCCCCCCCAGGCAGTGACACATGCAAAGGTCATTAAGATGGTACTAATGGCCCCTTGCATGCGCTCGGCTTTATTACGGAAGTACTTAAGGACTGGTTTGGGGAGGGGAGGGGGTTAAGGTTAATGCATCACTTGCTGTGGTATCACAATGTGGCAGCACTATATATATATATCTACTATAATCTGTCACTGACTTCATATATTAAAAAAAAAATTAAACCTCAAACCCCAACACACTGAACACCCCAATGATAGTTTGAGTACTTTTCAAATTCCGTCCAAATCTCCGAAGCCTCCCTCGATCGTGAGCGACAACCTCTTTCTTACAGTGGTATCAAATACACCTGTTGTAAGAATTAACTATCAATTGAACCTTTAATGAGCAAAAACCTCTCAACAACAACCAAATATGCATTTCCCAAAGGGTGTTGCTCTGGAGTGGTTGCTCTGTATCGTGACTTTGTATTGATGACTTGTATGGAATGTTTGCCATACCTATGAAATTATTGATCATTGAAAAAAATCTTAAAAAATCTCATTTCTCTATCACCCCGGGAGTTCTTGGTTTTTTGGTTCGGTATAATTTCACGGTGTAGTTAACTGGAGTTCCGTCTCAGTTTGATGACTGAACATACCATCATAGTCTTAATGTAAGTCATTATTACTTGTGTCTCACCCGAGGTAAACTGCATGCATGGTCTTAACTTAACGAAAATCAGTTAGGTTTATTTTAGGTAACTGACTCGCAGGTTTCCCTGAACCTTAAACATCATAGTGGTATAAAATCATGCAAGAACAAAAAAACTGACATTAAATTTATATTCAAATCCATCCCACCCTGCAATGGATAGATAGTGGCATAATTCACTATTTTACATGGACATTTTATTATCCTAACAAGTGTTGGCTGAGCTATTCACAGGGTTAAACAAAACCTCGTAGATTTCTTTATTAATTAATTCTTGTTTGATTTTGTTTTATTGCAGCTTAAATACAGGCGTTGGGAGGGTTTTTATTTCGGAATTTATGTCAAAATGTGTTAATATTTCAGCCATTCCTCGCCTGATAAACATAAGTAAAGATCTCAAAGTCATAATTTTTCTTTATTACCGCTATGGGTTAAGCCTTCGAACCAGATGCCATGTTAATAAAAGAGTCTTCGTAATGATTTTTCAAACGATTATAAAAATTAGCACTTGTCTGTTATAAAAACACTTGTGAACGTACCAGTGTCCTTATTTTACGTTGTGATGTGAAACTGTATTATTGAATGAGGCAAGTTTAAGTTCTTTGAGTTTTGCGAGTTTCGATACTCTTCAAAAAACTTTACGATCCAGGCTGTTTGATAAATGTCATTATTGTAGTTAAACTGTATATTGACAGACTTTGAACAACTTATTTAATTTTGTCATATATTTGTATAACATTAAATTTGAAATACTTCCTAATTTTTGGATTAATTTTATTCATCGTTTTCTAAAAAAAAAACTTTTTTGAAAAAAAGAATTTTGAAATACGGATGATAAATTAATTCGCTTTTAAAACATAAGTTTTTATGATTTCTGCAATCACAAAATTGTATGAAAAGTGGGGAAAAAAACATTTTCATGGAGATTATTACTTTATAAGTGAAATCTATATTTTGTTTGAATATTTTTTTAAATGAAATAAATGATAAGACAAGTGCCATGTACAGATTTGATCATCACCAGAGCTGGCTGAATCACGTGCAGCAATCTCGTGCTGTGTTGCCGCCCGTGTACTGTGTTCCAGAGTTCGATTTTACCAGAGGTAAACTGTTTCATTTGCTTAGATTCAATTTAATCATCTTTAAAAAAAAATTCACCCCTAGAAATTCTTGTATTGTAGTTGTTTTTAATGAAAGCTTCATCAAATTTCTAGGAATACATAAATTTACTCCGAGTTGCTTATTGTCAGACATGTCTTGTCTATTTTTACCATAGGTGAGGACACGAGGGTGGGATGTGGGTAAAGCAAAACAAGTTGATCTGATTCTTATTCATTTATATAGACTTATAGTTTGTCAATCTCCCCCAGTTTCGGGGTTTATATAACCATTCTGTATTAAATTTCAAAGTACAAAACAAATGTGCTTACAAAACAATTTGTTTTGATATGTTCAGCTTTGCATTTTCTGTAGTTAATAAATTAACAACTTTATAAATGACAGTCAATTGCCATTTAGTGATCATTTAGTGATAATAGTCCCAAGTTGAGGCCAGTCTTAAAATAAAGAAAAATTTCCCTCGAGTCACAGGGCTTTTTTCATTTTGGTAATGTTTCCGACACTGACAGAATTGGGAAAAGTGTCATAAATTGTTTTGATCGGAAAATTTATAAAGAAGTCAAAATCTATTAGCATTAAATGCTATAGCGTATAATTTTATCTAAATGTATATTTTTTGTGAAAAAGTACATTATGTTAAATCATTAGTAACATTTAAATACACAAAAAATGGTAAAAAAGTAACAAAGCAAAATAACATGGCCGATTTTTTTTTCTGTTGATTTGGAAAATCATGTTTTAATTGCATTGGGAATGCCTGTATTTCTGAGGTGATTTTACATGGAAAAAGGCCTGCCATGACCTATGCCATTCAGGATGGGTAGGTTTAAAACTTGTTGTTGGTATCTTAAACTGTTAAAAAATCGCGACGGACAGATACAATAGTTAGCCTTTTTTAATTTTTTATTCAGCTCGGTCAGTATACATTTTCTCTGCTAAAAAAATAAATCCTATGGTATGTCACACTGCGGGATTGATACCAAGGTAATTTTCTTACTTCATTTATCTGTAAAAACAGCCTGTCACGATTACAATTCAATGTCGGCTTAAATGGAGAAATAGCCACTGAGTCAATGCTGTATCCATCCATCCATCAGGCTTGCGAAAAATAATCTTGATGAGAAAACGTTTAATTTCATTTAATCTGTTTGAGAGGATTAGTGTCTTATAATACAGGTCAGATGTTCAGTAAAGTATGTGTATGATAGATTGATGGTTTAGGTTTTGAGTGTTAATACTTTCTGGATTTCTCTTCATCGTCTTAACCAGTCAATGGATTTTAGTAAAATTTAGTTTTTATACGCTTGTTCAAAGAACGGGACGTATTAAGTTTCACCTGCAGTGGGTGGTTGGGCCGACGGGCGGATGTCGTCCAGCAAGTTGTCCAATCAATAACTTAAGAATTCTTAGTCCAATCTTAACCAGCCATATTGCACTTGTCACTCCAGAGTTGTTGCCCTTTAATTAGAGAATTAGTTACCTAAAATTGGTCTTGTCCGATCAATAACTTTAGAATTCTTTGTCTAATCTTCACCAGACTTGATCAGAGAGCAATTTTTATTATTCTTATTAAATACATTGCATAAATTTCAAAAACAGTTGTTGGAATGTTTTCTCCAGAGGTACTGGAGTCATAGGAGATGAGTCATTTTTACACTGCTTTATTTCAAACTCAAGTGACAATTTTTTTATAACGGGCGTATTTTGCGATGGGATGGGCTCTTCATTGTTATTGGTTATTTTTGTCTATTTTTGACATTTTGTTTTGCATGTTTTCCAAAAAAAAATTTACAATGTTCAACATCTTTGTTTCTCTAGTTTGTACTGTAAGCGTAGAAATATTTGTGAATTCATTCTTGCAATGCCAACATTTTCAAGTATGTTATATTAGAGAAATCATATCAATGTTATTGACTTCCAATGCTTCAGAGACCAGATTTTTCAAGGCTATTTAATTTCACAGAAAGATACAAGATTTAATAACCACTGACTTAATTAACCTTAAGAAGTGCGAGATGTTTTCTAGGTTGACGGTATTATAGGAACAGCTCATGTTTGGGGATGGTCATAATGCCACACGCAACTCCTTCTTTACCAATACTGAATTACAATAGGTAATATGTCAAATCCTGTAATAATTAATGTATACGCCTGGTTAATACAAATAAACTCATTGCAATTAAGTGACAAAGAAAACTGAACCATTTGTGCGTTGATAATTCAGGACTCAAAATGTCAGTACCATCAACAATTTAGGCCTTATAGAGAGAAAATAATTGTTTGTTTCCAATGTCTCAACTTGTTCTTATATTTGGCCTCCTACACTGAAGTTTCGTATTAAAAAAATCAGACAAGCATTATAATAGTCAGGATCTAACCTTAAGCAGTATGTGGGAAAAAATAGTAAAATAAACCAAAAATATCTTGAAAAAAGATGGTCGTTGAAAAAAGATGGTCGGCGCAATTTGAAGGTTAAGATTTGTTGTGCAACATAAAAACATGCTGTTACGAATGCTGGTCACTCAAGATCCTAAATGGATTTCCTATACGTGTCAAGGTTACATACTTACTTATACTTTAATTTAATTAAAACATGTCATATTTTACAAATGTTTTATGAACAGAACAGAACAGAATATTTATTTTGACGTGTACATTGTACATAGTCATCATTTACATATAAATACACAAAATAAACACACATTATTGTAATTATCTATAAGTATATACTATACATCCAAATATATCAAAATTACATAATATACACAATACAAACACAAGTATATATACCATTTACAAATGTTATTCGGTAGAAGAGATATTGCCTAATTGGTCGTTAACATAAGATTTGATTGGTTTACACAACACAGATATGCAAATAGCAAAACCATGTTAGTACGGCTGTGCCGAAAAACTCAAGCAACCTACCTAACCTCGTAATTCAGGGAAAAGTCATCTGAACCAATGCTAGGATTTTGTTAGGCCTTAATTATTGTTAAATGTAACATTTGTATATTTGCTGAGGAAACAAGCTTCTGGAGATTTAATGAGGAAGTGAACATTGAATTTGAAGACATGATTGGCTAAAATAAACTTTTAATCATTGAAAAAAAGACAAACTCCAATATTGCTTCAACTTGTTATAGTCTGGTGAACAAATTAAAATAACAAATTGACGTTCCCAGGTGTAGCAACTTATTTATTCTCTCAACCTTTACATTTGTTACTTTTTAGGGAAAAGTCTACATTGTGTAATCAAGGTTGAATATGAAAAAGACCAAATTTGAAAAATAAATCTTATTCCCATACATGTTTACCCTTGCACCTCCTCAGTCCCTAATGTGTTTTGCAGACAGGCTGTTGTTTCCCTGGGGTCTGTGTGGGGAGGCATTATCTTATGTATTTGGTGTTACCAGTAAAAACTTAATCTCTCTGCAGTAGGATGATGCCACTAGCTCATAAATAGAATTGCTTCTTAATTTTGCGTTTTTTACCTTTCTGATAAACGACCTAGTTTCTGTTGCCTGCTTAAAGTAGAATTTTATGATAGTAAATGTATCAAAAATTGTGCGCAAAACTGTAGTATATGCTCCTCTCCTAATCGGAGATACAATAGTTACGTCTAAGCCATTGTATATTTTTGTGGAATTACTAGGGATTCATCCTACACTGACCTAAGTCTTATCTTCAGCTGGTATAAGCAAGAGATAATAATGTAATCCTGTGACAATACAGACTAGCTGGTATTTACATAAACAGTGATTAGCCGTATTTGGAAATTTTAGGAGAAAACTATGTAGGTGCTATGTTAATCTTCCATATGCAGAGTAATGTTTGACTGATCAAAAGATCGCTTAAAAAATTGAGACTTGTGTAGAATGTCGGAATCTAGTAGCCGAGAATTCTGGGAAAATTGGAAATTGCAAAGTGTGGTCTCGAAGTCCGACGATAAGGAAGGTTAGTGAAGTTCATTATAAGTGGGTGAAAGATTGAGATTCCACTCTTTTACTTTACAATACTTTATAACATGGTGACAGCTAATATTGACTCACTAATTCATTGTCTGTTATCTACCGCCAAGTCCTGTGGCGATCTTTGTACTACTAAAGTTTTGTACCACTAAATCTATCAGTTTAGATATCCACAGGGACTTACAAGAATTTGCATCTGTAATTATGTTGAGTTTTGCAGCTAGATAGAGTAATAAATAAATATAAAAAATAAATCTCTAAAATATATTTTGGGCCATTTAAAGCTTTATATAACTTTGCAATGACTGTAGATGTAATATATACCTAAGCATTTAATCTTTTAAAAACACATCAGTCTGTGTTCCAGTTTGACTAGATTCGGTGAATGCCCTGAATGTTGAGCAGATTATGATGATGCTTGCAATGAGAATAATTACTGTATGTCTCTGTCTGTTATTTTCTGATTAATGTTTGCACAATAAACCTATAGGTGTGTTATATTTATGTCAGACTATGAAAAAATGAGCATTAGAGCTAACTGTTATGGATAATCAGAAATATTTATTATATAGTTCACCCTTATTAAACTTTGAAGTGGTGTGCAAGTGGTACTATTATTGTGATGCCTCATTCTAATCAAAGCGCTGAAAGCACTGAAATTGTTCGGTATTGAACACTGGTTTTGTATTCAACACTTCCATATTCACAGAAAGTACAAATCATTATTTCCATTGTTGAACCATCATTGCTCAGTAAAGATTACTACCAGTATTGAGTATGTTATGCAGGTTACGCTCAGATGTTGAACTATTTTGTAACCAATTCACTTACCTGTTATTCTTGCGCCACAAAAGTAGTTTTCAGATTAAGATGTTGTGACTGTCGAAAGATCTAATGTCAATAATTTAATGTATCGAAAAAGTTGATAACCCCAGCCCTTGTTAAATGGAGTTAACGAAATGGATAATTTTTCAGACCCTCGAAAGCATTGATCATAAACAGCTTTATATTAATATGTACAGACAAGAACTCACAGGTTAGAATTCTATTCAGTAAAATTGCAACAACTGCTAGTTATGAACTATATAATTATTACATCATTAATCCTGGGCATATGTGAATCACAATTCAATCCTTAATGTCAATAAACATCTCTTGATCACCTCTCAAATTTGGATTCCTTTGCAATTTGAGAAGTGGAGAATTATGATAAAGAGAAATAGTACTAAGTCAATATTTACAATTTCAGATTACCTCCCTTTATAGTAAATAGAAATAGTACCAAGTCAATAATTACAATTCCAAATTACTTCGCTTTATAAAGTAAAAAGAAATAGTACAAAGTCAATGATTACAATTTCAGATTACCTCCCTTTATAGTAAATAGAAATCGTACCGAGTCAATAATTACAATTTCAAATTACCTCCCTTTATAGTAAATAGAAATAGTACCAAGTCAATAATTACAAATTCAAATTACTTCCCTTTATAGTAAATAGAAATAGTACCAAGTCAATAATTACAAATTCAAATTACCTCCCTTTATAGTAAATAGAAATAGTACCAAGTCAATAATTACAATTTCAAATTACCTCCCTGTATAGTATATTCAATAATTACATATATATGATCAGTATAAAAATCCAGAAGGGATTGCAAGTTACAACAATGTTGTGACTATACGTATAGTGTTGATGGACATATATTGGTTGATATAATGAAAGTAACTAATGTTAGTATTACTATTAAGCTGACCATAGCTTAAGCAGGGTCTTTGTTCCTCTGTTATTCAGGCTGAGCATTGGTCCCATTCCCCCACCAAAAGAGATCTTTTTTCCCTCATTCAAATCCAATTTTACCCCTTGGAGCCTTCTGGAAACTATTCTTTTAACTAGGAAAAAATGAATTTTTTGACCAGCAGACATAATATCTGATAATATCTGTGTTTTGTTTACCGACACATGTGCAACTGTGTGTCTACTCCAATTTGACCTTGACCAGAAAAATGCTTGAAATTCCCCGTATGAAAGGCTGTGACCCCCTTCCCTAAAATAGAAGGGAGATATAAATTATCAAATGTAACGATGAAGACCACCTAAACACTGCTTAGTTCTGTGCATTACATATTTTTATTGAGATGGAAACAGTAAAACTCTCAGATTAGGCTTTACATATCAGCATCCAACTCTGATAATTACTGGCAGTTTCTTTTCATGACATTTTTGCATGAAAGTTTTCATAAATGTTGGAACCATGTCAAAAGATGCGAAGCGAATTATAAGCATGTTTGTTATAAAGCTGGTGATAAATAGAGGCGTATGGTGCAAAATATTGTGCCTTTTTGAACTGGAATATTTTTTCAGAATTCTGGATTAAAATCACAAAAGTTTATCAAAGCATTGATTGGCATTTTTTCCTGTTGAAAACCATAGATAGTGCGTTTGCTGCTGTGTGATTGGCTGTTCTGTGCAAAGATTGCTGTCAGTAAGTTTATCGCCCAGTTGAAGTATTGAGGATTTGAAACTGTCTAGATACAGCTACTTATTGCTTTTATATGCAAAGTTAATTCATTTGAAAACAGTTTGAGTTTTGGTGGAATTTATTTTCCAGTCCCAGATTTAATGTAAATCTCTCTCAGCGATTCAATTGTTTTAACAGCTTTAACGGGAAATTATACAGTAAAACTTGCGTGCAGTATAAGTATATATGTCAATCGTTATTACAATGAAACCTCTAAAACAAGACCACCTCATTAATAAGACCATATTATCATGGACCAGGTTTGAATGTTTCTACAATACGGTCAAACATCACATAAAGACCACCTCAATAATAAGACCACCTGAAAATTCAGAACACAATTTTCCAGTCCATTTTCTCTGTTTTGCTCTTTATTCAACCTCAATATTAAGACCTCCTCAATAAGAAAAAATAACAGTTTGCAAGGTTCCCAATGGTGGTCTAGTTATTGAGGTTTTACTGTATTTTAACTTTATAGTCAGTCTGTGGACTATGATTAAGACCTTCCTTTAGAACCAGTGGCAGTCTTATTATTGAGTTTTCACTGTCTATGTATTTTTCCTGATGTATTTTTCTACTTTAAGCTATCACAGTAAAAGTGTGTCGTTGGAATAAAACTATGTCTGAAGGGCAGAAAAGATCTCATAAAGCTATATACTTGTGGTTCAGATTATCCTAGCATTAACTTATTGTAATTAATCTTCTCCTAAGACTCGAAGCGATGATAAAGTTAATGGCTTATAATTCTGAATTTTCAGTATTTTTGATCAGAATATTATCTGAGAATGTACATTAAAACTTCACTCATAGACCACTTAATAATAAGACCACCTCAAAATTAAGAACACCATTTTCAAGTCCATTTTCACTGTTTTGCTCTTTATTCAACCTCAATATTAAGACCACCTCAATAAGAAGACCAGTTTTCAAGGGTCCCAATGGTGGTCTTATTATTGAAGTTTCACTGTATATTTAACATTGTGTTTAGATTTTGGAGACTGATCTTATTCATAAATGTTAAACCAGAAACCAAAATTAACTGTAATCTGTATCCACATTATACTTTGAATAAATCGGAATAAAACGCCCCATTAAGATTTTCATATGATTTTAATAATATTGCTAGAGTACGTTTGAAAAGACGTTAATTTTCTGAATTAATGTGCATAAAAGTTACAGGTTGATTGTCATATTGTCAGTAATGTTGTAAGTTGGTGATATTTATCGCATATTTAACCGCATACTGTGGTCTTTTCCTTGGCATTGTTGTGTTAAATCACAATTCCATATGCTTGATGTCAATTTTACAGTTTTAAAAGGCATTAAATTTTTAACATTATTTTCATGGGTTAATCCCATTAGATTGTTGTAAGCATGAACAAATTAATTGATTTAACTTGGTAATTGACTGCCCATGGAAAGTTAATTGAATTATAATGAGTGATGACCATGCAGTGCTTTGATCCAGTGGTCATTTGAAACAAATTAAAGCTTGTTACGCTCATAAATATGAATATAGAATTGTCTACAAATGTTCAATAAATGTTTATGGTAAGCTTGACTTCAGAATGATTGAATTGGATATTGACCATCAAAAAAAATAAAAATGATTTTGAAATTTCCTTGAAATTGACCAAAAATGATTCGGAGAAGATATGAAATAGCGTATAAGAATTTTACAGTTGTGACAAATATTACATAACGGTTGAAGTGAGCGTAAATTTATAATTATTTTAAAATAATTTCATTTATAGCATATCCATCAGGGGTTGCCTAATGTCATTGTTATATGCAATAATTCTTGGTTATCACATGTGTTTTATGGAGAAATTAAATGGGGTCAAAAGACTTACAATGGTTGTCAGTGACTTTTGAAGTTCACCACCACTGAATGGATTTTGTCCAAACTTCATACGAATGTTCTTTGGGTGGGTTTCTTTCGATGTTGCATTACGCATTCAGATCTGCTGCGTAAGTAGGTCATGGGAGCTAAAAATAGATTTTAAACTTTGAAACTCCTCTTTGATAGTTGGTGTGTAGCATTATTTGTCTAGTGGTGTTCTTACAAAATTGAATAAATTATTTAGTTCCATCAAAAAACATGGCTGCCAGGATACAGGGCCTTGTTCCTTATATGCGTATATTCGGAACTATAACAGCATCTCCTAATAAGGGCTACACGGATTTGGACTGAGCTTGATTAGAATGGTCCTTAGATGGTCCAAATTCAGACAAAATGGCAGTGAGCCCAGGTGATGGATAAAGGGCCATTGTGGCCCACTTGTTACAGTTGTTGTAGAGCTATGGTTGCAGCATTTTATTGAGTATGTTTCTGCAAGGGTGTCTGTTCTTATAGGGAAGTTTGGTTACAGAGCTGTTTTTCTCCAACTCTGAATCATAGATGTTCAGATTTTTCAACTTGTAAGGGATTGCTGTCTTCATAATTTGAACAGTTATTTGTATTAACCTTTTTACGTTGTCAGTATTTTTAAACTACACTGTTGAACCTGTCATAAGCTGCCAGTCAATGGATGTTTCAAATGTGGCTGTTTAAAGCAGCAGGTGACAGTTTTATACAGTTGCACCTGTTGTAGAAATGACCAGTTGGGATTCATTTATATGAGATGCTTAAGATGGGTTGATGCTTAATTCGGGTGACAACTTACACAAGGTGAACTGTACTTAGTACCAATTCAACTTTGTACTTATGAGATTTTTAAATGTTGGTAAAAATCAGCTGCTGTATGTGACGCAAGTTGTTTCAACTGTTATATATCACTCTTGACGTCTGCTTAATGGATTACTTACAAGTATTCACACCTGATTCATGTTGCGTGAAGGTCGTGGTACAAGCTGGTCCAGGACTGCGTCAGACTTGGTACCTTTGTATCAGGAGTCGAGCACTCTACCCCATGTTCACTATGACTCATTGTGTTGTTTTTGTTCACATACCAAATAATAGGACTTGGTGTTATACTCACGAATGTTGTTTCTGATTGACCTTGGATATTGACCTCTGGTGTTTAGAAAATCTGTCCCAGAAGTCACCTTCTCTGTACTACTGATGATCACGTTGTGCTCTGATAAACTTGTGATAAATGCTGTCATTGAATTATTAATAATATTCTTCTTTCTTTTTACAATATCTACTTATTTTAACATGCTTGTACCATATTTGTCTTAATGAATGAGCCAACCCCATTAACCCCCTCCCCCACTTATGAGTATATACCTGGGCTGAAAGTCAAACATAAAAATATCAGATGTTTTTCCCCCACCTACATGATGCACTTATTAGGACAACTATGGTATTAAGATTTTTAAGGGTCTATTATTTATTAAATGACTGAATGTAACTAATAAATATACGGTATTGCTTTGCTGTTCATCCTTCCGTATGATGAAAGATAAAAGTGTACTGCTGCATAAATGGCTGATTAATTAGTAAGCTGACAATTAGCACATTATGAACCAAGTATTACATAACGAGGTCAGGCGACTATGTTTATTTTGAGACTTCCTCGCCAGATGTAAGTGAAACTTTTGCCCGCTGGCGTGGAGCATTTATTACTGTGCAGTTTCCACACGCACACTTGGCACTCGTTTATTCAAATATTGCATTTTCGTCCAATATAATTAACTCCGTACATTAATTAACTCAGTATTTGCTAAAATAAACCCCACCTTGTAAATCCATTTGCTGTAATAAATTATTACATAATACATGTAGTGCTTACATTATTTGATCTATGGTATATTAATATTGCATTTAGGTTGATGTTTGCCAAGGGTTATCCTTCGTTTCGTAGATTAGCATTTATCAAAAACAATTAACTGCACAGACTAATTACTTTGCCTCAAAATATTGCGGTAATTGGGATAATATTCTTATGTTTTTAACGCCAGAATGGTAGCAATTTACTGTGATTATGTCGATCATTTTTATGTTTTTTGAATACCCTCAGACGATATGCGTTGAATCCAAAACATTAATATGCTTTTTGCGAGGTGCGGATGGTGTAATAGCATCTAAAATCGTATGATTGAATACGTTTGTGCCAGACTTTTGAAGAGTTTTGTTAATCTCTTATCTAATATTTCCTGGTACTTGCGTTATATACAAATCTTGCCACAACTGCATGTTCAGTTTTAAGTTTTAAACTTATTTTATTTGATATTGATTATGAGATGAGTTACAACACTTATATTCATATTGCTCAATGACTCAGCCACCTAGGTTACTAACCAATACTTAATTATAACCTAATTCAGGAAATTTGTTCAAATACTTCAGAAAAAATCACGTCCCTGGCTGGATTTTAATCCATGACCTAAATGTATCAGGAGTCTGATGCTGTGCCCCTAGACCACTCATAGTGCCTCCGTGTATGTTTATTATGTGTTTATTAACTTTGTTTGTGGGAGTATGTAGGAGTCGCTGTGGAGGTCAAACTTGGTTTTCATTGATCCAATCTATCTCAGTCCAAACCGCTCATTGGATTTTGATGAAACTTTACCTGAAGCATCCATATTATGTTTATTTATTACTCATTAATATTTTACCGGTATATGAATCATCCATATTGATGCCAAGTAGTGCATATTGATGTTATGTTCTCTGGTTAAATCTTTCAATTATTACACCTTTGAGATTGCATGGCCCTGCCACTCTTTTTCAGACTTCTTATGAATGATTTTTTACGTCTAAAAATTTAATTTTTAGATCTTTAAATTACTGACTGTAATAAGCATGGTCTAGTATTATTGCTCAAATTTGTGGTGTAGAGTCTAAATAAGAAAGAATCTTGAGTTTTGTACTCATTTGCAGTAATGATTTTTGTCACGATTGAACATAATACATGTATTCTATGTGTTTATTTTGTATTCCTCGTTTATTTCACCTTGATGAAGAATTTAATTCTGGTTAGCGGTTTAACGTCTCCAAGCAAGCTTAAGTTGGATGGTTATTTTATATTTTATCGATCTACTTTACCCGATTCGTTATAAAATACCATTGATAACTCGATCCATCATCCCGCGGGCGTGACATTAATCCAGTCACTGAAGCACTTGATCTGTACTATAGTGTAGGGATTTGTGAGCAGATGACAGGTAATAAGGCTAATCCCACAATCCTCTTTGTCATTCTAAAAGTAGTCCTATGGTATCTGTCTTCAGAAAAAAATAGTCCCTTAGAAAAAGACAGATTGTTGCTGACAATCTTTGATAATTTGTAAGGTTTGGTTGTCACATAGCTAAAAGAATGATTGAAAGTTTTGGCTTAAGCAGGAACAATTTGTTGTCATAGAAAAACTTTTTATTGTCTACGGTTAAAAAAAAAATATATACTGCCGATACAAACATTGTCTGGCTATAGTAAATCAGAAGCAGGCAATTTAAGTTAGTTAAATGAATGAGTATTATTTTCATTAATTAATTAAGATTTTTAATCCTTCTTTACCAAGACGTACTAAGTAACAACAGTTTTGCACCAAAACCTTGCCATATATCTGGTATACTCTTCTGACATTTATAACTTCTGCACTAAGTATCATAAACCTCGCTTAGAAAACCACTTTATGAATGCGCTCATTTTTGTAAATTTGCATAATTAAGCTCTGTGTCATTTACTGGCTCAATCATTCATGATTAAATTGGTTTTCTAAAATTAAAGGTTGTTTATGTTACCATGGAAATTAAAGTTTATTAGACATTTTGTAATATAATTGATTTTAATAAATTTCTTAAAAGATTGTCTCAGTGTAATTATTTGGGTAATCTCCTTTTTGAAGAGTTGCATTTATATTATTTTGTCTCCATTATTGAAGAGTTGTGGCAAGCTCTCTAAGCCTTATGCATATTTAGAAAAAGCTTAGATTCGGCACACCACGACGAAAACTTTGTATTATGACCACCTCAGTACAATATTTCCATGGTATCATTTAACTGAACGCAAGTAAAATGCTAATTCAGATTTTTCCTCGTTAAGTTTAAGATTAGCAAAATGCTGGCAACCAGTCTGAATCAATCTTCCATCTCACCGGGAGCAGCTGTGCAAGCATCCCTGTGACACGGATTAATTCAAAAGTAGATAAATCTCCGAAAATGTCCTTATCCCTTGCAAGGATGGGTTTGAATTAAATCATGAGTTAATACGGATTACTCCATGACAGTTGTGTGCCTTAGGATCGATATGGATAAAAGATATAAGACCAGTTCTCTGAAACTTAGCACGCTGTGCAAACAGACGATTGTTCGAATTGAACTAAATAAGATATCTCTGTTTTAATATATTGTATTTATGCATTTGATCTTCACGTTTTGTTTGCAAATCTTGTATTCAATAGAAAAAAATAGATTTTCACCATTACCAACTAGTATTATGTATCAAAGAGATATAGGTATCAAAACACTAAAAATGCGTACCATATAAGTATACATACCTATCTTGAATTCATATGCACTTCAAGGACTCTTTGTGTTCACCTTTGATAAGTTTGTTGTGGTCAGTTTTACAGCTGCTTGTCAAAAATTATCTATGTAACCAGATCAGTTTTTATTGATCTTAATACAAAGGTCAAAATTTTATGCAACTGTGTCCTTAAAAATAATTTGTTTTATTATTGAAAATAATAAAAAAATATTTTTTGTAGATGAATATGATTGAGGTGTAAGATCCAAATACGTGTACCCCCCCCCCCCCCCCCGGTATGTACAAATCCATCCAAATACATGCCAACCACCCCCCCCCCCGTATGTATACAAATACATGACTTTGTATACATGTACAGCGTCATCTATAAGGCCTCTAGAAGAAAAAGCTGACTTCTTGATTGAAGAATGGAAAAAATGTGTAATACAGACTCTTACTGTCCCCATATTTGTATTTATTTTTATCTCTATTGGTTTCTTGATTACTTTGTATCGTCGCCTATATTTGAATTTCAGGTGAAAGGTAACACGCAAAGTTTGTTTTTGGAGTGTATCTATTGGCGTTAGTATTGTCACCTGGCCCCAAGTTATAACTTATTGTCCCTTTATTGATCTTAAGGATTTATTGAACCTGTATTACAATGAATTAAGGGATCATTATATCAATAGGGGTGCTGAGTTAGCATCTGCGTCCCCGATTATTTTAGGGGCTTAAATTACTTCATATATTGTTAGAATTGTTTAGTTTAATAGAAAATTTATGTTTTTTGTGAACATTAGAAATTATAATTACAACATGTATGATATTATTGTTATTATATCGCGAGCGTAATGAAGACCTATAGACTGGTACTTGTTTAGGTGCTTGTGTTTGGGTGAGGCATCTTGTTTGAATACAACAAAGAGGGGCTTCTTGTGTTTCTACAGATCCTGTATTGTAAAGTTACCTTGACTAATCCAAGATCAGGTCTAAATTACCGTCAAATTATCAATGTTTTTGTGGAGTCGTATATCGTCCATAGCTGACAATCATACCTGAAGCTTTGGTTGGATACTGCTCAGTCATTGAAAACATTACCCTCAGGTTTTCAATCTTCTTCAGTTGTCATGTAAGGTTTTAAAACCATGTTGGTAAATAATACTTTTCAAAAGGTTATGTAAAGCTTAAAGTTAAATCACTCTGAAGTCAACTGCCTGGAAAAACACAAAATGGTGTCTTATATAAAGATATGTGCATGTCATGAGCTTTGTGGTGTATGAACAGAGTATGAATATAATAATGACGTGCTTCAAACTGTAAATCTAATTATGTGTTTTTGATATTTCTTGGTTATACTGTCCATGTTATAAATGTTCATGTATAATTCATGAAGGAGATTTTGTCCACCTTGTAAAATTCATGAGGGGGATTTTGTCCACCTTGTGCAAAATGAGCCTAGGGGATTTTGTCCTGAGGGGATTTTGTCCAGAGGGGATTTTGTCTGTATACCATATGAACTTACAACACCTGACACCGTACCCTCTACACTACACCTCTCCCTATGATTTTAAGTTACAAGTGTTGGTTGATAATTGTGCTATATATACTTCTAACTCTCCTGTTATTGAGTGCTTGGCTTTCACCTGGCAGGTTTGGGTTCAAAATGTGACATTTGGTTTCTCTAATTTGTCTAACACCTCTTGATTTGTGGGATAGTGGAAGGCCATATTAGTACTGGTTGATAATTAATTCCAGGAAAACTGATAAGGTCAACTGACCACCTGGGAAAATATTGAAAATGGCCTTAGACCCAATAAAAATATACCTTCATTTGTTAAGTAACGCGGTCAGTCAACTTTTGTCTTGTGTCAACTGTTTACCTCAAACTGGGATATCTTTAAAATGTGAGTTACCTCCCTTGGGCAGCATAGCTTTGAGCTTATCAACTCAGACAGTAATACTGTGATAATCTAGTCACTTGTATTGGATTACCTCTATGAGATTATCTGTCTGACTACAGGGAAATTGTGGTCTATAATTCTGCACTTCCTTGTTTACCCAACCTGTCACTTGACTTTATATCCAGGCACTTTCTTACTGTAATTGGATTAAAGGATCAAAGGCTTACATGTCCAATGTTGACTTATAACACTTTCTATATAGCATTACCCTGAAGCAAGTGTAATCTGGTGTCATTCATAACATTCTTCTGCATGGATGTTCATTCTAGAAAGGGGCTGGATTAAGGGTCCTGGGATAAAGGGATTAGAAGAGAGCTTTTCCGCAGGTATCTCAGCAGGTCTTTTAGGGGCTGACGGTGTCCCCATGCCTTAATTTGAGGAAATGGTATACTCTTATATTTTATATTCTGTGTTCCTAATTATAATGAAAAAACATATTGCAATGTTACCAATTTTAATAGAAACATTTCTTAAAAATATTTGCTGTAAAGACCTGACCTGTGTTAGAATATCCTTTATTGGAAGCCCCTTTTGCCAAAATTTTAGGAATATAGTGATTATAACAACAGTAAAACCTCTCTCATAGACAGCCTCAAAATTAAGATCTTCTCACTAATTAATACAAACTAAATTTCATTTACTGACCAGTGTCCAATTTCTCTTCCATATTTTAACTCAATGATCAACCCACCTCACAATTATGACCGACTTTCTTCAGAACCAATGATGGTGGTATTAAATAGCTTTCACTGTATATAACTACTACAAGTTTGTTTTATCCATTTGATAATCTTTGAATAGAACAGAATAGTATTACGAGATCAGGACAGCACACTCAATTGTCTTGACATTTAAAAAAACATATTGTATAACAATTCCCTCTTATGTTGTTTTATGTTGTATTCAAATGCTATATATGAAGATTCTTATCCAATTTTTCTCTACATATAACTACAATAATTATAAAATCCTATTGTTTTACTAGCATCATTGTTGTACCTTGATCCCCAAAACAAAGACAATAGTCTATTTTAATTAAACAAAGAAACTTGTTATTAATCATTTCAAATATTTTCATGTCAACATGGGATAAATTTTATTTCCGTATAAAAAACATTCCTCTCAGTATGATGTTGAGATAAAAACAAATTGACAATTGACAATATAGCATTGTAGATTAAAGTGTCATCAGATTGCTTTAGGCAAGTTTTTGATGGATTTATTGTAACTTCATTCTATGTTATTGTCATTAAATGTATTACCTGCAGAGGAGATTTTCGCCCTTGGCTATCCGTGATTATCTTACGTTTTCTTTGTGTTGATTTATTCTCCTAGAAGATGACGGTCCCGTTGGAAGGTGTGTTGAAGAAATATGCGATACTTGCTGTCATAGTTACAGTAGCCCAGGGGCTGTCTTGTATTATCTTTATCTTTTGTGAAGGGTATGTCATCCCCAAACCCCTTTCCATTTTAAGGGCCTGAAGGCGGATAAGTGGCATGTATATTAATGATAGTGATTTCCATTGTTAATAATTAATGGTTTTTGGATGATACCTTTGCCATTGTTTGAATGACATTTAGTATTGTAATAATTGCTGATCAAACTTGTTGATTAAGTTCACCAAATAAAATTTCAGCTTCCCCAAAATGTTACCGTTTCTGAGTTTTTAAAACACCTAACAATGTATTATTCTGTTGAACAGGTTTTGAATTTCCATCAGTCAGGGAAATAGTTGTAATCATGTGGTTATAAATTGACATGAAGAATTAGATACATATAATTTTAGGTGTCTATAGATCTATTTATCAATTCCAAGGCAGCTATTTTAAAGTTTATGACAAATATTCCCAAACTCCTGTGATTAAGCTCCCCTAATGTCATTTTAATAACAATTTATGCCATACTTTATTATGGGTACCACAACTTGTGCTATGCTTTGGTATGGGTGCCACAACTTGTGCTATGCTTTGGTATGGGTGCCACAACTTGTGCTATGCTTTGGTATGGGTGCCACAACGTGTGCTATGCTTTGGTATGGGTGCCACAACTTGTGCTATGCTTTGGTATGGGTGCCACAACTTGTGCTATGCTTTGGTAAGGGTGTCACAACTTGTGCTATGCTTTGGTATGGGTGCCACAACTTGTGCTATGCTTTGGTATGGGTGCCACAACTTGTGCTATGCTTTGGTATGGGTGCCACAACTTGTGCTATGCTTTGGTATGGGTGCAACAACTTGTGCTATGATTTGGTATGGGTGCAACAACTTGTGCTATACTTTGGTATATACTTGTGCCTACTGTTAAATGTTACATATCATAGCTACTAGTATCAATGCTTATAAGTTGACATTAACTGACTGTATGATGAGTTAGAACAAAAAGAATATGAATTTTAACTATAAATTTATTTATGTGTCTTTCATTTGAGTTATTTGTTTGAATGAACATGACATTCTAAATGCTTGTCTTACGTATTGAGTCACCAGGAAAGCTTGTAAGCTAAAGTAAGTTATATTAATATTTGTTGACATTTTTATCTCCCAATCATTCGTATAATTAATGAGGTAAGGGCTGCGTGTACTTTGCGTCCATGTCCTTCAAACCATACCATGAAATATAACAAGACATTCCACTTTTGATCTGTCATTATGAACATCCATTGCCTGTAATATACAGGGACAAATGTTTGTTTATCAGTGCAGTGTGGTTCCCACTAATAAATCTGTTGGTCATGTGACAATAGGACAACATACAATTATTGCTCATCAATTTTTATTATGCGTTCCTGAACTGTTGGCTACTTTAAAAATTGGTGAAACCAATGGTTCTTGTCTTCAAGTTGTGCCTTTATTCAACATTTAAGTAGCTACAAATGGCAATCAGTTGACCTAACCAATGCTCCTTGGGTATCAACAAACTCAGAACTGTTCTCCGGCAAGCAACTTCAGATGTATTATCTGCAGTCAAAATGTTTTGAAGCACAGGTCTTGTCCAGGGTATGAGCCCAGGACCTCCAGATTAGCTACCCGGTATTCTACCTACTGAGCTAACCATGCAGATGGGCGAAAGCAATGGTCAGATTTTAAAATGATTTACTAGAATCGTGCAACTGGTGACGGTAGTTCCTGGAATAAAAAGGCTTTTGTAATTAACCAAGAACTAAATCAGGCAATTTGATCATTTTGAGCCATCACAGTAATTTTGTTGATAACTCTTAATTAAAAAGCATTATATTGAGGTATATCAGGTTATATTGAGGTATATCGGGTTATATTGAGGTATATTGGGTTATATTGAGGTACATCGGGTTATATTGAGGTATATCAGGTTATACCGGGTATATCGGGTTATATTGGGTTATATTGAGGTATATCGGGTTATATTGAGGTATATTGGGTTATATTGAGGTATATCGGGTTATATTGAGGCATATTGGGTTATATTGAGGTATATCGGGTTATATTGAGGTGTATCGGGTTATATTGAGGTATATTGGGTTATATTGAGGTATATCCGGTTATATTGAGGTATATCCGGTTATATTGAGGTATATTGGGTTATATTGAGGTGTATCGGGTTATATTGAGGTATATTGGGTTATATTGAGGTATATCGGGTTATATTGAGGTATATCGGGTTATATTGAGGTATATCGGGTTATATTGAGGTATATCGAGGGTTTGGCACCAGATTTTAGTTACTCAGGTTTGGTCAGGAAGCAGTTGTAATTCTTGTATACAAAACCTGGTGGAAAGCTTGCTACAAATGCACAATGACAGGTAAGTCTTAAATCTGCGTTCAAATCTTCTTGGATGAAATGCATTATTGTTTATAATATGTTTAAATCTGTTGATCAGTCCTGCCTTCCTTCTCACTGTGTGTATACTTACAAATGTCTGTTTTGGGTGTCAGTTTGGTTGTGTTATTTTCAAGCACTTAATTGTGTATCACAAAATTACTTAAACATTTATCAGGAAATGATATACATGACTCTCACACTTAAAACTAAATGTTTATTAGGGGAGGTAATTCTGGTGTGAAAGTATTTTACAGTTATTGCCCATTTTATGTTTTATTCCACAATGTAAGTTGTGCTGTTAATTCAAATTACTGCAATTAGACCTTGACTTAAATAAACTTACCAATATGAATATGTGAGCTATCAGTAAACATACATAAGGTACAGCGTGTATGACTGTGGTCACTATTTAATGGATTAAACATAATCTTGCCAAAGAAATTTAAACAAAATCTGTTGTTTTCTCAGGATTTTAATCTTCATTATTGGTTGAAGTAAGATAAGCGTAATGATTAATACAGACATATACTCAATGATAGGACTTTGCTTACATTTAATTGCATGACCTTTGGCACTCTTATACTTCAAATAAGGTTTTAAATATTCTTGCGCAGTCTTCATGGTAACATACTAGACCGAAGCCTTGGGTGAGTAATTTTTCAGCATGTAAAATATTCTGGATGGTGTTCTTAACAAAGTGCTATTTTATTGAAAATATGTTGTTAATAAATTGTATAGATATATATTCGTTGCCACTTAAGGCTTTTTAGAAACTATGTTTAATTAAAAGTTTGGGCTGGTAAAACCGTTGATTTACTGAGAAATTTGCCCAAAGGGTAAGTGCTGTGAAAATACTAAGGGAGACTTAGCATCGGGGCTCCTAATGTTGAAGGTTATTTTCATCAACAATTTCTTCTCTGTAGCTAATTTGTATATAATACAACCATATTATGTCTAAGAGGCATTTAAGTTGTATAAATGCTTCTGATTGCTTTGACCCCCATCCCATCAACGGGACACCCCTTTCAATTTCCATTTTATTGCTTAGACATCACAAGAACTTAACTTCCCGACTGAATGTCCAAATTTGACTGGAAACATTCTCATCTGGTAGAACATTTCCACTTTATTTATGAGGTTTATTAGGTGTTCTTTTCACCCAATTAACAATTCCCCAATTAACAATTTTTTTAAGAAAACAAGTGGCTGTACATGCTAAAGTCTCATGAAAAACATGACTTTTAATAGTTATCAGCTCAAATCATTGTTAAAATTTATTGTAATGGCTGTCATCAGCTTATGAATATATCTCATTGTGGACTGTTTTTCGACCAATGTGTAATTGCAGGAATGGTGTGTCAATGAAAACCAAGATATTTTGGTTAAGTGTTGATTGCTGGCAGGAGTTGCAAATTATGGGCTTGCTAGGGTGTCTCCTGACAGTGTCAACAACAGTGGGGTCTTAGTTAATTCATATTAGTATGATTAACACTTTTCTTATATGATTAACACATGATTAGCAGGTGTCCTTTGGTGGCCATTATTGTGTTTTGTGGCTTGACCATTGTCCACTAATCAGGTGATAATCCATTGGACATATGTCCAGTTTTGACACTTGTTAACCACCTGCCTATATTGCTATACATTCGTATTTCTGTCTGATGTGATGTAAAAGAAAACATGTAATGTTTGCTAAGAATGTGTGATTGAAGATGAATGTCATTTTGAATTGGTATTTTAATTGTCCTGATCTGCTTTTAAGTGGGATGAGATAATCCACTTGACAAACATGTACATGTAATAGTTATTGTTTGTATAACATTTAAAGTTTAATTGTTATACAACTATTGCCGATTGTTTTCTTTAATTTCCTGTAAAAGATTCTGTTTACATGTTTATTAATTCATGTTTGTAAATGGACACATTTTGCGATGTAAATTAAGAATGTTTGTCTATACCATTGTATTACCATCAATAGGGTTTAACATAAAACTAGTCCGACTGTTTTGATGTAGAAACAATTATAATATGTTTATGCCAAACCCTCAATATTACTGTATTCATTAATAATGTGAAGCAATTAATTATGGATAGATTATACTTAGTAATTAGCATGATATGTTTATTGTTGTCATTTTTGTCAAGACGCTCAGATATGATTTATGTCCAAGGGGAATGAACGTCTAAGCTTTAAGTAGTATTACCAGTTAGTAACCAAAAATAATTATCAAGTGTCAAAGTTCCATCACGAAAGATCAACATTTACAAAATGTCCGACATGATAGTAAATTGTCGAAGCATAGTACCGTCAACTCATACAAGTATAATATAGAGCACAGTAATGTGAATTAGGACTTTGTGAACACCATAATGTTGGTTACTTTGACAGATTGATGTATGTAAGAAATTTTGCCCGAAGGAAGACATCACCTTGTGATAGACTAAATTTTGTTCAGTCGAAATGTTTGAGCGATATACATACTGTCCAAATAAGGGGTTAAGCGTACTGTTTCTATACTACACTTCCCCCTCAGGCCTGTGGTAATACTCTGGACATTCAGATTTCAATTATAATTATGATTAAGATAAAGAACTTGAATTTAATCAAAATGCCCTTCAGAAAAAATGTTTGACAATATTTACATTTTATAGAAAGTAATTAAAATAAAAAATAATGATTTGTTGTGAGATAAACTGAACTTTGAAATGAGAATTAATTGATACCAAAAAATAGATATAATAATTTCATCAACAGCAGTTTTTTATGCTTATAAACAATTAACCTTCTGCTCTTTATCATTAACCAACCGCAAGTTAATGAATATATAATTAGTTATTATTTCATTAATATTCATGAGAAAATGTAAGAATTTGTATGAATGAACTGCGATCCTAGCCAAACTTCTTAGGTTTAGTAATTATGAATCAAATAAACGAATAAATGCATCTAATTAGAGTAATTAGTGCTCGTTGTAACACAAACATCCTGGATTTTATAAATATAGCATCCTGTACGTTTATTGAGGTTTTTACACTTGTTATACACTATATACAATTAATCTTAATTTGCATAATTTTATGTTAATTATTCCCTGATTAACATAAATAGATATATAAATACTGAACAACCTTTTTAGGTTTAAATGCCACGGCAATAAACACAAAGGCCGTCTTAGGGATAATACAAAAAAATGAGTTTGCTTAGGGAAAAGGTAATACAGTCCAACCTCTCCAGAGTGGCCCTCTCTTGAACAACAACCTCTCTTCAACAGCATTATCCATTTTCACATCTTGAAATACCGTACCAATTGAACCTCTCCTGAACAATAACCTCTCACCAACAGCCGAAATTTGCATTTACCCACGGAAAGTTGCACTGTAGTGTAATGTTACGTATTGTGCAAATATATTTGTTGACTTGATTGATTAAATCTGTATGTCAGCGCTATTTTAAGGGTTATTAAGGGTAATTGTATTTCTGTTTACTCTATTTCCTTTTAAAATTTCTCTCAAAAAAAGAAAGAAAAAATTATTATGAGATTGGTCTGGGTTGAATTTCCACATTTCTTGACAAGTACGGTATATTTGTGACCATTTGTTGTAACCGGTACAAAATTTTTTAAAGAAATGATCATAAAAGAAGTGTGGCTCAAAATTCTCTGTCTCATTCTTAAAGACACACAATATCCCAGTAGCAGGGTATGGGTATCAGAGTCCCCGAAACCCTTTGCCATGTGTGTAGGAGGAACCTCAGTCATATATACTGTATACAAGTATAAACTGCATATCTGGGACCCTAAATTATTTACTAAGAAACCCCAATTTATCAAACATGAGGGTCAAAGAACCCCTAGCTGAAAAACCTATGGAAGACTCTGAAGTTATTGGTTGTTGGGACTATAATACAATAGTCAAAAGGTCTTGCATTAATGAGGTGGTCTTAGTTTCAAGTTGTTCTTTTAAGTAATGTTTTATTGTATCCTTGACTTGATAGGAAACTTTTGTTCAAATTATACCCAAGGTATGTATAGATATGTGTAAAATATTGCTGTAAGAATAATACAGCTCGCTAAACATTTATGCTAAATTATCAATCCACTTTACCATACTCAGAACTCCAAATCTGAAGGGTATAATTTTAGCTTCTGGAATTGGGTCTCAAAATACGGACTACAAGTAACAGCTGAACAATGACTGTATGAGTTTTACAAAGTTTATTTAAATTTAATACTACACTGTATGTACATTGTTACTATCTGTACTTTATATTGATGTTACTGGTAAGGTGGAAAGTTAAAGCGAAGGTGAGATAATTGATCAATGCCTTCTGGCTATCCAATTTTAATAGAAGCTGTGATAGTAGTTGGCTACAGGTGACCAGATCATACCCTGTCACTATACCTGAGGTGTGTGAAGCTTGGGAGAAACCAGTTAGTTTAACCAATACGTAAACATGTGACCATATTGGGTGGTAATAGCATTATACATTAATAAATGCCATCAGATCTTGACTGTGTAGCAAAAGCTTGAAACTTACACTACCGTCGGAAGGAGATATTAGTAAAAATTGGGTGAAATGTAGTTTTCTGATAATATTGTCATTCATTTCTGTTCCGCAAAAGAGGAAGTTAGAAAAAAATGGATATTTTTAATAGTGGTTTTGTAATAAAGTTTCAGTAATACTATAGAAGTTATTCTGTTAATCATATACATTTAGTAGTGTTAAAAATAGATCCTGGGAACCAGCGACAGATTAAACAGCAGGTGGGGAACCGGTAACAATGATTAGTTTTACCTGGTGAATTACGAATTACATTAATACGGTGACAGGCCATCGCACCACTGATGGATAGACAATGACTGAGGACAATGGTGTATTATCTCTAGTAAAGTTTTATTTGTGAAAGTGATCTTAAGCTGGCCATATGGTCGGTTGACTTATTGACTAGATGCTTGTTATTTTTTTCGAGGAATTTATCGAGGTTTGCGGATTACAATGTTATGGTAGCGGGTACTCGATGCTGAGATTATATTTTACGAGTGATGCTCGTAAAGTTTGAATTACAAATTTTCTGTGACGGATATTTCTATGAGAAGTTTTTGTGGAAAATTATTACATTTTGTTTGGCTGCGGTTGAATATAACGTATAATGTACTGTATTTGAAAGTGCAATACATGTATAGTACTCAGTGAGATATTGTGACAAGTGTATAATGTTGGTGTATCAAGTTTGTTGTCAGTTTTCATTAGTGGAAGGCAAATGTCTACCTGTAACTATTAAGCAGTACTAAATATCGATACTTGATCAAAGTCAAATCCTACTTTAACCGTCAAGTTTTTGACGAAACTGAAGAGTATCGGTGAATAGAAAATTTAATGTAAAAACTGGTTGTATTTGCAAAATTCTTGTCTACGGATGAATTTGAAGAGCAAATGGACATACCAGTAAGGGTCTGCTAGATACTTCCTTATGTAACTAGGTGATACTTGTGATAATAGAATATACTATCAAGTCATGATCTTTGCTGCTGAACTGTAAAGTTGATTTAGATATTCATAAAGTCTGCGGACCTCCAGGAAGAAACAGTACTGTTGAGAGGTATCCTCGGAGAAGTGACTCTATGTATTCGTACACGAGGAAGAAACCAGAGCAAATGAATGATGGAAACAAAGGAGTTTCTGAATTGGATCTCATGAAAACATACTACCTGTTTGATGGTACAGTATACTCATTCACATTTCAAATTTTGCGTTTAATTCTAATTGTTGGAATTATTGATTTTTTTTCTGATTTTTCATCAATTTGTTCAACCAATTTTTTGTTTAAATCCCATAGAAATAATGCATGAATTAGGTACATTTGATACGTTATTGCAATACCTTTCACTGCCCTATGAAGGGACATAATAGGCTCAAGAGTCTAACATGAGAGAGAAGTTTTGGATCACAATTCTTTTTGTTCTGTTCCTACACTGTTGTTTTTGCTGGCTTAAAGTGTTTATGGTAGCTGACTTCAAATCACTGGATGTTTTCACCTCAATCCCAATTAGAATAAACATTTTGTAACTGAGGAAGCCATCAAGCTTGATTATAGTAGGTCAGTGGTTAGGTCCACCTTGGGTCTCTCCCTCCACCTACTGGAATAGTCACTACATGACTCAGGCTCTTTACGAGACTTTAAACCCCATTTCAAAAAATAAAAATATGTAATATAAAGTGCCGACTGTAACAATGTGATTGGCAGTTTATTCACACATAGAAGTAATTATAGACCGATTTGCCAATCGATTATTCAGCAAAATGGAATAACCCAAATGATGGGATTAATGGAGATAATCAGATATGCGTTTTGAATAGTTTGCTGTTCAGTAGGCAAAATACATAGTTAACTGTTGCTTTTTACAACATACAAATAATTTTACTACATGTAGTAATGTGTCAATATAAGAATGTACATATACTTCGGACTAAATTTAAATCTTGTAATTTTACGTCTTTCTAGGTGTTGATATTACCAGGAAAGTTTGTATTCATATTTTTCCAATACAGCCCCAAGTAATTAATTGACATGCGAAAACTGAAGGCACAGACCACGAATCACGATCGCAAAACTCACGATTGTCGCCTATCGTTGGCCCATCATTACGGAGAAGTATAAATTGTTGTAAAAGAGATTACATGCATTGTTTCCAAACAGATCTAGTCCAGATTGCTGTGGATATGTTGGGGTTCCCTCTTGTCCTTAATGGTACAACTAAGAATTTACTGTTTGAATTGTGGTTGAACCACACTGAAAACAAAGACAGGATCTGAAGTCTGACGGACTGAACTTCAAATGATCTAAACTCAAACTTTGTTATCCCTGGAATATTTTAGTAGATTCTGGACATCATCTGTTTGATCTGCAGTCACAGTCATGGTTTGTACATGTGTATGAGTATACAGTGGTCATCTTACACTATTAACAGTTATACCTGTTATAATCTGACCGTTTGACCATGTATAAACCGGAGATTTATGAAAGATAATTATATGGTAGTAGGCTAATTAGATTGTTCAGCTGATAACGGTAAATTAGTAAACTAACACTTGATCTAGTTGACAATATATTATACATGTATACTGTATATGTATGTTAATATGATATAGTTTATGTTAAGCCTCGTTTCTGAAGAAAGTTTTACGTTTATCTGAAGCATGTCTGGTACATGTTAGTCCTGTGGATTGTCAGGGCAATCCGAATCGCATATCAGTATAAGCAAATCACAAATCGATCCATGAACCACAATGGAAATTATATATCTTAAAAACACTTAATCATTTCTGCAAATGAATTTTATAAATAACTTAATTAAATCTGTATTTTAAATAAAATTTACTTTCAATCAAGCCAACCACTCACCGCCATATTTATTTATGTTTGAACGAAATACCGCAGTGTAAAGGTCAAACGTCATATTTTGTAATTTCTACTTTATACTTGATTAAACAACTTTAGGGTGTTTTGCTAGCACAACCAATATGGAAAATGATGATCAAGTTACTTTCTGATAGTTCGAAACTGTGTGATTCAAAATTGCAATATAAGCGAAGGTCCTTAAAAAACTAACACATATCATAGAAAAAGAGGTATACTGAACTTGTATATTGATTTGCAATATAATTTGTCTGCAAAAACACCAATTTCCTCTGGAAGAACTAAAAAAGGCTTAACACTACAATGTAAACAAATGTCCGACGAAAACTATCATAGTAATCGGACATTTTTCAGTTACCATCGGTGTTCAGTGTGCACAGGTATTCAGTGCCATGAGTATACGCCATCATACCAATGTGTTTAATGTTTCTAGAATTATCTATCGATGAAAATGAAATGGTAAACGTGAATTATTTTGTCTTAAAGTATTTAACATGTTTAGATAATATGATATGCGAATCAGCGATCTTATAGTGGACGAATCTGGTACTCGGATTGCTGGCCTTGAACCGCGAGTGCTCGGATATTCGGATACTCGTTACAGCCCTAGTACATGTGATTGTGGGTATTGGATCTGTGTTATCAGGCGCTGTAACTGTAGTGTGTTGAGCTTTTAGAAGCTCACAGTGGCCTGCACAATGTTAGGGCCAACACATTAAAATAACTAGGAAAATATTCCCTATCATTACAGGTATATAAAGAAATTGCTCTATGGACCATGCCATACTTTCTGAAGGTCCGTTTATGGAAGTTTTATAAGTAAATCACTTTATCTGGCTTTCAAAGGTCCCGTTTATGGAAGTTTTTCAATTTCCAAAGGTTCAGTGTATGGAAGTTTTACTGTAGTAAATCACTAGCTGAATTTCCAAAGGTCCGGTGTATGGAAGTTTTACTACTTAGTAAATCACTATCTGAATTTCCAAAGGTCCGGTGTATGGAAGTTTTACTACATAGTAAATCACTATCTGAATTTCCAAAGGTCCGGTGTATGGAAGTTTTACTGTAGTAAATCACTATCTGAATTTCCAAAGGTCAGGTGTATGGAAGTTTAATTTTTCAATTAAGAAAGTAAGATTTCCAATGTTTGATTTTGTGTGCAATTAAAGCAACATGATCAATAATCATTTTTAATATTAACATATGAAATAACATTTGACCCACAATCTTACATGTTTTGAAGATTATGTAATCATATCTGTAATGTGCAGACTTATCTGGTAAAAGTTTGCAATATTATTCATAGGTAGAACATGTAGGTAAGAGCTATCACCAGGTACCTAACAAGATACCGAGAAAATGATTTCATGATCTCACAAATTTTACAGATGTAATCAAAAATTTAATTGCACATTTCACCAGATAAGCATTAAATGGAAAAATGATAACGCTTAGAAATTCTACTGCATTTCCAGCCAACTTTGTCTTTATGAAAGGGTCAGACTTAATAAAAAAAATCATTGATTGCTGCGAGTTTAGTTTTGTTTTGCTACCAGCATATGGGATATTTGACTGTTTGCTTCGATGCTAATATAAAATTTCCTCAATCTGAAATTTTGATATTTGAGCATACGATTGTGGGACACCGGCTTGTTGACTCAGTGGTGAAGTGTTCACCTTCGGGTGTAGAAGGCTGTGGGTTTGAGCCCTGTCTGCAACATACTGAAGTCTTTAATAAAATACTGTTATGTTTATATTTATCCTTTAATGCGAAAAATCTATCTTGAATTTCCCCAAATTATTTGTCGAGGCCTCCTTCTAATATTTGGCAAAATGGCCCTCATTGACATCGGGAGGTCTCCCAGAAAAAAATGGTTATACAGTCAGTTGTTTTATTGTGACAAAAATATTCATCAAGTCAATAGACAGTTATTATCTCAGTTATAAGGCCACCAAAGTTATGGTATTTACTTAGTATGCATTGAGCATGTAAAAATTAATGCTGTTATGTCAAGCATGAAATATTTGACCTTTCTGCAGTTGTTATTTGTGTTTTTATTCCTTAATCGGTTGTTAATTGATGTTAGGAGATAGGATAGATTGAGACATCTGACAGTGTTTAAGAAAGTTAGATCTGAACGCTAGTTAACTAAATCACCCAAAGACCACCTTTGGTGTAGAAATTCTCTAAATGCATTTACGAGACCTTATTCGAGGTAATTATAACTGTGTTGAGCCAAAACTGTTCGAAGTTTCGAAGTTCTGCTGTATTGTTAACTGCCGTTCACATGGCTAACACCGGGCTAATATAAGTCAGTCAACATTCTGTTTACTTAAAGTTATCACTCCCTCTGTCTTTTCCAATAATAAACAAATATTGCAGTATGAAAATAAGAAACTCCTAAAAAGTTATCAAGTTCAAAGTGTCTTCACCTACTGTAGAACTGTGTGCACACTCCTGATTTTATCAGCTGGGGAGAGTTGGAGGATTGACTAGTGGTGCAGGTCTGTTATTTAATAAATAGCTCTTAAAAACATTTTCACTCATCTACAGCCAGGCCTAATGTCACACACACAGGTACTTTCTTTGACTATACTGATCAATGAAAAAGTATTACATTGTATAACGTAAGGGATTCCCGGCAATAAGATAGAATAATAGTCCCACATTGTAACATGATTGTACAATTTTGCGGCACCCTTGGATGCGTTGCATCAATGCATTTCTTGTAAGGATATGGAATGACTTATGAAAGTTGAAAGTAAGTTGTCTGCCACTCTCTACCAGAATGTCATTGGTTTTTGACATCAGAAGCATCTGTGTATTACAGCAAAACCTCCAAGAAAACCTTTCCATAAAGGTGCAAAAATACCTAAATGGCATTTTCTTCAGAAAGCCCCTTCAGGTCCCACACAGGGATGTTTCCCCTTTATCCCCATTTGGGACCAGTAAGTCAGTCCCCAAATCTCCTCATCTTAAAAAATGTTTTTCCTCTTCAGCTCTTGGGTCAATCCCAGCCTTGTACTTAGCAGTTAGCATATTGGATTGATTGTGTAGTACTTTAATGTGGTCAGTTTTAACAGTTTGACAGTAATGTACAAGGTGCTCCAAATCAGAGTTGATCACAATAAACCGGATTGACTGTCTAGTTCTAACATTTGTCCAAACACTTTAAGTACTGTTCTAAATGCTAAATACTTTGAATCACTTCTTTGGTAAAATTTTTGTTTGCAGTTCGAATTCCTATTTTTTGATATAATTTATTATAATGATTTTCAAGCTTTTATTATTTATTTCTTAAAATGAGATCAGTCAATATCAGAAGATGAACTGTTAGCATTTTAAAAAGGAATTGTTAAGCCACATTGAAGCAAATAAAATGTCAAATGTGATTATCCCCGATTATCTCGGCATGTATGCGGTAAAGCTGGCTATTGTATGTGCGGGTATCCCACAGTGCTAGGGTTCTTTTCTTAAATGGCGCAGGTGTCGAGAACGGGTTGTAATCCTAATCTAAGTGATGCGATGTGCGCAGGACTTAATTCAGATTTAGCGAATTAACGTCAAAAATTATAATTTGACATTTGAGTCGGGCATTGTGAGGCTTGGGAATTGTGAAGAAATCAATGTCTTTTGTTACTGAGTACATTTGTTTGTGTATTAAAAAGAATACAGAGGGACCATTATATTGGCTGGGAGGGGAACTGGGGCTTATTGAACTAAGAGACAATTTTTATTGTCCCTTGAATTAGGGAAAGGAAAAGTGGGTTGATGATGAAATTACAAGGTTGTTTTGAGTTTTAATTTTCAACTACTTATAATGTCTCCCTAAACTTTTCAAATAGAAATAGAGATGTTAGCTCAAATCGCAGTCACACTTTGAGACTAATCTCATTTTGCATCTCTTGAAAATATTTGGAGAAAAATCAGAATCTCAGTTTCTTTTCATTTTTTTGATACCCGAATTTGAGTCCCGTCTCGGCTGTGAAAAATCTCAATGATTTGAGACAATATTTGAGATGAGATTTAGCTCACATTGAGATGCTTTGGGAGATCAGATGACATGTATGCACTTCATGTTCATAATTATGGAGGCTTAAAGAGCTCCTAGCTGACTCTTGATCTGAAGGTCGTGGGTTTGAATCTTGCTCATCTTCTGTGGCCCACAGTGCTTTATTCCAGGGGAAGGGTGGTGGGGGTCCTTTGAGAGGGAATATAGCAGTTGTTAAGGGAAAAATTGCAGAAATATTTTATCTTACAAAGTGTACATTTCTGTGTTCATGAACTGTCAGTATTACATGACTGATCAATATGGAGTGTAGAAATAGTATGCTGCCTATCCTAGCTATATGTACTAATATACTTATATATCCACCTTGAAAAATCTCATTTTTTTGCATAGCACACCTTTACATATAAGGATGGTTGTATATGATTCCAGTACTCAGTACTATAATGGGTCAATAGCATGATTTAATAACCACTGAAAGGCATTATATTTATTATGCAAAGTTAGACAGGGGTCAAAAAGTGGCTCAATACCCAAATACTAATAATTTGAATTTTGATTATTTGTTCTAAACAGCAAAATTGTGTATGTAAAGTATGCAAAACATAATCAAGAGCTTTAAATTGATCTTTATCGCTGCGGACATTGATACATGACATAATGAAATTATCATTTCAATACATATATATGTGTGCATTATATGTATATTCTGTATCATTTCAATAAGTTTTATCTGTTAAGTTTGTAATTGTACCAATTGGTTGAAATGTATTTTAAGGCCAAACATGTGTGTTTCACGTATCTTAAATGACTCGACCCATCATTTTGCATTGACCTGTTTTCTATTTGTAGAAGCAGCCACATGTGTGGTGTATATAACAGGTTTCAGTGTTATACTGGATGCTGCATTATAATAATAAAGACTTTATTTCGGGAGGCTGCACATTTGGAACAACCCAACCTCTGAATTGTGCGCTAAAACAAAAACTATGACACATTGCATTGTATATACAATAACCAACAGTAATTAGCAAGACAAAAGAACAAGATTAAATACATATACATGAAACATAAAAAACAACAAAAACATATAAAACTATCATCACTTATTAACATTGTAAAGTGGATCTGGATTGATCAACCTTCAGAAATCACCGTTGTAATGTACCCTGACTGTCTGAATTTGTTTAAATTTCCTGCAGTGCCAATATAACACCAGACATTTCATTCTATGTTTTTGGGACCCTTGAAAACTGGTCTTAATATTCTGGTGGTCTTATTATTGAGGTGGTCTTTAAGTGAGGTGTAACTGTATACATAAAATGTTGTCCAACCTAAATCTGTTGAAAAAGAATATCAGTTGGGAAATCATAAGATTTGTCAAGTATGATGTTCTTGCTGCCCATTTTGGAGCATTTGTTTTGTGTTTAACCAAGACTGTTTCTTTTTTCTTGCGGACAATGTATACAGTCAACCACATGATATTTGTTCGACCTAATCTGACACTTTTAAAACCCTATGATACGGTTTGTGATGTAAATTTCACTTGATTTTATTTTGTAACTTATCTGAAGTTAATCACCTCATAATCAGACTAAGTATTCACTTCCCTCCATTTAATTGTTGATAATTGTTTAAAATGATAGTAATTATAAATCCCTCAGATTATCTGATCTGCACTGGTCATGTATATATTACTGTACACAGTAGATAATGAAATCTACTCAACAAATTAGTGGACTGAAACAGGATAGAGGGATCATGACTTTGTGAATACTGTGAAATATATGGATTTTAATAACTTTGCCAGCTATTTCTATCTAAAATTTCACCTTTTTGAACCCCTTACAGAAGAGTAGGAATGAACTTACAAAGTTTGTATAACTATAGATCTAAGCAACAACAACAGTAAATTACTAATTAAATGACCTTAGGCTTTAGCTTAACAGTTTACTTCCTTGAATAGATTATTATAAGCAGGCGTTAATTAAATTGAGTTTACTGATTGGACTGATAACTTTTAATAAGAAGTTTGTCTCATTTTAATTAGCTTAATTAGGAGTAATGGTGATGACACTGTAATGACTTGTGTGGTATATATATTAAAATGTCTACAATTGTTAAGTCAGAAATCAATACATGCTCATATGATTATCATGTCATGTATATGTGTATCTCTCATATGATTATAGAGAAAGTTATACCAAGATTGTGTCTATTTTTTTATTGTTGAACTTTGCTTATGCAATTAAAATTAAACTCTTGAGTGAAGTGGATTTCACTAAAAATTAATCTTTCAGTTATTCATTTATTAAAATACAAGCATCTTTGATTGACATTTATGTTCAAAAGTGAGAACATTGTTTGAAGAAAAGTTGGAAAACTTTGTGTGACAATTCCACATTTTGGTGTGTTAAAAATGAGGAAGAAATGTGTTGGTATGAGAGTGTCCGAGATGGAGGAGAAAGGAAATATACAAACAGAGGGTAAGCTCATATATTCAAAGTTAAACCAGCTGGTCACTCAATCTTTGTATGATTGTTTTCTACTTTTTATTCAAAATTTACGTCTCAACAAAAATGTGTATCTTCTGTAAGATTTGGATTTTCTCATATATATGTTTGTATATTTGAATATGGGACAGAAGTCCCTTAAAGTGACTTTTTTAAAATCGGGGTCAGTGAGAGTTAGATGGGATACAGGAAGTGTTCATTATTTTTATGTCTTATTGAAAATCAACCATTAGCTATACTTTGTCTGATTTAATTATTGTTATACCTTAAATATAACCTTATAAGATATTATAAAAAGTAATGTTAACAGATACACTGGCTTTAAATATGGTTCTATTCACATGATTTTGTCTAACTTTCGAATTCGTTCTTTCTGTACATTACACTTAAGTTTGACATCAGATAGTGTAAAGTCTAATCAGTTAATTATCCTACTAGATAATTATGTGCAAGTTTAATAATTGGGGCATTTTGAACAATAGAATCATAACAATATTGATGAAGAGTTTAATACTCAAGTTATAGTGTTCAGGTTTTGTTTTATTGATATAAAGTTTCCTTGTATTATAAGTTTTAAATTTTATAAGAAAACTATTACACTTGAAAAATTCTTGCACTTAAACATTTATTGATGTATGACCTTTTTATTAGTGTGTGGCCTTAGTACCCATTGGCTTGCATTGGTAATAGTTGTCCATTTATTATTATCACAGAAAACTTGCCTACTTTTTCAAGCAAACAATCATTTTGTCGTAAATGCTGATATATTATTCTGGTGCCGATATTAATTAGCAAATCTCGAGCATTCCAATATTTAAAATGGATTTAAAATCGTATTTGATGTAACAGTTCGTACTGCAATATACTTGCATCGAGCCCACGTACAAATCCCTCTTGTAGCGATAAGCGGCGTAAAAAAGTATAAAAAAACATGTGTAAATTACTGTTTAGTTAAATATTATGAGAAATAAATACTGGATATCGTAATGCTAAGCCATCATGGATGCATCGTGTCTTAAGCGCCCTTAAATACGCCAACATTTCGAGGACCTTAATCTATGGTAGTTAGTTTTATTTATGTGATTTTGATAAAAATAATTTCAACTCCCGCTGTTTGCAATGGGTATGTAAGATTTGTTTCTTAGCTATTTGGATGTACTCTAATAAACTTAAGTATTGCAATTCTTACAAAAATCCCTTTCCTAGATAAAATGTTGATGCTTGAAGAAGATAAAACTCATAATGATTGTGGTAAGGGATTTATAATGCATTTTGAATTTCATTATTTAACGTGCTTATACTAAATCTTGCGCTTCAATTAAGTGCATCTATGAAATTAATTTGTCGTCCTGGTTAAGTTGTTTTTAAGCGTTTCGTCTATATATCTTGAGGGGACTAATGTAAGAATTTCGTAATCACAGTAGAGGATTATCAAAAATCTAGCCTTATCTCTCCTGGAAATAGTTTATCTTTATCAGAATGTAATGGATGCGATTACTCTTGAAAATATTACAGAGGGTGAAAATTTTGCGCAACTCGTTTCTTTTGATGTTATAATTTTCAATCCAATGATTTATGTATTATTATTCTTGTTCTCAGTTAAACAAGATGGAAGGAACACCAAATTACGATCAAAGGAAAGTGGGGTGGGTGGATACGTGTGTAACATTTAAAGTTTTACGACTTTAAGGGGCTTTACTTAAATTGTTTAGGGTTATGATATGTCGATGACAAGGCGGTATAAAAGCATTTGATAAGAATTTTATAATAAGTGGCATGGAATAATTAAATTATTTTTTATTTTTTTTTTCTAATTGTATAAAGACTTAATTTTTTGTGGAAAATCTCTTTTTATGCCCATGATTTTAAAGTGATAGTTACTATGGAATGGTCTCTCATCTCATCCCTTTTCAATTGGTGACACAATATATTGTGAGTGACCACTGGTCAGCATGTAGTTCCATGCATCAACCAAGATCCAATTCGCACCCTGGCATTAATGCTGCATTGAATCTTTTCTCTTTTGCAAATTTTTGTTTCTTAGTTCTTAGATTTCCTCACAGTGAACACAGCCTTTAGAAAATGTTTTTTTCTTGGCATTTTGGTCCCCCCCCCTCTTACATTGATTTTGGAACCATGTACCCCTGCCAAGTTCAATATAAAACCTGTTCAAATTCTTCATGTTAATTTCCATACTATGTTCTGTTAAAGACATCAAGTTTTGCTATGAGACAGTAAAAATCGTTTTGGAACAATTGTATTGGGGATTTTATTTATCCTTAAATCAAATCTTTCTTGTCTATCAGTCACTAAGCCTTGTAAATCTACGAATAAATACCAGTTTAAACCATTCCTGAATTACTTTTTTGCGGAAAGGAATCGTGGTATAAATGCTTCATCTTATTTTTATTCCGTTATTCAGATATTGCTTCGGCGACAACTAAAGATACCTCTAAATCGAATTCATAAATACTAACGACAAATTTGTCCTGGATTAGCAGTTCTCTAAAAAGTCTTCGTCTAATATTTACAATGCCTTATCCTTCCCGAATGTGCTGGCGGACATTAAACGTATGAAATTGCTCGTATTAAGTGGGATAAGCGTGTTGAATTTGAGATTTGTTTTCTTGAAATATCATAATTAAGGATCAGCTATTGCGGAACAGAAAATCTTCCACTTTGCTGAGGATTATGGGTAAATGGAACGGCTCAGCCACAATCAAAGCAATCTGTCTTTATAAGATAACGGCAACCATATTTAAGAAGGTTATTTTGCCTTTCGAGATCAGTCTTGAGGGATTTCTGGAGTTGACAACTAGTCATGCATACATAGTATTCTCCAATACTTGATAGTAGCGAACAGTTGTAAAAACATAGTGACTATTCAGTGATAGTATTGGTCGTGAGAGGTTTACATATATTCATACTTCTGTTAAACCTACCTGAATCAGTTTTTAATGCATCCTGAGATCTATATTCTTTCGTTTATAAACAGGAGTTGTAGCATGTGTTTGATAATTTAAATGTTATTTAAAAAAAATGGTGGATTTTAAAAACTTCTCATGAAAATGTTGGAATTTGTAAAAGAATGCCAAGGTATAGACTTACACTTCATTTCGTTGCATTTATTTATGCTCTGTGTTTAATTATATTGTTTTTTACTGTGAGAAAAGTATATCGCAGTAAAAATAGGATTTATGTGTCATATTATTTATTAACAATGGTGAAGATCATGTATACCTTAGATTTTTTTCCTGAGCAGTATATTTGTTATTTTTTATATGACTGTATAAAATATGATGTCCATATTTCAGTAAAGAAATAACAAGATTTTGTAGCTTTTAGTTAATCTGAATATTTACATTGAATTTATGGATGAATTTATTGGTGAATGTATCATGCTCTATTAGTGTATTCTTTAAGGGTCATTTAAGTTTTTTACTTATTTTAGTTTTACACATTTTTTTAGGCAATGATTTAATTGCTTTAAAGGGTTAACATAATTATGGTAAAATTGAAAATTTGATGCAAAACAAGAACTATTGTAACTTTCAAAAGTTTGGTAAAAAAACAGTTACATTAGATTTGCGTCAAACCCTAGAAATTTAATCCTTATGTGATTGTTATGTTTAATGCAGGAAAATGGGACAGCCCCTTTTTGTGATGACTAGTTTCATATATCAAGGCTACACGCAAAAATGTTGTATCAACTTCTGTATTGAAACTGATTTGCAGCGGTTTTATCCCTGAACCCTTAGTACAGTTGTATTCTCAACCTTCCTACCTGTTGTATAACTAAACTTGCAGGGTAACATATGTTGTAACAATAGTTAGCTTGACCAAAAAAGCATCAACAATGTAGGCGTTCATTTCTCGTTTTATTGTATCTCGTTAATATTTCGCACAAACAGTTACTGTTATTGTGACAGCAGTTTGATTCACATATTTTTGGTGAAATGCATTGTGGTCCAACTTGTTTTTCAAAGTTGCAATATTATTGCTTACAGAGTATTATCAAATAGATCCAGCCTTAAACCGGCCTGAAAAAAATGTTTCAGTCTTTATTGTGAACTTTCCGAATGTTTTTACCAGTCCTCATGAATTTTTACCTGACATTTGGGTGGTCAGTCACGTCTGGCTTACTCCCACTTGTCTGTAGAGTTGGCAAGTTCTGTAGTAGGTCATAATGTTACATGTTTAACTTGTGTCCAAATATCTTCTCAGTTTAAGCATATATGGACAATGTAACTATGATCAAAGTGACTTATTTTAAGAAGTGGAAATATTGTTAAATGCCGTGAATAAATGAAGAAAAAAAACTGGCACTAAGTTAGTTAATACTTTAATTTTTGGCGTGGTTGTTTTTCTAATACTAGCAACGCTGTCTATCTTTGGATATAATGCATTTGACTTTTACAAGTAATGAGAATGTTGCACTTTAAGTAACATATCATTTTCAGGTTTGTGGATCTTTTTCACCTGCTTGTTGCGTGTGAGGGCTGTTTTATAAACAGTCAACAACTGTCCTGGATATTTCAGACAAATTGGGGTCGTATGATAATACAACTTAAGATGTTGCTTGATTTGATTTTAATTATTTCGTCTGTATACTTTCAGGTACCCGTTCGTTACCTATTCATTGTATCATCGAACAGACAAGTGGATCTCCATCTTTCGAGACATCGTTAGATGAAACATCCACGCACAACACAGTCGAGCTTGACAGCTACGCTATATTGCCGGGAACGACGCTTCTCTCCGAATGTGTCCGAGCTGCACTTCTCAAACTTGGCTATAACTCCACAGAAACAATAGGAGCCAAAGGTTTCACTTCTTTTTTCTTCGTTATTTTTTTTTCACAGTCCGAATTTCACATTTTTCCCCACCCGACATATTTTTCACATATTTATATTTTAGCATTTCGTTTCAATTTACATAAACTTTGAATCACCTGTCAAATATATACAATGTAACTGTTTTGTATCTCAACAATTGTACAGTTTTGAGACTACATTTTAACTCACATTTTTTAATAGAAATTGTTTTTTACTCAACAAATTTTAAGTTAAAATTTCATAAAAGCATGTTCAAAATGACAATTGTATGACTTCACGTAATTATGGTTTAATGTAAGTTTCAATTGTCATTTCCGCAGTTTGATGCCAAGCTATTGTAAGTCTGGTTCCATTGAAGCATACTTTCATGAATTTTGCACTAAACACACTATTTCTACTCAACAAATCTACTACAAGTTGCCTTCGCAAAAATGACTTAAGTATTAGTTTGAAGTTCATAATATAAAGCAGTTGTTCAAAAGAATGTTTGGTCGAGATTTGAATGTATGTAATTTTTTTCATGAATAGAATAATCCTCCTACCCTTTTGAATATTGAGATACTTATAGTTCGTAAAAGTTAAAAGATGTATAAAACGTTTAAAATCACTCATAACATAATATAAGAACTGACCTGAGTAAAGGTATTAAATAAACAAAGCATCATGGACAACGGATTTCAAGAAACAGGTTTCATGTACTGTGAGATTGTTATGTGTGCAAATGGTAAAATACGTTGTAAATCTCTTTGAAATTATTGCTACTTATTTTTTATTTAAAACGTTTACTCTTATTTGGTAATATGGATAAGGGTTGTTCTTCTTTTCTCTTGTTTACACATTCTAAATAATTTTTACTTGGATATTGGTGTAACATTTTTTGAAATTCTGAATATGAAAATTTCTTAAATTATAAAAATTGTATTTTAACAGAAAATAAGAAATGATCTTAATTTGAATAAGGCTGTAGGGAAATATGTTTAACATTCAGTTCATCTCTTGTCATCTTAAAAGAAAAAAAATGAAGTCCAATTTAGCTTGTGTTCTTAAATTTTTATATTCTTTTGTTAGTTTTACTGTAAATCATATTCTTCTTAATCTCTGTTCTGTTTTAGCCTTTTTATTTGCGAAGTAAATGAATTTAGATAAATTATACGTTTAAAAAATTAAATGTCATGGCTACATTGTTTTTTGTACACTGATGTACGTTTCTCAGCTCGTGTTGTGAATGTAACAAAAATAGAAATATTAATTTTAAAATAAAAACATTTCTGTAGTATGAAGAGAGATTTTATTTTGGATACTCCGTTCTCTTTGTATCTCAATGGGAACATTTTAGAGTAAGATACCCAAGTTTTTACAATTGAAATATTTGCTATTTCTAGAATTAGAATTAATGATAATTTGTAATTGTCAACAAATATTTAAAGGCAGATAAGTGTTTTAAATTAGTTTTTAGATTGTTGAACAACTCACCTGTAGTCTTGCATCGAATAAATTGAAAATGCATCGTCCTTTTCGATAACGAGAAACGCATCGAATCCACCATGAGATTATAATGTATATCGAAATGGAATATATGTATGGATCAGACTGTCTTTTAAACATGTATTCTTTATATTCTGCTTTGAATGAAAATAAATATAGTCTGCTTTTAAAAAGAGAAGTAGTTTTAAAGGTACGCTTGGGACATTGATGCCGATTATTTGGAAGTCTACAACTGTAGCCATTTCTGAACTATAAGATGTCTTAATAAAAGGAAGAGACAATTTACATTAGTATCACTTTTTTTACTTCAAAATTTGTGCAAAAAGTAGGATAAATAATGTTACAATTTGCAAGTTATAGTGAATATTTTCTTGGAAGTAGGAGAAATTATACATTTCAATTTGCATATATCATGGTCCAACCAGTTTTCGATATTGACCAATATTCTAATTTTATCAAAGTATGACTCAGTTAATGACTCCGTCTACCTCAGGAATACACGGCAGTGGTCTGCTAAATCTATGCATGAAATCACAAATGAAAATCATCCTATGAAGTTGATAAAGTGCATTTTATCAATTCAGAATTATTGTTTTTGAGAATTTTCTTCAAATATAACCAGCTCATGTACATACTGTGCATATGTAACAAACCACAATACATGTCAAAATCACACTAGGTGACCATATATACACATGTACATTTTGTATTGAACCTTTTCTTGGAAGTACGAGAAAGTTTTTTCTCTTAAGGCCTTAAGTTGTTATTGTACCAATAAACGTATAGTATAGTATAGTTAAAAAGAAGGAGAATGAGGTTGATATCATGACTTACAAAACTAATAGAAGGCTAATTAAAACATGTATGGCTGAAGGCAACTTGTCAAATGCTTAAATGTGTTTCTATGTATTAAGGGTTGAGTACAAAAGTCTGTTTTACATACAAATCAGTTTATCAATTTATCACCTAAATGTTAATTAAGTTGAAGTTGTTTAAATAATGAAAAGCTGCCCAGGTCATTATCCCTATCATGTACCGAAACAAGCAGCTCATGATGAAGTGTAAAAAGTATAAATGAAGAAAACAATGTATTTATAAACTATTTGTTTACATTTGTACAAAGTTTTGTTTTCTTTTATCAGGAGCCATTCAGTTGAAAAATTGGAAGCCATTGGGTTTTGACACCATAACTGACAACAAAAGTGCTACAATTGACGATATATTAGGGGAACTAACTCAGGTTGCTACTCTTAGGATCAGAATGTGCAGGTAAGGAGTTGCTTCCCTTTGATAATACTCAGAATTTATTGCTAGACTCCGTGAAATCATTGATCTTCATATGCAGAGTTTTGGAATTAGTTGAAATTATAATATTTTCAGAGGTTTTAAATGATTTTTTTAATTTGATATTTTTTTACACTCCTTAAGTTAGTTCTGAAGGAAAGAATAAAATAAAACTTTACTATATCATACTGATAAATGTGTGATTTCACTTGAGCAATATTTTTATTGCTATAATTGACTGGTAAAGTTTGAGTGTATTATTTATATGATGCAAGTTACAGACAATGCTTTTACTCATTTAATGTTTAATCCTGTATTTTACAATTTATTTACAGTGTATCTAAAATCACATCAGCGGAAGACGTTAAAGAGAAATTGTTGCAGCTATTGTTGAATCAGTCACAAAGCCTACTCACAAACACCGGATGTCCTCTCTTGGAGAAGGTAATAATTTGTTTTTCTCTTCATGATGTCATGGTCTTTGAAATTTACATTTTGGGTTTTACTGGGCTGGAAGCTAAAAGCACGGCTGGTTGATTCTCTCTCCGCCCTCTTACAGTGTATCTACTTCTGATCTGATCATCACTGGATCATTTATGTTACGAGAAATCGTTCCCAACCACCTCCGCCTCTTGATCGATCGTAGCTCTATTTATGGGCCAGGAGAAAAGTCCAGATTAAAAATGCACGTCTAATCTATTGGTCTAATATAAAGGATTGTCGGTTTTATTGTCAAGAATTGTGTTTATTTTCCCAAAACAAATATCTTAGATACATTACAGTTACAAAACTGAAGGACATTATGTGACATGATAAATAAGATGTTAACATGGTTATCTTGGTCTAGGTGGTGAAAATGTCCTTTGTTATTTAACCTGAGAAACTATTCCTATATTTCCTTGTCATTTCTGAATCCTTTAAATTGCTGAAAAAGGCAACGTGCTAATTATCAAAATAACCTGAGGATATCAGAGTCATCTTGATGACAGGTTTTACTCTTTAAATCTTTTTAATGACTACCTTGTCATTAAATCATGCAGTCAGTGTGTTCAAATGTTGTTTGTCAATATTTTAGGGTTCATCTTCTAAAAACGGCCACACTTTAGCAACAATCTCGCCGGAGATGAGACGAGCGTTCGACAGGTGGTATGAAGAACAATTGAAGTCGTATACCGAGGGAAACGGCTCAGGACCGGAAAACCTTAACCTTGCTGCTGCAGCCAAGGACCTTCTTAAAATGCAACAAGAGAGGTTGAAGGCATCAGTGAATTTATCTTTATGCGAATCTGCGAGTGTTCAGGACAAAATGGCAGCTGCATCATCAGCGGTTAGTCACTTGGTACAGACATCGCCATCAGCTTCGAGACCGACGGCTTCATCGACTCCAAATGAAAGTTTCTCTCATCCAGCTTACCAACATTACTTACCAGGAAAAACACGAATGAGAACATCATTTGATCCAGAGCACGAGATTCCACGCCTGCAGCGTTGGTTTGCCAATAATCAACATCCGTCCCGGGACCTGATGCTCCAGTATCTTCAAGAGTTAAATTCCCTCGACTCTCGGAAAGGAAGACGTCCGCTTGATCTAACTAATATCATTTATTGGTTCAAAAATGCAAGAGCAGCACATCGTAGAGCATCGAAGAACAGTGGTGATGACTCTTTTGACTTGGAGGATGAAAAAGACAGCACACCTTCTGTGAATGAAAACTATCCATTCTTGCCAAATCGAAATGCAGTTTACATGGTGCCTTACCCACAATTTCCTACTATGGACATGAAATCTCAGATGGGACTTCTAAATGCGAAGTCTAAGTCAACAAATGGTCAGCTAGATGATCGTGAACCGTGTGACCTTTCAATGAATTCAAGGTCAAGGTCACCATCGGATGAAGGACTCTGTTTAACGAAATCATCAAAGTCAGACAATGAGAGCTGTAAGAGGCAGTCACCTGACAACGAGAACTTAGACCATGTGAAGGTCAAAGTTGAAAAAGAAGACCTTCGTATGTCTCCCTCCAGATCTGACGAAGGTTACTCAGAAATGGTTGAAAGGTCACCAGTCAAAGGTCAATCCCCTCAGGACATTGAAAATTGTGTGCCCAATAGTGAAATGACTGAGGATGAAAATTACAATTCTGATATGCCGAAGGACCTTACAGTTGAAAAGCAAAAAGTGCAAGAAGTTGGTGCTGTCGATCAGACAGAAGTGGATGTGATAAAAAGTAGAGCTAATGACCTGTCTGTCAGTAATTCTCATAGTATGACTGAAAAATATCCAACAGATAAGCCTGTCAGTAATTCTCATAGTATGACTGAAAAATATCCAACAGATAAGCCAAGGGATCTGTCAAATGGGAAACGTGCTCATGAGAGTGATGACGAAGACTTGGAATCAGATTACGATGACGATCGCTCTCTCGATGGATCAGTATCTAGTCATGACGATAAAATGACCAATCTCCGTGAGTCATACCTCAATTCTGCTAGAGGGTTAAACTTCGGTGGAGTGACTGGCAGTCCATCTGGGCAACCATTACACATCCCTCAGTTTCCCCACCCACTGGCTATGCACTACTTTCCTCTAAATACTCATTTTTACTCGCAGCAAGCAAATCAAATGAAGTTTCACAATCAACATCCTTCGCAGCAGACGACTCCAAAATCATCTCCAGGTCAAGGTCAGGAAAACAATAACTCCCATCGTAAACGACGTACTAGGGTATTCATCGACCCACTTTCTGAAATACCCAAGTTAGAGAAATGGTTCATCGACGACACGCATCCATCTTCATACATGATTGATAAATATTGCGAAGAACTGAATAGTTCAGAATATCGGCAAAAATTTCCCAAGTTGGAGCCAAAAAACGTGCAGTTGTGGTTTAAAAATCACCGTGCCAAAGTGAAGAGAATGCGTTTAGGAGGATTCGGCGATCATCAGATATTTTCATGAGATTGATATTTTTACTGATGTTTCATAAAATGATTGTAGATTATTTGATTTATCAGTATACATGAGATTCATATATATATATATAGTATTTTTAAGTTGTGCTTGATGTTTTCAGAGCTATTTGTCGACCTTGGTTTTTCTTAAGAAAAATCTGATATTTCATTTTCGTCTCAATTCATTGTTATTTTAATTATTTGTTTATTTCATTTATCTTGTATCATCAAGCTGTGAATGTATTCATTTATAAAGTGCATAAATGTTAAAGAGTTTTTGTGATTCTCTAAAAAAATATTTTATTTTAATGACTTTATTGTTACATTAATTTGATTTGCAATGTGGAAATGGCAATATTTTGTTATTGCATTTTTTATGTAGTTGTCTTGTGTTCTATTTATAGAAATATTATGCTTGTTAAGTCTATGAATATTCATTTCTGTCTCATGAATAAATACATATTCCTTTGTTACCTTTGAAAGATCTTCTAGCCTCCATTGTGTGATGTTTTAACTTTCATTTTTTTTTCAAAATTGATTAATTTTAGAATTTATTGAATATTTACCAATACTTCTGTATGACTTTTTTAATTGAATCATTATGGAAAGATGTGTGTTTATTCATATTTTGATTGGGGATAAAGAAATCGTATCTGAAAGAAATAATAAAGAAGAATTCACAATAAGAAATTAGAAGCTGTTCTAACGGTTCTGAATAATTTGTCTATTCCAAATATTAAAATTCTTCAAATTAAAATTTTTTTTTTACTTATTTGATTATTTCAGCCTGACACTTAATGTATAATAATAGGTCTGTCAGTTGTCTTGTTCTCTATTTATAACATTAACTTTGGTTGCTTTCAAGGTATAAATCAACGTTGTTCGTGATCACTTACAATGGCATGTCCTGCTTCTCTTCTTAATTTATGTTTTGTTTTTTGTTAACTGTACAAACACCTCCCGGGGTGTGACTGATGTATCTGCATATATAAGTACAGACACGGTCTGGCCTGCGTTCAGTTAAGGTGTTTGCGGCTAACGTTTTGTCACATTCGCAATTTGTGTCCTTAACTGAACGCAGGGCAGATTTTGTTTTTTCTTCACCTGATGTCCTGTGCAATGTTCATGTACATATATAAGTGTGTCAATATGTTAGTTTGACTTGAACAGTGAAAAAAATGTTATTGATGATTTTATGCACAACTTATTGTCTCAAGTGTTATAATTCTAATTGTAACTGATTGAAAATTGGTGATGATTTATTTATTTTGTATTGTTTTGTGTTGACACTAAATATTACCGCAAATATTTTCTCAAATGTTTGTTTCAAAATAAAGTTTGTATAAAAATTAAATAGATGTTCTTTCATAAATTTCTTATGTTTTATACTCGGACAAATATTCTGACTTTTTCTTGCTTTTTTCTTGATTAAATATAAAATCTCAAGATTCTAGAAGTGAATATTGTAAAATGTTCATTAAAAGTCAGCGATTATTTCAGATGTCAACCAATAGATAAACAGTTCATTGAAGTGATTGGTTGTCTATGGGTTTCGAAGAATAACTAGGAGTTGGTGCAATTTCTGTTGTAACTGCCGTTTTACTGAAACAAATACAACATTTTTACATCAAACATGTGATACATCAACTTTAGAACAGGTGTTTTGGTATAGAGCGTGCAAGGTTCCTTCATACCAAATTGAACTTCACCTGTCAAATTGACAAATATAATTTGCTTAAGTCTTTATGTTATGTTTAACTACGTCACTGTTTTAGAGATTCAAATGTTACCGAGATTCGCCTACAGTTGTTTATAGTAGTTTTTTTTGCTTGACATGCATAATTTTATTTTTAAATTATGTAGGCTAGATTGGGATAAAATCCCTGAAGTCTGATATGTTGCTACATTCCACATATTTTCAGATAGGTGTATCTTTTGTTTGGGAATCTCAAAGATTATTTATTCTGTGTATACTCAAATTTTTAAATATTAGTTTTTTCGACTAATGTGCCAAACAAATGGCACTGTATAAATTGCCAAATTATTATAAATTTTTATTCGTATTTGCCATACCAGACTGTGTCTCTGTTTATGAATTGTTAAGTTGTCACTTCGGAAATAATCTTGGTGATCCAGTCCACAATTTTTCATAGATTATGACCCATTTTCTGGCACAATTTTGTTAGTTGTTTTTATGTATATTTGTTTGCAACCGAAATTTGCTAAAAATTATTGTGTCCAAATTAAATAATAAATAATAATACCTGAAATTAATTGTTTTTCTCTAAATAGAGACTAAAAAACAAAGATTCAGTCTGGTATGGTATGTATGTTCTCTAAGTGTGATTGTGAAGATTTTGTTTTTTGTATAATTTTAATTTTATTTGAAGGAATGGTGGTTTTGAATTATGTTTTTTTTCCAAATTTTAAAACCTAAGTCTGTTATTTTTATTTGCTTATGATTAAGCAAGCTGATTGTTTTGCTTGGAGTGAAAACGATATTTAATTGACGGCATGTAAAATATTCTGGCATGTAGATGGCTAGGATTCTTCAAATGATAAACATTTCAAAAAAAATGGGATTTATAGAAAAATCGTTAATTAAAAAGATGTGTTCTGTCTTTATTAATTGCATAATTTCAGTCTTATTATCACTGTGTTCCACTAAACTGTTTGAAATGTTAACAAGTTAGTTGTTTTTGATTACTTTACGCAACTTTTTAAGTTTTGTGAATTATTTTTGATTCTACGCAACTGAAAGACATTGTGTTGTGTTCAGCAATGTACCATATGTATTCATATCAATTTCTAAGTCTTCTTTGATGAAAAGTATTTAGGTAAAGTCAATATTTGTTGAATTTGTGTGCTTTTTGTTTTAGCATTTTTGTATTCTTTTATGCTTAAGTAGCATTTTTTATGAAATTACGCATTCCGCTATCAACACTGACTGCTGATTTTAAGAAATGGATATTTTAATGATTTTTAGAAATATATGTTCAGACTGCAGCAAAAAGTTGATTACATATAATGTGAACATTTTATTTGTCCTTTTACTAATTTGCATATCATTGTGGCAATGATTTGAAGACGCAAACATTTTTAATTTTTTGCAAAAAATTGATTTTTTGTCAGGTTTTGAATTAGTGTGTTTCTGAGTGTGCATGTTTTTATGATGATATTAAATTGATTGGCTATATTTTTGTTTCTCTTGGTTCATTATTGTATTAATTATTTTGCAAATCTTCGAACTAGTCAAGTTTTGTTTATTTTTATTGTTTCGTCAATTTTAGTCCGTTAGATGATTTGTTAAGTATGATATGTGAGTATCGAGGGGTAAACGCCAAACAATTCTATATGCTTGTTTATTTATAAGCAGATAGTCTAGTTTAGCTTTCACCCCTTGTTATGATCTTTACTCATGGTGTAATTGTCTCGTTTTTTAAAACAAATTGATGCAATGTTTCTGTTGTAGTGAATTTCGTAATCATTATGATGGTATTATATTTGTCAGGATTTTGTCCATGATTTTAGCATATCATAATTTTCACAGTGATTTAAATGGTTCAAGTATTTTCATATTTTGGTCTGGTTATGTTCAACTGTACATTTCATTACTATATCATTTACATTGATTGTAAACCAGTCCAGTTTGTCATGTTGTTGCAGACTGTGTACGAAATCAAACTGATTTTCATTGTATTGGAACTGTTTTCATCCATTTTTCATGAGTTGGACTTTTCTTTCCCTGGTTTAGGGTAAGTTCATTGTAGATAAGAGGGATGTTCACTAAGTTATTTATGTTCATGTAATTGACAGGCAAACTGAGGGGTCTTTTTCCTTTGTATTTTTAAGTCCTTAAGTTTTTTTTCCTTTTTCAACATAAAATAATTGTTACAACTTAATTAGCCTTGGGCAGTCATTAAAATCTTCATGAACTCAGCTTTTTAACGTGCAAGCCGTTTATTGGTAGATCTACATGATTGTAATCTTTTCAGTTATACATCTATTCATTTGTATGACTATTTGCTGTTAAGACAATACCTTGATAAGATAAGAAAAAAATCTGAAATTGCCTACAAAGTTTTAAGTATTCTAAAATATATAATTATGTTTAATGAGAAAATTTCTCAGAGAATTTAAATCATTAAAAATTGACTTGAAAATGTTTAAAGGATAGTGGACCCTTCACTTTGGATGTGTTTGACATCATTTTGTTACATTTTGTGAAATACAATTTGAAATTGTTGTTATTCAATATCAAACTTAGTTATTGTGTTCAGTATAATGAATGTTTTGTGACTAGAAACTAAATAAAATGCTATAAATGAAAATAAAATGCATGCAAAAACGTTACTTGTGAACTTCAGTTCTGATTTATTGTCCCTAGAGTTAGTATACAGGATACAACATGTGTGGTCACATGCGCAGATCCAGAGGGGGGGGCCCGGGGTCCGAAATTCAGGGGCCTTTTTGTTTTTGTCCAGTATTGGCGTGTTCAGTACTGCACAACAAAAAAACGCAAAGCCCATCTTAAAGCTGCTTGCCCACAAGTTTCTGGTAAAAAATGAAATTGTCTAAAAACTACTATTTAATTCGAAATGTTAAAGCTAATGTCATTATCAACTATGTAAGTGAAAAACAACACAGTTTCTTTAGAAAATCCATTGAAAATATTGGTGACTTAATTTTACGGCACCGCGACATTCTAGCTATATACAGTTCTATGTGGAAAACAAAACATACCACTAAGGGGACATAGAGATGATTCGACGAGCTCTTCTTCAATTGAAGGTAACTTTTGGGCAATTTTGAATCTGATAACAAGCCATGATGACGAGTTGGCTCAACACATACAAAGTTCGAAAAAGAATGCCACGTACACAAGCAAAACCACCCCATACCAGTTAATCAAAATCATTGGCCATAACATTCACAAAGATATACCGGTATTGAGTGGGCTCGGGGGTTCTAAACTATGGCTCTAAATGTGAAGGCCTCCTCATGGCTAGAACTGGGTATCATCCGCAGACTTCCCTTTTTACCTCAATCTCGTGACTTATGCTCCCCTATCAGGACTTGGAACCCCACTGATGAAAATTGCTGGATCCGCGCCTGGGTCATATATTACTGAATTTATGAAATAGGTTGTCTGAAAACGGTAAAAATTAGTCTTCGGCAAGTTTTTATCATTTTTCAAAAAACGTTTAATAATTTTAGTAATAATTTTTCGTATCATAGTTATTGTTGATGCACATTTATTCAGTAAAAAATATGTATTTCATTTATAATAACAGCAGCCATCATTATAGGTATACAGACAAAATCCCAATAGCTCATTTTGCACAAGGCGGAAAAAATCCCTTCATGAATTTTACAAGTAGGACACTACAAAATGAGTGATGGTTATTTTGTTCTGCACTCATCACTGTAAGGTATATGCAATATCATATTTCATTTTTGAATTATTGAAAATGTAACATTGATGTTATAACCAGCGATGTCATGCATTTCATAAACGATGCTCCCATAATGCTTTGATTCCACAGCTGTTACATTTACCCAGCCTGTTTTGATATTTGCTTTGCTTGTCTAAAATTATCAGTTGTGCAAGAGTTTAAAAGCAGAGTGTGATTATGATGGTATTGGAATAAGTGCCTGAGGCTAAAGGAGAGTAGATATGAACCAGTTACACCAGTGCCCCTCCCCGTACGGCGGGGTAAAAATAACATGACCCCTTGACAAATGACTTCTATAGCCAGAGGATAGGTTGCTCATAAAGACAATGTCGCTAGCTCCAGGTTATTCCAGGCGGTTTAAATGTCCTATACAAGACTAACACTTGTATATCTTCACAACGGTAGACGGACATTAGCCCCTAGGACATTTGCCCCAATGCTAAAATTTGCACATGTGGACATTTGCCCCATTCTAATATTGCACATGCGGACATTTGCCCCATTCTGATATTGCACAGGCGGACATTTGCCCCATTCTGATATTGCACATGTGGACATTTGCCCCAAATTTCTGTTTGTAGTGCTCATCAGTAACTCATTGTCTCTGAAATAGTAAGTGTAATATTCAGTATTCATATATATATGTTTTCAATAAAAAATTTATTAAAAGTGTTCATCATTTCATCTTTTTATTTATTCTTATTTTAATAGGAATTTGTTAAAAATATTAGTTGAGCAAAACAAATTATATATTGTTATGGGTATAATGTCCTATGATATATGTTGAAAGGGGCAAATGTCCGCCTGTGCAATATCAGAATGGGGCAAATGTCCGCATGTGCAATATCAGAATGGGGCAAATGTCCGCCTATGCAATATCAGAATGGGGCAAATGTCCGCCTGTGCAATATCAGAATGGGGCAAATGTCCGCCTGTGCAATATCAGAATGGGGCAAATGTCCGCCTGTGCAATATCAGAATGGGGCAAATGTCCGCCTGTGCAATATCAGAATGGGGCAAATGTCCGCCTATGCAATATCAGAATGGGGCAAATGTCTGCATGTGCAATATCAGAATGGGGCAAATGTCCGCCTATGCAATATCAGAATGGGGCAAATGTCCGCCTATGCAATATCAGAATGGGGCGAATGTCTGCATGTGCAATATCAGAATGGGGCAAATGTCCGCCTATGCAATATCAGAATGGGGCAAATGTCCGCCTGTGCAATATCAGAATGGGGCAAATGTCTGCATGTGCAAATTTTAGCATTGGGGCAAATGTCCTAGGGGCTAATGTCCTACATTCCTTCACAACTGCACAATATATAGTTCCCACATTTACAATATTTACCTCCATCGTTTTCAATGTAATACCTGAAGGCAAGTGTATTAAATTTCAATGATAGACATCATCGCATTGAATAACAGGTTACTTGTGACAAAAACAGCTACAGGTGTTAATTGACATGTTATGTTGTATAGTTTGGGGCTTGAGGGGTATAACACTCTGGTGATGACACCTAAGGCCTTGTAATTATCAAGTATTCACGGGGATTTTTACAACTTGAGTTTAAAACATAAAAATGATAGCTTAAAGTTAACTTTGAATAGGTGACAATAAAGTTCTCATATTGCCGGTACCAAAGGTTTTTTCAAAATCAAGCACAAACTACTAGTATGTATGTGTGCAAGCAGAAATAGTGATGATAAACAAATAATGTTTCAGGGCTTTATTGAATACATGTGCATTCTCATTGGGGTTTACACGTGTGAACGCCAAAAAATGGTCCTTAAATAATGAGTGCCATTCGTAATGGACGAAGGTTGAAAGTTCGAATATTCTTTGAAAGGTTGACTGAATATTAGAATACCAAAATTGCCATTTGTTGACATCCCTAGTTCTTAATAAGGAAGTGTGGTCTTGAACCCAGATAGGTTCCAGAAAGCTGTTCATTACATTGATGTAAAAATCTGGTTTTGTGGTATTGCCACATTTCTTGTTGAGAATAGGACTTGAGGAAAATCACAAATAATTTGTGATCATTTTCAACTTTGAGTTTAATTAAGGACTCAAGACTTAGTGTGAATATGGCGCCATGAATCACAATTCCCCACTTTATCCAAGAGTTTATCCAAGAAATTATACATAACTATTATTGTGCATCAATTTATTGTTAACGTACGTAACATTTTGATTTATTCTCACATTACCGGAAATTCCAATGTTTTAAGTAAAATATCCTCTCCGAACATCAAATTCTAACAACCTAGCCCCAATCTGCTGAAGCATCACAGTTTGAGGTAAATCTCAGCTCAAATATTCTCTCAAATGGTTCGGATTTTTCTCATCTGAGATCGTACTCAAAATCGGTATTATAACATGAAAAACTGAGATGAGTTTCATGAGATCCAAAGTGAGATTTGTCACAGACTCAAAATCTTGATACTGAGTTGAGATTCTATTTGGTATTCTTTAGGAGATTATGGCGTGATAATTTAGGCTTGATACCTAGACACACCAGTCTGTGGTATGGGATGTTGGAGCAGGTGTTGTCACTTATGGCATATGGGAATGGGGGCAATCAGCAGCTGATCTGTTTTGTATCCTCCTACTGGAGTGCTTCTGGAACTGGGGCATCTATCATCCAAAAATGTAAAGTGACTAACATTCTTCCGGAGGCGTCGCCCATATGGGAAACCAATAGCGACGATAAATGAACACAAATACACACACAACTGTATTGAAAAAAGATTCTAGAGCCCTGTGTACATTTGAATGAGTTGAAAAACTAGTGTTAAGTCAGAAATCAGTAGAAGTAGAACATCAAAATTATATAAAAAAAAAGTTGCTAATGTTGCTAAGTGTTGCTTTAAATGCATCTGATTTCTGTTCTTTTATATCTTGTTCAAATGGAACTTTTAATTGTTGAATGACTTCCATTACCAAGTTAGTCTGTGAAACATCATCTGGATTTGTTATCACATACTCCGAGGGAGACATATTGTTTTTGTCTTCGGCGTCTGTATATCCGTCTGTCTGTCAGTCCGTCCGTCCACTTTAAGCTTCATCTCCAATACTCGTGGTTGGATTTCAACCAAACTTCAAGCATCAAGTAAAGTTGTGCATCCTTGCCATTTTGTTCCGCTTAGATAATTTTTCACTGAGTTATGGCCCTTTGATGTTTTTATACATATGCATGGCATGGTAAAGCTTGTCCACACTTCATCTCAAATACGGATGTTTGGATTTCCACAAAACTTCACAGGATTGATATGCATCAAGTGTAGTTGTGCATCCTTGTCGTTACATTCCGCCCAGATAATTTTTACTGAGTTATGGCCCTTTGATGTTTGTATACATATACATGGCATGGTGAACTGATCAAATAAAGGTTTATATTTCTTGTTTGCTCGATATTTTATTTTATTCTTACATCCTGTATCAGTAATTCAATTAGTGACAAACTGCCATCAGGGAGACATATGGTTTTTAAAAAAACAAACATCTAGTTTATATAAAGGTTATGCTGTTCACATCCTTTTCTATAGTGCTATTTCATTAACAGAGAATGTATTAATATACTACCGAGTGTGGCGTTACCTTTCAAAATGGAAGCAATATGTTTTTGTGTTTTTCCATGAATTTGATGAAAAAAAAAAACACGATTGTGTTTTGATGGAAAATTAAAAAAAAATTTAACGTGCTTTTTGTTACTTAATTGACATTGATCAGTTCTGTAAAACATGTCAATCTAACTGCACTATATGTGATATAAGCACAGTATATCTAACGTCCTGTTTCGTATAATGCTTTGATGTCAAGACATTTGATGCCCCCGCTACTTGAAGAATGGTGAAGGGGAATAAAGTGTTATACTCCTGTACATCTGTATGTCCATACATCGGCCCGCCATTTTTGTGAGGAGTTTTGGCCCTTGTTGTACTTAAAAAATGTTTTTTCAATTAATATTAGTTCAAAATTATTTGGCCTTTACAAAGTATTCGCATTCTACTGAAAAGCAGGGACATCCGTGTCCTATGGACGCATCTAGTTTTTACTTACACTTTTTGTTCCAGTAACGGGACCCTTTCCCAATCAGAGAAGTAGGTTTTTTCCCAATCCAAAACCTGACAATTTCACAAAAGGGCTTAAAATGGAAATTCAGCATTTATCATTGATAGGTTTGATTCATCATCGACTAGTTATATCAAAAAAGGGCAATAACTTGTCGCAAAACCTTTAGATGGTGTCGCCATTTGAAACAAGTGAGTTCATGGTTGTTTTGACCTCATTTTTATTGCAAAGCCTCGTAAGCAATGGAACTGCCCAAATGTTAATACTGAAGTATGGTTAAAAAATCCTGGAACCAACTCAAGCAGATTGTAGGACAAAACTGTATATTCCACAAGGAATCATGAAGCATATCTACTGACACAATATGAAAAGTTAGTTTTTAAAATACAGACGGATTGACCTTCGAAAAGGTATTATCATGCCATCATGATGAATACTTGAATAAAGTCGTTTTGAGAAAAAGTCAATATTTTTATTCAATAAATGTTACCTAAATATTTTCTTTAGTTAGACAGTAGCAACAATTACTTTCCCAATCACACCGGGCCCACCCTGAAAAGGCACTGAAACAGACATAAACAAAACATATTTTTGTTACCAAGATGCTGAGAGATTTTCTGAGGATTGTGCACCTGTGGTTCCATGTTTGGCTGTGCCCAGTAAGTTATGGCCCTTGACTTAGTTAAAATATAGCCAACAGAGTATGCACTCATATCTCCAAAAGTATATGAGCCAGAGTCGTAAAACTTTACAGGAATGTTCACCAGCCTGTGTATTTGTGCACCCGAGGACAATTTCCCCCAAGGTAAAATTTGCAAAGGCGGACAAGAGCCCCTTTATGATCTTGCACATGCTCACAAAAGCCCCTTACCCATAGGACATAAGACTTAAGTATGTGTTTTTAAAGCTGTGTTTTGCTTCGTTAGATGTGCAAATGACCCAACAAGGACACCACATGTAAAAAGGCCACTTTCCTTCTTCTAACCTGTTCAACAGTTTTCTAATCTGCTGTCAACAAGGACTTTTTTCATTTTTTCGACAGTCATGCATTACCAATATATTCTGTTGAAAAAAGCACAAAAATTGCAACACAGAAAAGCGCTCAGTTTACCCTTTGTAATCATTTGAGTTTGTAAAAAGATGCAGTGATACCATCTGAATTGGTATTAATGATATGGCACTTCCTATTCTGCAGAACATTTTCACATGGATATCCAGTCAATGAATGGACAGGGGGCAATGTACGATCTGTTGTGCTGGAACTCCTGCAAGAAATGACACAAACAGACTTGTCTGTCGTGTCTCCTCTACCACAAGTAAGTACACTCTGTTACCACATTACTCAAGAGATGTCAAAGAATGTTTTTACTAAAACACAGGGCTTTTTCTTGCTGCTTCGGGAACATGACTTATACCTATGAAATTTAAAACATTTTGTGACAATTTTCGGAATTGAGAAAAAGTAGCACATGATATGTGATGCAAACATACTGGTAAGAAACGAATTCCGTTCATTTTTGATTATTATTGGAATTGACAAATGTCCTGACACTGGTGCCAGGATCAACTGGATTGGTTGGTTGTGCGATCACTGTGTAAGCTAAAGGCTTGGTATGGCTGGGCGTGGCTTGGAATGGCTTGCTGTGGCTTGGAATGGCATAGCTGGGCATGGCTTGGTATGGCTTGGTGTGGCTTGGAATGGCATGGCTGGGCATGGCTTTGTTTGGCTTGGAGTGGCTTGGTATGGCTTGGTGTGGCTTGGAGTGGCATGGCTGGGCATGGCTTGCAATGACTGGGCGTGCTTTGGTATTGCTGGGCATGGCTTGGTGTGGCTTGGGATGGCTGGGCATGGCTTGGCGTGGCTTGGGATGTCTGGGTGTGGTTTGGTATGGCTTGGCGTGTCTTGGTATGGCTTGGTGTGACAGGGCGTGGCTTGGTGTGGCTTGGTGTGGCTTAGTATGGCTGCATATTTATCGGTCTGGGTCAGTTGCATCAAGTTGAAACAATTGTGTATTTATTTCAGTCTATGATATCAAATCTCATCAACTCAAAGTACAAAGCAACACTGAGTACGAGAACATTGCAAGCGTTTGGTGACTGGTATCTGCAATACAGACATCATAAGTCAGGTACGTACTGGAGAAAAAGTACCCCGATGATAGTGTTATTATCATGCTAACTGTGGTACGCGTCAATACTTTACACATGCTTCCTTTGTCTAGTAAACATGGTAACAAAATCTTGAAAAGTGACGCAGGCTGTCAAGTGGGCCTTACTTTTCCTATATTTCCAACTTGTCCCTACTTTTTTACTGCTTTTCCTTACTCACTAAGAGCCCTACTTACCCTACTTTTTTCAAATCTGAGGCATTAACTCAAAATATTTATTTATTTATTTCACCTGCATGAAGCACAGAGGTGTATAAAGTCCCTACTTTTGCCCTACTTTAAAAATAACCCTACTTTATCCCTACTTTTTGAAAAGAGGGGAGTTGACAGCCTGTTTTTGTGAACTATCCTCGTAGACATATTTTATGTCTCAGTGATCCTGATCTTGACACAACATTATAACGAGTATTTACACTCGGCACTCAAATCTTAGATAACAAAATGTACTCCGACGAGTCTTGTAGCGACTTATATTTGGTGTAAAAAATGTATTATAATGTTAAATGAGTCTTGAATAATCTTTGTGACCAATTTCCGTACAGATTTTAGTGTGAGAATGGGCTACAGGAGTAATTATTATGTCAGGGTGTGAAATGTGGCACTAAAACCCAATTCTTATAATTGTGCTAAATCTCAAAGAAAATGGATGAAACGGGATTTTCAGCACTCAAATTTCCACTGTCTGACTAATAAGAGTAAATTTTATGATTTGAGTGATGAGTGTAGATTCTAAGTATTTGTTATAATACCAGAGATACTTACACTCATCACTCAAATCATAAAAATAAAATCAGTGAAATATGAATACAAGTGTCATAGTTTGATTTATTTGTTATGAATGATTTACGCATTTGTAACAATAAAGTGCATTTTATAACAATCGGATCATCTTGGCAGTAACATTTGAGAAACTTAAGTCCCAAAAATGGCTGAAATAAATGCATGAGGTCTAGGTGGAAAGCACGACAGAAGTCTTTTAAATATTAGGAATACGAGGCACACAAAACCTGTAGATCATGATGTTGAATTGTGGTCTTATCAATGAGATGGTCGTACTTTTAAGATGGTCTTTACACGTGGATGTACTGTATCATGGACATATAATGTCCGTGATACTATTGATTTCTTTATGTTCATGTTTTCGGTATGAATAACGAAGAAATAAACTACTGTTCTGAGAGGTAACAGTATCTTTCCTAAGACGCTGGAGGTGAATATTTTGTTAGCAGTTTTCTATAATAGTTAATACGGGTCAATTAAATGTCCGGTACTGTGCTGCACGTCATTACCTTATAGAGCGACAAGTATGACAAATGTGGCTATGAAGATTTCACAGTTAATTATCAGTATTCACAGATATTTACTTCATGTGCTTGTTAATATAAGGTGATTCATCTCTATTTTTGGAATACTACCACCACCAGATTTGGTGAAAATAAAGGCATAAATTATCTTGATAGGAAAGGATTGGAACTTGGGCTTTTATGTAAGAAATCAAAATCTGTTACACTTCGCCAAAATGTAAATATTTTGTGAAAAAAAAATACATAGCATCAACTCCTGTTTATCTGATGGGAGATGTTGTACCTGAGCCTGGCAGAGAGTAGCATATAGGACATACAATGATGATTTGCTTGTCTTGTGAATGTAAAGCTTAGTGTAATTTTCATAATTGGGGTTTCTTTAATTAAACTGCAAACTTTCTAGTCAATGTTTACTGTAAGGCATGATTTCTAACTACTGTAATATACAGTAATATATTAGCTATAGTTTATGAAATTGAAAGCCATTTAGCCAACACAAATGTGGGTAGAACTCGACTATTTATGGTTCAACTTCAACAACAGTCGTATCATCTTGGCAGTAACATTTGAGAAACTAGTCCCAAACATGGCTAAAGTAAATAAGTAAGTAAGGTAGTCTCTGTGGAACGCACAACATATATATTTTAAATATTAGGAATACGAGGCACACAAAACCTGCATGTAGATAATGTTGAATTGTGGTTCCCTTGTCAGAAATCTTATAGTTAACAATGTAGGAAAACCGCATCATGTACCAAGACTTTATGTATATTCATACATGTACTTTCGATGTCTATTTCCGAACAGCCGAGATGAGATCCAAATCTTGATGGATGGTAACAGAAATCAAACTTTACCTGTGTTTTATGATCCTACGCTTAAGTGACCAATATGAATTGAATCAATCTATCCCTTCAAGAGTTACTGATCAGAAACCAATTGTTCGCGCAGTAACAATTCATGCTCCTTCTTCGGGCAATAACAGTTGTACTAAGGAGGTGATCTTAATTTTGTGATGGTTATAAAGATAAGTTGTATTGTGCAGAGACCTGAATTATAAGAATACCATTGATTCTAAATGTGGAAAGACGGTCTTAGTTGTGTGGTGATCTAGTAGATAGTTCCCATATTTACAATATTTACCTCCCTTGTTCTGAATAGTCGGCCATATTGATAGGCAAAGTTTCTTAAAGTTTATAGGGAATATAATGTAAACGATGATCAAATAATCAGTTATAAAATAATAACTTGTTCAGTATGCTCATGTGGGAAGTTGGCTTAGAAAGTTGAAGAAAAAGGAGTTGTCACATGCAAATGCTCCTTGTATGTTTGCTATTATCACATATTTGGGAAATACTCCTATAAGTGCTTATCAGTTTTGCCTACCAAAATGGCTGATGATTAAGAACAAGGGAGGTAAATATTGTAGATGTGGGAACTATCTGTACGCTTCTTCTTTCCATGTGCTTTTCTATGTCATCTTGATTTTGCTTTGCTATTTTGGTGAAACATCTCGGCCAGCTTCCATCATTTCCTGTTATTTCTTGCATGCTTCTGTACCTTGTCTCGTGAAGGCGGTATCATGTAACATACGTTACAAGAACTATATATAGATATAATGTACCAGATTGAAGGTTTAAAGCACTGTGAGTTTCATACCTTGTTCAGTTAAATCAAGACATGAAACTATATATTCCATTCAATTAATCTATTGCAGGGCTTAATAAACGTTTTAAAAGACATATATATATCACCGACATATATGCCCATGTATACACATGTCGTGACATTTTAAATATCACTCAAAATTGGCCACTCTGTCACAACAAAATTAGTGTCTAAAGTTAGTTTTTTCCTTGTTAAAATCTACTAAGATCAGTATTATAAGTTTCAATATGGAAGAAAAATGAAAAGCTGGTCTATAGAAATATGGTCTTATCAATGAGATGGTCTTACTTTTGAGATGGTCTTTTTACGTGGATGTACTATTTCATGGACATACAATGTCCGTGATACTACGGATTTCTTTATATTCATGTTTTCGGTATGAAGAACGAAGAAACTAACAAATATATGGGAGGTAACAGTATCTTTCCCAAGATGCTGGAGGTGAATATTTTGTTAGCAGATTTCTAAAGTATGGGTAATTTAAATGTCCCGTACCTTATAGAGCAACAAGTATGACAAACGTGGCTATGGAGATTTCACAGTTAATTTGCAGTATTCACAGTTATTTACCTCATGTGCTTGTTAATATAAGGTTATTCATCTCTATTTTTGGAATACTACCACCCCCAGATTGAGTGAAAATAAAGGCATAAATTTTCTATATAGGGAAGGATTGGCACTTGGGCTTTTATGTAAGAAATCAATATCTGTTAAACTTAGCCAAAACTGAAATGGATGTATTTTGTGAAAAAACACATAGCATAATCATTGTAGACATTTAAAAGCACAAAATTGAAAGGAATGTAGGAAAATTCACAAAAGAAAACAATAGGGCCATGGTGGCCCTATATCGCTCACCTGAGTACATTGCCATGTTGGCTTCAAATGAGTCCAATTAAGAGGACTTACAATGATTTCACCTTGTGATTTACTTTTTGACCCAACATGACCCAGTACCACACTGGAATTGCATGTTATCAAGTTTTATCATTATGTAGTTCCGGTAGAACATGCAGCCTCCCAAGAATCCACATGGATTTTCAATCATTTGATCCTGTTACCTAGTTTTTGACCTCAGATGACCCAGTTTCAATCTTGACCTATATATTACTATGGCAAACATTTTGACCCAGTCTCATGCGGATCAAGTAAAAAATGTAACCTCCGGAGTGTTAACAAGGTTTTACTATGATTTGACATAGTGACCTACTTTTTGACCCCAGATGACCCAGTTTCGAACTGGGTCTAGATTTTATTGAGACAAACATTCTGATCATGTCTCACATAAATCAAGTAAAAAATCATGTGTTAGTCGAAATAAACTTTGGACCCGATGAATTCGAATGACAGAGGTCCGACTGTAAACATTTTCCCACATGAACCATGAAGACGTGGAGAACAAAACTTCAGATTCTCAAATATTAAGTGAGATATAAATATCATTATGCTTATCCTACATGGTTCAAATTCACTAACAATCTAATTTTGAGTATTCACTCAAATCGGCTGAGATTTCACTAAAATTCTGTATTCATGAGGCATTCTGAGGCATTCTCTACACGCCACAGATCAACCTCAAATGTTTGAGTGCATAACAATAGATCTGAGATTTCACTAAAATTCTGTATTCACGAGGCATTCTCTACACGCCACAGATCAACCTCAAATGTTTGAGTGCATAACAATAGATCTGAGATTTCACTAAAATTCTGTATTCACGAGGCATTCTCTACACGCCACAGATCAACCTCAAATGTTTGAGTGCATAACATTAGATCTAAGATTTCACTAAAATTCTGTATTCATGAGGCATTCTCTACACGCCACAGATCAGCCTCAAATGTTTGAGTGCATAACATTAGATCTGAGATTTCACTAAAATTCTGTATTCATGAGGCATTCTCTACATGCCACAGATCAACCTCAAATGTTTGAGTGCATAACATTAGATCTGAGATTTTACTAAAATTCTGTATTCATGAGGCATTCTCTACACGCCACAGATCAACCTCAAATGTTTGAGTGCATAACATTAGATCTGAGATTTTACTAAAACTCTGTATTCATGGGGCATTCTCTACACGCCACAGATCAACCACAAGTGTTTGAGTGCATAACATTAGATCTGAGATTTTCTTTGCAGATGGAAATCTAAAATAATTTGAGTGAAGACTCAAAATTGAGGATGAGTGTAGATGTGAGATTTTTTGTGAATACATGGTCAGCCAAGACATAAATGCGACAGTACTGCTTGTCCAAACACAACAAATTCATCATTTTTTTCCTTTTTATTTTTTTATCTTGTGTATCATAATTTATATTCTATATGACAACAACAATACACACAGTATATATAACAGTATTTCATAACACAAAACATAAGTAAACAGGAATGCTTCAGACGACCCCAAGACTATATAATGGAAGCTTTCCATATTTCACAGTTTATGAAGCAACAGCATTCTCGCTTCAAAAACATTTAATATAAATACATTTTTCAAACGAAGCAAATTAAACATAGATTTAAATGAATATATGTTAAAAGACAAATCCCCTTTCCTTTTTAACATGGAAACTGTTTAATCAAGAATATAATGCTCTATAGCTGGAATACTCTTAAGACGTATTATAACTGTCCAGAAATACATGTATGAACCTCAAGAAAAATTCACACAAAGAAACCAAAAAGAAGAAATTGTACCAGAAAAAAATATATTAAACACGTGAAAAAATGTTCTAGACCAATTATGTTTCATTCATTGTTGGTTAGATTTATGACTTTATGTTTGCTAATTAAAGAATAGTTTTGCCTTTGTAATGTAACTTTATCTATATGCACACTTTTTGGTTGCGTTTTAAATGGCGTTTAAGTATATAAGCATAAAAAACCTAAGTACGAAGAAAAATAAAAAACTTTGCAATAACAATAACTAACAGTACTTGAAATGTCGGTAACAAGCAAATGACTTAATTGTTAACCCTATCAATGAATACCGGACATGACAGAGCATGTTTTTTCGCAGATGAGCAAAAATTTAGAAATTGTAAGTAAAACATTGAGCTGAGGTTTCCCAGACACAATTTTCAGCATCACTGACACAATTTCTGGACCTAGGACTCGCATTTACAACTGACTATGCATTCCGCGGTCACACAAAAACAAAATTGCGTCATCTGCACTTCATATATTCTTTGTGCTTATTCTTGTTCTTCTCGGTAATTTAATTCAATCAGTATCATTTCAGCACTTTCAGTATTGATCTCGTAACGTTAAAAGCAACCGAGTTTAAAATTAAAACTTTTTAAAGCTTTATGAGAAACAGCAAAACACTTTAATGATAAATACAATATATTCAGACATGGTAGAGCTATAATGAATTCATATGTAAAACTAAAAGTGTATTATTTACATAAAGCTACATATCATGTATAAACAATTCATCCAAAATTGCAAAAAATCATATCAATCAATATACAACTCAAACTCACTGAACACATTCATACTAAATGAACAGAACTATGACTCTAACATATGGACAAATGTTCATTGATTTTATTCTAAATCCATAATAAACATATTCTGGATTATAATATTGTACATTAATACACTGTTTCACATACACATAAATAGAGACAGAAAAATTACACATTTTTTGGATTTCAAACTTATATCGCTGAACACGTCTCTATTAAAATCTATCTATTTCCTGTTAAATTGTTATTTAAGTCGGCATTTTCCAAAATAATTATAACAACTTAAAATTCTTCAAATCAACATAATTGAGAAAAGGAGTAAATAATACAACTTTTAAGAAGGATTACAAATCTACTTAATAAGTTGCCCAAGGGAGACAAATCTTGCTTGAAAATGTTCGGTACTTCCGCTATTTAATTTTCTTTCTGTGCACACTAAACCAGATATATATTGTGGCAGCACACTGACTAGCAGTCTATATATATATACAAACAATATTGGAATGAAAAAACTAGGCGGGCACTTCCTCCGACCTGGCCTGCGATATCTGTTTTCCTAAGTATTCCCTAAAATAAAAATAAAGACAATCAAATTTGAATGCAATACTACATAGCTAGGGTTGGTGGCATTGTCTCGTGTGGCGTTTCTTGCAACAATTTAATCCTTACTGAATGCGTTATTCAATGCACTACTTCAGTCAGTCTTTAATCATTTCAAAAATGATTCTGAACACTTAATCTGTGAGAATACATTTAAAATATTGAGGTGGGAGGCATCGTGGTTGAGGGGAAGAGCTCCTGTGAGGTGGGAGGCATTGTGGTTGAGGGGAAGAGCTCCTGTGAGGTGGGAGGCATTGTGGTTGAGGGGAAGAGCTCCTGTGAAGTGGGAGGCATCGTGGTTGAGGGGAGGAGCTCCTGTGAGGTGGGAGGCATCGTGGTTGAGGGGAAGAGCTCCTGTGAGGTGGAAGGCATTGTGGTTGAGGGGAAGAGCTCCTGTGAAGTGGGAGGCATCGTGGTTGAGGGGAAGAGCTCCTGTGAAGTGGGAGGCATCGTGGTTGAGGGGAAGAGCTCCTGTGAAGTGGGAGGCATCGTGGTTGAGGGGAGGAGCTCCTGTGAGGTGGGAGGCATCATGGTTGAGGGGAAGAGCTCCTGTGAGGTGGGAGGCATCGTGGTTGAGGGGAAGAGCTCCTGTGAGGTGGAAGGCATTGTGGTTGAGGGGAAGAGCTCCTGTGAAGTGGGAGGCATCGTGGTTGAGGGGAAGAGCTCCTGTGAAGTGGGAGGCATCGTGGTTGAGGGGAAGAGCTCCTGTGAAGTGGGAGGCATCGTGGTTGAGGGGAAGAGCTCCTGTGAAGTGGGAGGCATCGTGGTTGAGGGGAAGAGCTCCTGTGAGGTGGGAGGCATCGTGGTTGAAGGGAAGAGCTCCTGTGAAGTGGGAGGCATTGTGGTTGAGGGGAAGAGCTCCTGTGAGGTGGGAGGCATCGTGGTTGAGGGGAAGAGCTCCTGTGAAGTGGGAGGCATTGTGGTTGAGGGGAGGAGCTCCTGATTCCCGATCCAATGATTATGAGTTTGAAGCCCCTTTTAGCGGAGTTTGATCATGAACACGACAATCCCTGAAGTATTGCTTCGTAACCCTGGAAATAGCTAGCAAGAGTGATCAGTGAAGCTGTAAGAACTAGTAGTTTAACAATTAAAGTAAAATAATAACTTTAAATCAAGCTGGAATATTAAATACTTACCAATTATGAACCATAAGTTTTTGCACAGCTATCAATGCTTCGTATCTTACATTTGGATCTTCATGTGCCAGATATTGCATAACTAACTGCTTAGCACCTAACTGTTCAATTACACTGAAATATGAACAAATGTATGTTAATGAAAACGATTGTTAAAATGAAAAAAAATGCCACTACACTAAATGGAACCTTGCTAAAGGCATACCAAGGCAGGCTACATACATATACAGCAACTGGTTACAGTGAAAATGTTGAATAAGCATTGTTCAAGTGAAATGTGTCCATAGACATGGGTGCCCCTAATTTGCTGATATGACCAGTCAAGCAGTTTAAATAGTGGAAAGGGAGATAGTATGACATTCTTGCATTTTTTTCTCATTTTTGTAATAGTGACCTTGACCTAATCTATCCTAAAAATGCAATATTGTCAATTTCTCTTTGTAAACTACCTGTACCTCCATGCAGTATCACAATTTTACTGGAGTTATTGAGTGGAATTTATTTATCTATTTTTCCTAGTGATTATACATTGGAGGCTAAAATACCAGGTACGATCTAAACTAAGTTTTATTAGAATAGATAACTCGAATCTAAAATTATTGGCACAGAACTATTTTTCTCTTTAAAGCAGTATTGACCTTGATCTCAGTCCCTAAAAACTTGTCCCATAGCTTGCTTATATATGTCATTCTAATTTAACTAATTGTCTGTCCAGAAACTACTTGAGTATAGTCAGTAACAACCTTAACCAGGCAACACAAATAGGTCTCCGTAAAATCTTACTATACACCAAGTTTCATACAATTTGGTCAAGCCAAACTTACCTTTTTGCTGGAATCTATTTTGACAGTAACAGTAATCTTCCCCAGGACCCTAGTGGCCCCTGTTGCAAATGCAACCAGACACTTCCTTATGCCTAGGTCACATGAAACTCTCGTGCAGTAAACAGGCCTTAGGAGTATGAGGTAAATCACAAGGCATGGCAGACATAATTTCTTCAATTCACACATTTTGGCACCATGGTACTTACTTTTTTCCTCTGGGATAGTAACGGACATATTCTCCAATATCATGTGCTGCCACAGATAATATAAGGGGATCTTTGCTCCCTTCTAGCAATCTTACAAGGATTCTAAAAAAAGCAACAATGATAATTAGTCAAAAATATGCTTTAAAGCATCTGTTTTGTATTTGTACGTAACAAAAGTCAAATTAAATCAAATACGATCAAATGTCACTGAATCACAATTCTAGTCAAAATCAGAGCTATCACTGAAAGCACAATTCTAGTCAAAATCAGAGCTATCACTGAAAGCACAATTCTAGTCAAAATCAGAGCTATCACTGAAAGCACAATTCTAGTCAAAATCAGAGCTATCACTGAAAGCACAATTCTAGTCAAAATCAGAGCTATCACTGAAAGTTATTCATACCTCACAATACCGCTATGATAAAGTAAACACGAGCTCTTAAAAATGTGAAAATTATTTGCAACATATATTTTACAACTGACTGACTGAATACAAGATGGTAAGACATATAGCCCTCCAAACTCAGTTTGGGGGTGGGGAAATGATGATTACCTTGTGCACAAATACATTATTTAGCCCAATATATATACTTTCAATATAGCCCTTATTTAGTATAAAAGAACATCTACATATCAACCAATTCAAACTACCCGTATAAATGTATTAAAGCCTGGCCACCCAGCAGGCCTCGTTGAAAATAAAGTTCTTTATAAAGGTTGCAATTTAGCAAATTAAAAGTTCAAGGTGGATTTCTGAAAAAATGACGAGCAAACAAATGCTAATTTTGTCCATCTAATTTGATGGATTGATGCGACTAAGACAGGCCGGCAGTGCGCCTGCCGCCACGAGAACGACATGATCCTGTTTAGGCAACCAGAGTCGGCCTTCACAAATACTCAAAATAATATGTGCAAGTTGTATCATAATGCTGCTGTTCTCACAAGTGAATAGTACAATATAAATGTTATATTCAATACTCCCAAACTAATGGCAAACCGAGTGAAAAAATCAAGTTTTTTTTCCCGAAAAAATAAAGGTTGTAAAGGGTTTTCCAAAACTTAAAAGGTTAATACAAATTTTAAAAGTTTCACTAGGAGGCCTAAAATACTGATGTTCTGATACAATACTATTGTAACCGCGTCCTGGCCAACACTCCTGCTTGGCTCAGTTGGTAGTGCCTAGGCTGTCACCTGGGCAGTTTACGTTTGAGATGGATGGACTGATGGGCAAAAGTAAATCTTAGTGCACGCCTCTTGCCCCACCCAAATTGTGTACGGGCACAAAGAGATTCCTTACCCGGACTTACTTACAATAGCTTTGTGCTAAACCCTCAATGTGGAAACTTACTTCAACAATTCATAATTCTTTTCATTCAGTCTTATAGCATTTTCCCGCCAGAATCTGTCACTCTTATGAACCGGACTCCATTCCAACCTACCAGATTTGATCTCAGTCACATACTCATCAAATGAGCTGAAATATAAAACAGTGGTTAAATATAGGGAGTAAATAATTACATAAAGCAAGAATCATAGTCATGATTATCCAACTACAAATGTAGTAATATTTGTCTAAGGATAGGGTGTCCGACTCTTAATCCAGAGGACATGTGGTAGATTCTTCCCCTGAAGTAGACACAAGTACTGGTCACTATCCCAGTAAGTAGTCATCCAGTGTGATAAATATTTGTCATGGGAACATGTTATAGGATAAATGGAAATAATGTTTAAACCAGGACAGTATACAATATATAAGAGAAATAAAAACCTTAAATCTTGAACAGATTCTTCAAGTTTTTCCTGTAAGAATTGTAAATCTTCAACAATATCAGGATCATCAAACTTTCTTGCATCCAGTAACTCGAGCTGTTTTAACACTTTACATTGAACCATTGACAATGCATTCTCCTGTAGTGTCTCCCTTTCGTCTGGTTTCTCTAATAAATTCTGTAAAAAGGACAGATAAGTCTCTAACAAGTTTCAGTAAAACAGGGCAGATAAGTCTCTAATAAGTTTATGCAAAACAGGGCAGATAAGTCTGTAATAAGTTTATGCAAAACAGGGCAGATAAGTCTGTAATAAGTTTATGCAAAACAGGGCAGATAAGTCTGTAATAAGTTTATGCAAAACAGGGCAGATAAGTCTGTAATAAGTTTATGTAAAACAGGGCAGATAAGTCTGTAATAAGTTTATGTAAAACAGGGCAGATAAGTCTGTAATAAGTTTATGTAAAACAGGGCAGATAAGTCTGTAATAAGTTTATGTAAAACAGGGCAGATAAGTCTCTTATAAGTCTCAGTAAAACAGGACATATAAATTTTCAGCAAGTATCAGTAAAGAAGAGAGTTAACTCCAAATCAAGACTTTTTCTAAAGGGCAGATAACTCTCAAGGCTTAGAAAAAGGGGCATATAACTCTCAATTAAGTATGAGTAAAAGAGCAGATAATTCTTAAAGAAGTCTCAGTAAAAAGGGCACAATATGCTGAATCAGATGGGATATGATATTTGAACATGGAGGCAGCTCTGAAGTTTAACAATGTCAGACTGCTCTGAAGTTAGACAATGTCAGACTGCTCTGAAGTTGAACAATGTCAGACTGCTCTGAAGTTGAACAATGTCAGACTGCTCTGAAGTTGAACAATGTCAGACCATGGAGGCTGGAGGGCTCTAGTTCTGAGGTATGAAAGCAGGTAGAAACGTACCCTGAAAGTTGCCAGGATAATCCTCGACACCTTTTCCTTCACTGTGTCACTCAGTACATCTGATAGAATTGGAATCACATTGTGCTGTCTGTAACAATATAAAAACAACATTCAATCTTATCATCTTAGTGAGCAGTGGACAAAATCCCCCAACAAAATCCCCACCCCATCAAAAACCACCAAAATTCCACCCCAACAAAATCCCCACTCCAACAAAATTATGCATGTGACTAACTGCTAGCATACATTCTTATTCAATGTTAAATTTGATCAAGAATCCCAGAGTCCAACACATTGTTGAAATCGAGTGAAAGGTTGTACCTTATCAAAGAGTTTTATTAACCTTAGAGTTATCAACCTGTCATTGTTCAATTTTGTTTTACTTCGTAAATCATTAATATTCATCCTTGATCTTAAGTTGATTAAAAAAATTGATGAAAGTTGCATGAAACAGTCAAAATGAACTTTTATCGCTTTTATAGAGTATAAGCTAATAAAATGTGTTACGAGATGAAACTCACTTGCTCATTCCTTCCAGTATATCGGACCTAAACGTGAGACACCATAGACAGAAGATCAGCTGGTATTGTATCTGGAAACCCATCCTGCTGGAATCTAGCACTGATATAATTCTGAAAAAGATGGATCTTGGTCGTGTAAGTGATTCAAACCATTAGGTTCTGACGACACTGGAATGCCTCGGACAATACTATCAAACATCAGACTGATGTAACACTGGAATGCCTCGGACAATACTATCAAACATCAGACTGATGTAACACTGGAATGCCTCGGACAATACTATCAAACATCAGACTGATGTAACACTGGAATGCTTCGGACAATACTATCAAACATCAGACTGATGTAACACTGGAATGCCTCGGACAATACTATCAAACATCAGACTGATGTAACACTGGAATGCCTCGGACAATACTATCAAACATCAGACTGATGTAACACTGGAATGCCTTGGACAATACTATCAAACATCAGACTGATGTAACACTGGAATGCCTTGGACAATACTATCAGACATCAGACTGATGTAACACTGGAATGCCTCGGACAATACTATCAGACATCAGACTGATGTAACACTGGAATGCCTCGGACAATACTATCAAACATCAGACTGATGTAACACTGGAATGCCTCGGACAATACTATCAAACATCAGACTGATGTAACACTGGAATGCCTCGGACAATACTATCAAACATCAGACTGATGTGAAGTTTTATTTTCCACCAAAGGCTCGTGTTGCTCACAGAAGAAGAAAAAATAGGACTAGTTTAAAACCCAGAAAAGGTGATGATTTCATTTGACATTGTACATACACACCCACACACACACGTATATGTAGCTATGATTAAGTTGAAAAGGTTATCAATAGTACAACCAAATAATTCAAATGAAACTTAGCTAGTTTGTGTGTTGTGTTCTATGTTGCATTAATAATTTTCTGGTTATACAGAGACAGTGACCACTTGTAGCAGATAAGTGCTGCCACAAGGTAATACCATGATAAGTACTGATATAACGTGCTTAAGTATGATACTGAGCAAATGACAGTATTTTCAGTATATCAATAAACTTTTGTATGTTTGTGAATTCGGTGCACGCTTTACCAGAGGTAGGAAACAGAGCTACTAGCACCATCTGTAATAAATGTTGTATGTCATTGCCAAACATGGAACCAGCAACATTCTGCACTTGGGACAAACTCTTTGAGCCATGGGCCCAGTCAACAATATTCAAAGATAACAAAAAGTTAAATAATTATGAATCACTACAAATTACTAATTCAACATAGAACTTAGGGTCAAATCTTCAAGGCACAACATGACAAGTAACATCAGCTAAGATGTGGCTTCAGAAAAAAATGCCGCTCATGCGTGAAATTTCTTACGTTGCTACCCCATCCACCTGGAAAAACATGTATCTGTATGTATCCACCCTCATCATCATCTGTAAACATCTAGCTGCTGTTTGTAGATACTCGTTGCCCTGGAAACACAAAATATACAAATAATCGTACATGCATCCATATAATAGCCTTAGACAAAGTATACTCAACAAACAAAAGCACCGCATACAGATGCAGACTCTCGACTGTAAGTTACGTTATCTTTGTGACTTACACTTTCCCAGAAACCAAGCTTAACAAAATACATAACATTTTTGAGGACGCCGATGATGATGACAAAGCTACAACAATAGCTCTTTTTTCAACACAGACAAGCTTAAAAGAAACACACTGCCTAATTTTTATTTATGGATCACATACTTATTGACAGAAAAAGTAAGCTATAATACTACCACAAGGAATAAATCTGACAGTAACAACATGACTATTTGGATTAACATTATGTAAATGGTTGCATCTTACGCTTATACAAGGGGTGTTCAAAAAATATGCGGAAAAGTGCTGTCATATTTTGATAAAAAATTAAAACATCAGTCAGGATATTGTCATTTAGAGTACACAAAATGATAGTCCAGGTAAGAAAAATACGGCAAAGACAGTCTCCATGGCAACGTCATTCAACATAACCTGGCCCAAATTTAAAGAAAAAACACGCATTTCATTGACAAAAATGGCGTCTTGTTCATTTATTAAGCAAGATATTCACATCAAATTTATGTTGAAAAACGTGCCAAAGCTTGCGTAACGTTCCTGATGTGAATTTAAAATATGATGCCAAACAAACGTTTGGCAGCCATTTTGTTGAGGTGCGTCAGATAAAATGAGCATTGAACATCAGTCTGACATAAAAATGTGTGTTTTGAATGGGAAATCCAAATAAGAATTGATACACATGTTAGAGAAAGCATAATACTAGTATGGACACCAGATGATGAAGAAAGAAGCCAATTATAAGTGGTATTCTAGATTCAAAGGTGGACATGAAAGCTTAAGTGATGAAGCCTGGAGTGGATGTCAAAAGTCAAGTCAATCCCGACATGTCACACGGCTCATGTCAGAGATCGACTGGTTGAAGGAACGCTGTGTCACATTTGGAAAATTCAAGACAGGGTAAATTGCAGCATTGAGACTGTACATAGCCTTATAGGCATAGACAATGAACTAAATATTAGCAGGCTATGTGCCAGATGGATCTTGGTGTCAATACACCCACGCATAGTGAAGATATTAAGTGGAAACTGATTTTTAAATTTTAAGTGACCTTGACCTTAGACAGAACGAACCCAAAAACAATCCCAAGCGAGCTCTCGACATGTTCTTACTATACACTAAGTTTGATGTCAATATGATCAACGAAACTTAAGTTATTCGCCGGAAACCAAATTGCTAAGTTTAGAAACAGTGACCTTGACCTTTGACGCCACTATTCCAAAAGCAATCCCAAGCGAGCTCTCTATATGTTCTTACTATACACCGCCCGTTGAACACCTGGTTAATAAAAACATGACAGCACTTTTCCGAGAACTATATGAACACCCCTCGTACATCATTAAAGCAACAGAACATTTGTCGGTAATTTATGGGAGTAAAAAACTTTGTTACATATCTGATAAGGATTAATATCCATGCAGATGAAAATGATTTTTATTTCATTGAATTTGACCAATTTTGTCAGAAATAGGACACTTAACTTAGAACTAATAGTCTTCTGGAATTTGGTTTCAATGTCTACAATCACCTATTTTCAGCTAACGAAAGAGTCAATATCAAAGTACTAGACAGACAATTTGAGAAATGAAATGCAGTTCATGGTGGTATGAAACTACCATATAGTCATCGCAGAACAGAAGAAAAAATGTGCAGCTTTAAGCATGTAAGTACATACAGGTAGTCTCAGCTGATCTTTGAGCCAGTTGAGGTAAAATTTCAGATCTGTCGTCTCCATTAAGTCCTTACTCCAACAAGCTATCTTAGCTATTATGCGACTAGTCTGAAATAATAAATACAAATACAGGGGTAGAAGAGAAACAAGTGCATCTGCTTCTTTATACGGTAAAACCTCACTAAAAGACCACCTCAATATAATGACCACATTTTTCAAGTCCATTTTGACTGTTCTGCTCTTTATTTAACCTCAATATTAAGACCACCTCAATATTAAGACCAGTTTTCAATGGTCCCAAGGGTGGTCTTATTATTGAGGTTTTACTGTATATATGTGATTTAACTACTTTTGCTTTCACACCTTGAAATGTCCAATCATTTATATTGGAGGATAATTTAGTATATTTTCCAGCAACAGCATCAAGAAAACTAGAAATGTGTGCCTCCTGTGCCCCCACTTTACTCAATCAAGGTGCATAACTCTGCTTTTACTGAATAAATGGAATCAAAAAATTAAATGCATGATTTCATGTGATGGCTTATATTCCAATGAAACTTCGTTACTCAAATACTTTTTGAAATATAAAGGACACAAGACTGACGAACACATGGTGCTGGCACAAATATGTACACAATAAAGTTAAGGCTAAGTATTGCTTTCAATTTTGGTCATAGGTCATAAATCTGAAATTGGAGATCAGTCTAAATACATCTGTCTTTGATTGATTATTTCAGAGCTCATATAAAAATTGACCAATGGTGAGGTTGCATTTGAAGACTGGTCTACAAACTTAGGCTCTGCATCTCTGTCATTCAAAAGCTTTTCTTTAATATAATGAAGAGTTTACTGAAATATTGTTGAATTATCACTGAGATTTGCGTCATCATTGACTATTAACAGCTCGACATTTGAGCCTTTTACGCAGTGTACTAAACTGAGACAAACTGTAAACCAATCAGTTAACAGTGATCATAATGAATAAAGCTAGTAGCATGTGTTGCTTTAAAGCGCTTTAATTTCATGTGATTTGAATTAAGTGAATAACCAGGTTTTGGAACAATTGGTGAAGTAAACAATGAACAAAAAGCAGCAGGATAGTCCATTTGCTATCAACTGCAACAATACAATACTTGGCAATCACACCAAATTCACAGTAACTAACTTACTTGATTGACAATAAAACGATCATTTCTATCCAATAAATGAAGAAATGGTGTCCACACAGATTCTTTGTTACGCTTTGAATACAGCTTCAAAATATCCACTCTTGTCTTGTCCTCCTACAATACACAATATCACTTTATACCATTTAACCATTGAGATAAAAGCATTATGATTATATGAATCAATCATCAATCTATTTGCTTCATGGAAAAACCTGTACCGGCAACTTTTAAGGAAGTGTGGTTTTGACCTCAGGGGATGTTCGAGCCCATGACATACCAGCTGAGTAGCCATCACCTCATCTACAACACTACCCCTCACCTTTAATGAACAATAACACAGTAGGTACATATACCAGAGGGCAGCATTCTGCAAATTGAGCCATAAGGACTATTGTCTCATCAGTTTGGATAATTCATATTTAGTATATCATTAGTATATGTGCAATAGAAATATAACCATGAAGAGTTTCACACATTATCAAATCTATGTCTCATCACCATGGGTCATAAACAAACTGTGTTGGGAATAAACAAGGTGTCCAAATTGATTACATGAATGTAAGTCACACTTTAATAGATCTGTTAATTTACTGTTCTGTGACCTTTGGGTATAGAAAGTTAATGCTCAGGATTTACTGTTCTGTGACCTTTGGGTATGGAAAGTTAATGCTCAGGATTTACTGTTCTGTGACCTTTGGGTATGGAAAGTTAATGCTCAGGATTTACTGTTCTGTGACCTTTGGGTATGGAAACTTAATGCTCAGGATTTACTGTTCTGTGACCTTTGGGTATGGAAAGTTAATGCTCAGGAGTAACTATTCTGTGACCTTTGGGTATGGAAAGTTAATGCTCAGGATTTACTGTTCTTTGGCCTTTGGGTATGGAAACTTACTGCTCAGGATATACTAGACTGTGGCCACAGGTTACCAGTCAATAAGGAAAACATCAAAACCGAAGTACCGAGTGATTTACCTGAAGTACGTCGTCCAGCATGGTAAGTATATACTGCAATGTCTGATCCTTAGCGATGTGGCTCATCAGATTGAAAAATGTCTTTGCAAACTGAAAAGAAATGAACATATACATTCCTATGGTTTAGCATAGACCTCTTATAAACACTCACAGCTTAAAACCCTACAAATACCATATTTTTGTGACAAAAAAAATCAAATACCATTTTTTCAAGATTTATTCTCATTGCATACAACATGGTCTGGAACTGAAACATTTTATTTTTAAATAGAATGTATAAATTCTAACGTACCTGCATTTTACCTTCTTGATCAGTCAACAACTTCTGTCTCTGTTCCGCATTGACAAAATCAAACTTTGAGATAAACTGGTAGTCTTCATTTGAGATCATCTGACCTCTGTAAAATAAGAACACACATACATAACAGAAAACAGTCATCAAACTAAATTATGAAACTAGCTTACAAAGACCATGTTTTCCTTCCCTAACGGACTGACTTTGTGAAAAATGCACGACTGTTTTACAATGTCAGACAAATTTCAAATGGGTCCAGTTGCATTTTGCAAAGTCCCTTACCAAATGACTGGCAAGTTATCAAGCTACATCACATTGAAAATTATAGAGGTCAAACAAAATTCTTTTTGTTCACACAATAATTGTACATTTCTCTGCCTAAGTATCAGACAATCTGAGAAAGTATTTAATGAAGCCTGTAGTGAGATCACTTAACATCTGTCTTGAAAGTCCAAGAGCCCACAGACCTTAGAATATGAAGCATCCAAAATGTACAGACCTCTGCAAGCTACAATAAATAGCAGATGCAGTTAAAGAAGTCTGTTATTACTAATAAGAGACATTTTTGGGAGATACAGTCGACTCCCCTTATGATGGAATTTTTCAAGACTGTCTGTAGAAAATAGTTTGTCTTAACGAAAACGTGACATAAATGTCAGGCGGTTGTACTCCCTAGAGAAGGCCTATTTTGCAATGACTGCTGTGTATTCAATAAGAAAGACAAGTTTGTGAAATTACCTTACTTGCAATTTATGTACTATGCTTTATGAACATTGTATTTTATAATAAACACAAACATAAACATGAATTATTAAATACATCTTTCTTAAAGCCATAGTCCAACAAGAACTCTTTATCACTTGACTTAGAACCATGTTAGGTCTTAATGTGCCTGAGACGCTGTAACTATAGATAAAGATGGATAAAATCGGGACTTTCGAAAAACTTCGAGATACAGAAAATTCGTCTTAAGCATGTTCTACACCCTTATGAAAACAGAAAGTTTGCAGCAAATTTGCTGCAACTTTGCAGCAAATTAGCCGCAAACTTTTTTAGTCACAGTAAGGTTTGCAAGAAGTTCGCAGGACTTCGCGGCTAGCGGTGAAGTTACTGTGACTTTGCTGCAAATTCGCAGAAAGTTCGCGGCTAGCCGCAACTTTGCAAGAAGTTTGCGGCAAACTTGAATAAAATAATTTGTGTTGCAAGAAGTTTGCAAGAATCTTTAATGCAAAAAATCATGTTGCAAGAAGTTTGCGGGAAACATTGGCATTTCAACTATTTTTTTATGTGTGCAAATACAGTAGTGTTTAATATTACATCTTTGTAACAATTATAACATGAAAACTAGTTTTTATTATTGTGGAAAAAATATATATGTTATCATCGGTCCAATGTTGGCCAGAGTTAAATCAAAACAAATGTCAGCCCAATATCTGCTCTTCCATTATTTGTTTGACATTTTTTCTTTTGTTAGTTTGACACTTTGTAGCAATGTTATTTTAATGCCAAACTAATCCATTTGCCAAGTCTAATTGCAATATAATGGAAAAATATTGATACACGTTTTTTAACATCTAAGCACGTATATATTTTTAACTTATCCGCACTGTAAACGTGCTTAAATTGTATCCGTGAGATAAACGCGCCAATTAAGCGTCATGCAAGCGTCTGCCAGGAACGAGGGCGCCAAGGGAAAGGAAAGTCGTTTTTAGCAAGAATTTGAAGGTAATATTTTAATATATGTTTCCTTATCACGATTTATGCTACTTTACATTTTTTCCCTTCCTATTCATGTATTTTTTGGTTGTATATATATGACTTGGTGTGAATTTCGTTGTAAAATGGGTGGGTGGGGAGTGGTGATCGAATATTTAGAATTGCTAAATTGCATTAACATGCTTAAAGGCATAGTTTAATCTTCCTATAAGGTTTCTTCTACAAAATAACCCATCCATAATAAATCCAAATTCATTATTACTGACGTTGTTTCACTGTGCTGACCCATGGCACTAAATATCGGTGCACACTGTCACTGAACCGGTGGAAACCGAAAATGTCCGATTACTATGCTAGTTTGGTCGCACATTTGTTACATCATATAGTATTAAGCATTTTTTAGTTTGTCCAGTCGAAAATGAGTTGTATTTGAAAACAAGATACAAGTTCAGTAGACCTTTACCTCTTTTTCTGTGGTATGTGTAAGTTTTTTAAGCACCTTCGCTTTTTGGATGTCGCTTATGTATATAAAAATATTATGAGCACAGAATCAAAGCAAAGTTATATTGCGATTTTGAATCATACAGTTTCACACGGTCACAAAGTAACTTGATCATGATTTTACATACTTCTTTCATGTGGTTAAATCATTAACAACATCTATGTATGTCAACCTTTCATTGCTTACTTGTTGCAGCTCAGAGGAGTATATTATGGGAGCAGAGAACATACATCGGGTCTGATGCGGATGTGGGTTTTTCCAACATTATTGAAAAAAAAACTTTCATGGGCAACAAGAAGTTTGTAAGTATGACAGCCTAATGGGATACATACATTGATTGTCAAACACTGGTTTTGTCTGAGATTCTGTTAATAAATTAATGTTCTTAATATAAAATATCACTTGTATAACTTATACTAACTGAGTATCATTGTGAAATAATATTCTGTACAGAAAAAGGAAAGTTTTAATACTGCTATCATTACTAGTTACCCGAGTCCCATGATTACTTACATACAAGTTGGTTTCTTAGCATGATCGATCTGTATACATATTTATATTTAAAGAAAGTTCTTAAAAAGGTTTAAAATTCCTTTAGTGATTTATATTGGATTTAAGTCCTAGATATATTGGAGAGAAATAATTTTTTGAGACAAGTCGTGACATAGTCTTGAAAAGTTGATCTTTGAGACCTGTGGGTTGCGGTTGCTACTGTCAAGGCCCACTATGAACCTTTACTATTTTTCAGACTGAGAAAGAGTTCTTCCTTATGAGGCCTTCGCTGTCCAGTGCCTTTATCTCAGGCAACTGGGCCAGTTCCCTGGACAAACTTTGTGAACTATTGGAGTTCTCACTCTCACCCTGTCTCCCAACCTGTCACACCCCACTCTGACCATCTCCCTACCTGTCACACCCACTCTCAACTGTCTCACACCACTCTCACTGTCTCCCTACCTGTAACACCCCTGTCTCACTACCTGTAAGTTGTAACTACCCACTCTAACCCTGTCTCCCTACCTGTCACACCCCACCCTCAGCCTGTCTCCCTACCTGTCACACCCTACTCTAACCCTGTCTCCCAACCTGTCCCATCCCAACCTCATCCTGTCTCCCACAACTAACACAACTCACTGTCTCCCTACCCATCACACCCCACTCTCACGTCTCACTGTAACACCCCACTCTAACCCTGTCTCCCAACCTCTCACACCCCACCCTCAGCCTGTCTCCCTACCTGTCACACCCTACTCTAACCCTGTCTCCCAACCTGTCCCATCCCAACCTCATCCTGTCTCCCACAACTAACACAACTCACTGTCTCCCTACCCATCACACCCCACTCTCACGTCTCACTGTAACACCCCACTCTAACCCTGTCTCCCAACCTGTCACATACCACTCTCACCCTGTCTCCCTACCTGTCCCAATCTACTCTCACAGTCTCCCTACCTGTCGCACCCCACTCTGACCATCTCCCTACCTGTCGCACCCACTCTCAACTGTCACACCTCACTGTCTCCCTACCTGTCACACCCCACTCTCGGTCTCCCTACCTGTCACACCCCACTCTGACTGTCTCCAACCTGTCACACCCCACTCTGACTGTCTCCTACCTGTCACACCCCACTCTGACTGTCTCCTACCTGTCACACCCCACTCTGACTGTCTCATACCTGTCTTTCCCCACTCTCATCCTCTCCCAATCTGTCACAACCCACTCTTACCATCTCCAAACATGTCACACGCCACTCTCACTGTCTACCAACCTGTCACACCCCACCCTCAGCCTCTCCCAACCTGTCACACCCCACTCTCACACTGTCACTCACTCATTAACCCAATTCCTGTATTTACCATAGACATTTAAAAGGTATTTTGATCACTTAGTCTTTAAATAAAAGATGTTAAAGGTTTTCTTGTAATTGTTACAGCGATCAGCCTATGCAGTGGAAGTGCTTAAGATGGACAAAAGCTGAATTGTGAAGGCGTTCACACCCGCCTGAGAGCACAGAAAAAAATGGAACAGCTGATCTACCATTCCAAGACACAATGTCGAAACTTTAGTAGTCATACAATAATGGACTTATTCAGAACTGATCCAGAGGTGGAGAAAGTTATTATTATGGGCCTGAGACCAAGTCAGACAATGATCTTTCAAGTAAAGGGTGACATGATTTACATGTAATAGTGCAGATCATGAGACTGAGCTTGGGTGCAGCAGGCAATCAAAATGGTCGTGTTACTGCCCTCTGAGACCATCTCCATTATTCTGAACAACCAGTAGATTTTTGCCATTATTCTGTATGATACAGGATCATTGATTTATAGACAGACTGAAAAAGATATTTGTTGTTGGTTTAATCTTAGTGTTTTGTAATTGCTGTTTTATTCTTTTAATGAGTACAGGCGTTTATGCAGTATTGTCAAATTAAGTTATTAAGATAAACCAAGATGGACATAGGTAAAAAAGTAGTATTTTATTTATAAATTGCAAAGACAGATGAATTAATAACAAGACTAGTGTTGAAATTAAAATTATCAAGTACAGTCAATCCACATGTCTTATGCGGCCATATGCAGTAAACGTCATCTTTGAAAAATTCCCGACAATTTTCACTATATCTTTATGTTTTGCTAAGCGACTTTTGTTTAACGTAACTGGTCGTCACTCAAAGTTTTTTCAGTCATTTTTTTCCTTTCTTTAAACGACCGCTAATTCATAATAGACAGATTATATAAGATTTCATAAGATCTGGTGAATATTTTTTTATTACAAATAAAAGAATAAAACTTTGTTTTGTACATTGTATTTTTAACATGTTGAAGCACATTTTAAGTACAAATGTATGTTTAGTAGCAGACCAGAAAATATTGAAACCTAATATCTTATCTGGATCCAAGCTTTGTATTAAAAGTCTGTTTCATTAAGAGACCACTTTTTGTCTGACCCTTTGGTGGTCTCTTAATACAAGATTGACTGTATCTAATATAACGTCTTTTAAATATTAAAAGAAATAATTATTCACATATTACTAAAAATGCTAATATATTATTTTTCCATGCATATTATGTGTTCTTTTTGTGCACATTGTTTTTTTAGCTCACGAGAGCTAAAGTCGTGCTATTGTGATCGCCCTGTGTCCGTCATGTGTTATGAACAATATGTTTCAAACAACTTCTCCTAAACCTCTTGATTGATTTTTACTAAACTTCCTTAGAATCCACCTTAACAACACCATGACTCTTCTTAGCAACCATGTACATGTGCTTCCATAGTAACTAATGAGTTTTATAACTCGCCTGTTATGCATATGATAGTCATTACACTCAGGTGAGTGTGATCTAGTGCCATCTTGTTGTTTGATTATTATAAATCATGTTTTTACTTCATTGACTTGTATGAAAATAATTTGTGATCAAACCATTTTGAACTTGATAATGACAACTAATTCATATCTTGTTGCCTCTCTTACCCACTAGTTATATTCCAGTTGTTAAATATTTTTCTGTGTGAGTTCAAAATCTAGGTTAATCTTGACAGTTATATTGATCATAATAAATGTTTCTGTTAATTTGAATAAATTGTTATTGTGTTACATTGTTTAGTAAATGTCTGTATATTGTGGAAGTTTGCGGCAACTTCGCAGCAACTTCGCAGGAAGTTTGCGGTAACTTTGCAGGAAGATCGCGGTAACTTTGCAGGAAGTTCGCAGTAGGCGGAGTCCTGTTATAGTTGCTGTGAACTTCCTGCAACAAAATTGTTTGCAGCAAATTTGCAGCAAATTTTTACCATGCAAATGAGGTTTGCTGCAAATTTGCTGCAAACTTCATTTGCATAATTTTGGTTGCGGCAAATTTGCAGCAAACCTCATTTGCATGATAAAAGTTTGCAACAAAACAGTTTGCGGCAAATTTGCTGCAAATTCGCAAGAAAGTTTGCAGGAGGCTTGTTTTTTTCATAAGGGCATTCAGAGTTTGAGTCTACTATAGTATTGACAGACTAGTGACATACACTGACATGTACACTTACTGGATTGCTGCTAGTTTTAAAGCCAGAATTGAAAAATGATTAATTTATTGAATAAGCTTACAACATTTTATTACAAAATTGGATATTTTGAGACAATTTTGGCCAACTTTACTGGCAAGATTGAAGTAGTGATAGCCAATGGTTATCTGGCTATCTACTAGAACTAGCCTGTCACTAAATACACAGCTGGACTGTTAATGACTTCACTTACTGAAGATAGGACTGCCAGTTTACCCGGTTGGCACGCACATCATTAGCTCTCTGTTGCAGCAAGGAGGTTGCAACTTGTGCCCCTGAAAATATAATGTGTTTGAATTTAGACAGTGTAATATTATCCATAAACACAACGACCAATGGGTCAGTTATACATGACGCAGTCTGCTTATCAAGTTAAGCTATGGACGGCAAATTAAGACCTGCACCAAGCAACTACAGTCAAACCTCACCTAAGGCCACCTCAATAATATATAATAAAATTGCCCGAGTCCTAATTGTAAAGATGTGTTTAGTGGTTGTGGGGCCACATGCTTATTTAGAGGGTTAGATCCTATTTTTCACTTATAAAATCCTCCTTGCAAGAACCAAATGTTATGCTTAATTTTCAAAGAATAATAAACCTTCCAGGGAAGTTGGAATATTCACAGTCAGCTGAGAAGTGGCTTGAAGTTTGATGGCAGGCACAGAAAATCTCCGGGAATTAGCATCGTACGTATGAATCCCCGACTGCTGTGGAGTAACAATTCTCTCCCCTGCCAGAGAGTACGTAGATAATCTCCTCAACATTTCAATATCCGTGGAAAGTTGTTGAAAAACATAATCAGAAAATCCTTTATCCCCCATTTTCACTTAACACAACATTAAGTTTTGCCAAAAAATAAACCCAGTCAACAAATACAGTCCGTTGCTAAGTACAAGAAGCAATGATCTTAATAATTGGAATTTTCATTCATTCAATACATCTCATTTATTTACAACTAATATTAATCGAACTTCCGCATTTCAAACATACACAAATATTAAAGGCCCCTCTATTAAAAGCATACGGTAGTTTTGTGCCAAATTCATCAAAGATTGCAAAGGAGTTTTAGATGCTGCCCCAAGGATCCTTTTCCCAAATAACAACCCCTTTTGAAATCCCATCACACTCTCAACATCTAAAGGGGCTTCATATCTGAACTGAAAATTAACCTTAAGCCAGTAAATGATGGCCAGAATTGATGAATTTGACCAAACAGAAATCCAGTTTTTAGGAGTGTCACTATTTTTTTAATTAGCAGGGAAATCATCAAAAGTAGGCCGGATCTGGGGGGGGGGCACTCTCCTTAAGTAGCTGACTGATGATGCTTAATTTACCAGGTAATTTTACCTGTTTCTAGCTCTTATTGACACTCCTGGTTTTGATGTTACATATACAATCTAGAAAACAGTTGGTCGGCGAAATTTGGGGGTTAATATTTGTTGTGCAACATAAAAAATGCCGAGATGTTACGATTGCTGGTCACTGCAGATCCAAAATGGGTTTTTGGTAAATTCACTGAATATCGGTAGGGCAACGTACCTTTTATCGAAAGGTTAACCAATCAGTGTCAAGGTTACAAATGTTGTTTGGTTGAAGAGAAATTGCCTTGGTGGTTAACATAAGATTTGATTGGTTTACACAACACTGATATGCAAATAGCAAAACCATGTCACTTTTTGTCAGTACGGCTGCGCCGGAAAAATAAATTACAGCATAAAATGAACATGTAAAAACGTCTGAGTGATCTAGGTATAGCCATCCTGTAATGGTAATGATTCATGTACAGCCAGGGAAGTGAAGAATTCGGACATACAAACATAAACATACATCAGTCAACTGGGCCTTTAATATAATGGTCTACACACAGTCACATATATGTAAAACCAATAAAACTCACAACATGGCCAGAAGGGAAAACTATAACATGTACATAATTTAACATCAACATGTACTAAATGTGGTCAATTCTTACAATATTATATGACACAGAAATAAATAAACTGGTAAAGAAGTTAATAAATTGACGATCTATGACAATCAAATTGCTTTGAAATTTTATGAGTTTATCCCTTTATGAATTAGTTGAAATGTGTCAATGTGTTTTCTGTGATATGTATAATTTTGACTCAAAGTCAGTGTGCAGTGAAAATAAATACTATGAAATTAAATTTGCCTGGAATTTTGTATGATTTTTGAGAAAATTTATATAAGTTTTGGACAAATTGTTTCCATAGAAACTGAGACAAGTTCAAGAGAGTGTTCTGTACACCAAAGGTATTGTCTGTATACATGTACTGGTGTTAGTTTGCATATCATTAAGCATGCTTAATGTTACATAATATTTCAATTAATTGATTAAAGAAGATTTCACATAATGATATCATTTCATATACATCATAGATATAGAAAACATAATTATATGTCGTATCTGCAATGTATACTCAAACACAAAAGAATGTGTGATCTTTTGATTTTTTGATTTTCTGAAAATCCAATGATGGAATATTATCATGTGTGGTATCGCATTTAAGCTTATTCAATTACCATTTTAACCAATGTGTTTATTTTATTGTTTTGAATTTCGTTAAAAGATACGACTCGTCTAAATGCAGTAGGGGTCAAAATCAAAAATACACAAATAGCCAAAGGGATGTTTTCTTGCATAGATTAACTTTACTTTGTTGCAAAATGATGTTAATGTTGCATTAGTATCTGGTATGACCGCCATTCCGTCTAATAACTCTGTAGTTTGGTACTGGCGTTTCATGTGCATCATCTCAATGTGACGTTCGAGTCTGATGCCAGTCACGCGTGGTCTGCCAGATCAGGGACGGTCGGCAACAGTACCTGTGTGCATAAACCTAACACGTTACTTGATTAATAGTGTTACCTTGGCAGTTAAGTGCCCGTGAACCTGAAGCGACTGAGTCACCTACGACCAGCATCATTAAGGCGTCAATATGCTGAAGTTCCAATAGTCATCCCATATTCTCTGTTATAAATTTTCTAAATCTACAGTGATATTCCCACTATACATGTGTGAAAGAATGTAGAGAAAACAAGTAACTAGAATCTAACAATGTGTGAAACTAAATAAAATTTTGAAATTAATATGTTCATAATGGATTATTTCTCACACTGGGTTGTAATGTTGTGGTAAGTATCGTTAAATACATAGACTCTGCATACCTTTTCATTGACAATTGAAGTGGATGTCACAAATATAAACAAAAAAGGGAGACAACTGCTACATTACCTACAGTATACAAAAAGGGAGACAACTACATTTGTGTCATTTTTATATGGTCATTTTATTTTGGAAAGTTTGTTTCAGTGAAATTATCGCTTGGATGTGAATTGATGATAATTCACAGTTATTCTGCAGTAAACCAACAGGAAACATGAAATAAATTTAAAACTTGTCTGGTTGTGCGTTGTTTTCCCCCAAAATGATGGATTTTGGTTAAACCTGTGGTTACAATGACAGACCCAGAATCTTAAACCAGCTTTCTAGGATAACGGGAGTCCCATAATTGTATATAATAAATATAGCACAGGTATACCTGAGCTAGTGTAACAATAGTCCACATAATACTATTAGAATTTAGAGTAAATAATCATTAAACAATCGTTAAACAGTGCAAATTATACTGATGCACAATCATAAAAAAGAATTTAGAGAGATGCGTTAATCTTGAAAATACAATATGAACGCTTAGATTATTTTTCTTTGCCTTCATCAAACTTTGTGCTGAACATTTAAGGAGAAACTATATGGTAACCTATTGGAAGGTCTTATCTGAAGTTCCGCGAGTTTGAAAATAATTATTCAAAATATCACAATTAGTGTAAATATTCTCAAAATTATCATTTAATAATTGCTTATATTAGTATAATTTACCTGTATGCACAAAGTTTGAAGATGACTTACATTATAATAATATTGATTGGTTGATATGGTATCAGGACGACTCGACCCCTGAACAATTTGACCCCCGCAAAAAAACAAAGTCAATTCGACCCCTGTACAATTCAACCCCTATTTTCCGATTATTCCGCATGTCAATTCGACCCCTCAGATGATATGAAAATATTTGAAATTTATTATGAAATTATGAAATTTATTATGAAATTTTAATAAAAATTCATGATTTATAAAAGCTGAATATGACTTAATGTTGTAATATAAAATCGAAATAAAAGTTTTAAAACTGTATAGGCGTTAGTTTTGGTGTATTCTTATGGCATTTTGGTGTTTAACATGTATGTATTCAATTATTGATTTAAAGTTATAACTGAACAAATTTACTTTTAAATTAAATTAAATACTTTTAAATGTACATTGATAAACTCTTTGAATCTACCTCATCACTCAATAATTCCTTTGTAGTTCAGGTGTTATATACTCATTCTTTCATCTCTATTGTATGGCATGCATAAAGTTTGATAAACATATAAGTAATGAGAAACTTTGCTTCAAACATGTTATCAATTAAATGGCCCACTTAATGAAATCAAGAAATTGATTGTTCTGTAAAATCTTTGGCCAATTATGACGCGTTAAAACTTTATCCAGCAATCAAAAGACACAGGCTTTTGATGTTAGCTTTGATGTTAGCGACAGTTTGCTTTAATGATGGCATTTTTTAATGTTTTTGTTATATTTTGTTATCGAATATTTATGTATATAACTTGTATTTATAAATTGTTTTGTTATTTATAATTTCTGTTTGTTTCATTTGTAACAAAACATACACATTTTCAGATTATTATCTTTTTAGAATATATTCTGAATGAATATATAAGACTGAAACTCAGATATAAACTTGAAATTTATCCAAATGTTCTTGTTACTTGATCAACACTTTTGTTACCTTCTAAAATTTCAAAGTATAACTCTGAGCAAAGACCTTGGTAGTTAGGTCTTTGTATTTTAGGTCTGTGCTCTGAGATTCAGTCTTAAAATGTTTTGACAATTACACACACTTATAAAAGAAGAAATTATCACCTCCAATGAAGAACAATGGATAAATCAACCAAACATAAACCCAATCGAGCAAAAGGCAATTACATGGGTTACATTTATCCATTAAAACATTGCTACACAAAATAATAGTTATAATTTATTTTGAGTAAATAATCTTTAACACTACACCCGATAACAATACAGAGGGGTCGAATTGACTTAGCAAAATTAGGGGTGGAGTTGACTTAGGGGTCGATTTGGTATGGGGTCGAATTGTTCAGGGGTCGAGTTGTCCCGCAGCCGTTGATATACCTGCCTTTTTAGGGATCATTTATGCCAAAATTGACTTTTGGTTTAACATCATACATAATCAAAGTCTATATACTTCGTGAAATGTCAACTGCGATGGATGTCAGTTATAGGACTCATATAATCCTAGAGCATGGTCCCATAATTGTAGCCACTGTCAAAATTAAAATGTTCAGTAAAACACAGGACTGGTGAACTTTGAATATTTCAATTCTTTTAAGTTTTAAAATGACCAGATTTCAGTCAGTGTGAAATAAGGCACTTGACTACTCAGAATGTTTCGCAAAATACCAACGCAGGTCTGCTTGTACACCTGTGTTCTTAAAGACGTTAACTATATGGTAAGGTCATACCCGTAAGAAAAGCAATGTCAATGAAAATGAACATCTTTAAATCTTCAATTATTTTATATTTGATGGGAAAATGCGAGCGCCGAGAAATGCAAGTGACGTCAAAACGTACCTTTTTCGATATCATCAATATTTCCAATAATCGTCCCAAACCCCGACATGATTTGAGAAATAAACGCGATAATTTGCTAAAATTATATATTTTGACAGCGGAAGTTACCGGAAGTAGTACATGTATCATGTGATTTAAAGGGAAAAATCAGAAGTCATCGAATGAATGTTTTGGTAGTTGGAAAAATCTCGCAATACCGTAACTTCGGCGGGTCTGCCTAAAATGCGTAATGTAGCAAAATGTAGAAAATGTGGAAAATGTAGCAAAATGTTGCGATTAAAAGGCATAATTTAGTGACTTTTAGCAAATATTATGCAATTGTGTTTGATAAATGTTATACTATTACATTTTTCGGGACAAATATGGCTAAATTGAGGAAAATAGTCTAATTAAGAGCAAAATGCGGTTACTCTTAATACCGAATAATACCGTATAATACAGAATAATATCGTATAATACCGAATAATTCGAAATAACTACCGAATATAACATCTATTTTTTGCAAATAATACTCATAGTCGTATAAATTAGGTGAAATATATATGAATATGGTATACAAAACCTGTTTTTGGCATATAGTGGTCTCAAAATGTCTGTTTCATATATTTTTGAGTGACCTCCCTTGAGAATGTATGGATTGTTTCCCTTTGTGTAATTTAGCGATATTGGTCCATCAAGTAGTCTTCAGATGCAAAGAAAATACATGTTTGAACCGTGTACTGATGAATTAAAAGTTATATCAAAATCATATAGAAAGAAATAGAAAAGATTAGTCATATGAAAAAGGGTTGGTTTGAACATAAGCTTGTATTAACCATATCGCAAAATATATACAGTACCTAGCTGACGTACAGACCAAATGTAGAATTTTTAATTCATATTGTCTTAGTAGAATAGTATGTTAGTTAAGTTAAGTTATAAATAAACGTGGAAAAGAAATTAAAGGAAATATGTGTTGACCTTTGATGTAATACCGAAACGGTAGTAAATCTATTATGTTCTTCTTTGTCATAGGCACGAACAAAATATGGTATTTAGGTATTTGGTAGAAATAAATTCAAGATTAATTGCGTGTAATTATTGTCATTGTTCTACTCTGTTCTAATCTATCGTTGTATTATTCAAATAATGGCGTTGCTTGTTGGTTATAGCCAGACATGGTATCTTGAGAACTTAGTGAATAATGACCAGAATGTGGTTAAGTGTTACCCTGGATTTAAAAAAATAGGGATTGATCAGAGGAGAAAGAATTTTTGGACATCGTTCTTGATGTACCGATAGTTTCTCTAAAAACATGATTCGTGAATTTATTGTTTGAGTATATTTGTATGATACATGAAGATGATTCAAAACCTTGTATTGGTAAACAAACAATATGCATAAACTATGCTGTTTGTGGTGAATTTAATTCACATGTGCATATCAATATGCAATACGACAATGTAAGTAAATTATAATGTTACACCTACATGTCCATAATTTGTTCATTTATGTAGTCCATATGCAACCATATATACATTATATTTCTCTGCGACTGTTAGTTATATGTCTTAACAATGCAAATGCTTTATAGTTGATGTGTGTCTAGCACATGCGAGTGGCGCGCGCGTGTGATTTCTTTCTTATATTAATGTGCTCATGAAGTTTTTACCCTAATATTCTAGGTCCGCGATCTAATATTTGGCGCGTATTTGGTATCTTATGTACTATTAATGTCAGTATAAATAATTCAAAAATATAATAATCATTTTTTCCATTGTACCCAGTTTTTGTTATATTTTCTGTTCTTTTGTGAAAAAGGCTATTGCAAGAACAAACATATATTAATAAGAGCTGAACCAATAGATCATGGACTTGTATCTTGATATAAGGACATGATTCATGAATATAAATATGTTTTTGTTTGTTGTTTGCATTTCATATAACAAGGGTTTTAAGTACACTCACTATTTAATAACTCACTGTACATAATAGACATGGTATCAAAACCGAACAGTGAAAGTGATTCATCAGACACATTTTCCAAGCATTTTATTACACATTTACACATTGACTGTCTAAGGACCAAATGACAAATCAAGGGAAGCAACCACAATACGAATACGAAGGGAGAGAAATCTTGGATATCATAAATGCTTGATTACAGCAATCAAAACAATAAAAAATTACCATTATATTTCACCTAAAAGAATACGACTATGAGTTATTACGAATTATCCGGTATTATTTGGTTTTGTTCGGTATTAAGAGTTACCCAGCAAAATGTAAATCGAGTGAAATTAAGCAAGTGCCTAAAATGCCTAATGTAGAATAATGTTGCGATTACTGGGTCAAATGTAGCGAATTTTCACATATTTCAATAAACTTTAATATTATAAACGTTGAAATACTACATTTTGCCCGCACAATGGGGCTAAATATAGTAAAATACGTCAATTAAGGGAGCAAAATGTAGAGAAATTTAGCAAGTGCCTAAAATGCGTAATGTAGAAAAATGTTGCGATTACAGGGCAAAATGTTGCGGTTAGATGGCAAAACGTAGCAACTTTTGGCAAATTGCAATACAATTTAATATTAACGTTTTTCACACTAAAATCTGCAGATCAAATGTATCCGACTATTTGCATCTCATGTTTTTCATACATATTTAACAATGCGTGAATTTTCACTGAATTTAAACATGGCGTGAGTCATCAATACAGATATCTATAATTATTTACCGTTAATTTTGATGTGAATTTAGCCTTTGAACTGAGACCAAAATATGTATATATTGGTACCAGCTTCGATTTTAGAATGTTTTACGTGAATGTTTCCAGCCGACAAAGCACCTTTAGTCCTTTAGTACTGTCAGTGATGGAGCGGGGAATCGAACCTGCGATCCCTGGATTACCGTTGTCCCGGCCGACGATCAACCGGGTGTGTTTGTTATAGTTAAATAACGAAGTTAGCTGGGCAGTGATATTATGTTAAGTCGATTATAATATCACATCCGTTTGACAACGTTACACTAAGTCGTTTTAGATATATTTGACACGGTTTAACTAGGGGTTGAATAATAGAAAAGAACATACAATTTATTCAGACTTGTACAATGTACATCGCCTACAACACAAACATGTTTATATACATTTTGTCAAAGTGAAATGGAACCACGACATGAATATGCAGGTTCACGACGAAAATTTGGGGATTTCGTGGCTTGTCTTGCTATGTTGTACGACAGTCGTAGGAAAAAATGGGTATCTTGCGACGAAAAATCTGTCGTGGCTTGTAATTCGGACTACCCTATTTTATGCCACGACACTTTTGCCTTACTGGTGTCGTGTTAGTATCGTACGACATTCACACGACATTCGTACGAAAAATGACATGTCGTGGATGCCAAAAGTTTTGTGAAATTCTTGCAACAATCTCACGACAATCGCACAGCATATGTGAGTTAATATCATTCTCAGCCATAAAAAGCTATAGTCCAACAAAATGATGTCACAGGGGTCATGCAGCTTACGTGACACACTTTTTAATTCAACAGCATCGACAGAAGAATGCGGCTTAAGCTAATTTTAATCCTTTTATTTGGTTGTGTTTGAAACATATTCTGTTTAAGTACTAAAATGATACGCCAGAAAATATCAGTACGTTTTGCAGAATAGCTAAAAAACTAGACATTTCAATAGGGTGATTTTAAACGTGTTTCTTATCGTGACGGCCATCTTTAGCAGCTTATATCAGTTAGAATATAATAAATCCTTGTGATTCAGTTACTCACATGTTCTAAGGTCTCATTTATGTAAGCACCAGGCCTCACGTTTACTTTATCTTGTTGAAATGGATTTATTCATATGAAATGTAATTTACGTGATGGAACTAAAATGACAATATTATCTATCAAAGTGGATTTTGACGCAACAATAATCCTTTCTTTTATCCCTAATTAAATGATGAATGCGTGGACGTCAGAATGATATGAGTTTGTTTTTAATATTGTAAACGCATTAATAGATCAAAGCGCTGAAAGCGTTGGAATACTGTCGGCTTGATCATCTCTGAATGAGTGGCTAGACTAATTTTTGTTATAACTTACTGTTGCTATTCCCGGGCTACATATATATTCTCAATACCTTATATATCAGAGAAATTTTGTTATAATTTACAGTGGTTATCTCCAAGTTACATAATTATATACTCAATACCTTAAATATCAGAGAAGTTTTTGTTATAATTTCATACTTCATATGTACTCATACGCTACCGTGTATTAGAAGCGTCTCCAGAAAATATTCCCCATGTGCCCCTCCCTCTCTTTTCTTGCCATCTAATACATTTGAAATATTTTTTTAATTTGATTTGTTATTTTTAACATTAAATAAAATGTTATTGCATAATTATGTTCTAAAAGGAGACGTAGGTTCAAAGTGACAAAATACTAAAACATTTTGATGTTTATGTCTTGCACATCTACAAAGCGCGTATCATGGTACTTGTATAACCTCATTTCATAGCAAGCCCTTGCAAACTGATGAAGTTGTTATCCACACAGACTACATATGTTATATATTGGACAGACAAACCAATGACAGGGTGATTCTAGTCTTCACCTTGATAAACATTGTTTGAGGGAGTATAAATACAAGGCATCAAGTACTACTTACACCATTATTTTGTAAACATTATTTAATTCAACTTGTATTTAGTAATGCTGTCTAGGAAGCAGTCATCAAGAGTTAAAAGTGTAACTCTACAATTCATGTGTTGATAAACAGGCTCAGCAACTTAAAGTGAAGTGAGCAACATCGATCCACTTTTCTTTCAAAACTGCAGGTATGTGTGAATCATAGACCAATAAAAAATCTCACAGCTAATAACAAATAATAATGACAAAATCAGTTTAATATAACTTTATTTTAATATAAAACGTTTTCTAACACATTCCGTTATACACAGACACACGCACACACAATAGACAATTCGCCGTGACATAACGCTGTCTGGCCAAGCTAAAAATGAGGAAGTTTTACCACGCAAAACCTACAAAAAATTATGTTTCGTATTATCATCATCAATTTCATAATATGAAATTTTAAGTGACAAATGAACTAAATATCAATATATGTGGACTAGAGGTATTATTATTCTTGGAAAACTTTGGATAAATATTGGGAACTGACAACATAATTCATATTCTGGATAATACCAGTAAAATTGTGTTTGGCTCATTGACTATTGAATCCTAGTCACTACAGTATGACAAAATTTTACAGCTACACTTCATTGCATTTGTAATTATAATACTTCATTTTTTTATGTTTCATTAAGAAGAAGAGAAAATAGCACTTTGATTTAAAATGTTGCAACAAAATATATTTGTCAATATACTGGTCATTTCTAGAACAGTCATCTTCATCTATACTACTGTATTTTTATCCATGTAAATAAATAGATGTTAACTTGACAATGCTTATTGCACAAATAATATAATTATGACATGAATTACAAAAGTTCCATACTTTTAACAGATCATTACATCCGTGCTTTCATGACACACTTTTATGAGAAAATGTACAATGTCTGGTCAACCAGACTGAACAGCAATTTGCAGAAAACTGCATAGATCTACATTGTAATATCAGTACATGACCAAAAGTTTGGTTACATCTTGAACATATTGTTGTTCAAGGTTTTTTGGTTAAGTGTTGAAAATCATGTTGTTTTATGTTTTTAATATCTTTAAATTTCTCCTTACAACATTGGTAGTTACATAATTATTATCATAAAATGTATTCATTTCAATGAAGGCAAGATAAAAACAAGAGGGCCATGGTGGCCCTGTATCTCTCACCTGAGTTCATTGCCATGTTGGCTTCAAGAAAGTCCAATAGGATTTTCAATGATTTGACATTGTGATCTACTTTTTGACCCAACAGGACCCAGTACCACACTGGACTTACATTTTTAAGACAAACATTCTGATCAAGTGATCAAGTGTCATGTGGCAAATGCAGTCTCCGAGAATCCACAAGGATTTTCAATTATTTGATCCTGTGACCTAGTTTTTGACCTCAGATGACCCCGTTTCAATATTGAGCTAGATCTTATTAAGGCAAACATTTTGACCAATCTCATGTAGATAAAATAAAAAATGTGACCACTGGAAGGTTAACAAGGTTTACTATAATTTGACATAGTGACCTAGTTTTGACCCCACATAGCCCAGTTTCAAACTTGATCTAGATTTTATTGAGGCAAACATTCTGACCATGTCTCATATAAATCAAGTAAATAATGTGACCTCTTGAGTGTTAACAAGGTTTTACTATAATTTGAAATAGTGACCTAGGTTTTGACCCCAGATGACCCAGTTTCGAACTTGGCCTAGATTTCATTGAGACAAACATGCTGACCAAGTTTCATGCACATCATGTAGAGATGTTACCTGTAGAGTGTTAACAGTCTAAATTGTTGACGACAGACGACGCAACGGACATAGGACACAGGGCGATCCCAATAGCTCACCTAAACATGTGTCCTAGAAACAGCAAAGCTTAACATCATGTTATAGTTATTCAAGTGTAATTATAACGTAGACATATTTAAAGATTTCTGCCACATGATTTACAACACATGTCAAAATGTTCAACTGTCAGGTAGCAGTGACACATACTAATAGACAATCTCAAGGGTTTGCCATAATTATATTCATGAACAAAATATTGTGTCTGGCAAAAAAACAAGACATCAATAATTCAATCACAATTGCCAAAATGTGTCCACACTGTTGTTTCAGTTTTGAAAACTCCGTCTTGCAGATTTGAAAATACATTTTTAACAGCATGTTTACATAAGTCACTCCAGGATGTTTTCACTGTGACTACTGATCAAACTGCCCTTGTCTTCTTGACAACACATTATACAAAGATGGTCAACACTCCAATGGATCTCTTCTCAGCGTCGAATAATCTTTCGTCAGCAGTGTCACTAAATAAAAAAGAAACAGAAAATGTTTAAAGTAATTTTCACAAATACATGCATATTTACACTCAGTACATGTAAAAACTCACATTTTGAACATGTGATATGTCTTATAAAGGTCATTTTTTTGCCCGTTTAAAAAATCACTTTTGATATGAAAATACCCGTTGATTGAAAACCAGTTAGCGTCCACCATTGTGTAAAATTAAAGTTATAATATGTTCATTTTTTGTTCATTTGTTTAATTAACCAAACATGAAAAATATATTTCCTATGGTTAAAACATCACTAAACATGCATTTATAAAGAATAAACTCACAATGTATTAATCCATATTTGTTGAAGAAAGATGTTTGAACAATCCAGCAATTTTACAGGTTTTGACTAAGTACATGTAATATAATATGATAAATAAAAAAGATTTGTTCAATCGGTTTTACATTGCAATGGATCTTATAAAGATGTTTTAGCCAATGTAACAACAATACTGGATAAAGCCAATTCAACCATTTTATGTTCAGATGAGCCAGATACATCTTTAAACAATTTCATGTTAAGTTCATACTTGCATCGCTAGTAAGTTCATGACATTTGAGAAATCTTACATTTTGCGTTTTAAATGTACCTTAATATACTTAGTATACTTTATTCCCCATGATTTTTATCACATTTCTCAGTTTCTTACAAAATTGCAAATGGAAAACATAGGCTGTGTAGCTAAGCACTTTAAGCATGGCGAAAACCAAATGAATTAATGCATTATTGAATTTTATTCAATTCATAATCGATAACATTTATGTACAAAACTTACCCTGATTGTCATCCTGAAATACTCCAATTGCTGCCAACATGGCTGTTTCTACTAAGAATAGTAGTTTCAATCATAAAGCAGTAGTTCCATTACACCATTCCATGCACTTACAATGTGCAATTCTGGAATCTCATATAATGTAGATCATATTTCATCTGAACTGAAGTACAGTGTTTGTCAATCATGGCTGCAAAAAGAATGACAATTAAAAACAAAGAATAAAACACAATCATTACCGTTTTATAAGGCTTGAGCAAAATCAAAAGATGACCCCCTAATTTAATCCCTGTACAAGTCATGCCCAAGATGTATAAATGGTATTTATAACTATCTTACTAGGCAATCAGCATAAATATACATGTAAAGGATAAAACAGGAGATAAATAGGCTGTGTTAAGTATCACATTGTGGATATTCAATTTCTTGTGATTCCTCATGAGCTCTGTATATCAAAATATTGGTTGATCATAAATTTGTACCAGTTGAAGCAAATCAAGGGGAAAGTGTGCCCGATGAGGGGTTCGAACCTAGGACCCCCTTAACGCTAGTACAGTGCTCTACCAACCAAGAGGGCAGATGTCTAATCCCACAACACTACACTTGTCCTCCTTCAGGCATTAGAGGCTCTACCACCATGGGCTGTTAAACACTGCTTCCACAGTAAATCGAGGCAAAGTGTGCAAGATGTGGGGCTCGAACCCACAACCCCTAAACACTGGTACAGTGCTTTACCGAATGAGCTTACCAAGTGGCCGTCAAACCCCAACAACACTTCACGTAAGTGAGTAATTTAACTTGTTGTACAGGTCATTTGCCATATCCAAGATGATAGCACTGATAGCAGACAGAAATTGTTACGTAGGTCTATTTGAATAGCATTCATATATTTCTGTCCATTTTGGGAAAAAGGGCCTTGATAAATTGGGAAAATGTGCGTCGTTAAATTTGCCAATTTGAGAAAACTTTAATCGCTTCAAAAAAACATTTATGACAGAAGGGACAATAATAGCCACAGTTATTCAAAAAGCTTCAAGATATCACTCCAGTAGATGATTTTTCGCAGGCGCATTTGATTGGGATTTTTTTTTCTGATTTGGAAAAACCCATATATTTGGCTTTGGGAATGGGTCAGATAGTCTGACCTGTGGGAACTACAGAAAAAGTCCTTGGGCTACAGCGCAATACCCATTGTTTACATAGACAGACCGGAACAGTACGGGACACTTTTTACAGCATTTTAATAAACTGTGTAAACTCAGCTGTATTTCAAACCATCTGGTCTTTTTAACTTTTCAGATAAATCCTTGCTCTAAGTCACGACCAAAATAATTCGTGTTATTTGACCAGTACGCGGACACCAACATACACTTAAAAAGAAACCCCTAATGAGGAATCATTTTCAGAGAAGTTCCTTTGATGGTTTAATTTCAAGATTTTAAAACCTGGAAGAATGAAGGTTTTATTAAATTCCATTTGGTTTAAAAGTAAAGTCAAGTTTTGAGGAACACTAAAAATAGGTCAATGGCGCTACCGGGAATCGAACCCGGTTCTACGGATAAAAAGCCATATGTATACACAGAGAGTGTAAATAGGCGTGCATTACAGAGAACACTAAGGCCGACATTAAAAATATGTTTGTTTCCCCTCCCGCGACCCTAGCCCACCAGGGTAGGGTAGGTAGGTAGGGCAGATAAAAAAAATCATAATTTCTTTTCTCACAAGCTTAAAATGTGTTCTGTATAAATTTAACATCTTAATAGATTTATCTTCATTAGGGAAAAATATAATTAGGCGTACTTAACGTGAGAAATAGTCCAGTCATCCTGCTGTAAAAAATGCAAATAAAGGGGAAGATGCACAGAAATGATTTTGGCATAAGTGTATTGTTTAATATCTGCCGTGTATGGAAAAAAAGTATAGGAAAATCCAACGGCGCGAAATGCGGTTTTTTGGAGTTTTTTTCCCCAATTTTTTTATTTTCACTGGCCTAAAACGGATGTCTTACAAACACGAGATGACCAACCTTTATATATTGGTTGTATAGCCATATTAGGCCAGTGAGAAAACAAAAATTGGAGGGAAAAATGCACAGAAATAATTTTAGTGGCTTTGTGTCATATAAGGCATCACATTAAATATACTTAAAGTATAGGACAATCACACGGTGCAAAATGTGATTTTTGGGGTAAAATGGTTGAAAATATAAATAAGAATGGAAATTTTTGGAATTTGCCAATAACTATGTCAAATTTTGCAATAAAACTACCAGAATTACTGTATTTAATAGAAATTGCATACAGTACAAAAAACCTAAAGTATAGAAACATTGTACAGTGTGAAATGTGATTTTTAGGGTAAAATTTAAAAAAAAATAACAAAAAATGGGCATTTCTGGGATTTGCCTATAACTATGTCATTTTTTCCAATAAAACTACCAGAATTACTTTGTTTAATAGATATTTTATTACAGTACATAATACCTAAAGTATAGAAAATTGTACCTTGTGAAATACGATTTTTGGGGTAAATGTTTTAAAAAAATATCCGAAAACATGTGCATTTTTGGAATTTGCCAATAACTGTGTCAACATTTGCAATAAAACTACCAAAATTACTATTTTTAATAATTATATTATTACAGTACATAATACCTTAAGTATAGAAACATTGTAATGTGTGAAATGTGATTTTGGGGTTAAAACTATCAACGGTTCATTTCATTTTAAAGAAATTCTTGAAAGTTAGGAAAAAAGGTACATTTTGAAACTGCCAAAACGTTGCTTAACTGTTCCCAAAATATGATACATAGCTTTTTGCAAATGATGAAACCTGGGTACACTAATTTGAACCAGTGAGATAGGTTGGGAACCAAACATGTCATAAGGTTAAACATAAACAAACATATACCAGTAAAAAAGGACGACCGCGCTATTGCATTGAAAATAATACTGCGAGAAACGTCGCCCAATCACAGTTTTCAAACAGTTGCATGACGATGGTCCAGCACACACATCTGGTATAGAAACACATTTTTGGGAGAAAGTTAGTGTGCTACCACATCCTTATTCCCAAGACCTGGCATCATGCGACTTCTATATCTTTCCAAAATTGACACACCTCCTCTCTGGTCGCAGATATCGATAACGACAAGCTCTCGGTTCTGCTGTTCATCAGTACTCCCGTAGTATACAAAAGTCAGCCTGTCGTAAATCTATCAAGAAATGTATCCATAGACTGAAATTTTGCATTTCTAACCACGGGGAGTTCTGTGAGGGAATGAAATGAAAGTATGCACGTTTCGATCAGTTTTTAAGGTTACAAACTCCAAAACACGGTACATTCCGAACACCCCTCGTATCTTTGCAACTGAGTTCGAATATTGTATTCTATTAAAAAAATATTTCAGATCATAGTTTTTTTTTATGATAGAAAAACCGGGTATGTAAGTGAAACACATGATTTCGTAATCACAATGCATATGCGACACCTTTTGCTCTGTCAATTAGCAACAATAGGTTCTGTTTATGTATCGGGCAAATTCAGCAATATAATTTTCCTTCGGTCATTGAAAATTTACAAATAACAACAAAAAACATATATTTATGGCAAAGACAAACGCAATGATATATTTATTTATTTAAGTTCCATTAATATACATTGTAGATATTACTAACTACAACAATTATAACGTAAAACATGTATATCACCACTCAAATTGAGTTATAAGAGACTATACAATGAAATACACATATCATTTAAACATGTAATAATGACATAACTCTTGAATACAAAATGTTATGCCATACAATATGTAAATATATATATATTGCACGTAAACACTATCTACACATATGAAACCAATTATTTGCTTAAACGAGTTAAATGATGTTTAAAAAAACATATTTTCAAAACGGGTACTCATGCACAATTAGAAACTGACTTTAGAAATCAATAATTATCCCGGTCAGACCGGTGATGAATTGATTAACAGCTGCTTATTGTATGGAACAAAATTTTATCACCCAGTAATTATAAACTAATAATATACCATAAAATGTTTCCTATTTTGTAACGAAATAGTTTGACTTATCTCATTATTTGTTTCAATTTAACATTATTTGGACTTAACACCATGGTTACGAGTAATCCGCAGTCATCCCTCTCCGATATTCGTGGCAAAAACGGTATTAGTGAGAATTATTATAAATACAGTTAATTCACTACATATCACAGTAAATGTGGTTACTATTTGTATTTAAGTTTAAGACGTGTGTTAAATTCCCGTTTACCCATGTGCAATTATTTCACTTGATATAGTGTTCATGTTGTTTTCCTTGCCTGTTCGACCTATTAAATCCCCACTGTGTGTGCTACTTAATTATCCGATAATAGTATATTTGGACTTATCAACATGGTTACGGGTAATCCGCAATCATCACTCCCCGATATTCATGGCAAATACGGTATAAAAACAGTTAATTCACTATATATCACAAGAGACACCAAACCAAACGGGGTTTTCGTTCACCGAAGAGGCACCAAACGGGGTTTTCGTTCACCGAAGAGGCACCAAACGGGGTTTTCGTAAGATGTGCGAACATTTTCAGTTGGATATTGCATAATCTTTTTATGTCATGAAATCGTTTGCAAAACAGAACGAGGCAGAGTTACCAGGGGCAATAATCTAATGAAAGCTTCCAGACGATCAAGATCACTGACTTCTGCTTATAAGCACATAATTCATTGCAAAACATAAACAAAATGTTGCCCGAGTCTTTGTAATGTTTTTTTAGTTTAAAATGAAAAATATGTAAGTTCTTGTTAGTGTATACATACGTTATTTTTCTGTTAATTCTGTGATGCCCCATATTTCAGAAGCATAATTGAAAATAGAATACACAAAAGCATACACAATTGATATAAACATTAAATTACTCACAATTGATAACAAAGACGTTTAGTGCTTTCAATGCTTTCTAAATAATAAATTATTAATGTATATTGAAAGAGAACCGGTATAATTAAAAATAAAACTGAGGTAGTTAAAATTGTCAACAGCTTTTATGTATTATATCATAATATTTTTTTATTATATGTTAAATTTCTAATTTCTCCCACCTCATTTTCTTAACAGCATTAGTTGATTTTAATTTTAATTAATTTCCAACCTAAAAGTATTACAGTGACTATAAACCATATTTAATTTGTTCTGCTGTTACCACATCATCTACGAATAATAATAATAATTCCTGAATTACAATATCATTGGAGGTCAAGTGCTATATTTTTTTACAAAAGATGAACATAAAAGTGGTCACACTATTTCTCCTTGTCTTAGACCGACCGCATATTCAAAGAATTCTAAATGTTCATTACAATTTCTAACACAAGATTTTACCTTTGGATACATATCACGAACAATTTTTATCATTTTAATGGGCCACCAATATTAAACATTTTCATACCACCGAACGTGCCTATATATTGAGTCAAAACATTTTATCATATCTACGAATACCTCGCCAGGTACAATTTCTACTGACTGGGTATCATTTCGTACCAGGTCATTAATGAAGATACATAACAATGAATGAAGAGGTAATTGTACATACAACGTGCCCAACCATTCCAACGTAGATGGAGGCATGAAAAATATACATACATTAAAACACTAACAAAAACTAAAGGGACACAAAACATAAACGAAGACCGTCTCCTGTGGCATAGTGGTTAAGGCATCCGCCTTGGGAAGGGGAGGTCATACATTGTAAGCAGTTCACAATGATTTGTTTGTGTGAGAATGTTTTTCACATACCTATAGTTATATGTTACATACCTATATGTTTATAGCAAAATAAAGTATGCTATAGGATGTGGAGGTCCAGTGGTCTAGGGGTAAAGCGACTGACTCCTGATCCGAAGTTTGTGAGTTCGTGCCCTGTGATGAGCGGGGTTTGATCACGAACTTCACCATCCCTAAATTCGGCACGAGTACTAGTTGGTAGCCAGGAAGCAGCCATCGAGGAAGATTAATATAAGTTGCAAGAACTTGTTTCACAATCAATATAAAAATAAATATGTTTAAACCGTAGATATAGGATATGATGCAGATATGAACATTACACTGCCATAATGTATTTTTCTCTACATGTGATGTAAAAGTATCAGAAGTTTTCGCTGGCTTCAAAAACAGATAGAAATTCAGCTGAGTTCTATTAAGGTAATGTGATCAGTGCTTTTATACTACTTACTCGACATCCACAACTGCTCTGAATGGAATTGAATATAGTGATCGGCTTACATGAATTTATGTTTAATAAATATCATGCATATAAAATTTAGATCAATTTTCTAAGTATGTAGCTAACCACACACATAAGCGCTAGTCATCGAGTTCCAAGACAAACACTTAAATTGACTAAGTGAGCAGTAACTAATCATTGAACACAATTTACCATTTCGTACACCTGACTGATTGCATACTCGAGCACGAAGAACCAAGCAGCCTTGTTCTGACCTTACTCCCAGTAACTAAGTAGTTGTATCAGAATGCGAAATAACCACACAATATCAAATCTATCAGTTAGATGTCACTAAGCTTCTTTCTTTATTATGGCATCATTTAATAATACATATGACGTCATTTGGCATTAACAAGAAAACTTTTCTTTCTATAATATTGTTTTATAACACATCTTAATACTCATTTGGTACAGTTGTTATTATGTTTCAGTTTTCTTAATACATTGTATATATATTTTTTATATTCATTTTAAATTCCATTTCCCTATCACTAGTTTTTAAGATTTTATTTAATTATTAACTACATGTACATTATTTCCGGCTGACTTTACATTCGGTTATTGATTGATATGTAAGGTTATTTCGCAATCTCATTAAAATCTGCTCCAGTCGTACACTCCTATACTATACGCTAACTGGATCTGATGACTGCCCAATACAGGTCACGTTCAAGTGACCTTTGAGTAGCCAATCAAATGCTCGCCTGGAAAATGCTGTGGTATAGAGTTATGAATATTTGTCGATCTCCGACGAGCTCCGTAAATTCTATTTGAGCGTTCGATTACGTATGTTCGTCAATTTCAATATGGCTGCGCCCATGGACACAACCGCAAATCCTACACGGCAACATTCTTTGGTTAATCGGTGTTGTTTGTGTGGTGAAGTATTACCAATGTATTTCTCCGATGTGATGAAAAATTATTTTTATTAAAGTAAATATACGACTGAAGATTCAATAACATGTGTGTGTTTTGGTTTTAGCTTACACACTGATTGAAACGACATCGACACCAGCACTAATCTCAACTTGATACAACATCTCCGGTAAGTCTCGTACTTGCCAATCGTCTCGAGCCTTATTCACAAATATTTTAAGACTGAAACTCTGACTTAGACTTTAAAATATAAAACATTATTTTGGCTGCTATATTAGTATACCAGTATTGATTTTAATAAAAAGTGGCAAACGTGAGAATGGGTATCGATAATTATTCAGACAAAATCTTATTCATAAAGATATAATGAAAACGAAAGGTTGGTATATATAACTTTTGCCATTTTAACTGCAGCTAGCTGTTAAATCAATTTAAACCCCCAGTGTTTTTACTGACAGTTCCAAGGCTGTAAATTGTTGTGTGATTATCATTTCTTTTTGTGTTTAGATGTATGATGAGTCTCCCTTTCCCTGTGTGGTTCTTTCACATTATACAGTGTTCATGTTATTTTCCCACCATTTGTGGAGAGGCGTTGTCTTATGTATGGGGCGTTCCCTGAATCTTATGACAGAACTAGAATAAGTGGTCATTAAAATAACCCGATGAGGATTTTCCGTTTTGGGAGGATGATTTCCGACCATACACCATCTATTTCTAAATCGGATCCGCGTTTATATTTATTCTTTTACACATATAATTACTACTGAATGATTGCCAATGCAGCGGTCTTTTCTTTCATGCAAGTGGTAATATTGAAAGATAACATCAATTTTCACAGAAGGAGAAATACAAGTATCACAGAAGGCTAAAATACAGAATTAGATAGTTCAGTAAACAGAATATGAATTTTCAATCAAACAAACATGATAGTGTATGAAAGATAAGTTACATTGTTGAGGTATATTTGAGAAGGGCGAATTTTGTAAAGGTTATGGCTTTGGATGGCCGTCGCCCGCGTCTAAGATTCTATTGATACAACACTCAGTAGCCATAGTATTATGTTGGTGGGTTTGTCTAATCTGGCTGCTCAAGTCCAGGATTTATAAAAGACAAGGTCGTTTAGAACAACACATTTTATTTTGATAAGGCCATATATTTGACTCTAACAAATGTCAATATTATCATTGTCGGATGATGAATTGGATTTTGCAAAGTTAAGGTGTAGGTTAATATTTTTACAAATTGTTTCGTTACATTGATAAAGAAATGAGTACATACAGCGCGGATAATTGATAATACGACATCATGAAATTAAGACACAATTTGAAGTGAACATTAACAACATTTTTTCATTGCAACGGGTTGTAATTGATTCACTTTCACGATATATGTGATACTAAAAACAGGTGTATAAAATATCCCGTTACGTTGCAATGGAGATTAAAACAGTTACAACAAATCTACCTTATAGTAATGTAAAGTGAAAAAGGTAAAACAACATTTGATGAAATGGAGATGATAATAGCACTTGTGCAAGAAATATTGTATTTATGCTTATGGTAATAAAACTGGTAATGAGGTAATTATATACAGCGTAAAAACTCACATATATCTGGCAATTGATACAATCATTATACAAACAGCTCTGTTTTCTGTTGTTACCAACATAATACAAAATTACAAGGAATACCTCAATTTAAAAAGAAAAAACAAATATAGTATCAGGAAATTGAAATTATAATAATATGCGAGAGTATTTTCTATAAATCATTTAAAATATCTAATGTTTCATACATAATATCAATTGAAATTCATGAATACATGAACAAAACACAGTAAAATATCGAGTTACTGATAATTGTACCAAACCATTATGTTCAAGGTTTTCTGTATAAACAACAATTCAAGTGATACCTACATTCAAAATATCGAGTAACTAATGATGAAAACAATATTTGATGAAAACAATATTTTCAGTTAAGTGTATGAAACAACAATACCAGGAATTCACGAAATACACATACACAATTACATGTATATCGCGTGGTTGGTGATGTTTCCGCACGAGTAAAAAATACTTCCATATTTTTCTAGTTTCCAGAAGTAATTTACATTATACAATTTGACGCTATTTGCCTAAATGGCGTTAAAAGCATTCCATCATTAATATAAAGTAGTTGTTACTTACAAAAAAAATTACCACGGATTCCCAAAATTTAAATTAATACACACAGTTACTATTTACAAGCAACGCACAGTACATAAATATATTTTTAAAACAAAACTGACTCCTTATGTTGCAATGATAATGTTTGTACCTTGCTACTAATTCAATTCTAGTGCGTCAGCGAATCTAGGTCTGTCGTAAATTTAAATACAATAACATAACTAGAGAAATGACCAGGTAACGTAAGACACATTTAATACCAGTTCGTCAGCGAATCTATTTCTGTCGTAAAAACAAGTACAATATTTAAACATAACTAGAGTACTGACCAGCATGTAACGTAAGACACATTGTTTATGTAAATACGTTAAATATAATAATGGTAAGGCAATGGCATTCGACACAACACGGACTTTAGAACATGTTCGGCACAATATAAACAAGATACATATGAAATGGCTGATATAGTTCAGAAACAAAGTTCCGTTTACTCGATGTGTGGGACTACTGACGCTAATCAATTGGATTGTTTCAGATTGGTGAGGTCATGTTCTGAGGATATTATATGGAAATCCTTTGATACGTCTTTAATCGTTATAGTGCCTTCAGCAGACCAGTCACCAGAAGACTACGTTTACGTGTTAGATCTTCATTTATGAATTTGTCTGAGTAACCGGAATCTCTGACTGAAGCACGTTTGGTGTACAGTTTCTGACGAGATCTATAACTGTCTTACTTGACGACTACTTAACGTGGCTCGGGGTTAGGATTGTCAGAAGTAGATATCTGTCGATCTCGTTGATTGAGGGATTTGCGCCAATAGCATTAACCACTTAAAAAATGTTCGATGTTCAATCAAGTGTGAAAATAATGGTAGCTCGGTGAACAAAATATTCGAATTACAGTACATGAAAACTACAATACTACAGTACATCTGTAATAAATCCACGTTTTTATCACAAACACATATTCCTTATATTTTCACAAATCTACAGTTACAATAATACATGATTAGGTAGAAATTGATCACATAGTAACAGATTTTACGGAGCGAGAGAAGAACACAACCTGAACCAACCGACGTGTCGAAATCTTAAAATGTAATTGTTATCATTGATATACGTGTTACAATATAAAAAAGTAAGTTTTACCCTGTGTGTTACTCTTACGTTTCACCGAAAACATATTTGGTTGCTCACACAGAAGACCCGTTCCTTCCTCCCTGACTAGCTTCTTTATTAAGACCATTCCGCTAATGAAACCATTTTCACAAAGTCCAGCTAATGGGGTTTTATTCTAACATTAATCACTTCATCATAGAATCTTCCATAACGTCAAATTCTTAACAAATGACAAATCATTCACCTGCTTAAGAATTGTGCTATCTTTAGAAGTTTGAGTAGAACTTAGTTTTTTCTTGTCTGTGTTATGTTCTGGAACTTTCAATCAACAACAAACAAGACATACTTCGCATCTGAAGAAATAAATCGTATCTTCCATCAAATGTCAAAATCTTGTGGTCGAGTTAAGGACCATTTTCGTTAGCAACTTCCATGGAAGGGACCAGCACTATGTTGTACACATCAGTTCTCATAGCCTCTACTAGTGGCTGTATCCGTTTACAGAAGGGCGAACATTTTTTCAGCAGAATTAGACGGCTTTCCTTAAACCATAGAACATAAAGAAATGGGTCAAAAAAACAGTTACACAAAGAAACCATCTCTAAAGACATTTTTAAAGGTGTGTACTTTAACTTGTCACTGAATATTAACGCAATAATTACAATGTAGGCTATTGATGTTAAAAGTATGATAAGTAGATAAGTAAACGCTAATGATGTTGTTTTAAGTTTCTGTAGTGCGAACTCGTTGTGCTTAAGGAACGTCTTATTTCTATCAAACTGTACCCGCAAGCATTTTACTATTTTCCAGTAACATGTCACTGATATCAATAAAACAAGCGAAAGCATAACAGCATAATACGACGTTATCAGTTTATTACAAGTGGCTGGAATGGTGTAAACTTCATTTGTGCCGTAATAGAAGTAGCAAAGTCCGAATCGAACGAATATGGTGATGGATCCTTCTAACGTCCAGATAGAAAATACCAAAATTTTAACTTTCCTTTTTGAAAAATGATTGAGGTAAAACATTGGTTTTTTTATTAAAATGTATCTCTCTACCGCCATCATCCCAACCGTATACATAGCGAGTTGTTGCAAAATCGTAACCGATGCTTGTAAATTAATATTTACAATTGGGTTCGTGATAAACTTTCTTGTAGTCGAAGTGAAAATAAACAAGACATCAAATGTTAATAATCCAGTTGAAAGCAATTTTGCAATGTATGGTGTCTTTTTAGTTTGATGCATGACTGTAATTGCCAAACCACTGCTAGATAAAGACACGCAAGCGATAAAAACAAAAATGGCTTTGATGACATCGTCGTGTGTTTCAACAAAATCCATATTCAAAATATTAGAATTATTAATTCCAATAAAGTCTTTTGTTGATGAATTTTCTGTATCCATTGTGCATTAAATCGACAAAAACCTCAATTCAAGAAATCTAATTTAAAATTCACATATATTTCGATTTAATTGCGATTTTAATACCAATAATGTAAGTGCAGTAAAACAGCGCTTCGCCAATATCAACTTGATATACTACTCTCAGACGAGATGATCAATGTCTTTATATACATATATACCCATTGTTATTCGCAATGCCTCGGTCAATATGTTGTTATATTGCAATAGTATGTCGCTTGGATTATAAAATGATCGTCAAATGTTTCAGCCAAATTTCTGTACACTCAAATATGGTGATGGGCAATCGGCTAGAATTACAACATCGATTTAGTTGAAAGTCAATTTACTAAATTTCACTTAACGGATCATTTAAGTATTGCAGAAAAATACTGCATTTGTATGAATTTATTTGTCTACCCATGTGTCTTTGATACCTGTAACCACAAATCGGGGAATTTCAATAGTTTTATTCAATAGTCTTGTTCTTGTATTAAACACGAATTACAATAATATATTAATTCATTATTTCATATTTTATGAATAAAATTGGTATGTTACAAAGTAACAAACTTGTTCCAAACATTGATTGCGGGTAGTAGAAGAAACCTATTGATTTTGGGATCACTGGGTCAAAGATCAAGGTCACAACGGTCAATAGTACATAAAACAGTTTCCGGCTATACACTCGTAAATACATTAACTTACCCTCCTTAAACTAAGTCCACACATTGATCGTGGGTAGTAGAGGAACCCCTATAGAGGTTGGGGTCACTGGGTCATGGAGTCAATTGTACACGAAATATTTCCGGCCAATTACTAGATAACACCTTGACATACCCTCTTCAAATTTGGTCCACTCTTTGAATCCTATGGATTAAGTTTGGGATCACTGGGCCGAAGGTCGAGGTCACAGGGGTCAATTGTACATGAAAAGGTTCCGACCAGTAACTCTAGAACGCATTGACGTAACTTGTCTGTGTGTTGTGGATTTACCTTGTTGTTTTTGGGGTAGCTGCGTCAAAGGGCAATATCAACTAACCATTAGGTGGAAATCCGTTTCCACGCTATAACTTCGGTTTGTCGGGTCTTCTCATTTCAATCTCGAAAGCCTATAATCCATATTTGTTTAAGACTGGATAGCAAGGTTAACTGGTACAATCACACCATCACCAAGTAATGTTTCAGATTTTGTATTCCTCAACTCTGCCAAATCATCATAGCAACTTATACTCTCCTTCCTATACCTTCATAATCACCCTCTGCTTTATAACTCCCGCACAACTGATATTTTCTATATTTAGACAGGCGGGTCGACATGCGTCCATATCCAGTCAGCGAGACGCTTACAACGACTCGCTAATGTCCCAAAAGTAGGACAGTAAACATGTGTAAATGACGTCAGGTCGCTGTGGTGTAGTGGTTAGCATAACGGATCGGTAAACCGTAGACCTGAGTTCGATTCCCGGTAGCGCCATTGACCGATTTTTCGTGTTTCTCAAACTTGACTTTATTTAAATAAACCTTTTGTGAGTGTGCATTGAATAGACAGCTTTCACTGTCATAGAAATGCTGTTGTGACTATGGAAATTGCTAGAAAAACTAAATAAATCGAACGTAAGTTGCTATTGTTTCGTCGGCATGCCAAAATTATTCCGATGCCTGCAAATGTGTAGTGAGTTACGGTCATTTAAACAACTGTCCATGCGGAATCTGCGTATATTTTAAAATGCGTCATATCGTTACTTGGCATCTTGTTACTATATTCGCCACGCTATTTGTAAGACGTATCAGTACAATCCTCGATGCGAGAACGAAACACTGCCTTATGTAAGTGCTAAACCTTTAATGACATGAAATAAAACCGATTAGCTAGATAGTCAAAATTTCCTTCGACGCGACATTGTGTACACATTTTATTGATTTAACACTGGAAAATACCCATCTATTATAATCTCAATAGTCACGTGATCGTGTCGACCAATGAAATTTAGTATCAGGAACGAACGGTGATTTCGTAAGGTCAAATATTAAAATATGCTGGGTAATACAGCAGCGTGTGAATGTAACGGTAGTGGAATCAAAGCGCTGTGTGGAGCGTAAGCAAGTTTTTTGTATTCTTTGGTAGTCATTCTTTTCTCCGTCGCATTTAATTATCATCTGTAACAACAGACGCATCTTTAAAACTAGCGTTTTCAGGAATAAAAAACCAGATCCTGAGTGGGCAATCCATTCAATTGTGTGATACTTACATCTACTTGTTCGCATTATTCGTTCAGATCTCCTAACAATCGTGTGGATTGAAAATACATCACACATAGGTTTATATAACAATGTTTGTTACCCATACATTATAAAGACGTTTTGAGGTTCTAGTCTTTTTAGTCGTGTGGTCTAAGTCGGATAGATAACGAGTGCCGTTGTCTATATTTGATATATGGGCTCGCTAAAGCTCGTAAAGTAACGACATTCGTTATCTATATATACGTATACCACTTTCCTCCCTTATGTCCTTCTGGGCGTCTTTGGTCGCAGGTTTTTTTGCGTTCGATACTAGATACAAGCGCCCTTACGACAAGAACAGTTGTCAAGAACACTGTTCTCGTGTCAAAATTTCACACCACCTGCAGACCGGGAGGGACCGAGAGTACCTGGAGAATACACATGGTCTCCAGGAGGCGGGGCCTTGTTAAATTGAAAATCTTCTTGTCCAAATCCATAATTGTAGTTTTGATATTTAGTATGTAGTCATTTTCCAAGATTGTATAAATAAATAAGTTCTGTCAAAAACATGGCCGCCAGGGGGCATTGCCTTGTTGCTGAATGGATTTTTATTGAACCTATACCAATGTATTAGCACATCAGTCTAATGCAGTCAGAATGGCAGTGTACTCAAATGAGCGATATAGGGCCATCATGGCCCTCTTGTTTAAATTTTGTTAAATGTCGGTTGTTTCAAAACATCTCAGGAAGTTGTGTTTTGTTTTTAATGATTTGTCAATTGAACCACTGAGAACTTTGCTATTCTAGTCAATAACATAAAATGCAAGTTATTTCTATACATCTTAAGAATATCTTTGTGTCATATTTTTCTAATGTTCAGAACATTGATATGATGTTTTTCACATCAACCAAACACACAGAACCGTTAGCTGTTTGTATGTTATAAGATAAATGTAGCACTTAAAATTAAAAGAGTTGATCGCAATATTATGAACTGTGGACAAAAGAGCGACGTCATTAGCGAACAAACACTGTGGAAAAAAAATATCCATCAAAATGTGTGCATGAATGACTTACACTATTTCCGATTGTTTGCTACTTCTCTGTAAAGGTTAAGTGATTTGAGCAAAAGCTTTGACAGACCGTTGACAATGCATACATTCCCATTACCGGATCCCGATGTTAGGGCGATTTACCCAAAGCACACGATTCGATTCGACCCCATCGTAGTGTAGAGGGCCCAAAGACGCCCACTATGTACATCCCTATTTTGTTCCTCTCGATTCTCGTGCGGATTTCCCTAATTCTATGTACAAACCATGTGTCCTATTTTGTAGTTGCTGATCTTGCTTTTGTGTCGTCTGTTCGCAAGTACGGGCTTAGGTTTCACACGTGAGGATCTATTTCTGTTATGGCCTTTCTTGGATTCCCTTGGTGACTGTTGCTAAAGTGAATAAACGTCTACTTGTTCTATTATTGATTTTGATATATTTCCTGCATTTGAAGACTCTGACTCATGATGTGACGTCACATGACCCACCCGTTTATCTCGTTCATTTTCACCTTTCACTGTTTAAGTGGCGAGTCATGTCACAGGTGAGATGAATACAGTAATGTGTATTGATGAGTATGTGCTAGTATTGTCATCTGCGGTTGAATTTGAATACACACTGTTACTGTATTTGTTTTCATAGTGTGCTTCTTGTTTGGTATATCTTCCTCATACAGCTTCTCTGGGAAACAGATTTGAACTGTTCCATTGTTTCGTGAAGTTTTTTTTATATTGCTTCCAGTATTTCTTGAGGATATTCTATGTCCGCAAAAAGGTAGTTCCTTTTAGTTTAATTACCCATTTCAAAATGATGTTTGTATCAGATAAGTCCATCAAAGGACAATAATTTTACTAGACGTTTACGGATGTTCCCATTGTCTGTGTCATGGTTTCTAATTGATCCTAGTCTGAGTGTTCGTTAAATTGTAACACAATATGTGTCGAGATCTAGCTCGTCCTCAGGAAAAATTGTATTGACGCTTTCTATTATGCCCTATTAATATAAGATTGTTTCTTATACTGCACACTTCTACGTCTAGTTGTCTGTATGCGGGCATTTCATCAACTATCGCGCTTAATAGTCGGACAATTTTGCCATTATAAATCACCTATATGTGTGTATTTGTTATCATTAATGTGTTGGTGATGAATTGGTATTTATAGTAATGCAAATATATTTCGGTTCACTTAAAGAAGTAGCAAGGCCGATAACTTTACATATGAAAATGCAGCTGACTGCTAAAAAGCAAAATAAATGCAATCCAACAAAACGAAGGGCGTGTGACGGTCTTCGATTTCTCCCTCGTTATCCTTCGATAAAAGACTAGATGTATGGCTTGGACACATACATATACTGTATGTATTGCTCATAGTGTCTGCGCAATGTGTGTACAATGATTGAGCTATGAACTGTTTGTCTTGTTTCAGGAGAATGCCTCCTACGTATACATTAATTGTGAATGTACTAAAGCTTTGAGATAACGTATCAATATGATTTCATTGTTTCGTCAAGTATTTATATTTAAATGTTGTCAAGACAATGACTTTCGATGAGAAAATCCATCATGTTTCCTGTTCGCTTAATTAAGCATTCGTTATCATTATTATACATAACTATATCTGTCGTTCTTCTAACTGCTATTTTCATGTCCACTGGTTTAGAAAATTATCACAAATTCTTGACAGCAACTTCCAATTTGTTGCAAGAATAATTGTGTACTATGTAATGTATAATTGTTGTTTTCCCATACACCGACCGCCCTTGTTTCGTATAATTATAAGGTGATAACAAATGATATATAACATAATATTTATTTAGAACAAATACATATACTTTGTGTAAAACACAAAATACGCATTTACAAAAGTTAAAACAAATAGTCTATTATCATCCCTGCACGCTCCCAAAATTTAAGCCAACAAACTATGGCCGTAACAACGAAAACAATCTACTCGCACAACCCAAGGTTCATAAAAACCATTTCTTGACATCTTCACAATTCTTTTATTTCAGGAAGTAGAACACACCTTCATTAAGAAAAAGAAAAGATACACTGTTCAATAAAGCTCAGTTAAAAATCAGATAATCAGACCACCTAACATCCCAGAATGGCTGTTAAAAATCAGATAATCAGACCACCTAACAACCCAGAATGGCTGTTAAAAATCAGATAATCAGACCACCTAACATCCCAGAATGGCTGTTAAAAATCAGATAATCAGACCACCTAACAGCCCAGAATGGCTGTTAAATATCAGATAATCAGACCACCTAACAGCCCAGAATGGCTGTTAAAAATCAGATAATCAGACCACCTAACAGCCCAGAATGGCTGTTAAATATCAGATAATCAGACCACCTAACAGCCCAGAATGGCTGTTAAAAATCAGATAATCAGACCACCTAACAACCCAGAATGGCTGTTAAAAATCAGATAATCAGACCACCCAACAACCCAGAATGGCTGTTAAAAATCAGATAATCAGACCACCTAACAACCCAGAATGGCTGTTAAAAATCAGATAATAAGACCACCTAACAACCCAGAATGGCTGTTAAAAATCAGATAATAAGACCACCTAACAACCCAGAATGGCTGTTAAATATCAGATAATCAGACCACCTAACAGCCCAGAATGGCTGTTAAAAATCAGATAATAAGACCACCTAACAACCCAGAATGGCTGTTAAAAATCAGATAATCAGACCACCTAACAGCCCAGAATGGCTGTTAAATATCAGATAATCAGACCACCTAACAGCCCAGAATGGCTGTTAAAAATCAGATAATAAGACCACCTAACAGCCCAGAATGGCTGTTAAAAATCAGATAATCAGACCACCTAACAGCCCAGAATGGCTGTTAAAAATCAGATAATAAGACCACCTAACAGCCCAGAATGGCTGTTAAAAATCAGATAATAAGACCACCTAACAACCCAGAATGGCTGTTAAAAATCAGATAATAAGACCACCTAACAACCCAGAATGGCTGTTAAAAATCAAATAATCAGACCACCTAACAACCCAGAATGGCTGTCTTCTGCACCAATGGTGGTCTTCTTATTGAGATTTCACTTAAGCTATACTTACACAATGGCAGTTATGAAACAGATGTACAAAGTAAGTACTGTATGAATACATTTTCAATAAAGAATAAACTTATATTTCATATAGAGAATAATAGGTTAGTGACGTGGAATGAGAAATTTCATCAGGCAATGCGGAGGAATGTATCTGGTGAGCTGAAGGCGAACCCGATAACTCCCGGAGCCGAGCCTGATAAACTTTCTCATTCCACGTCACTAATCTATTATTCTACTTATCCTGTCACTTCTAGTGTTAAATAAGTTGGAAATACCTTTAATTCTAAATAACACCGAGTTACATCCACTAAATTGTGACGTAATGAATATCTTGTGACGTAATGAATATCTTGTGACGTATTGAATATAAATGTGGTTAGCACCTTACGCCGACAGAAATAGTTCCTATGAGTCGGACACATGTTAGTGACAATATGAATTAATCTGCGTTTGCGAACATCTGAGGAGCATTTAAATATAATCAATAACAAATCTAAGAATATGCAACAATTTACTTAGAGTCAAAAATTAAAAATTACAATTAGTTCATACGCAATTTCCCAAGGTTTGTTTACAAATGGTGAGACATGTCAAGCGCCACAGAACACAAAGTAATATTTACATCTATTTCATTTAAAACTGCACTAGAAAACAAGGAATTAATCTGTGGATTCAGTACATCAGTGTCATTTACGATTGCAAAGGAATTTTCGGCACAAATCGATGAAACCAGACTGGGATGCTTATATTGAGAAGATGGGTGAGGTACGTACTGCTATTGCTACTGATCAATATGTTATTTTCATGAGAAACTTCACCCCTGATGAGTTCAAACGCAGATGGACCCAAATTTCCGACATGATATTGTTCTAATTGTGTAAACAGCCGACAATTTGTTTGACTATGTTGTTTACTACGTGTTCCAGTAAGCACTTACATTCGGGTCAAAATGCAGACCGGGTTTGTCTAATAACGGATATGATTAAGCACCGCTTGAATGAACTAGAACAATTTTGGGGAAATTAACATTTTATTGAATGGATTATACAAAAAAAAAGTAGTATGTATTCAATTGATAAAAACCCACTTTTTTAGTAAGTCCGGAAAAATGATAACATAACTAAAAATAGTCTGGATAGTCACTTGGTCATGTGACGTGAGATAAAAGTCATGTGACCAAGTGTCCTGATAAAGCAAACGATATCAGGCAACCTGTTATCGGGTCGAAATTACAGCAAGTGACTGGATAAATATAACGCAACACTACTTATCAAAAATAGAGAAACAGTAAATGATTGTGATAAATTTTAGGCTACTCTCAAACAATTGTAAACGAATCGTGGTCAAAATATGTGCAGTCTTTCTACCATCTTTATTACGATGTTAGATAACACCATCACATTTATTAGTATTAAACAAACACACTATGCTCCCTGAATATTAGCCTCTCGTACATGTTACACTGTTCTGGTTACTTTAAATTATACTGTTAATATATACAATCTGTGAATCCATAATACGTCTTAAGATAAGCCGTAAATCTTTCTTTCTAATTCAACCAATCGACTGTACCTTTCATTATTTATACACCAACACTATGTACAAATCGCTTTATATACTCGTGTATTAGTGCCAGTACAATAAAACATAGTCGGTTGCGTTTGAACGCTTTTGTTAGTATATGTTATGTTATCAGTAAACATTGATTCCTATCCTACGTAGGAAGATGTCCTTTCCGTGCAAACGCCATCAAACGCAACACCTCCGATTGCTTAAATCCGAATTCGTCAGTAAGCATTTCCTTTGATACATCTCCAAGAAGTGTCCCGTCTATCATAGATGTTTTGAAAACATCAACATACTTGTCCAGCTTTAATTGTATCAAGTACTCCCCGACTTCATCAATTGATAGCTTAACAACATCTTCAGCGTTGTTAACAGGTGGTAGTTGAGTTCCATGGTTGTGAAGATTTGGTTTCGGCATTAGTGGCGGCGGAGGACCATGATGTGTAGACGGATGTAAATTGCTACTTTGTAAATGTGTTGCTGTTTGCTTGTCGAGAGGCAATACTATGGGAGACGTCGAATTATGGTGTGTCTGCGAACTCGAAGTACTATCACAGGAAGCAATGTGAGGCATATGGATGTGCTGCTGCGGTTTTGGAGCACTGCATGGAGGAAGGAGAGTACTTGTAGAAGCTAATGTCGCAGTTTTACTTTCTTCACCAGAAACCGTATCAATCTGATTATAAATAGTGCATTTTGGCTGCGTTTCTTCCTTTATTGGAGCGAATGAGGAGTTTTCCTTTCCTAACACATCATAGGATGTTGTCGGTGTAAGATGTGGCCGGGTAACAAGGCTGACGATGTTTGCATATATTGTTGGCTCCAAATACGAATAAGCATCACATGAATGAATGGCGCTTGGATCATATTCAGCAATATCTGAAAAGATTCATATTTGAAAATGGGATGCTGCTGACAAACTTAGAGGCTTCGACTGATTCGTTAAGCTATTAGGCAATGTTGTGTATTTCAAATTTTAAAGTAAACCTTTAGTTACATCTGCAATCGTTGTCAAAGTAATAATTTGGAAGTTGTAGACAATCATTCTGGCGAAAACGTTTTCGTTACAAAAACTTAATACTACAAAAAGCTGGATATCAAAATGGGAAACTAAAGTTGAAACCTGTATACAGATGATAAGCATTGTACGAAACATCAGCGGTACTGTAAACTTCACAGCTTGGATTTTGCGATTGTTTGATCGTTATCGTACTGTTCGTACTCTTTGTTTGATTCATAACATTTCACATATTGACATCATTATTTACCAGGATTGCCAAATCTGGGAAAATAACACTGTACATATATTTACTATTTGTGTTAAATATTTGTCTGACTTTTTGTAACTACGATCATATTTCATTTTAAATCTTCACTATGCTCTGATGACTGTTTCTCTCTCACCGACTGTGTATGTCGCAAAAAAAATATGTATAATTTTTAATGTCGAAATAATATGTATTGTATTAGGGTATTGTTTACCTGGATTGCCAAATGTTTGATCGTATTCGATAGTGGAGCTTACGCAAACAAGGTTTTGCACAAAGGCTTCCCATTGGTCTTCGGTGTGATCTTTGATCCCAGTAACCAATGAGAATCTCAACTGAGACAAGTATAGCGGAATGTCAATTACATCATCACTCATTTCACCTGAAACGATCGGCAAGAGTTACCGCCTTATATAAACAACATTGCTAACGCGACACCAAATTAGTATTACAGGAAAAGGACAAAAACATTTTTTTCTAAAAACTTATTTTCTACAAATTCTAAAAGTATTAAACATTGTGGTGTGATTTATTATTTCACAGCCATGTGTTGAAAACAGAAATGCTTCTACAATCCAACGAGGCATATACCAGCTACCTTACCTTTATTCAGGTAATTTCCAAGGAAATACATTTCATCAAACGTTTCCGTTAGCTCTAACTTTGGAATATGGCTTGTGCTTACACTATGGCTACCGACGGTGATGTTATGGTCTTTAGGAAACTGGACTGTCAGAGGAAAGTGTCCTTTCTCCAAGATGTTCCTCAACGGTTTAGTTTTTCCAACTGTAAATTATCACATCAATTAAGGACCACAGCTATAGGATTATTAATTGTGCAATACATCGATCCAACCTAACTTGCATAATTTAGCAAAAGCTCTTGACCTTACAACTTATATTTACCTTATCAAAGTTCATAACCGTTTAACTTCATTTGTTTATTGACATTGATATTCAGAACGACTGCCACCGTTTTCAAACATATACATTTGTATTTCATCCGTTGGTCAGATTAGAATCGGTCGATTTTATTCAGCTATTGAGGAAGAGAAGGCGTAAGTTGCTACAGGGAACACCACAAACATAAGACTGTGTCTCCCCAGACAGACCTCCGGGAAAAGAATAAACCATAACATTGTAGGCACTTGATGAGGTTAAATGGTACACAGGTAAGGGAACAGAGGCGCATGGAATGATCAGGCATACCCTAAGGAATAACTAGGAGAATCATACTATGTATACATACTAATCTGTTCAAGTAAATAATAACCTCTTATTTGTGACATATATATCAATTATCTGATCTTTATCGGATACATCACTTGGATAATTCTTCCGGTTCTATTGTTGCGCTTTTAAAAACAGGAGTGGTAGATATCGACAAGGAAAGGCTATTACAGTTCCAAGTAAAGACAATTTTATTATGTTAAAGATCTGAATACAAGTTGGATACAAGCCTACAATGTTTTTGTTTATTTAAAACGACACTCACGCTTGCCATGTTTAACGACGCATAATGGTTCCTCGTAGGTAACTGGGATACTCAATAATCGCATCGAATGATTTGGAACTTGGAATTGTGCAATCACTCTTGGTTGTTTAGATACCGCATATAACCAGATAATCTGTCAAAGAAAAGTGAACACTCATTTTCACACTTATCACTTGTACCATACAAAGCTATTACTGGTGAATAGAGAGAGCGAGAGCGAGTGACGGACAACCTGTAAAAGTTATGTCCGAAAATAAAACGAGGCGTATGTTCTCAGTGACGAATTGACTGAAGACAGTAGGCTAAGACCATTCGTCTTTCATTCCATATTTGCTTTTTGAAATTATGGAACAATTAGATAGTTTAAAACTCTTAACAATTGCTTAGAACAACTAACTGATTGCCGTACATTACGAAATGACTGGTCTAAAACGACATTAATCACAAATATAAGTACCAATCTAGTTATAGTTCGAATATTGGAATCTTGATTTGGCAATCGAATGTAAAAATGACGAGGTACTGGATACGTATACTGACTACTTTAATCATCCTATAGTTGTAAAAGAATCAATCAGACTGGTACATTGTGGTGGATTCGATATGTCAGTACGTTATATAATATTCTCGGTAATTCACTATTTTACCATACTAATCTGTTGCAGTAAATAATAACCCCTTATTTGTGTACCTGATCTTTATCGAATACATCACTGGCAATTTCTCCAAAGTAACCTTGGTTTACTCTGACAACTTTTGGCAATGCTTCACTGAATAGATCGTAAAACTCGGCAACATTATAGTCCTTCTTTTCTGAGATAAATTCCATTGCTGCAAGTCCCTATGCGTCTGAAATAACAAGATTGTAAGTAAATATTAGAAAGCCATCAATGTATTAGCTGGAATTCAGTATTGTCAGTTGGTATTGCTTTATACGTAACCCCTGGTGACTTTAATATGTCTTAAGACATGTTAATACGTCTCTAGTTCGATATCTTAAGGTTTCAACCTAACAGTGTATCGGTGTTCTTTACGTTAAACAGTTGTGTCATCCGTTCGTAGTTTAAGGACAAAACGCCATGCTTTACCTATTACGTCAATGAGTCTATAAGTCGAAGTCCTATGTGTAAAAACCGAGTTTAAGATTCCTTCAGACATGAGCGACATATAAATGGATCAGATATAACAAAATGGCACGAAAAGTTGGATCAGAAGTATCGATACAAATAATCGGGAACTGAACATCCCTTCATCGTCGCTAGGGTAAGAATAAATTTGAGCGAGTATCTAGAAATAACTTTATTATAACTTTATTGTATATTTTGGTTTCTATATGATAGTGTATTGCTTGTTTAATGTTATAATAAGTGTAGGTATAGGCGTAGAGGTCGAGGGTATGTAAATCGTTGATAATTTCGAAATCATCATCGGTCATAACAACATCACTGCTGACAGACGCAACCACTCGTCTAGTTTAATGTAATATTATAGGTAAGTTGAATTGAGCAAATCGCCCCAATATCGAACAAGCAATATATGAATTGTACACGTTCTTAACTTTGCCAAATATTTTAAAAGCCACCGCTACACAGACTGACGGTTGTAACTGCAATTTTAACATAGTTTCATGATCACAACAACAATAGCTGCAGTTTAAAACAAAAGGGGTGTTTACACTCCCATCCTGCTCGTCTTTCATAAAAATGTTATAAAGCACAATGTTTATTTCCTTTTGAATGACACCGCTCGATTTAAGGAAGTCTTTGTCAGTACTTATTGAATGGTTTATTCTTTATTTCTGTCTCATTATTGTGAACAACATATTGTATATACAGTAAAACTTCACTTAAAGACCACCTCAATAATAAGACCACCTCGTAATTTAAAAACACAATTGTCAAGTCCATTTTCATTGTTTGCCCTGTATTCAGCCTCAATATTTAGACCACCTCAATAAGACCGGGTCAAAGAAACATTTATATTGTTTCACGATACCATTCACTTTTGAATTATGAGAGACTATAAAATATACATAATACTTTCATGAACATTTCTACAACACATTAAAACAATACTACACCGTTGTATATAGAACTATGTTCCGTGAAATTATATGTTACAATGGTATACTAAGATAGGTAAAAAAAATGCGAAATCACAACTAAAATGTGAGAATTCACTTGTTTAAAAAACTGTCTATGTTTAAATATATCATAGCAGGATTTAACACTTAAAAGTATCATGAATTAATCGAAAAATAAGAAACAATACTTTTATCTACATAACATACAAATTTAAATCATCTAACTGTAGAAGATAACCGCGTTCTTAAAGTGTCATATTTATCACAATGTAAACTAACATGAATTGTAGTTTAGAAACCTGAACATGTACGAAATGGACACGTGCGCACATTTTCTGCGAGATTTTAGTATCTCGGTGTTTCGATTCTTAGCGTTGCAACTTCACACATAACTTGTCTAAAAGAAGCTCTGTGAACAAATGCTGAACTCATTTTACAATATTGATCTACATGGAACTCAGATATGAGTTCTTTGTGTCACCTCTCTTAGTTCCACCATTGCCTTTACTGCTAACTTAGCAATTTACAGAATTGTACCATTTTGGGTATTAATATCTGTATATTCACCGAATCCTTTCTCAGTTAAACACAATTTTACATGTTAAAATCTAACTTTTAGTTGAATTGATACTATCATATGACCAAATAGCTATACTACTATTCAAACGGGAAGTATTCATATTACATAATATATTCCAAAACCGTCTAATACTTTTCATTGACGTAAAACAGGAGAAATCCATCCCGTTTCACCAACAATGGCGGCATTATGAGTATATTTGCCTACACCTATGTAAAACGCATTGCACTGTTATGAAAATGTATTACGGGATATTTTGGCTAAAATGCTATGCAAAAAAACGTACCATATACTATATACACTTTTAGATTGGCAGGTGTAAAATCTGGCGATATGTTCCATGTTTTTACATAGGGCGATTTGTCACTTCTCCTCAACAATTAAGTCGCAAAATCAAATCCATTGAGCATAATTATCATGGAAGATTAGCGTGATATTTATAAAATCCTAATACAAATACTCTCAATACTGTTTTAAATTTAAACAATTTGTAGTCGTTTACCTGTGACAGTATAAATTGTTATTGTAAAATGCTGCTGCTTATGTTACCTGTAATGACGCGGGACTGCACACAATTGTATAGATCCGAACCGAACCGAACCGAACAGAACAGAACAGAAAATGTCATAAAGTTTATTTTTTACTTATTATTAACATTCAATATAATAATGAATTATACGTTTGGATATATTGGGATACATGTAATATTTTGTTGTTGTAGGGAGTATAATGTTTTTGTAATGTTGCCTCTGAACAAACACTTATTGACCTTACATTGTAAATATGTTTTGCTTAGCTGTTTGAATGCATGCATGTGACTGTATTTATAATTGTATGTATACAGTATGTTCATGGTGATAAGATGTATATGCTTAAGCCAAATAAACTATTCTGTATTAACTTAACCAATTAAAGCTTATCGTCATTTATAAATATGTACACAAATACATCATCATGTGTTGTAGACAAAATAACTTATACTGTATAAATAACATCAATTACCTAGTAGTATTGTTGTGGTGAAATAATGTTCTTATATTTCTATTACAAGTATTTCATACATATGGATGGACATTACGAGTGATTGTATAAAAAGATTATAACAAAACAAAATGATTAGGTAGCGGATCCGTGGTGCAGTGGTAACGCGCTGTACTTGTAATCCAGCGATCGCAGGTTCGATTCCCCGCTCCATCACTGACAGTAATAGCAGACGTACGAGGTCCCGTGTACGATGCTTTACATCGGGCACGTAAATGAACCAGGGGTGCTTCTGGAACTGGGGCCTCTTCTGTATCATGCACTATCCTCCAAAAATCTAAAATGACTAACATTTTTCCAGAGGCGTCGCCCATATGAGATAAATAAACGCAAATACAAAAAAAATGAATGGGAATAAACTCAATTAATTCTAACATTAAGTATGGATTTCTCTGTTTAACAGCGTGTTTAATGATAGGCCAAGCTATATACAGTTATTCTTGTCATTTGATTTCATGTCTCCTTTTGATATTTGGGGGGAGAAGTTGTGTGCTTCGTGAGTGGTATTGGGGGAAGTTGTGTGCTTCGTGGGTGGTATTTGGGGGGAGAAGTTGTGTGCTTCGTGAGTGGTATTTTGGGGGAGAAGTTGTGTGCTTCGTGAGTGGTATTTGGGGGAGAAGTTGTGTGCTTCGTGAGTGGTATTTGGGGGGAGAAGTTGTGTGCTTCGTGAGTGGTATTTGGGGGGAGAAGTTGTGTGCTTCGTGAGTGGTATTTGGGGGGAGAAGTTGTGTGCTTCGTGAGTGGTATTTGGGGGGAGAAGTTGTGTGCTTCGTGAGTGGTATTACCTACTCTCGACTTCTGCATTCAATTTCAAAAAATACCGTGAAATTAGTTTAAAGATGTAGATTTATATTTGTATTTATAAGAAACTTTGAATGTAAATGGTATATATATGTGTGTTTATATTGTGTATTTATATGTAAATGTTGTTTGTACATTGTACACGTCGTCGTAAATGTTCTGTTGTGTTCTGTTCTGTATCTGGCCCATCTGAACCCTAAAATGTTTAATGGGCTTCATCCAATATTGTTGTTACATAGGCTAAACATGCTGAATAAGAATCATTGCCATGTATAACTGATTAAAACGATATTCTTAGACAGACAAAACCTGTAGAAGATTGGCTTGTTAAAAATTGATTTTTTTAAATTTTATGATAATACAAACGTCTTTTTTTCGACAAATACAGAGGAAAACATTATTAGTGTATTCTTTGATAATGCATATTTACTGATATTTTAACTATATTAAGTATAGTTTTCATGTTAAGGTAAACTATTGAACAAACAAACAGCATAATACAACTTTTACTCGAAACTTAAGTTGCATATCAAGGCATTGTTTTGAATACAGATGTTTTGCAGTCAGTCGCACTGCACTGTGTAGGGTTTGCAATGTAATACATAACTGGCTGAATTCAAACAAATTGACATTACCTAACAATTAGACTTGATACCAAAATGACACGTGACAGACAATCCACTAGGAAGCATCATAGTTAAACATAATGAAATTTAATAACCAGTTAGCTTAATAAAAAACTTCATTCGTCTGCGTATCTCGCTATTTCATTTAAAGTTAGCGGTATATCTGCTCAGCTCTCATTTAGTCATTATTAGGTATGTTAACTGTCGTTAACAGTAATAGATTTTGCAAATGCACGTTTACGTACTCGTAAATATAATGAACTCAATTGATTAACAACGCATCTAAAATTGTGCACGTAGGTATAGTGACACTAAAAAGAAAATGAAATACTTTATTTTAAGGACATAATTTCCCACAAAGAAAGTATAATTAATAAAAAAATGGTAAAACTGCATTTAAAGACCACTTCATAATTAAGACCACCTTATTAATAAGACCGTATTTTCTTGGACTACTTTTTATTTTTCTCCATATTTTACCTGAATAATCCGACGACCTCATTAATAAGACAGATTTTCTTTGACTACATTTATTTTTCTCCATAGTTTACCTCAATAATCCGACGACCTCATTAATAAGACAGATTTTCTTTGACTACATTTATTTTTCTCCATAGTTTACCTCAATAATCCGACGACCTCATTAATAAGACAGATTTTCTTCAGAACCAGTGATGGTCATATTATCGAGGTTTGACTATAATCACATTTGTTATAGATTTACCACATCAGTCACAGTTAAACCCCTTAGACAAACGTTGGTACAAAATGACGCCAATGTCTGAGCTCTCTATGAGTGTACGTCCTCCATTCTAATGACCTTGATAGTATTTGCTTTGTTTATCACGTATGTATTAGTTGTATAATATATGTGCTTAGCTGAAACTATATACAATCGGTCCTTGTTTAATCGAGAACCTTCGATAAGAATACTCGATAACGGGGCTCCCTAATTAGCGACAAGAAGCGTCAAGAAGCGAAAAAAACTAAATAAACACTATTTGTTTTTTAACAGATTACCATTATATACGTTAGTGAAATACAATCAAATGCTATTTAAATGGTTATTTTAATTATAAATGTTTGATTATGCCGCACGCATACATTACAACCCACTGACCAAGCTTAGCGACAAGAGAAATGACATAAGAATCATAGTATATTCAACTAAATAAACGAGACTAGAAAAGAATCAATTTTATAATTACATCAAATTTCTTTTTGCTTTATGTACAATATGAACTATATGTTGGTATATGTCTTTCTAAAGTAGTATTGTATCATTTAAACCAATTCACATGTATTCGAATTAGCGACAAGGAGATTTCGGCTGACGGGTACATTTATAAGTTGGTATTCATTATTATTTTTTATTATTATTTTTTATGTTTAGGTATTGGAAAGTCAAGTAGTAAAGTTAGATATAATGTAAAATGTTACCATTATTGATAGAGCGTTCAGTTACCGTTGATCAAACAGGAAGAGAAATGTACACACTATTTCATTTTGAAGCATTTATTAAAGTACATGTAACACAAAACTTCATTTGATCCCACCAGATGTTTGTTTGATCCGGAATAAATATCAGGACCCTGTGGCTATTCGAAGTCATGTATTATTCGAAATCAAATGTTCGGACCGATGAATTCGAACGAACTAGGTCCGACTGTAGTTAACAAAATGACGCATATTTCATATACGTGTTCATGTGGTTGGTTAATGATTAATAGGGAAGCTTGGTGGTCTAGGGTAAGTGTGACAGGCTCCTGACTCGAGAGTTGAGGTTGAAATTCGGCATGGACGCCGTTAAATTTATTCACAAGCGATGTAAATTAAATAAGTTTGACTTAAACTAAATGTTTAATTGGTCGCAGGTATATGGCAATATTGACACACATTGTAAAAAATATACAAAAAATGCGAATCGATTTTAAATAAAAGGTGTTTACTTACGTTTTTCCTCCTGCCCTTTTATATGAATACAAAAGTTTAAGATTAACAATTTAATCCAAATTACATAACTCGAATATCTCCAAGTTATTATCTGAATCCGAAGTGGATATGTCTACTCGAATGTGTTCGTCTTCATTTCCAAATAACCTTCGCTCTCATACCAAATATACGTACCTGTGTCGACTTTTTGTGTTCTTTAATGTTAGCTGTGTAAATTCTTGAACCTATCAAAATACATTTATATATAAATGCTTTACCTTTCTTAAATTTCTAGCCCAGTTATCGAACGAATTGCAGTTATGACGGTCAGGTTACAACGCAGATCGGACTGAAAAAGGAAGTTATGATCGCATTTTTGGCGAATTGAAATGTTGTGTACTGGTATCAAATATCAAGGTGGTTTGCTTTTTCTAACTTCCTTTTATAAAACTAGTGTTACAAAATCTAGTTTATGTTTACCTTGAGAAAATGTAAACGAAAATAACATGACCTTGCATTAAACAAGTAATTGCGTTCAGTCTTTGATGTAAACAGGAAGACAAAATGATACATTTGTATTTACGCATATCTCATTGAAAAACATCAAACAGTTATGCATAAAAAAGTTAGGGATGTCAACGAATGGCAATTTTTGATATTCGAATATTCGGTCAACCTTCCGAACGAATATTCGAACATTCAAACCTCATCCATTACGAACGGCGTAAGTGTCACCACAAGAGTGTTATATCTCTCTTACTACCAAATATACAACATGACATGTCAATTTACACTTACCTGTATATATTATTTTCACACGTAACATGTCTTTCAATGCAGTGATGCTTATAACTGAAATTCTATACAATTTTATATTAATATATATTTTATCGAATATTCGAATGCCAAATCAGTATTCGAATATTCGGACGTACGAACGAATATCCGAATATTCGTTGACATCTTTAATGAAAAGAAAACGCTGATAAATAGGTCAACACGTGCACCTATGCAAACATCATTATTTGGAAAACAAAGACAAGAAATAGGTGGGGAAGAAGGCGGAGTTCGCACAAGCGGGTAGAAGGAAAATTACAACCCATGCAGGCAAACAGGAGGACAAGATTACCGACATAAAACTGGGACACGAACAAGGATGAAGTTGGGGTTGGTTATTGAAGAAGACATGTAGGGAGGGAGCACAACAGGTGCATAGAAAGACACGCAGAGCCAGGGATACATAGGAGGGACCTAAGATGACAAAGGGAGGCATACCTGTACAAAAAGACAATGATGGTGACAAAAGGCAAGCCAGGAAGGAAGCAGACAAGTAGGAAGAGTACGGGACATGCAACACGACTGACAGGCGTTCGGTGATGGACAGATGGGTAGAGAGGCAATGATATGGACATGCTGGGGGGACAGAACGTAAACGAAGCAGACTTGTAACAAGATAGGAGATAAGAAGATAGGCGCCCTGCAGTGATTGTGGTAGACTTGCAAGGAGACATGCATGGAATGCGCCCGGCAGTGAACGTGGTAAACCTCACAGTAATTAGACCAGGAGGGCACCCGACAGTGGACGTGACAAGCTTGCCAGTAATCAGACAAGTAAAGCACCCGGCAGTGGACGAGACAAACTTGCCAGTAATCAGACAAGTAAAGCACCCGGCAGTGGACGTGACAAACTTGCCAGTAATCAGACAAGTAAAGCACCCTCAGTGGAGGTGACAAACGTGCCAGTAATCAGACAAGTAAAGCACCCGGCAGTGGAGGTGACAAACGTGCCAGTAATCAGACAAGTAAAGCACCCGGCAGTGGAGGTGACAAGCTTTTCAGTAATCAGACAAGGAGGGCACCCGGCAGAGAACGTGGCAAGCTTGCCAGTAATCAGACAAGGAGGGCACCCGGCATTGAACGCCGAATGCTTGCCAGTAGTAAGACAAGTAAAGCAACCAGCAGTGAACTTGGCAAGCTTGCCAAGCACCGCAATATTATAATTATCACCATGATTAACAGAACCAGACGAACGTCATTAGCAGAAGAAAAAGCATCATTAGTAACAAGAATACCAATTATAATCGTATTATTATTATATGTGGCGGTTACAGTATGATCATCACGATCATAATTATCAAGAGAAACTGAAGTAAAACCAATACCATCAGAAACAACAGAAGTACCATAACTCACACTACTGTCACCTTCAGCATTAGGAGCAACAGCTCTGATTGGATCAATACCACCATTGTCATGATAATCATAATGGCATTTGCTCTGAGGTCACGCAGCTTCATATCTGACAAACTATGGTCTCAGAATAATGAATAAAACCTACAGTTCTGAGTACGTCCCTTTCACTTCATGCATATTCAGTATAGAATTTAATACCTCTTGACATGAATCAGTTCTATTAAATATAATGTGATCGACAGAATATTTATAGTACCAAATGAGCGCATATATCAATAATGTTAATACACACTTAAGTACATTTTACACGTACAAGTATTACAACAAATTATTGAAATTTACTACGTTAAGTATAAACAAGGCGTTTCACAATATCTGTCCCCATTACAATGTTCCAAACAGGCCGTATGTCTGTATGTATTCTGTAAGTCCACCTGTCTGTCCGTCAAATGAAAACTACGCCATCCCTCTTATGAATCAGAGGTGGAAGAAAATGGCTGTGGCGATGTGATCAAATAATATGTAAATGGTCACTCGCTTTTAACTGCTTGAATCTGTTAATAGGGTTTTAATCAAGCAACACTAAACCTCACTATTTATTTAATTTTAGCATATTTTTTTCTGTTTTTTTATTAAACATACCCCGAACTGGTCCAGAAAATTCTTTATTTCAACTATCTGGTGTGGGGAATAAATGTCAGGTGACACAAAGTTATATTCTTTTTAATGTGTATATGGCAGTTTATTGGAAACTATTTTTCCTTCAAATTAGAGCAGATGATGATGACTTTGAATATGACAAGACATTAAATAGCTATATGCGGCATGACCATGCCTTTAATGCGCATTTAGTTCGCCTCGTCACGAACTCTTATGTGGCACTACGATCTTTCAAGTAGTTAATGGTTAACAAATGGATATTATTGGTAGCCTGTGAGTGTTCGTGTGCTTCATCGTGACTCTTGTATAAGTATCTTATAGAGAGATAAAGTACATATGTATTACTGGGTAAATTCACTTGATTGTGCTGATCATTGTTAGTATAATTTCACATCTGACTAATTATCTATATTAAGTTTCGGTTTTCATCGGGTTGTATAATAGAAAATGATATTCGATAGAAGTAATTGATGCTACAGTCGTCATTCAGGATCGGGTCAATTAGTTAGAAATATGTACAATGTTTTTTTTCATTATTATAATACACGTTGACGAGACTTAACAATACTACTTCTACAATTATTTATCTCAAAGGATTTCTGCACGTTAACTAATTACAAGGTATGCCATTTAGCACAACACCAGATTTCGCAAGTCACCACACAACTTAACAATAGAACATGGACGTCATATTATTAATCTCCTTAGATACGAAAGAATCTTTCAAAAGTGTAATAGAGGTCAATATGAAACGGAATACAAGTTTCTACTTATCAGTTCCAAATAAGTTAATATAAGATCAAAATTTATTAAATTTTATTAGTGTACGTGGCCAACGAATCAGAAAACCAATTTGATGAGAGCAACCTCTCCAAATATTCTTATTAATTTATCCAAATATATTTGTTAGAATCAGAATATAGTAGCTATAGTATATGCATTCTTAAAGTCAGAAGTTTGAACACGTACTGTAAAAGTTGTTTTCATCATCATAACTGTTTGTTTATATACATGTAATGAAATGTAAAATGTTGAATATGCCCTGTATAACATCATGTACTCCTGCAAAACCATGTGTTTGTATGTACATTATGTTGTTATGAAACATGTTATGTTTTAATGCAATACACTAATTGTACTTGTATTAATGTTGCTTTCTTTACAATAAAATGAAGTGTTGATTGCGGGTATTGTACGTTTGAAATTGACCTATTTTCGATCAAAATGCTGCACGTGTAGTCATCGCCATACTATACAACAATACAATGCCAACAAACCTGACACTACAATGCCGTATTGTTGTATAGTATTGTGATAAAATTCACACGTGTCATTGAGAAAGAATGAACTCAGATCATCCAACGTGCATTACATGAGCATAATACAAAACAAGAAAAAGCTAAACATGTGTGTGTGTCTAAATAAAACTTAATATGTCATTTATGTGCTGTCTTTACTATACAATGAAGCGTTGCTTACATATCTTGTACGTGTATAGTTGACGTATTTACGATCATAATCCTGCACGTGTAATGATCACCACCTAGCCTGACAGTACAATGAACTAATTGGTGTATTGTTGTATAGTATTGTGATCAAATTCGCACGTGTCATTAAAAACAAAATCAACTCATGGCATTTAAGTATAGGTTATAGCTCATATATTGGAATTATAAGCAAATTAAGTGCAAGGGAGCGTTAGCGACCGCAGCACTTAGTTTGTTTATAATTCTAATATGTGAGTTATAACCGGCTTATAGTTAACTCCGCCTCTTTCTGGCGACACGTTTCATGTATTTCAAAACAAAACATTAGTCAGCCCACTGATCGATTATTTGACAGGCTTGAGGTCCGAAGCGACGTTTTAAATTTGTTTCAATTGGCTGAAAATTGCAGACATCGAAACGGACGATTACATTATACCAGACATGTAAGATTGGGGTCTGGACGTCTGTTCTCCGGTCATTGTAGTATAATGCATAAAAAACATTAATATATACTGAAACGCAAAAGAAAGTGTTTTGATTTTTTTATCATTTTAATTCTACAAGGTATACAGTAACTGTTGTCAAATTTTAAACATAAGAACATCGGTCGTTACGGTTTATAGCAACACTAATTGCTAATTTTCATTGTAATAAAGCTTGCGTCATTCGCGAGGTTTTACATGCAGGTGTGTGCATCGAATTCCGCTTGGTTAGATACGTATAATGTATACTAATGGAAAAAAGTAACTGTGCATCATCTGCAGTTATGCCATTTTCTAATGACAAAAGATAAGAACATGATTGTTGGTATACTTTTAATCACTGTTTAACTGTTGACAGGATAATCTCGAAATCTGTATGATTTGACAGTAGGCATCGTGACACGCCCTTGAAGAGATGTGGTGTCAAAAGTCAGTTCACAAACTCAGTATCGTGTGTGTCCACCATTGGCGTTGATGCAGGCTTGACAACGACGACGCATAGACGACACTAAGCGATTGAAGAAAGCTTGGGGAATGTTGTTCTATGTCTCTACCAACATTTGTCCCAAAGCAGCTAACGTCAATGGCTGATTCGGGGCCTGACGTAAACGTCGCTCCATTTCATCCCATGCATGCTCGATATGGGACAGGTCCGGAGAAACAGATGGCCAGGGGAGTACCGGAATGTTGTGCTGTCTCATAAATCTGTTACAACACGAGCTACATGTGAACAGGCATTATCTTGCTGAAACGTGACGTAACGTCCTTGTCATTGAATGAACGCTTGCACATGAGGCCGAATGATCTCGTCCCTGTATCGCATGCCTGTCAGATTGCCATTCACAATGACAAGTTTGGTCCGCCCATGAGATGTGATGCCTCCCCATACCATAACGCTGCCGCCACTAAACGCTCGACGTTGAACAACGCACGCGTCAGCATACCGTTCACATGGACGTCTGTACATCCTTGACCTGCCATCTGAGCCGTCCAGATGAAATCTCGACTCGTCAGTGAACAGAATACCATCCCAATCTTGTCTCCTGTACTGTAGATGCTGTCTGCACCAGGCAAGACGTGCCTGTCGGTGACGTTGGAACAAAACTGGACGTATGGCAGGCCGTCTGGGCCGGATATTGCGCTCCCTCAGTCGGTTCCGTACAGTCCTGGAACTGATTAAACGTAAGCCAGGAATGGTCCGAGCAGTCAATCTGGAACTCTGGAATCGATTCCTTAGATGGGTTAGCCGAATGTGGTTGTCTTGCTGACGTGACGTCACGCGTGGTCAGCCTGTCCGAGGCAAATCTCTCGTGTTCCCATTCTGTTGAAAACGTCTCCATAGAGTTGATATCGTGTTTCGATGGACACCAAAATGTCTGGCAACTTCAATTTGGGCCATTCCAGTCTCCAGCATACCCATGATGCGGAGACACTGAATTTCGTACGCGCAGTTTAGGTTGAAATTAACGTGTTTTTCACAAGATTTAGAGGCTAGTGAATAATCAACCGTTCTTCAATGTTCAAAATCAGGTGTGTAAACTTCATGTGTCAAACATCATGCAGAAAGTGAGTCAGTTCTTTGTGCACGAATTGCACGTGACACTCGCGATACGTGACATCAAATTTCATGCAAAATGATTTGCTAAATGTTTAGTGACCGTAATGTTTATAACTTTTCAAACATCTTTTGTTTTTTGACATTTTCTGTAATGCACAGTTACTTTTTTCCATTAGTATACATACATGGAACGTCATATTAATATATACATATATCTTTATTAACGCATTACCTAATTGAAGTACTAGTACAAAGTAAAATGGTAGGACAATTGAAAAAAGGGAAAATGAAAAGAAACTAAGGAACTGCGTGATTTTTCAAATAATTATTTCTAATAGAAAAAGCTTCCCTTAAGTAAATAGCAATTTTAAACAAATATCTTTTATTTTTTGAAGACATAATAGTTATCATTTTTTCTATAGATGGCCACGATAATTATATTACCTACAAAAATTATAATCTTTTTATATAGTTTAACAATTATAAAGTCCGTCAATTGAATTAACACAATACTCAATTATTTTTTAAGGATGCTTCGAATAATGTTTTATTAAATCCGATATATAAGTGGAAACACGTTATACTTAACACCATTAAAAACGCAACTGTTTTAATTAGGCTTCATTTTGTACATGGTATTAAAAGCTACCTACTGTTACCAATGTTTATACTATTGTTCAAATAGTATTGAAACTAGGGACCAATAATTCATATTTCATGATTCAATAAATTTATGAAATCATGTTAGTGAACTAATATAGAATTATTTCTTCTTTATGTCATGTTTTGAAGCGGACAATTTTCGGTTGCGTTTTTAATGGCTTTTAGTATACATTTAAATACAGTAATAAGTTATCATAAATAAACACCCCTTTGGTAAAGTATATTCAGATCAATAATATTCTATTGACTGAAACGTTTTCAATACTGTAAATGATAAGGTTATCAATAGAGTCTTATCTATACATAATTTCGGATTAGCAGATCTATTTATACGCATTATGATTCAGCGTGCGTTCAACACAGACTATAGCAAGGTTGACTGAGGAAGTACTGCATGTCTAACATATAAGAGAGGGTTTGTAAAATCCACTGCTTGTTAAAAAAACAGGAAGTTTAAGTTTTTCGATTTAAAGATAGTATAAAAATCTTTTCATATGTGTCTACTTAGTTTGTAAACATGTGAAGAGGACAATAGTCTAAAACTGGGGTGGAGACGGTGTGATGGGGTTAGTTTCAAAAAGTAAAGTGTTTCTTTATTATAGTGTCACACCACCTTAAACCTTGAGACACCTTCTTTCTGGGCGTGTTTACTTCCCGATCCCTATCCGTTAATACCAGGCACCAGGTAGGCGCAGGTAACCATTATTTAACTAGTTAGGCGGCTCACCAACCGGCCATATCAGAACGGACCCCTATCTAGATTCAAATCTTCGACATCCCACTCCCAAGGCGGGACGGTTATATATTATACATCAAGACATATAATACAACTACATGTTCTAGTTCATAAAGAAACACACGAAGTACCAAGTAAATGACAATATTTTTTCAGCTTCTCAGTTGTTTTAAAATCGTTGTTGAGTATAAACCCAATTCGATAAGGCTTTCATTATTGATTTATCCATTATATTGGGTATAGGGTGGGAAGGTTGTTTAAATCATATTTTCAATCATGAACAGATGAATAGGCTGTATACAACCCCCCTACACTCGATATTTAGGTAAATTCGATAATGAAAGAAATAGCGAACTTGAGTTATATTTGTGACATTTTAAAATGTGTTTTTGTTTCGATCAGACTACCGTAAACCTACCCGACTGTGGACGCTAAACATAGGTCCGTATTGATGGGCCTCGTCTGTATTGTTACTCCTTGGTGGCTGAAAAGATAAAATAATCTTTAGAACGCAATTAAATATACTCAGCGCATTTAAAAACGCACATCATTATACCTGTGATATGTCTTTTAAAACTCATTTTGATAAGAAAATACTCGTCGATTGAAAGGAAAGTTGGCGTTCATCATTGTGAAAACTGAAATAATATCATGTCGTGTTCTTATCTCGCGTCCCTGGGTGTTTTTACATTCGACGTTTTTAAATGTATTGAGTATATACATGATTTAACAGATGACTTAACTGTCCTAGATTCAAAGTCTTTCAACGATTACATTTTCGGGAAATGGAATAGATAGTCACCTCAATTATGATACAAGTACATGTATAGGATATTGTTTAGCAGATCTGATTATCGAGTTAAGATATGAAACAACGTGGTCTATGAAAGTCTTGACTATCTAGTGAGGTGGTCTTGATTTCGAGGTGATATTTACGTGAACTTTTACTGTACTTCAATCTATAATTCGTAAAACCTCAGTGTTAAGTAATTGTCCTTTGATAATTACTGCCTTTGCTCGGGTCTAGTTGTAACAAGAAACATCTTGAAAAAAGATGGTCGGCGCGATTTGAAGGTTAAGATTGGTTGTGCAACATAAAAAATGCCGAGATGTTACGATTACTGGTCACTCCAGATCCAAAATAGATTTCGATATAAATTCACCGAAATTCAGTGGATTTCGGAAGGGAACGTACCCTTTTATCGAAATATTGAAACTGAAAAGGGTTTTTTATCATAAATCTTGTTATAATCCGCTTTTATTTACAAGTGGACGGTTGTAAACAAAATATGAGGTGGTCAGCCAATGAAATCATGTTTTGTAAAATATTGACCAATGGCATAACGGTATTTTTTTTCAACTAACTTTAAATCGACAGTACTTATATTGTCATGTTTATAAGGTCGTTATTGTTAAGTAGTTTGTGTTTTATGTCTGTAGCCTAACGCCTTCATTTGTGTCAATCAAAAAAGTCGTTGATTCAAAAATGCTTCGGATGTTTTTGTCGTCTAATTGGTGCCGCAGACTTCGAACACATGACTGGACGATAAAGAAACGTCTATGAAGATATGGCCTAACTTCGATAAGCGCATCACGGGTTGTTTTATCTTTGTAAATATGATTAGGACACTCTTTATACACTGCCATCCAAAAGTTTCTTCACACTTGAATATTTTGAATTTCATTATTTTTTTTACAGAAGTTGAAAACTACATGTATGATCATGAAGTAATATTGTTCATCCCACTTCTGTGATGGAAAGTTAAACATTAACAATTTGCACATCTCGGCAGCCGCATCAATCGGTCTGCGTCCGAAACCAATGCATGTGTGTAACTGATTGGCCTGACGTAGAAATAAGATAATATGTTTCAGTACAAATTTATAAATACTTCTACAGAAAATTATTGCTGCGTTAAAAAGCATTTTCAATTTATTGCATGTGAAACAAATATGAAAATATATTAATCGCAATGGGAAATTGTCAAAATGTGAAGGAACTTTTGAATGGCAGTGTATGTACACGCAACTTATTCGACTTCAGAAAGCGGAAGTTTAAATAGTAAGCATAGATAGCGTTACTCATTAAATATCTTCGTGTTTATTTATTGACGTATAAACCATACTTTGCACTTCGTCTTTCTTAAATCTAAGGTCGATGTTGTCTGTTCCGGTACACACTGTACATATGTTAGTTATTACATAATATTCGTGGTACATGTTCAGTAATACGTAACATGGATTTTATGTTTATTCCTAAGGAGGAAATTATTCGGTAAGTGAGTATTATATGAATGTCATTCGATTCATTTTTCAAGTTCATGCTTAAAGTAGTATTAAGCTCATGGTTTCATTAATAGTTTACCTTTATAAACATGGTCATATACTCAGTACTTTTAAAAACGCACATTTGTGTACCTGTGGTTTGTCTTGTAAGGTCATTTTAATGTGTTTTAAACTCATTTTTATATGAAAATACCCTTTGATTAAAAAAAAAAGTTAATGTTCATCATTGTGTAAAATGAAATAATATCATGTTAAGTTGTTATCTTGCATCCCTGGGTAAGTTCATGACATTTGAGAAATCTTATATTGTGTGTTTTTTAATGTACTGAGTATACATCATATATATAAATCACCAATAACTATGTATTGTTTTTGTATACATCTTTAAATGATTCCTTCTATAAATAAAATATATATTATTTTACAAATTTCATTTCTTTAGTGACCAACATGCATAAACAAATGTCAAATGTTCTGCGTTCTAATGTTGCAATTTGTGTATTTCGGTTTTGTTTTACTTCAATAATCTTAAGGGGGTTTCAGATACACATTCAGTGCCCGGATTTCTAATCGGTAGGCCTCGTATCACCAAATGTACGCTTATTAATCTGATAGTGGTAATCTGTGTGTTAACAATACATGTAACTTTTAAACTAGTGCCTCGTATTCTGTGTGGTCCATCTAATTAGAGATCATAGTGTAATATGAGATCTGTGAGTCATGCCTGATAGTGTAATATGAGATCTGTGAGTCATGCCTGATAGTGTAATATGAGATCTGGGAGTCATGCCTGATAGTGTAATATGAGATCTGGGAGTCATGCCTGATAGTGTAATATGAGATCTGGGAGTCATGCCTGATAGTGTAATATGAGATCTGGGAGTCATGCCTGATAGTGTAATATGAGATCTGGGAGTCATGCCTGATAGTGTAATATGAGATCTGGGAGTCATGCCTGATAGTGTAATATGAGATCTGGGAGTCATGCCTGATAGTGTAATATGAGATCTGGGAGTCATGCCTGATAGTGTAATATGAGATCTGGGAGTCATGCCTGATAGTGTAATATGAGATCTGGGAGTCATGCCTGATAGTGTAATATGAGATCTGGGAGTCATGTCTGATAGTGTAATATGAGATCTGGGAGTCATGCCTGATAGTGTAATATGAGATATGGGAGTCATGCCTGATAGTGTAATATGAGATCTGGGAGTCATGCCTGATAGTGTAATATGAGATCTGGGAGTCATGCCTGATAGTGTAATATGAGATCTGGGAGTCATGTCTGATAGTGTAATATGAGATCTGGGAGTCATGCCTGATAGTGTAATATGAGATCTGGGAGTCATGCCTGATAGTGTAATATGAGATCTGGGAGTCATGCCTGATAGTGTAATATGAGATCTGGGAGTCATGCCTGATAGTGTAATATGAGATCTGGGAGTCATGCCTGATAGTGTAATATGAGATCTGGGAGTCATGTCTGATAGTGTAATATGAGATCTGGGAGTCATGCCTGATAGTGTAATATGAGATCTGGGAGTCATGCCTGATAGTGTAATATGAGATCTGGGAGTCATGCCTGATAGTGTAATATGAGATCTGGGAGTCATGTCTGATAGTGTAATATGAGATCTGGGAGTCATGTCTGATAGTGTAATATGAGATCTGGGAGTCATGCCTGATAGTGTAATATGAGATCTGGGAGTCATGCCTGATAGTGTAATATGAGATCTGGGAGTCATGCCTGATAGTGTAATATGAGATCTGGGAGTCATGCCTGATAGTGTAATATGAGATCTGGGAGTCATGCCTGATAGTGTAATATGAGATCTGGGAGTCATGTCTGATAGTGTAATATGAGATCTGGGAGTCATGTCTGATAGTGTAATATGAGATCTGGGAGTCATGCCTGATAGTGTAATATGAGATCTGGGAGTCATGCCTGATAGTGTAATATGAGATCTGGGAGTCATGCCTGATAGTGTAATATGAGATCTGGGAGTCATGCCTGATAGTGTAATATGAGATCTGGGAGTCATGCCTGATAGTGTAATATGAGATCTGGGAGTCATGTCTGATAGTGTAATATGAGATCTGGGAGTCATGCCTGATAGTGTAATATGAGATCTGGGAGTCATGCCTGATAGTGTAATATGAGATCTGGGAGTCATGCCTGATAGTGTAATATGAGATCTGGGAGTCATGCCTGATAGTGTAATATGAGATCTGGGAGTCATGCCTGATAGTGTAATATGAGATCTGGGAGTCATGCCTGATAGTGTAATATGAGATCTGGGAGTCATGCCTGATAGTGTAATATGAGATCTGGGAGTCATGCCTGATAGTGTAATATGAGATCTGGGAGTCATGCCTGATAGTGTAATATGAGATCTGGGAGTCATGCCTGATAGTGTAATATGAGATCTGGGAGTCATGCCTGATAGTGTAATATGAGATCTGGGAGTCATGCCTGATAGTGTAATATGAGATCTGGGAGTCATGCCTGATAGTGTAATATGAGATCTGGGAGTCATGCCTGATAGTGTAATATGAGATCTGGGAGTCATGCCTGATAGTGTAATATGAGATCTGGGAGTCATGCCTGATAGTGTAATATGAGATCTGGGAGTCATGCCTGATAGTGTAATATGAGATCTGGGAGTCATGCCTGATAGTGTAATATGAGATCTGGGAGTCATGCCTGATAGTGTAATATGAGATCTGGGAGTCATGCCTGATAGTGTAATATGAGATCTGGGAGTCATGCCTGATAGTGTAATATGAGATCTGGGAGTCATGCCTGATAGTGTAATATGAGATCTGGGAGTCATGCCTGATAGTGTAATATGAGATCTGGGAGTCATGCCTGATAGTGTAATATGAGATCTGGGAGTCATGCCTGATAGTGTAATATGAGATCTGGGAGTCATGCCTGATAGTGTAATATGAGATCTGGGAGTCATGCCTGATAGTGTAATATGAGATCTGGGAGTCATGCCTGATAGTGTAATATGAGATCTGGGAGTCATGCCTGATAGTGTAATATGAGATCTGGGAGTCATGCCTGATAGTGTAATATGAGATCTGGGAGTCATGCCTGATAGTGTAATATGAGATCTGGGAGTCATGCCTGATAGTGTAATATGAGATCTGGGAGTCATGCCTGATAGTGTAATATGAGATCTGGGAGTCATGCCTGATAGTGTAATATGAGATCTGGGAGTCATGCCTGATAGTGTAATATGAGATCTGGGAGTCATGCCTGATAGTGTAATATGAGATCTGGGAGTCATGCCTGATAGTGTAATATGAGATCTGGGAGTCATGCCTGATAGTGTAATATGAGATCTGGGAGTCATGCCTGATAGTGTAATATGAGATCTGGGAGTCATGCCTGATAGTGTAATATGAGATCTGGGAGTCATGCCTGATAGTGTAATATGAGATCTGGGAGTCATGCCTGATAGTGTAATATGAGATCTGGGAGTCATGCCTGATAGTGTAATATGAGATCTGGGAGTCATGCCTGATAGTGTAATATGAGATCTGGGAGTCATGCCTGATAGTGTAATATGAGATCTGGGAGTCATGCCTGATAGTGTAATATGAGATCTGGGAGTCATGCCTGATAGTGTAATATGAGATCTGGGAGTCATGCCTGATAGTGTAATATGAGATCTGGGAGTCATGCCTGATAGTGTAATATGAGATCTGGGAGTCATGCCTGATAGTGTAATATGAGATCTGGGAGTCATGCCTGATAGTGTAATATGAGATCTGGGAGTCATGCCTGATAGTGTAATATGAGATCTGGGAGTCATGCCTGATAGTGTAATATGAGATCTGGGAGTCATGCCTGATAGTGTAATATGAGATCTGGGAGTCATGCCTGATAGTGTAATATGAGATCTGGGAGTCATGCCTGATAGTGTAATATGAGATCTGGGAGTCATGCCTGATAGTGTAATATGAGATCTGGGAGTCATGCCTGATAGTGTAATATGAGATCTGGGAGTCATGCCTGATAGTGTAATATGAGATCTGGGAGTCATGCCTGATAGTGTAATATGAGATCTGGGAGTCATGCCTGATAGTGTAATATGAGATCTGGGAGTCATGCCTGATAGTGTAATATGAGATCTGGGAGTCATGCCTGATAGTGTAATATGAGATCTGGGAGTCATGCCTGATAGTGTAATATGAGATCTGGGAGTCATGCCTGATAGTGTAATATGAGATCTGGGAGTCATGCCTGATAGTGTAATATGAGATCTGGGAGTCATGCCTGATAGTGTAATATGAGATCTGGGAGTCATGCCTGATAGTGTAATATGAGATCTGGGAGTCATGTCTGATAGTGTAATATGAGATCTGGGAGTCATGCCTGATAGTGTAATATGAGATCTGGGAGTCATGCCTGATAGTGTAATATGAGATCTGGGAGTCATGCCTGATAGTGTAATATGAGATCTGGGAGTCATGCCTGATAGTGTAATATGAGATCTGGGAGTCATGTCTGATAGTGTAATATGAGATCTGGGAGTCATGCCTGATAGTGTAATATGAGATCTGGGAGTCATGCCTGATTGAGTCAGAGTGTGAAGTATGGCACTAAACCCTAACAATTACTCCCATATCTTGCAAACACAACAAATCTCAAAGGAAATGGACCAGCAATAATAATATTATAATAATAAGTATAAGTTTGTACTACTCGGAACAATTTAATGCAATACAGTTGCATTGCATTGATTTTTATTGTATTTATTAGTTATATAGAGGATATTGAATGAGTGTTGTATTAGAGTATTGTATTTATTGAACGAGTTGAATAAAATGATATGAAGCGAGCTTCATATTCATTTTGTTCAACGAGTTTAATAGATTTAATACTAAACAACTAGAATGTAATATTCTATTTATTACATACCCGACAAAATAAGGTACAAAACACATCCAAACTTTACTTCATTTAGGCCTATATAGACAACAGCGTCACAGATGTAATCAGGCTATTGGATTAAACAGCCGAAAAAGTAGCCCGATTCCCACATTAAATATTTCTAAAATTATCCATAAATCTATCCATGTTTAATCATGTTCTGTTTTATTAAATATATCTAACAATTTACTTATATCAAGCGTAACTGTAAAACGTAAATAAAGGAAAACATTTCCTATGAAAAATGTCATCGATAAATATATTTATTGTTGTCATCACATAAACAAGTCTCTGACGTCATTCAGTATACACGCGTTCAGTGAGTCCGTTCCATCTCTCTGACTCGAATTGCTATCAAAAGTGTGCAGATTTTAGTATATTTTGATGGATAAAGGACTGATCTCGTGCAAATATAAATATTACTGTTAAAAGTTCTTGTGTAAACTGAATACACGTTGATGGCGTCTGAAACATGAATCATTTGAAATGGAATTAACTTACTGAACTGGATAGTTACGTTGAGAGAATTTTGCTGGACATGCTTAGTAAATTTGTAATAATTAACTTGCATGACGTTAACGGTAAATGTTACCGTATTTATTTTTGAGTTTGCTGTAGAGCATTCTTATTCAATGCATCAAATGTTGGCGTAATGGATTTTTTTATATTTACTAGTTTTGTTAATTGTAAACAAGCAGCGTATGAATTTCATTTAGGGTTTTCCGCAATTTTGCATATTATATGTGCGATATGATATTTATTGCATCGTAGAAACATGCACGGTTATGTGATAAATATAATGTTTATATGCGCGATTATCTTAAAGTGAACAAACCTGTATTATATTTCAAATTTGAATGAGCATTAGCATTGAAATAGAAAATTTACATATGTCATGGCCATTTTCAAATTCCGGAAGTTACGATTTCAACATCTCGAATTCAATATTAGCTAACTAATACAACTATGAATAGAATCCTTCAAACAACCTTCACGCATACATAAATTTCAAACACAAACAATTTGATGTCAACAATTCATAATGGTTTTGTATGCACCAACAGTTGTCATTTAACACGTTCCGGAATACAAATTCTAATATACAATTATTTGGAACACCGGCACCGTCTTTTGCAGTCATGAAAACTTATAATTATGTTTGTATTTTATTATATTATGTACCGATTTATTTAAATTTTGTACAAACATATTTGTATTAGATCCGTTTATCGTTATGTGTTGTTCTTTCGAACTTATCTTTATATAAAATTATAAACATTATATAATACTTTTTACCAACAGTTTCCTGTATTTTGTCTTCGACAGGAAACAAGCTTGTTTTTGTTTGTTTTGTTTAATGTATGCATTATTCATTTAATGTAACTTTTGTAAACAAGTGATGCTTCTGTAAAAATTGTCATTTTGGTCAACACACGTGTTTAATTTAATGTAAATGTATCTTCTCCGCAACTTTATATGTTTTAATTATCCTGTATAGACATGCATTTGTAAATATGTTGTCCTCATAAAGTAATAAAGGAGGAAGCGGTATTAAGTATCATTAGAGATAACATCAAATATGTTTAAAGGGCATATAACTTTACTAACACTTTAAATCAATGATATATGGAAGTTTTATTTCACAACATAGTTATATACAATACACTTTTGAAATAGACCGTAATGTTACATGTTCAAAATAAACATATGTACAATTTCCATTAACATAATAAGCGAGAGTCAGTTTAACATGGATACTTAAATATACTTTAATTCAAATTTGCTCATCAAAGGATGATAGAAAAGAAATAAAGAAAATAGTAAAATGATCGCTTTGCAGTTCATACATCGATATACCGTGTTGAAATAAGCTTTCTGCTATAAATGCACGTGCTTGTTTAGTATATGCTAAAATGCAAGTTCTATATTATTTCAGTTATAACACATACTATTTAATAGTTATAGTTTATGCATTAACTCTAACGCTGTATACGTATAGGAACAATATATAAGGACGACAGCTAAGTAACTATGTACAAATGCATAATACAATAATATTGAATTTGTTCTCAATATTATATATAACAAATATTGGAGTACCATATTTAAAATAATCAACCCTAACGCTGATTCCTTATCGAAACGAAATACAAAGACACCAGCAGGGCAATAATGCACTATAGTAAAGATAGCAACAATAGTGAAAATTCAAATTATCTTATACGCGATACTATATAAATATCGCAACTTAAAACATTCAACAACAAAAAACAATTATCACAAAGTTCCTTGACTTAGCATATTTTACTGCATTAATTCATTAAACATATGTTTTCCTGACATCAAATCTTTTCTCGACATAAACAGCAAGATTGACAATTGTTAGTGGTTAAAAGTGCAATGGTTTTAAAAATATTTGGCTTCACACGATAGTAAGGTTTGATGTAAATATGTCTGCTAGACTCGTATAGTGTACATTCAAAAAGAAAGTGAAATTCATCTTCTAACTTGTTACGTACAGGAAAGTGTTTAAGTTCTCGCGGTGTTCTACTCCAACGGCCAGTTTTGATCTGTGAGAGGATACTCTTAGTTTGGCAAATGCACTTCTATATGATTTGATATATAGAAGCTTTAAATATGGTTGAAATTGAAACTACAAAATGTTTTATAAATACTAGCTCTAGTTGAATCGTGCACTCTCGCAGTCCAATCCTGAACAAATATATCGTTAACTCTTTGTTTAAGTATACTTAAAAAAAACTGTTTGTATTTCCCACCCCTTGTGCTATCCAAGCTTCATAAAATCCTAATCTACATAATGTTTCTTTAACCAAAGATGTCCAATTTTGTTCACGTGGTGCGGATTCTAACTCCTTCAACATGGCCATATACATACAATGTACATACTTTCTTTCATAATAATTGACAATTTGTAACCAAACTTTTACAATATATATAATACGTTGGTTGTAAAAACTAGTACGCCCAAACTCCCCGTAAATGAAATCATTTTGAGTACTTCATTTAACTCCTAAAACTGACTTACAAAATAATGTATGGTACGTTCTATTGGATTTGCCTGCGCAAATCCTCAAACATCTGCACCATAGAATAAAATTGGTTTCACTAATTTATCAATTAAACTCATTATGTGTTCAACCGATATACTCATCGGGTATAACTATACAGGTACCTTCTTAATTTAAAAATAGCTTTTTGTGCTTGACCAGCCAAAGTCTTATGAGTCTCACAAAAAGAACCACCCGAAGTAAAAACTATTCCAAGGTAAGTATACCTATTTACGATTTCTATTGGATATCCGTCATAGTAAAATGCAAGTTGTTTTGGTAAACGTCCCCCTTTTCTAAAAATGACAACTTTAGTTTTCTCCTTATTAACACTCAATTTCCATCTATTACAATAAGTTTGTAAAATATCCAAATTCCTCTGTAATTCATCGGCAGTATAAGCAAATATAACAATATCATCTTAAGTAGAAACAATTTAAGAGTTTCAATATCTATACCTTCGACACCATTTAGAAACGGTTCATCCTCCAAATCATTTAAATACATTGCAAAAATGAAAGGGCTTAAACACTCGCCCTGTCGCACCCCTATAAAACTTTCAAAAATATCACCCGTGCTACTATTTAACTTATCTCTTGAACGAACGTGTTCATACATTGATTTTATTACATTGAATAGGTTGCCTCGTATTCCAAGTTTGTATAATTTATACCAAATGTGAGGCCTTACTAAGTAATCAAATGCTTTTAAAAAATCTACGAAAACACAGAATAATTTTTTACTTTGATTACGAACACGATTTATTAAACCTTAAAGTACAAAAATATTATCGACTATGCCCATTTTAGCCCTAAACCTGCTTGAGCCTCAATATAAATGTAGTAATGTTCTGTCCAAGCGGACAGTCTAGTATTTACAATCGTAGTAAGTAGCTTTCATAAAACACTTAGAAGTGTTATACCACGAAAGTTTGTCACATTGATTCCACGACGTCGAAGACTTGCATTGTGTGTGATTGGATAGGAAATGTAACTACTTAAAGATATATTATGCTATTTTTTTGTTCATTTGCTTACCTAAGCAAATATGAAAAATACACTTTATCTAGTTAAAACTTCAATAAGTATGCATTATCGCAGAATACTTTATGATGTATTTCTCTGTATTTGTCGAAAAAAGACGTTTGTTATACCCTATAACTAAAAAAACTACCAGTTTTTTAACAAGCGTGTGTTTTTTATTTACTAGTTGTGTCTGTTAGTAACATGAGTAAACAAGATTGTTTTAAACGGTTATACATGACAATGGTTCTTATAAATGATGTTTTAGACTATGTAACAACACTACTGGATGAAGAACAATAAAGAAATTTAGGTTCAGATGAGCCAGATACATCTTTAAGATTTCATGAACTTTCTAAGTCTGTTGATAAAAAACGTAGACAAATTTGTATCAATATTTGTTCTGAAAAATATCTGTATTCTACAAAGGTACTGTAAAAATAGCTCTTTTAGGCGAAATATTGGTAGAGAAATTGGGAAGGAAATTAGTTCCTCCTCTCACGATGACGTTACGTTGTCATAGCAACTGTTGATTAGTTATAAAGCTATTAATACACTAGGAAAGTAATTATCGCAATGTATCAAACCTTTTTCCAAACGTGTTTCGACCGTACCAGTTAATGCAAACGAAATTACAAGTGTAACGTAATTTTTGGACACTCCTCGTGTGTGGTCGGTTTTTTTCTGTTTCCATTCCTCGTTTTTTGTTTCCGTCATGTAACACTTCACAGTTCAGAATCAAAACAGTGATTCTCATTTATTATCAAATACAAGGAAATATATTTCAAAGCTTGACGGACAATTGAAACAATATTATTCGATACGGGTGGTAATTTGATTGATACTACACTGAGGCAGTTATACACTGAGATGAAAAAGAAACGCATCACTCAGAGTTTACTTTAGTATACCTTAATATGATTCTCAATACAAGGCAATCATATACTGAAGAATGCATATTCTTCCTGGCATTACCAGAAAATACTAGGGTTCGGACTATTCAGCAAAACACAAGGATGGATTATGGATATTGCAGAAATGATGTCAAGATAGTTTTTTATGACGCCTGTAAACATACTTTTTAAACTAGGCATTGAGGTGTTTCCTATATTTGCTTCTACATGTTTAATATAAAACAGTAAAGTGTTTATTTATGTTTGTGTCACCCATACTTAAAGGACCTGCCATTTCTGACGTATGAGAGACCTACTTTCTGAGCACATTTACTTCCCGATTCATGTCATTTAATGCCAGGCAGGTATGCACACAGTGACCATTATTTAACTAGCTGCCGGTTCACCAACCGGCCATATCAGAATGGTCCGGGATCTGCCGAACCTGCGACCTCCCGCTCCCAAGGCGGATGTATTAACCCCTTGGCCAAGGGAGACTTTTGTTCTGAACCATACTATGACTTTAATATGAAAATAATTATTCATTTTCCAGCTCGGCTGCCGACCTTTTTGAGTGGAAGGAAAGCGATGGACTTGAATTTCGAAAGTTGTTCACCACATATAAAGATAAATTTCCAATGTTGATATGTATACAAGGAGGCAACTACGGAACGACACGATATGACTGTTACGACAACTTTCAGGTATGATTTGTATAAGATATCATCCAAGTTGAATATTCTTGGAGTATATTCATTGTGAAACCTTCTTTTTATTCTTCAAACTGATTTTTTCTACACACTGATACATATGTTACACAATGAGAACGAGAGGGAGGGATACAAAACAAACCTAACGAGGCGATAGGGTAGAACACAAAACCGCACAGCAAGTAAACATGAAGTTGCGCTTTTGACACACAATGGCTTAACAGCCATCAGTTCAGAGGACAGATTGTGAAAAGGGTTAAAAACGAAAGATGTAGCAGGAAAGGTCACCCACAAAGGGCACAGCCCCAAACACACAAGGAGACATGAAAATGTTCATACATGTAAACACTTACAAAATTAAAATGGACACAAGTGGAAGTTTGTGAAACAGGACCGGGATGAGCTTGTTCTTGTGTTCGAGGTTCATAACATCGCTCGAGTTCTAATTCATCTACACGAATATTGAAAATATTTATAACCTGTCTGTTCATGTTGAATTAGTTCAATTATTGCTCACCTACTGTTATTTACAACGTGGCTGTTTTAGATATAGTATTTACACTTGCCTTATATATAAATGAATCAACACGTTACAAGTGTCTTAACTTCCTGACCAATTCACTAACTTGATAAGAAATGAAATTACAAACTGTGTTTTAGTCTAAAGCCAACTCTAGAGATAAATTCAAATTAAGTTTATATTCAAGCTAGATATTAGGGTGAAAAATCATTAATAGTGTTATTAAAACCGTACGAAGAACATGCATTGTATTGAACATTAATTAAATCATCACTATCCTTCCATTTCAAGACACAACTCACATCCACTTCGAGATAAATGTGTATGCAAATTGTAAGTTATTTATCGATGCGTCTGTCCAAAGGCGTTGTGGTTTACGAGTAAGTACGTACTTTTATTTGGTAACAGGAACATACATTTGATTTCTGACTGATCGACATCTAGAGGTGGTTACTTTACACTGCTTCAGCTGTATCGTAGATTTGCTACTTCATAAGTTTCTGAGCAATGATAATGATACAAATAGATAAAGAAGTCGAACAGACAATGTACAAAGTATAAACCCAATTCGATAAGGTTTTCATTTTCGATTTATCCATCATATTGGGTATATGGTGGGAAGGTTTTTTCAAATCATATTTTCAATAATGAACGGGTGGATAGATTGTATAGTATATGTAACACCCCTATAATCGATATTTAGGTAAACACGATAATGAAAGAAATAGCGAATTTGAGTTATACGTAGTCAACTCAAACGTATCAATATGTTGAAAACAAACATAACGTTGCTGCAATCACTAGCAACACAGAAATTAGTAGATTAAAAATGATAACCTTACTAAACACAACGACATGAAGTCACAGTCCCCATGGTTTGGATAATGATAAAACCGTTACACATGTAGATTAAAATACAACGTAATTTATATTAATGTCCTTAATGCAAAACAAGTCTTTTTTTACGTAGTTGGCCTTCCTTTTGTTTATTTCCAGGTCCTTCGTATACACGGCGTGTCGTATCAACCACGTGTTGCAGCAGACGATACTCGGAGGGTAAGAGATTACAAAGACAGTCTTGTAACAATTCCCGAAAATACTCTCGTCAAATTTCAGCAGATCACAGGTCCTAACCGATGTAAGTTTCTTTACTAAACCTTGGCCCAATATTACAACCGATACTCAGCGCTCTGTACTCGGCTTTCAGAACACAAATAACTTTACTGAACCTGAGCATGGGTGTTAGAGGGCGTAAAATGGACTTAACTGCTTACGTGGTACTAAGTATTCCTTACAGTCCATTTTGTTTGATGTTTGTGTGTGAATCTGAGATGCAAGTGTGAATATAAACATTAAAGGACACTCAGTACTCAGATCTTAAACATTCAATCTCAAATATCTGAAAGAAAATGGATTACAAGGAATATTCATTCAGTTCATAAAAAAGCATCTTAACATTTTCTGTCCTCACAAATGTATTCACTCAGCCTCGCTTTGAACGGGCATAAATTACCCCAGTATATATCTAATTTCAATGTTTACATTTATTTTATCAGTTTGATCGCGCAATCAATCCAGTGTTATTGACATAAGAATCACGTGTATGAGCTGCACATTCTGATCAAACGAATCATGCTTTTCAGTGAAATCAATATGTAAATCGAGACAGTGTACGAGTAAAAATTAAGAGATAAGATACCGTGAAGCACATTTACATTCGTTACACACATAAAAAGTTTATAAATACAAAGCAAACACACGTAATGCTTCCTTTCTCGAGTTATGTCATTTTCATTATATTTTAAAAATACCATCTTCTTAAACCATATTATGGTAACGGTATGCGGTATAAACTGCTTCAAAACAACCGTTGACATTGTCCCACTCATTTGAAAAACGAATAAAGAAGTCGAGCAGGAAATGTCGCTTATAAAGGGGCCAGCCCCTCCAAATGTACAAGGAGACTTGTACAATAAACAACTACAAAAGCAAAAGGGATGCAAGACAAACACAAATGAATATTTAAAATCAGTTGGTAAGGTAGTAATGGTGGTATTAAACCTGGTTTAAAGGTGGTCCAAACCTAATACTTACGCCCTTATTCATAAATCTCAGATCACTTAATCGACTAGGGTAAATATTACATGTCAACATTTCCATTATTAAATATTCAGTAATTTAAACACGAATACCAACGGACAATTGTCGTATTACTTGTTGTCCTCTTGGATTGTCCATGGTTGTTTTTCATAGTCTGTCAGTAAAATACTTCCCCATTCCCTCCTCTACTCCTGGTGTTTCCCTGGGATCTGTGTAAGAAGGTATTGACTGGTGTATGTGACGTTCCCTGTAACTTCATATCAAAACAACACAACGAAAATGAAAGTAAGTAGCACTTTTTGTCAGATTTTTCCTCAACTTCATAAGCCTTGGCCCAGTGTTGGAGACTGATAGATGCCGAGTTATCGCATATTACCTTGCAACATTTAGTTATGCCGTCCCTATTACTAAAGTATAATAATAAAACAAAACGTTTCTTTTCGAAAAATTCAGATGGCCATAGGAAAAAACTCTGTGAAATACTTCCTGCGGTCCAGACGTATCCAGTCAACCTTGTAATGACGAATGATTCTGGTTACTCTATCAGGGTTGGTACATCGCGACAAAGTTCACAAGATTTCGAGTATATGCTGGTGAAAGAACGATACAAGGAACCATTCTTTATGATGAACTGCATCGACATGACGGGTAAGACTTTTTTGTTTTAAAAGAGTGTTAGGGGTTTTACGGACAGAAAGACTTGCTTAAAGCGTTAGGTGGCGTTGGCTATGTGTTCATTGTTTGTTTTGTATGTTTATATGTATGTATTGTTATGTCTCCTTGTTCTTATGTATTGGCTGTGCACTGTACCTGGGTACTACTGGCTCGTCTTCTAATTCCATGTTTATATTGTACTCTGTTTGCCATATTTCATTTATTCAAAAGCAATTAATATCGTTACCACTATCTCAATTTGCGTCTTGAATCGATGAGATGGCTGTAAAGGTGTATCATGTTTGAATGGTTTTATTTGATGTAATGTTGACAAGTTCCATTCCAGTTTTGTCAACGTTTTCGAAGTACGATTTGATTCAAGCTACATCATAGTAACACGTTGAATTAAGTCAGAAATGTCTGTAACAGAATTAGTGTTAACAAATGCATATCGTATTTACCATCCCTGCATTAGCCTCAATACACTACAACACATTGTTTATTATGGTCTCAAAACCAACCTTAATTTAAGGTATTGAACAAGCAACATTGTCTTAATTCCTACATCGTGAAACAATGCTTATCATTACAAGGGTCTGAAAAAAGATATATGAAGTATAAAATATTCTGAATTCAATCATTGGTAGATGGGGTTATTTATAATTCAAAATAGGCTGCATAGTGTATATGTGAGAGTGACCCTGCATTCTGATGTGCATAACACTTTTTCACTAAATTTTTTAATCATTGAGCTGCATGTTAAAATGGTTTTACTAAGTTAGACCGTAGTGGTGTTTTGCTACTGACCGTTTCAAGGCGGCACTCATCCTCATTCATTGTTCCGTGTGTTCATTTTGTTATTGAAATTGTTTAGAAACATACACATATTAGGTGACCTTTGGTGTGACTATGCCCTTTGTATGCAACCTTTTCTGCTCGACATTTTCATTTATTTTCTGGGGTTTGACACGAAAACATCAGTCTAAGTAAAATGCTCCACTGATACATATTTGTTTAAATTATTGTTTGAAAACACTTATAATAAGGATATTGGTCGACTAAACTCACCTTTGTGACTTAAAATTTCGTAATGTTGGTTAAGTGTGTGTGCCGCACTATAGTTTGGTCTTTCGAAATGTAAACATGTTAAATAATCAATCTTTGAAGTATTTGTGTTATAATTGCAAATATTCAAACTTTGTAATTAAGCCCTTGATGGTCAGGTATGTACGTGTAGTCAAATTTGCCATATATCGTTGTGTATTATAAAAATGATATGTATTGAATGCTTATTAACATGATTCTAAAAATAAAAATACCCACATAGCGTGTAGCATTTATCTAAGTAAAACATCTAATTATGTATGCTTGTATTTATTCGCGTTAATCCTTCAATAACTTATATTCAAGCAACTGGCGCTGTAGTTATACGGGAGACAACTCCGGTGGTAACAATAAGTGAGAAATATTGATTGTTTCCCCTGTTGTAGTCACATTCCCTGTAATCGTTTCCTATGTAACGTTTTCTCTCTTTTATTACCTGTAAAAGACGGCTAAGTACTTATATGCTCATTTCTGTGTTAATTTGTTTACCTAAACACGCATGAAAAATATACTTTATCTAGTTAAAACTTCAAGAAATATGTATTTGTCAAAACGTATGTTGTTTTAACTAGCGGGTGTTTTTTACTAGTTTTCTCTGTTAGTAATATGATTAAACGAGATTGTTTTAAAATGTTATACATGACAATTGTTCTTATTAATGATGTTTTAGACTATGTAACAACACTACTGGATGAAGCCCATTAAAACAAAGTTAATACCTTAAAAGTATACATTTAAGTCTTTGTTTTACTCGTTAGTTTTGCCCAAAGCATTTTATTAGTCAAATAGTTATAAGAGCCGGGGTTTCGTGTCGGTATCTGTGGAAGGAGGCGGGGTATCTGTGGAAGGAGGCTGGGTATTCGTGGAAGAAGGCGGGGTATCTGTGGAAGAAGGCGGGGTATCTGTGGAAGGAGGCGGGGTATCTGTGGAAGGAGGCTGGGTATCCGTGGAAGAAGGCGGGTATATGTGGAAGGAGGCGGGGTATCTGTGGAAGGAGGCTGGGTATCCGTGGAAGAAGGCGGGGTATCTGTGGAAGGAGGCGGGGTATCTGTGGAAGGAGGCTTGGTATCCGTGGAAGAAGGCGGGGTATCTGTGGAAGGAGGCGGGGTATCTAAAGGAGGCGGGTATATCTCGAAGGAGGTGGGGTATCTGTCGAAGGAGGTGGTTTATTAAAAAAGTGCGATAAACTGTTTAATATTTGATTAACCAGTTATATAAAGTAACCATTATCACCACTTTTCCCGGCATCATTTCGCTTAGCGTTTTAATTTCAAAGTGTCAACTAGCCTAATATGTACATTTTTGTATTAATGACTTGTATTAGTTTCATTTATTATTATTTTATGGCTCTATGTTTTACCAACATTTTTTTCAATTATTCGGAGATGGGTGTATTTATTTGTATTGCAGATATAGCGCTGCCACAATGTGATACCATGCCGTAGATAAATGACGTGAGGCATCATTCGGTCACATTAATCTAACACCGCCCCAGCCAGTATACTTCCATTATAATGTCGACATTTGGTATGGAAGCTACTCTGTTAGTGTGTCTGGTCGGGGCTCGAATCCGTAACCTTCAACATCCGAGGCGAACACTCAACAACCCTCCATTTTCTTTATCTTATTTCAACCATATAGTGACCGTCATTAGGGTTTTATGAATTTGACATTTCTACAATGTATTATCAGAAATATTAAATGCGTCAATTATTTTCAGATCTTAAGATGAATTCTAGACATTGCATGGCATGTTTATGCGACGATCTTATAGCTTCCCCAATAACTGGCTTCAAGTATGATTCGAAGATTACATTTGAGGAGTATTGTAATCAGTTGGCACAGCAAGCGGCGAATAGTGGTGAAGTGTATGACACAAGTGACGGAAATCCAGGTTTGCACATCAATGCGTTAATGACTTCCATTCATAAGTATTGCACATAGTTCAATAACAAATCAAGTGCTATTATGGCAGATTCATGTGTTATCATCATGTATAGAATATTAAGATACACTGTCAAGGTGTGTTTACTTGACGGACAAACTTCATTACGGGTGAAAAATTAAAGGCATAATGTAATAACGTGATGGAAGAGAAAACCGACCAGATAACGTGCGACAAGGCAGATTGGTAAATGCAGTTGATAAAATGAATTCATCTTACGGACTTGTGAATGGAAAGATGTGTTATCAAAATAAAAATAACGCTTAGAACCTTATTATAAAAATGCAAATTATACCAAAGCTACAAAGTCATCACGAACAATTACTGCATTATGTCATTGAACGAAGACGTAAAGCACAGATCCCTTGTTATATTTCGTGTCCTAATGCGACTGTTTTCATACAACTGTGCTGTATTGGGGAACTTGTGTTCATGGATGAAAGTGCATTATTTTATGTGTTCATTGATTGATCAGAGTGAAACCCAACACCGTTGTTTTCAGATTGGTGTGAGCATTCTTTGGACGATTTTCTGAATCTGCTTGACGTTTGCGAGTATAAAGAAGGCATCATCGAGCGAGGTAATATTGTTATAAGCTTGATTGCAAGAAACTTTTCTCATTTCTCGTCCTATTCATTTGTGCATCAGAATGACAAAATGATGTTTCCAATATTTCAAATTCAGTTCTGTTTGTTGCTAATAAAGTATCAAAATTATGTTGCTAGTGTTTTATTTGAATAAAAACGTTAAAAAGAACTATTATATTATATTATTGTAGATTTGATCTTAATCATTATTTAGTTATCGTAGAACCAACAGAAGACGATGAGTATGAAGAAATTGCACCTCTGTTGCCTGAAAGAAAACCTGTTAAAAGTCAGGAAAGTGCAGACGAAAAGCCGGTTGCTGAAAAAGATAAGGAAACAGGTAAAAAGTCCAAAGAAAAAGAATCCAAACAGAAACACGACCATAGTAAGAGTAAGGCAAAACGTGAAGAAGGCAAAGGTGGTATATTTTCCAAACTAATTCCCCATGGTCATAAAACAGCGAAAGATACGGACGCAGTTGACAAGTCAAACCCGCGATCTAAACCAAGAACGTCAGAAAGTGGAGTATGTGATGAAAAAGTGCCTGAACGTCCAACTAAAGCAGCTGCAACTAAAGTCATTAAAGTCGCCGTTCCACCACCCAGAAAGAAGAAAGTTCCTACTGGAAATGAGGAACAAAGCAAAGCTCCTACTGAATTCAGTAACAGAGACTATCAAAATACGAAAGTCGGAAGAGCGACCGTCAAACCTATCCAGCGGGTGGAAACGAAAGATGAGCAATCAATCGGGGAAGATATAAAGAAAGATGTGTCTGAAGGCGATGATTATTACTCGGAACCGAGCGAGTACGTAGATTCGTATGTACCTGATAAAACACAAAAGTAAGTATTGGTGTATTCCGGGTTTGATTCAAATAAACGTGTCATAATTGTGGCACTTTTAAAACAGTATTAAATGCTGTTCCTAAGTCGTAATTTTGTATGAAAATCCTAACTAGCATTCTTTCGGAACATGCGACATAACTGTTGATGAGTTTGAGATATATTTGAGTAAATTGTTTCAACTTTTTATTGGGAGCGATATTTGCTATCTTTTTGCGGATAACGAGCAATAAGTTTGGAAGTAACACGTACAGTGATAACATTCCAGGGCAACATGGATATTTTGTTAGTTATTCAGTGAGTGTTGCCATAGGAAGATTTAATTGATTAAGTGAATTCGATAACATTCTCGTCTACATTTCAGAAACCGTCAGCTACAAGATAAACCTTCACAATATGTGACTGGAAAAGCATGTTACCAGGAAGAGGAGGATCAAGTATACGAGGTGTTAGGTGGGTGTGAGGAGGAACAAAATCATACAGAAACAGACAAAACTCATGTTACAGAAGAAACCTTACCTGAAACACAGGAACCCAATTTGGAAGTTTTTAACTTATCGATCGAGGAGACATGTACAAATTTGAAAGCGTTAAAACTTGACAAATATGTTCCGAAATTTCGTGAAAATATGATCGATGGGTCCGTATTGTGTGACTTATCGATAACTGATATGATTGAGGAGTTGAAGATGAAGAAACTGGAAGCAATAAGACTGCATGCGTATGTAAAGACAGGAAGAATTCCAAAGTGATAATCTGTTTAAAAGACAATGTTTGTCGTGATTTCAGTTACTGCAATATATCATCTTTGTTAGCTTCTCTGCTTCCGTGTTGTTAGATAATCACAAGTAAAATGACTTCTTTAGTTATTTATTGTTGTGTCTGGTGTCTCTCTTTTCTGTGTTCACAAGTCTCTATACAGTTGCATTCTTCTTGTGGTTTGGGATGACTGTGCATTTTTGTGACATTTCCTGCTCGACTTCTTTATTTATTCTTATACCAAATGTTGTGTCACATTTGTTATACATTCCACGCTATTTTATGTACGCTTGTATTCTTCACAATATTCCATGACTGCTTATGTCGTTCAGTTTGTTATATATTATGTAATATGGCCGCGTTGTTATTTTTTGAAATACTAATATGAACTTGTATTTGCATTTTGCCTACCATAATGTCCCTTTCGTTTTTTATTTGTTATTGTGTTCGACCCCGTCTCCTAATTGTATTGTTGAAGGATTGTATCTATGACTGCTTTAAGTGCATACAAATATAAACTTAAACCTATTTATTTCTTGCTAAGGGTCTCTTTGTGAATGTCAATACAGGTTTTGCTTAGTTCATTAAAATACTCGATTGTACCAAGCAATTGATGGTTAAAATGTTTATAGATCATTGTATTATATCGTAGCACTTATCTTCAGTTAAGGAAATGCAAATACCCAACTACTCTCCCTTGTTATCAAGCCACCCTGGCAGTAGTGTTATTTTTATCATGAAAAAAGATAATTGCATCGAAAAGAATACAGTATAAGTTACTATAATATGGGGATATTTATTCATAGTCTGGCATTGGTCACAGTATACAATAACGTAATGTGTGTATGAAGTTATAAAGTTTGGAAATTAATCTAAACGCTCTGACATCCCGTTGGTTCATTCTTCTTACTTCTCAAAATCGACCTACGAAAAGACTGCATTCTGAGATTGATATTCAAAGCTAACTTTATTATGTAAGACTGTTGATTTATGCAAGAAGTTGTTTATATCAGTATAGTTCTTAAACCATGTTTAGTACTGCGTGTACGACCTGTGTTGTTTTTGCAATATTTAATAGGTGTAGCGTTGCAGTCATTTGTTTCAAGAAATGTGTTATTCGAAACATATGCTAGTATTGCAGATCCTGTTATTTTGTTGTACATTGCACTTTGTACTTTTCTTGCTTAATTACGTATGTTTTATCACGGGTTTCACACAAAACCATTGTTGTGGCATCTTTGCCCCTGTGAATGTACAATAGTAAACGATAGTTTGCGCCAAACCCTCTACTTGTTTTCGATTACATTCTGATGTCTAGACAGGAATATTAAAGTTTGAAACGAATCTTTACCTTTTCAATATTCATTCCCACACCCACGTACACAATTGCGGGTAGAAGGTAACTCAGACGGATTGATTTGAGCACATGATTGCCAAACCAGCTGGTTTTGGGTTTGAAATCTGGACATGGCAGTATTCCCTCAAAATGGTTTGACTGAGATATTTGCACTTACACCTCCTCAATTCTGTTGCGTAGGCTGGTGTTTCTGTGTGGGCAGGCATTCACTTGTGTATGTGGCGTCCCTGTAACAACTTAATATTTCTTTGGAGATATTAAAACGAACCGATTCGCCCTACACCTTAGATTTAAATAATCTCCGGGATTATAGACTAAACTTGGCACTCAAGTTTGACACTCAAAAATAATAGTCATCCTCAAATCTTAAGCAAGGAGGACCACAAAGAATACGTATCACTCGGTGAGGATAGCAATACACTTTGCAACTCAGATATCCAAATTCACACTGCTCATGGTCATTTAACAGTTTTAGTGTGCTGTGTAACGTAACGGTTTGAATCTCGAAGTTTTAATAGTAATTTGAAAGCTGGTTACCTTAATGAATTGCTGAATATATCCAAAAACTGCCCAAAACTTCGAAATAGCGTTCCTTCCAGTTCTGGCATATGTAATGATTGCCAGTTGCTATTGGAAGGTCAAGTTATTACTAGTTGATAATTTATGCCAGGAAAACTGCTAATCGAAGGTTCAACGCAAGACTATCCTAACTCCTATTTTTCTATACAGGAGTTATGATTGTATTGCACTGAACCCTCATAATGTCAACCGACCGCCATGTCTTACTGCAATCAAAGGACTGAGAGTCCTGAAAACCAGCGCGTTGTAACATAATATATGTCTATATATAGGTGTAGTGTAATGTATACGGAATGTGAGGCATGGATAGTGTGCATTTCCAAGCATTCCTTGTTTGCTAAGGTGTAATTACAAAGGTAGGAAATTGTGAGCACAACTGTGTTCAGAAACTTAATTATAGGCCCAATGGACAAATATGTTATTTCCTAGTGTTGTAGGGAGGTATCTTGCTGATTTTCGAAAAAAAACAATATGTTACTTGTATATTAGATACATCATAATTTGGATCTAATTGCATCCAATAAACCAAACATATGTTAACAGACAGATGCACAATGCACACCACTCTTCTTTTTTGCATGTATATAGCTAGTCATGGTGGTGATCTGGTCAAGGAACCTTTTTGAATCATTTACCTCCCACTGCTGACATAAGTGGGAAGCCTACAATCGCTTGCAGTGAAACCAAGGAATGTACTGGTTATTGAGATCCTGTGTAGATGATACAAGCTGTTGATTGGGTGTTAACCCAACCTTATAGAACCCTGTACTAAGTCAACTAATTATAACCATAGGTGTAGTACCTTGCCTTACTAGTTCGGATTGCATTTGTCATATCCATACTCTCACCTGAGACGTACAGTATTCAGATTAAGACAATATTGCATTAAATGCGTCCATATTGTTACCATATCATTGTAGTATTCCTTGGAAATCATAACATGTAACATCCACTTGGACTTAAACAGGCATGGCTAGCGCAGTTGGTAGCATGCTAGAATACCCATCTGTAGGTCATGGGTTTGTGACATGTTCAGGCCTACCCAGTTGTAAATTTTCATCTTTCCAAGATGACAAGCGCCACACTGCTTACTTTTAAGTGTGGAAGCTGTCTGTTGCTTGCAGTAAAACTGACGAAACACTTCTTATTGAACCTAGGTAGATCATGTATAGACTAATAAATGATCATACCTGTCGGAAAGGCATTAACTGAACAAAATTCAAACACAAATCTATTAGTGCTATTTTTACTGCATATCAGTAGTAGTGGAGTTTGTGAGACGTGACATATACATTCGTCACGTTAGCTATGATCCCACTGATGGCTTATAAACAGTAACAATTGTATATTCAACACAAGATAGGCAACAACAGTGTGTAAAATTTCTAAACTTTTATTAAAAATAACCGAGATCATCAATAAAAAGTAAAACATAATAATGTACACTAAACAACAACAATAGATTGTTCCCACTTGTACAAAATACACGTCTTGTTCATAGCCATTTTTATAGGTCAAACTGTTGAGCTCATATATGGTTAATTTCCATGTATAGAATAATTGGGAAAATATAGAGAGAGTATGCATGTGACAAACACATTTTGTACAACGTTTTTTTTAATATCTGGTTAGTTTAGCATCATTTACTTTATACTCCCTATAAACTTTATGATAATTTGCCTATCAATTTGGCCAACAATCCAAAACAAGAGAGGTAAATATTGTAATTGTGGGAACTAACTATTAGGATTGCTTCATAAATTGGTCTAATAAAAATGATAAAAAATGGTATATGCTTGCAAATTCATAGCAATACGACACTGATGGTTACAAAGTCCTGGCTGTACCTAATATTTGTTTACCCACAATCAATAAACATAAGTATCTAATGTATATAAATGAAAGCATATAACCATGTTAGCATGACACATCTAGGGTTTACATATGAGAAGCACCACAAGAAAACCGGCTTACAGACTTATCATACATTTTTAACTTTTTACATTTCGTAATGTTATAGCTTTTAAAAAGTTCTAAATTTAGTACATTATAAAAATGTAAGTGTATTCATACATAGCATTTGGCGGGATTTGTTATGTCATGATGTGTAGCGTGATTAGCAGGAACACTAGTTTTGTTCATAAACTACTAACGTTACCCATATAAACAAACACTGAGACACATATAAATGGAAAATATACAAAACATTGGAAAACTCTAGTCAACAATATTATGCACACCAATGTTAAGGCAATATATGCTGTAGAAAACAGCTGTATTAGCTTTGCCTAATTTTGATATAGAAACACTAGGATATATAGATAATGAACAAATCTACCACATGCCAACAAGGTTTTATAAAAAAGCATTATGCATAGATACATTCTGAAAAACATTGTATGTGCAAGGATAATCTTGTTTTTTATAATTTTGGTTCCATCATTTATAAAAAAATCTTGTTAGCCTGTTCTAGTTTACTTTCCCTATATAAGAAGTGTATTTCGTATTTATCTTGGCATGACATACGTCAGGGGAATAACCATACGGCATATAGACAATATTATTACTGACTGCAAAATGTGACGTTTCTGACATCAGTAAATACTGATATCTGCACTAGAAATTATTACAAGTGAAGTGTGCTTGTTTAATTATATTTAAAAACAAATACCAAATATTTGTGTGTTTCAGTAACAATTATGAAGCCATTCTATGAAAATAGAGCATTAAATATTGTATGCTTTAAATAATACAAGTAACATAATGTTAATAATACTATGCATATAGCAAATCATTGAAATGTTCCTATGAGAAATATATACATAGAACATAAAAAAACATGTAAAACGTTGTATAAACATCCTTTATATGTAAAGTAAGACATAACCGATAGGAAGAATTGTACACAACATTAATTATTTACAAAGAGAATATACGGTTGTAGGACACATTACATTATGGCAGTAGATGTAAGTGTAACAGGGTGCTTAGTTTTTGTTTAGGTAAAATAAATAATGCATGTATAATAATGTAAATAGGGTTGACTATGCATCTAGCAAATCATTGTAATGTTCCAATGAGAGATATATACGGACATAAAAAACATGTAAAACTAAGTAAAATAGGACATAATCATCATAAAAAAATGAACACAACAATGTTTATTTACAAAAAGCGTATTTAGTTATAGGGCACATTACATAATGAGACTAGATACAACATTTGCTCTTGTATCTAATGTTTTTGCACTTGGAGTACCAAGATCAATGGCATGGTAAACATTATTTGTGCAAATAGTACAGATTATAAATTCCAGATCAATAGTAATGGGTAGAAATAATAGACTTGGTATAAACTGAAAAAGGTATCAAGATAGCAAAATTTTGATTTGTATAACAAATAGAAAAGCTTACACAAGAATATTATTTATATTAAGTTGTTAACAGTACATGAACATTTATAACAAAAGAAACCAATGAGAATGGCATAGAAAAATTGTATATGGAAATAGTACATTAGTATATTTATAAAATAAGCAATAAAAATCTCCAAATTTGTGCATAATACCCTATTCCCAAATAATACTGCAACAAATGTAAAACAATCTAATATTTACAATATTTTCACTCATCCAAACCAATGTACAAAACTTCGCTACCCTTGCAAGTTATCACCAGGGTGAGTGGTCCAGCAGCTGAAAGCATCTCAATGTCGACCGGCCCATCACTGCTTACAGCAGCAGCCAGCAGCTCACTTGGCACAGGGATGATGCTGTCATCATCTATTAGCAACTCTGTTTCACTCTCTTCAACAGAAACACCAACAACCAACACCCTGGACACAACTGTTGGTGTATCAGTCTTCTACAATTATAAAAATGTAAAGGATTAGAACAAACCAAAAATATTACTGAATAAGAAACATACGCTGTAATACCAAGTTCCATACAGTGTTTGGTTACATATATTAGGTTGGCTGCATCTAGCAAAATGTGTTTTGCTGGCAAAATATTTCTATTTCCTGGTTTATGCTGATTTGTAATATTCAATTTCTAAATGTTCCCAAGGTACTAATTCTAATATATTTTACAAAATACCATCATGGCTAACATCCTACACATGTTAGTTTGCATTCAAACTAGAAAAAAATGTGAGTCAAGGCATTTTGTGGGCTACACATTTTCAATTGATAGTGGATATTCCATTAAAGTATTACTTGTAAAATTTGTTCTAGAGTCGAAGAAAAACAAGAAACAACAACACCAGAAACAAAAAGTGTCTGAAGTATTGCAAGCAGTACAATAGTCCCTTAGTGGCATAAACAGTGTGAATACTGCCTTCTGTATTCAAGTGAATATATAAATACTAAGGGATTTTTCATATGATATGTGATGTAAATGCACACAGAGTTAGTCTAATAAGTTTTAAATTCATAACTGTATTACCTTGATCTCAGAGCGTACTGTAGTCTGTAGGCTTGTCTCGCCCTGGTAAATGTTGGTAGTAACATCTGTTATTGTTACATGATCCCCTGGCCTACATTCAACAGATGAGGCCTCCCTCCATAGGGCCACCCGGACCTTTAAACTACCATCTTCCAAATGGATTGATTTGAGGTTCACACTCTCCCCCCGGACACTGAGGGTTTTTGTCTCCTCCTCCTGTAATTAAACACAAAGCGATTGTATTAAGTCTAATATTGGTGAACACTACCTTGTAATCACATGTCTAGATTGGTGGCCATTGTGTTCAAAACTGTATGCTAAAGTACAATAAAAAACAAACAACAAGTGTGCGGTGTGATACTATTTGGTAAAATGTGTAAGACAATGATATTACAATAACAGTTGGCAGTTGTCAATCCTAACAGCAATTAAAATATGCTAATTTTAATATAAAATCATGATAAAGCTATCAGTAATAACCATAACATGTATAACCTGCTGTGTGACAATAATCTGTTTAAATTTTGCTATATACAACCAATAATAAGAGGTGCATAAATATCAAAAATTATCACCTGTCCATAGTCAGGTAGCAACAATGTTTATGTTGGTATAGCAGTGAAAATAATAGGACATTATCCATTAACACACACACAAATAATGTAAACATCAAACAAAGAAGCGAAATAAGCAAAACAAGCAACATTCATTTATCAGTAGGATAGACATATATCTCTCAAAAAATCAATGGACAGTCTGTTAACTGACTGAACTTATTTTTCTTTAAATTACTGAATACATGAAAACAGGAGACATAAAAACCAAGGTGTCCATATTAACGGATAACCAAAAACAGTATACATTTGCAAGTCTTAACTTCATAGGGATGGTTTTTTTTGGACTTTACATGATGGAGCTTTATGTGTGTGAATGTTGCTGCTAAAGTGTGGAGAGCGGTTGAATGGAACTTAACTAACATTTTTAGTGAATGTGTATTTACCTTCACCTGTTGTTTGTAATTAACAGAACAAGAATGAAAACTAACCTGTACAATTTTCTCGGTAACGGACACTCTTGCCCTGGGTGGGGATCTCACAGCCTCTGCAATTGGTACCACATCTGCTGGTGGTGGGTATATGATCTTCCTCCCTGCTTCCACCAGGTAGTCCGGCACGTCAATATCCGTAGTTATAAAGACTTTTGTATTTTTCGTGATGACAATGGCATGATTATTGTCGTCCGTCTTACGAATTATATCTCTCAGAACTAGGGAGTTCCCTTCCCTGAATTTTGCAAATTTCAGGGGATCATACACAACACCCCGTATACATCTTTCTGAGTCTGCAATGGCCACGTTCAGTGATTCAGTCATTGTTTCTCCCATCACGGTATGAGACGCTCTCGTCTGTAATGACCACTATCACCTTCAAAGGCTTCGAGTAGGGTCCAGTCCCTCTATTGGTAAAAAGTTGTTCTATTGACATCTGAAAATAAAATAACAAAACAACATATTAATATAAGAGTTTTAAAGCATGCTTCTTTATCAGAACATTAGAAGGTAAGTTGTAGTGGTATAATGGTTAGCATACTGAGTGGGTAATCAAGGGAGTTGTATAGAATCACTCGCTGCACCAGTGCAATTTTTCGTAATACATGTAATGATGTCCAAATCCCCAATATGTAGTGTTTGTAAATAGTTCCGAAGAATATATGACAGAATCAACAAATAAGTAAGTCAATAATTATTTAGTTGTAAATACAATTGTATAAGCGGTATAATACAGATATTTATGGGTGTGTACCAATGAATAACAGAGAATGAAAATACCTAATGTGTGCGCAGTGCACTGGGAACAACCAAATCAACAATAGGTCAGATGTTCAACCAATTAACAGCACATATTTAAAGATCAGCTTCCCAGACAAATAAAAATCTTGATAAAAACGTTTTGTGTACACCGGTATTGTATTTATAGAAGATAGTAAAGTGCGAAATCACAGGTGGCCGGTGCGTAGCCATGACATTTTAAACCCGCATTGAAAAAAATTTTTTTTCACTCTGTTCTTATAGTAAGATAAAGGTGTCCAACTTCATACGCATTTACAATGAAAATATATACACACATTTGCTTTGACGTACTTTTCAAAGCCATTTCTCAACCGATTTTTATCACTGATGTCTTAAAATACACAAATATGTCGACAGTGTATATACTCAAAAAATATTCACAAACAGAATAGACTGTTGTTTTTAACGTCAAACATCAAGAATGGCTAGGTCGGACAACTTCCTACCGTTAGACCGAGTCGGTATTTTCAGAACAAAACTACTATAAATCGCTATTCACCTGACGAACGACTTTAGATTTCAATAAGAAACATTTAAAAAAGTATATTTCAATATCAAACAACTTACAAATCGTCATACAGACGCGGAGATCGCTATTTTTTCGCTCTCAACTTTCGTTTTACGCGAACGCAGCCATTTTGAAAGGTGGTACCCGGCTCAGCGTAAGAACACATTTCGTAAGCCGAAAACCAAGTTTTTTGGTTTTCGGCTTACAAAATGTGTTCTTACGCAGAGCCGGGTACCATCTGTCAAAAAGGCAGCATTCGCGTAAAAGGAAAACTATGAGTGAAAAATAGCGATCTCCGCGTCTGTATGTCGATTTCAAAGTTGTTTGATATTGCAATATACTGTTTTTAATGTTTCTTATTGAAATCTAAAGTCGTTTTTTTCAATGCGGGTTTTAAATGTCATGGCTACGCACCGGCCACCCCACCTGTGTGCGAAATGACACGGGGCCGAATCAACAAAATAAATAGGTCAGTAATTATATCGTTGCAACTACAATTATAAACATACAAAATCGCTCCGAAGTATTGTAATAACCATGTATCGGCAAAAAAATATTAATATTCTTATTTATACAGAGCACATGCAATAAATATAACCAAGTTGCATAATAAAAAGCCTGGAAGTCAAAGTTTCAAACGACACAATTTAATAATAACCCCGTATCGGGTAATACCGACGATGCAATGATATTTCCTGCCTTCGCTTTACAACAAAATTATATAAATAAATTATCATAACCGTACGCTATATAAGCCTATAATCACCCAAGTTTATAATGAAAATTCCAGACATAATACAGGATGTTTATAAAATGAAACAAAATGGCGGATACTTACTACGCAAGAAGCGCATGTACATCATCCGATACAAGATATATAGGCCTCAACCGACGCAATTTAATATCAACAGTAGACACTAACACATAAACAATAATAATACAGCAGTTCACAAATATAATAGGAGGCGAACATGTAATACAACAGATACAAATCGAAAATACACTTACCGTTGATCTTTCAAGAATCAGTAGTGAGACACTAAATAACGACTACTTCAATGGCTGCCATGAGAACACGACCGACGGACCGACGCTATATTCATACGTGTAGTTGTACACAAGTTTACAATTATGTCAACATTACCGAGACAATACATTTTTAAAAAATATATTGAAAAAATGATATTCTTTATAAAAAACAAAAAAAACTACCGATGTGTTATGTTTCATCATTGGAATCGTCGGACTATTTCTTGTTGCGTTGGTTTTTTTCTGAGTTATGGGGTCGCCGCCAAAACGCGTATGTACACATGCACAAAAAAATACATGAACATTCCCGAACATACAATACAATAATATAATTATAAAAGTATATTTTGAATAAACTATTTTCGAAAGAAAACAAAGCAAAAAGCCATTGTGTTATCTTATAGCGCGTGTAGTATCAGCGAAATAGTCGGACTATTTGACTTTTTTTCTACAGTTATTCGGTCTGGCTGAAAACGGACTATTTAGCATGGCAGTGTTGGAAAACTGTATGAGTACTAAAACCAGGCGCGCTTAGGCGCGCTGGTTAAAAAGGGATGAAAATGGCGGGGGGGCAATTATAAAACTGCCGATGCCTTTTGACAGAATAGATAATGAGTGGTTCGGAATGTGTCAGCATTTTACATGAAGATTAACCAAAACATGAGAACTTCCACACTTTGGTACAATTAAGATTATTTGCATTGCCGTATAGATCACTGTTTTTGAGTTCCCTCCCTGCTTGTGGTTAACCCTTTCTGTTTTGTTTGCAGAAGTTCTGATTCGTAAATGTGGCTTAAACTGACCAGCATGCTTCTACTTCTGTGAATATTTTCTGTTGAATATTGTTTTACCTCATACAGGTGTAATCGTTAAATTTCTTATTGTCCGAGTACTAGTTCAGCAATTACACTACAAAAGCTGCAAGATATGAAGCTTCGGAACGCGATAATGGACGACTGAAGTTACTTGTGTTGGACCAAAATATTAAATTAAAAACATATCGTACGCATTAATTCGTATAGTATAAACCGTCAACATTTGTCATTTGATTTACTGAATTGAATTGTATTTAAATCGATTGTTACTGTTGCTGTATTGAGCGGGCCTTATATAGTACACTATATAAGGAAACCCCAAGAATCCACCATTGGTTAAAAATATATCGTAGTTGTGAGATGGTATGACTATCGAGTTAAAGAAACACTGTGGTCCATAAAATTTGATATCTTAACTTAATCATTTCAACGAGGTGGTATTAATTTGGAGGTGGTATTTTATTGAGGTTTTATGCACATTGTATTTGTAAATACAATTGACAATGTTGGTTAGAATATTCATAATAACAAACAATAGAAGAGTGTGCGATAACTTTTTGTATATATAGTAAATACAATTTTAAACATTTTTTATCACAAAATAACAAATAATAGTGCAAATATAATAAAAACAAACGATTTTAGTACACATCGGTCGGTCGAGTTTGCATTTTGAGTTCCAAATCAAACGTATGTGTCCACTAATACAGTTTTACAAGGTATTTTCTTACGTTTAAGAGAGACAGACCAATGGATTTATGTATTTTCAAATAAAATGAATATCTTTAATATCAGTGAAAAAGCATCAAAGTAATCGCATTTATGGACGGTCCAGCATTTGTTCAAGCTGACCAAGTTAGACCTCTTTGTGTCATTGTGACTCAGTTACATTTAACACATCAAAACTTGAGTAGGAAATGTTCTAAGCTGACCTAGTTGATAGAAAGCACAAACTGTGATGGGAAGTGATAGAAACACTAAAATGATCATCTCGGTCAATTGATCCCAAGGAATGGGATTGTAATTTAACATTTCAGACATGTTAAGCATGGTGAGAAGACTTTTCGCGAACAAAAGTCGGGTCTCGATCTCACAAAGCGTCTCAAATAGAAAGCTCAGCTCATTATTGAGATGTTTTGTTCAAATCAGAGCCTGAGTTTGAGACAAATCTCATCTTTAATCTCTTGAATTTGTTTGAGGAAAAAATCTTGTGTTGAGTTTTCTAATTAGAGATTCTGAGTTTTATAAAATCTAAATGATTTGAGACAATATTTGAGCTGAGATTTTAGTTCAGATTGAGATGTTTCGGGAGATCGGAGCCAAGTCTGTACCCCAAAGGTCTCGGTCACAGACAAGGTTCTTCGATCAAATTCGTCACTTAATAATGATTTTGTTTTCAAATATGATTAGTGATTATGATAAAATTCTGTATATAACAATGACGCAAATAAGTATTAAACAAACACTAAGCAGGCTTGTGAACAATATACACAGTGCAATACGTGCGATCATTGCAAGAATACAACTAAACAGTTTCACATGTGCTTTGCTACCCTTACTACATAAACACTTTCTACACTTTGTGTATCAGGATAAAGTATGGTATTTTAAAATAGTATTATGCTCATTTTGTGTTCATTTGTTTTCCTAAACAAACATGAAAAATATATTTCCTATAGTTAAACATCAATAACATTGAATGAACAAATTAACAAAGAATGAACTCAATTCATTGATCCGTATTTGTTGAAGAAAGATGTTCGTACATCATAAAATTTAACAGAAACTTCCATTTTTTATCAATCAGGCTATTTTACAAGTTTTGCTTGTTAGTAATATGGCCATTTGTTTCGATCAGTTATACATTGCAATGGTTCTTATTAAGGATGTTTTAGCCAATGTAACAACAATACTGGATGAAGACAATTCAAACAATTTATGTTGAAATGAGCCAGATACATCTTTAAGTTAAATAGTTTGCAAACATTTCATCGTTAAACTAAACAAGTCATGTCTTCTATATATTACATGCATTCAATGCACATGTCATCGACTTCACCCCAATCAACATTAATCAAACAAGAAATATCTTCAAAAACGATGATCGGAACAAATTGAAATAAGTTAAGACGTTGTAGTTTTATTGCTGAAGATTTTGAGTTACATCACGAACACAAATCATGTCTATAGAATGAATAATTATAGACAATGAATTGTTAAAATTCTACTTTCGTTCATTTCTTTTAACGAATAATGTAGTCAACAATAATAGCACGCATGGTAGAATAGCATATGGTTACATGGTCAATAACATTTAATAAAGCGCATATCAATGTTCCTCGAAACACAATCACAGCACCATTGTGGCTTTGTCCATTGACCTATCAGATATTTCCATAAAATCGCTACTTAGGTATTTATATATTCAAACACTCACGGTTAAATCATTTTTTATGTCTTACTTATCATACAGAAAACAGACGACCAGGAATGCAACATACAAAACAATGGATTAAATGTCTGGAGTTCCTCACTGTTCACTCCTATGCATTCTGTTATTCATGTTACATATAAATAATATTGCATATGAAATACCGACCGCCAATATTGATCTTTATGCTAGTGAGTTTACCCTAAATGTATCCGATTCTAATGTTAAAATATTTATCTGCAATTAAATATAAAATCAATCATATCGTAGTGCCAAATCCAAATGGCTTTGCATTCCAAACAATCTAAATGTATGATTCTGTCGTCGCATAAGCAACTAAATAAACTTGCTTTGAATTAGAGTTATATGAAAATGAAGCTGAATTACAAAGTGTTCAAAAGGTACTAGGTAAGTATACATTGATAATATCTCATTAAGGAATGTACAACTAGTAAATATATGTTATTCTGTTGATTTAAACATTCACCTTTAAAAATAATGACGCAGTTTTTATCAATTGAAACGAAGATATTATTTTATAAAGTGTACATTCTTTCTACACTGAACAACAGTTTTATTGTTGCTTTGATGACTTAGAGAAAATGTAAGAACACTAGTCCTAGTAGCTAGAATAATACAAAGGGACCATGCAACTTTCGATGACTCGAAGTTACTTAATAAATAATATTGGAATTCATTTGAAAATCGCTGTTTAACCATTTCTGTAGTCATTGTCTACAACGCTTATTACGCTATCCTACGGTGGCATAGAGGTGACATGTGTTTATGTTTATAAAATTAAAGACATTAAAAATTATTTTGCAAATACAAGCGCTATAAATTGGAATTAAATTCCAAATAATATAAGATCGGTTTCTTCTGTTAATGAGTATCTATTGTCCTTATAGCCTTCATCCTAATATGTTTGTACAACATGCTATTAATTGCATTTGCATGTTGTATATACATCTATTGATTATGGTATCAAAATCTGATGACTGATTGTCTCGACTTGAATGCATGTTATAGTATTTATTATTATGTTATATGTTAGAAGGTCATGTTTAAAGCAAGATGTGTTTGATTGTTTTGTATACATCTTTACATGTAACCTTCTAGAAATAAAGATTAGTATCATTATCACTATCATTATAGAACGCAAAACAATAATAAAAGATTGTTACTAACATGTCTCCAGAGATTGTTACTAACATGTCTCCAGAGATTGTTACTAACATGTCTCCAGAGATTGTTACTAACATGTCTCCAGAGATTGTTACTAACATGTCTCCAGAGATTGTTACTAACATGTCTCCAGAGATTGTTACTAACATGTCTCCAGAGATTGTTACTAACATGTCTCCAGAGTGGTAGCAATGATGACAAGGTTTTCACAAATTAACTTCCAATTACCATCAAAGTGTCGCAAAGAATTTCCCAGTATGTTTAGGCAATGTGGGGAAAACTATGTGGTTCGTAATGCCATGTTGCTACTGCAGACTGCCGAATTATCCAGCATTCGAAGCTTCGGAAGTCAATGTTACTTTACTTTTTTTAAGAAAACATGGCACAGTTTACGCGACTTAATATACTGTACCCAATGTCAGTGGTTATGTATTACACAACATTACTAGAAACCTTCGCCGACAAAGCTGTATGCAGTAGCACAAATGACGTCATGTATTCCCCACATGGTGAGACACTGTAACAAATACTTGGTTGTCAATTGTTTTAAACAGTCACAAACGTAACCAAAACTTTTGAGCACTGGCCTTATATCTCCTTAACATTTCTATCATCATAAATCGTAGTAGTTTCATTTGTTTCAGAGCGCTTTTGACATCTTTATAAAGCGGTCATACGAAACGGACAAAGCCATTCATTTATGATTCTTCTTATCCCACCAATAAACACCTACTTCCGCGGCATAAACTTAAGCGGAAGACTATTGCCATGGTTTGTATAATATAATAAATGTATATAAAAAAACATGTATAGACTTCTCAGTTGTTGTACAAGATGTGATAAGCACCGAACAAAGATTTATTGACCGAGGCGACAGCGGACATAATGTACAGCAGCTTGGAAATCCATAAATGTTTGTCATTTCTACCTGAAACAATGATCAGGATATTTTACCAATGAGCCGTGCGCGAGCTGAGTTTTATTCATTGTTTATACCTGTTGCTTGGTGCTTAAATGAATGATCTCTGTCATTGAACCGCTTGAATGCACAAACATGTAAATTCGTAACGCACTTTGGCAATTTCCGCAGCGTTCGTTAAATCTGTAAATATCATTGAAAATGTGCGAATATCGCATGTTACCGACTGGAAAACATTTATTCCTGTACGAACCGGAAAGCGTTTATGTATATACCATATAATAACGTGTGATATACACCGTGCACTGTATCGTTTCCGAAATGGGTGCTCATTGCACCTAAATCGAGTTTGTATAGTCCCTTCACAGGGTGTTGTATTGTCTCCAGGAATAGCTCGTATTGTTCCAAAAACGGTGTCGTTTAACCCGATTAGGAACCTATATTGTCCGGTTTGCATTTCCACAGTTCGAATTGTCCGCATACATGTAACGAAACAGAAGAACATATCTCATGTCGATTCACCATCATTTTCTGTTCTATATATTAAGTACAACATTACCTTACACTCTCTATTCCTGTTCACGTGATGGTTGTAATTTATGCATGAATAATTCAGTGTCAATAAACGCACTTTAAAATGAATTCAGAGTGATATCAGGATTTGTAAATACCACGTCTAAAAGCACAACATATATTGAAGTAATAAAATATTGCTTTATATCGATTGTCCATCGTGCATGAGCGTTTGGAGAAACCTTGGTAGTGAGCGGTGAGAATTCCATGCGTCTTGGTGATCGTGATTCGTGCGACGACAATCTCGGATTCTCTCTCCATGGCAACCAAACCTTGCAGCACATTTAATCTCTGTACAAGTATAAAAATAGGTTTCCTATGCTAAGGTGTGTCGATGGGGTTTGTGAGCTGTACATGTCATAAAAATGATGACGTCATGATTCCTATGACGTCATTATCATGTTCCCAAACTTGCTTCATCGAAACCTTCTATCAAATCTGCAATGAAATGTTAGTATTTATTTCCTTCAGGTTAAACACTTTCTATGCAAACAACACTTAGATATACTTGACTTATGACGTATTTCATGATATTCCCCATACATACATATTTAAATGACAACTCGAGTGCTTTTCAACAACTAACGAAAATAAAAGCGTTCGATATCGAGTTCGAATTTGGAATTGTTCGATCAGGGGAGCAGTGGGATCCGAAAGGGGGCAGCATCGATATTTGCAGGAAAGTTAAGAGCATCGTTTAGTTCAGGGACCTATTCGTGTAATTTGTGTGGTTTAAAAACAGAAGCGTTCGACATATACTTAACGCCATTGAAAAATAACATTGTGAACATCAGTCTTGTAAAATAACAAACAGAAAAAATATGGTACGTTTTATAGATAACTTTATCACTAATACAATTATGATTAATTTGGCTTTCGCTTATTTAAATGTTTTGAACAAGAATTAACACATAACTCAGGATGAAATGCTTTTAGCAGTTGGTAAATTCGATTTTTAACACATTAACGCACTGTTGTAATCAAAACTGCTGGCGTACGAAAAATGGATTTTTAAAGCCGTAAAATTTGTTTACAATATCACCGTTGTAATCAATACTGTCGGCGTGTGTAAAAAATATATAATTAACAGCTTAGACTTTGTTTGCAAACTCACAGCTGTAGTCAATACTTTTAAAACCATTGCCGGAGCGGTTTACAAACTCACCGTTGTATTCAATACTGTCGAAATTATTGTGTTTCTTCTTGTATACTGACGTCAGCATATCCTCCACTTCCTCGTCCGACATTTTCTCTCCTAACGTTGTCATAAAGTATCTGAAATCACCCACAGATATTTTCCCATCACCGTCACCATCTAGAACCTATGATAGAGAGTATGCTTGTTAGAGATCAAAGCTCGAAAGAGAAGGAATTAGTTAAATCATGTGATATATTTTTAACTCGCTGTAAATACATGTAGGTTGTAAACAACACCCCTATAATCGATATTTAGGTAACACGTGGTAAGGACATTTTGCCTTTCATCGTAATAAGCTTGTTTTCAAAATCCACAATAGGTGATGACCACGTGGTATAGTGATAATTAGGTGTAGTGTCAACATACAGCTCCTGATTCATGTGCTAACTGAATTTATGAATGACATTGCGATCTCACACGTGTACAGTGTCTATATCAATATTTTTACGGTTTCCACTTAGACATTTGCCCCACAGTGTTTTCCCTGATATTTGTTCATTTTCTTTTTCTTCAAAACGTTTTTTGAATTCTGGTAAAAACTGTTCATTGTTTTCTCACATGTAACCATGTACGGGGTGTTGAAAGAGTTCGTTCACAAAGTTAGAATTTGTGTATCTTTTCCAAATGCCATTTCCATCAATGTCCACTATAGACCAATAGTTTACTTCTGTGTGAGAGTTATAAGTAAAACACATATTTATGAAATAACCAGTACGTTTCATGATGCGAAATAAAGCGAGTGTACACAGCATTATTCTCATTTTATCGAAATTCAAAGTTTGTGAACAAACTTTTTTAACACCCTAAATAATTATATAACTTGAGATTAATAAAGCGTTGTTCTGTTCTGTTCTGTTCTGTTCTGTTCTGTTCTGTTCTGTTCTGTTCTGTTCTGTTCTGTTCTGTTCTGTTATGTTATGTTATGCTATGTTATGTTATGTTATGTTATGTTCTGTTCTGTTCTGTTCTGTTCTGTTCTGTAATACTCAAGTATCTCCAACCAATCGAGTGAACGGGCACTTTTTGATAATTATCTGACCATACAAGTCGTTTTATTTTAGATGTACGAAGAAACTGTGGAATTATTAGCAAAAATCACAAGACCGTATGGGAAACATCAATTACCCAGTGTTTCAAGTGGCTATATCACTCTTTTATAGTTATATTATGCTAATATGTTGTTCATTTGTTTACCTAAACAAACATGAAAAATATATTTCCTTTAGTTCAAACATCAATAAACATGCATTAACAAAGATTGAACTCATAATTCATGGATCCGTATTTGTTGAAGAAAGATGCGTAAACATCATAAATTTAAAAAAAAAATTCAAGCGGTTATACATTGCAATGGTTCTTATAAGAGATATCTTAGCCAATGTAACAACAAAACTGGATGAAGCCAATTGAAACATGTTTTTTTGTTCAGATGAACCAGATACATATTTTTAGTGAATACATTCAATAAAAGGGCTAATAATACCACACTCAGTTGTTTGTTTATAAACACATATACTAAATGCCGTCTCTTTCCGTACCAGTACGATGGCCATTAAAGGTGAAATATTCGAAAACTCAGCTTCTCAATGGTGACTTGACAGAAGATAAGACATTTAATGTCAATTATCCACCATATCTGACTTATGTGGGAGCGCAGACAAATACTTGAGTAGGCCTACTGTCTAACTACTACAGTAAAACCTCACTTAAAGACCACCTCAATAGTAAGACCCCCTCGAAATTAAGAACGCATTTTTAAAGTCCATTTTCACTGTTTTGCTCTTTATTCAACCTCAATATTAAGACCACCTCAATAAGAAGTTTTCAGGTGTCCCAAAGGTGGTCTTATTATCGAGGTTTTACTGTAGTTACCAATCCCATATGGCTTATATACATTGTATATGAAAACCCTTTGTAATTCGACCTTGCACGTAACAATATGATAACGAGCTTTTTTTTTTATGGTGCAATGTCTTGACCACAGTTATGTATTATGGCTACTTTATGATAAATTCCAATAATACAAACGCATACGTGGTGCTGCAAAGGTTTTATTACATCTGCTCATTTTATTATTTGTTTCCAAACAGACAATGATAATGACTTATAATTGCTTTACGATCCTATAATGGGTGCAATTAACATGAATATTATATGTATTGCGGTTCAATAAGTACTGTGCCTATGCATTCAAAGCCATTGTGTGTGATAATAGGAATAATGCAGACGTTTTATTATATGTAATATCATTTGTAAATTAACAATTTATATCGATTTGAACAATGGATAGAATACACAAGAGACAATGGTACTGGTCTTACTGATGACAACAGTAACACTACATAACACACAAGGGACAATAGTACTGGTCTTACTGATGACAACAGTAACACTACATAACACACAAGGGACAATAGTACTGGTCTTACTGATGACAACAGTAACACTACATAACACACAAGGGACAATAGTACTGGTCTTACTGATGACAACAGTAACACTACATAATACACAAGGGACAATAGTACTGGTCTTACTGATGACAACAGTAACACTACATAACACACAAGGGACAATAGTACTGGTCTTACTGATGACATGAGTAACACTACATAACACACAAGGGACAATAGTACTGGTCTTACTGATGACACTGCTATTGCTATTACTGCTATTACTGCTAGCACTGCTCACTTCATTCAGACGTACACAACATTCGATAAACGTGTAGCCTCTGTTAACGTTGCGTTTTGAAAGGAGGCCTCGAGACTGAAGCCTAGACGATATTTATATCACATCTTGAGGCACAGCTGTACAAGCATGGCCCCACAGACAATTTGTTTCTCAAAACATTAACAAAAAACTATCGTTGGCATATACAGTCGGACCCGGTTTATTCGACAACCGTAATACTTGGTATCATCCGATATATATACATGTATCAGGCCCCGATGCATCACGTAGAACTAAACTGGGCTATTCGAAACCATGTATAATTCGAAAAAAAACTTTCGGCCCTATTAGTTCGAATGAACAAGGTCCGACTGTATGCGAGTTGTGTCGTTCTTGACGAACCTGAAACGCTTCTTGGATGTCTTCTTTATCCTTACAGCCATAGAAAATGCCTCCTCTCCGCGCCATGAATCGCTCGATTTCAGAGAACGTCACAGATCCCCGGGCTGAAATAGAATAAAACAATTCATTGATTGCGCGTTATTGTATAACTGTTAATGCGTCCGCGCTCACAAATGGAAATTTAATAGGCCACGTGATTTTCTAGCGATCAAATTAAGTAATGCTGAGATTTTGTTTCAACGATTTTTATGCTTTTTATTGGCGATCAGAAATGAGACAAATCCCATAGCCGTGTAGCTTTGCCATTGGTTGCGACATTCTTGAACAATATTTCAATACGATGTGGTTAATTGTTGTACGCATCATATAATTGGCCAAAACTCGTACTTCAAGTGACTATTGTTTTATAAGGAAGTAAATATTTTATTAAAGTGATATGTGTATAAACATAAATACAAAAAGTATACAAACACCCGGCCTAATGGGCCTATAAGTCACCTTATAAATATAGCATCTTTATAACCGATCAGTTATATTAATAACTGTAAACATAAATAAACAAACTAGGAAACAATATAAATACAATTTTTAATAAATGCACATACAATTTAAGAGTACAGACTTTTCCGTCTGGTCAAATAGACTTGAACAAGACATTTGTGCTAAGAGTCTCGGCTGGGTTAACATGATATGTTCAACTGGTAAGAAATTAATTGTACTAAATAATTTATTAAACTTATAATGTCTCAAATTTCGGTAAAGTCAGTCACAATCGAACAAGAAATGTGTTTCATTTTCTACAGAATTATTATATCTATAGTAATATTGTTGTTTTGAAATTTCTTTTACGATGCTCAAGTATTTCATACATAAAGATGAATAATACAAGTGATGGTATAAACATATAACAATAAAACAAACGAAATGGGAATAAACTCGATTAGTTCTAACAGCGTGTTTAATGAATAAGGCGAAGTTAAATATAGTATTTTTGTCATTTGATTTCATGTCTCCTTGTGGTATTAGGGCGGGGGGGGGGTAGCCGTGTGCTTCGTGAGTGGGTACATTACATCAATACACGACCGTGGGTAGATTGCATCAATACACGACCGTGGGTACATTACATCAATACACGACCGTGGGTACATTGCATCAATACTCGACCGTGGGTACATTGCATCAATACACGACCGTGGGTACATTGCATCAATACTCGACCGTGGGTACATTGCATCAATACACGACCGTACATTGCATCAATACACGACCGTGGGTACATTGCATCAATACACGACCGTGGGTACATTGCATCAATACACGACCGTACATTGCATCAATACACGACCGTACATTGCATCAATACACGACCGTGGGTACATTGCATCAATACACGACCGTACATTGCATCAATACACGACCGTGGGTACATTGCATCAATACACGACCGTACATTGCATCAATACACGACCGTGGGTACATTGCATCAATACACGACCGTGGGTACATTGCATCAATACACGACCGTGGGTACATTGCATCAATACACGACCGTGGGTACATTGCATCAATACACGACCGTGGGTACATTGCATCAATACACGACCGTGGGTACATTGCATCAATACACGACCGTGGGTACATTGCATCAATACACGACCGTGGGTACATTGCATCAATACACGACCGTGGGTACATTGCATCAATACACGACCGTGGGTACATTGCATCAATACACGACCGTGGGTACATTGCATCAAAAGTTCTAAGTACACTTTTCGCACTTAAGCCAATTTAAGCATGTTTTGGTACACGAATTTAAAAAAACAAGATTCAACCAAATTTTAGTTTAGTAGATCTATTACAGAATATTAAATATTTAAGATATTTACACTTCAAAATGTCTAAAACATATTGAGCAAACATGACTTATTCCTTCCAGAAAGTTTCACTCCAATCTTGTCATACTTAGGATTTTTTATGAAACGCAGGCCACGTAATTAGTCTAACTCGATTGTGATAAAAGTGTTTATGCTTATTTGAATCACTCCTAAGTACTAGTTCCTCGAAAAACTACAACTGGGCCCAAAATTATAATCGATACTCACGAGTCAGCACTCAAACCCTGAATAATTTACTTCGCTGAATCTGAGTTTGAAAACTTAAGCTTCCGGTGTGAGTAACAATGCTTGCTGTGTGTTCACTGTGTCCGTGAATAAAAGATTTGAGAGTACGAACCATTATAATCAGTACTCATTTCTATACACTTCCACGTATTTGGCTTTGGGAATGGGACAGATAGTCTGACCCGTGGGAACTATGGAAAAATGCCTGATTTTACTCACTTAAATCTTCAAACACAGCAGAGTGAATTTCGATAGCAGAGTGAAGAGTAAGGGTTACAGCTACAGGCCTTGTTGTTTTATGTGGTGTGGTCGTGACATTGGCTGGCTCGGAACCCACAATCTATTGTTGGAACGTCGACATCCATTGCAGGACCGCTACCGTGAATATTTTTTAAAATATTTGGTACCAATTTAAAAGTTTCAGATGTTATAATTTCATCAATTTGTTTGATTATTGAAACCTCAATAAAATTGCTAATATTAGAAATGCTGGTTATTAGTGAACAAAACTAATACTCACAGTAAATTAACACTGCAATTGTATGCGACGGTCAATGCTAACATTGACTTCACTGTTTTCTGCGTTTTTTATTTGTCTGTTATTTTAACAATGAATATAAAGTCTGCACCGTGTTCTATATCTGAGAACAGAGAATTGAACAATGCGTCTTTCCCAGAAAATGGCTGCGAAATTTCGTCCCGCGGCTGATATCTCATGTCGTAAATTATTCCAAATATAGAAGTGATGACGTCAATAGTCAAAGATGGTGTGAAGCAAAGAAAAACAAACGTTCCTGTATCCTAGCAACGGTTTAAAGCGTAATAAAGGATTGAGACTTGTTGCAAATGCGAATTTGATGTTTGTTTCATTATTTTATTTTTACCGGTTTGGTTTCCTGTTTTGCTAGACTGCTCCTACTTCTATACAGGGAAAACCTATAAACGCAGTTTAGGTTAAAATTATTTATTTTACATCGATCGTGAAGCAGTTTTACAATTTATAGTAATCACTTTCGATAACAACTTTACTAGCAAGTACTCTCGTCTATTTTAGGGTTTTTGAAGTTCGCTGCCCAACCGCGCCAAAAAGGCGGGATTCAAACGCACGACCCTCAGAATGAAGTCGGAATATTTTATTCATTACCAGGCTCGGAAATCCTGTGCTCATTAACACTGAAAATACAAGTTGTTACAGGTCGCGAAGACATGTGTCATTCTATATACAGTAAAACCTCACTTAAAGACCACCTCAATAATAAGACCACCTTAGAATTAAGAACACAATTTTCAAGTCCATTTTCACTGTTTTGCTCTTTATTGAACCTCAATTTAAAGATCACATCAAAAAGAAGAACATTTTTCAAGGGTCCCAATGGTGATCTTATTATATTGAGGTTTTACTGTACATGTTAAATATTGGTACCTTGCAGCCGGCACAGTCATGATCACTTAAGTGAATATTCCTGGTCATCTGGGCCACAAACAGATCTAATTGTCTTTGATTGGTTAAATACAGAGTGTTAATTAAATTTCATTTGTTGAAAAAAAGTAGTGCCAGCATTGGTCTCTAAACACGCGGTCGTGATTAATCTGTGTATTTATTGACAACGTCGTTAGCGTGCTCAATGCGTTTCAATTATTCAAAATCTAATTAAAATGTGTTTCCGAGATAAAACAAGTAGCCCATTCTCCCAATGGACGGAAATAGAAATTCAGAAACTTTGGGAGAGAGAAAAAACACGCGTGCACCTGCATTGTACGACAACGATATATTTCTCTTCAAATATATGAAACACTAATTTCAAACACAAGACAATGGTAATTTAATTGCAGGAATCTCTCTCTGTTGTAATTAATATTCATTGAAAAGTAGTTCTCTGGAAACACAAATGATGTTTAAGACATTAGAAATAATTATGTTTTTGAAACCACCTAAGGGATAAGCAACTTATTGAGAGAATCGAAGGGATTTAATTACAATGTGTATCCAATGTTACAAGTATAAAAACGGTGTATTGATTTTCAAATTGCTTACTTGTGAAATTAAGTTCAGATTGCAAAGCTTTCAGTAATGAGCTACGCTTCTAACGCAGCATCTTGGAATTCCATCACCTCTTAATGCTGTTTGAGCAAATAATACACTGCTATAATAAAGACTTGTAACATTTTGATATTTATTTATTCAAACAGAATCGGATAAACAATATTATGTTTATATCATTTCTCAGCATTTGTTTGTGTCGGACATTCTGTACTTCAAACTGAATTATTGAAAGATAATATAATGAAATTTCGCATTATTTCTCAGTTAAAGCAAATATAGACCTATGTTTTGACTGCAGGCTCTTAACGCTATGTAACTTTATTTCCTGCACATACGAAGAGAGTATAACATATATAAAGGATATACAGTACACGCAATATAATTGTAAGTGTAGTTCTCGAGCTGACTTAAATAGTGTCTGTTAGAGAAAGGCAACATAACATTGGCTAATTTATGGAATGATTTGAATTGAAGAGAAAAGTATTGTATGTGTTGTGTTAGAAGTTATGCTCAGTATATATCATGAGAAGCGGCGAAAATAAAATAGACAACACGGAAACCCTATCGAATGTTCTATAGTTTGTTTAAAATCTAGGAATCTTTCACCACGCCATTAACATTATGACAGAATGTGTGACTATAAGTCGCCTTAGAACGAACTCGTATCACTCAATCGCTCATGCTAATCCAACCTTCACCAAAGAGCAAAATACTCGATGATATTTTAATGTATTAAATAATTGAAGTGCTAAGCGACTAGTTCTGTTCCCACAGTTCTTATATTGATTTGATTGCAATGAACTTTATCAGTGACGATTCAATGATTTGAACTATCAAAACGTTAACTGAAATGTTCAACCTGATCAAATCACGTTTCATCGTTTCAGACCGTTTTTTTCTAAACGTAGTGAAGGTTTTCAAGATTCACAATGGCGGGTTTGGTTTTTGACCAGTATATTTTAAGTCATGACAGTTTCATAGAAAATATAAAAAGCCAAGCAAGAAAAGCCCAATACAAAAGGTATAGTCGCTCACAATGCAGAAAGAAAAGTAAAGATATACCGGGTGTTCACAAAGTTTGTTCACAAAGTTTGAATGTCGATAAAAGAAAATACAACTTGTAATGCTGTGCACACTAGCTTTATTTCGCATAATGAAAACTACTGCTTTTTTCCATGAATATCCGTTTAATACTGAACTATCGCGCAGAATAAACTATTGGTATATAGCGACATAGAATGGAAGAGCAATTAAAAAATACTAAAATTCCAACTTTGTGAACGAACTTTTTAAACACCCTGTACATAAGACAAAGTGGACATTAGACACAGCTATTAAGTATGGACGACAATAGGTGAACCGCTTGCTATCGTCATTGGACGAACAATAGGAGAACCGCTTGCTATCGTCATTGGACGGACAATAGGAGAACCGCTTGCTATCGTCATTGGACGGACAATAGGAGAACCGCTTGCTATCGTCATTGGACGGACAATAGGAGAACCGCTTGCTATCGTCATTGGACGCCAATAGGAGAACCGCTTGCTATCGTCATTGGACGCCAATAGGAGAACCGCTTGCTATCGTCATTGGACGACAATAGGAGAACCGCTTGCTGTCGTCATTGGACGACAATAGGAGAACCGCTTGCTATCGTCATTGGACGACAATAGGAGAACCGCTTGCTATCGTCATTGGACGACAATAGGAGAACCGCTTGCTATCGTCATTGGACGACAATAGGAGAACCGCTTGCTATCGTCATTGGACGACAATAGGAGAACCGCTTGCTATCGTCATTGGACGACAATAGGAGAACCGCTTGCTATCGTCATTGGACGACAATAGGAGAACCGCTTGCTATCGTCATTGGACGAAATATCTCTGAGCTTTCAATCAAATCGGTTATAAATTAAATAAAATATAAATGAAAATTATTATTGAGCCCTTTGTGCGGATAGATTCTTTATTGTCTGTGTTTAAACCCATAGCCTTCTTACAACGTTACATAAACGCTTGGTAAATAAGTCCTGACAATAGCTGGGAGGGATGCCACTGCATTTTTAAGACTGCTCAGCTCTGTAGACTTTCTGTAGAGACCCATGAAATGTTTTGTAAGCGTACAGTCACAAGTTTATTTGCTAAAATTGTTCAGAAAAAAATTGAATGAATGAACAAAACAGAGCAATATTTTTTCCGTAAGAAAAATTCTATTTTGATATCATCAACCAATCAAAATATAAATCTCCATTGTCTGAGCTTGTATCTCCATGGCAACAAAATGTCAACCAATTGTACTGAACGTAAATCTGGTAATCAAGATGTCCTAATGAATGTCTTCGTATACTAGAAGAACGTCATACCTGGATAGCCTTGCTAGCAGGATACATTCATTACATAATTATCACGTACAGAAAGGAAGAAGACAACGAGTGCATTGACTTCCCGAGACAGATAGTTTGCTAACAAAAATCTATAAGTAGAATTCTATTCGCAAACGAAAACATGTTGTTTACAAACATGATCATAAATAGGTTTGTGATACAAGATACAATTTTTTATTTAAAGTCGGTTGTACATAAAACAAATATTAGCTATGTTTAGCTATTAACTGACATGATGAGTCAACAAGAACAACAGGGTGTGTACGGTTATCATAGAATTAATATGTAGTAGTAAATTGTTAATTAGAGTGATATGTGTATGTAGTTACAAGACAATAAATATATAACATTCAATAAATACACCCGGCCCAATGGACCTATAAGTCATCGTATAACGTAGATTACAGCTTGATATATGTATGAGTGCAAACAAACGATAAATTGCCGTTTTGGGTGAAGGCATAGAGCAATGTCAGCAGCTTCCTTTTTCATATTTACTGGTCTAACAAAACAGCACGAAAGCCTGACTGTGACATTTCGCGCTTCAAGAATTTCTGTATTCAACTTCATGAAATCATGAATTTACGAATTATAAAGAGGAAATATTGAATTTTCCATAGTTGTGTTATTTGGCCAACATTACTAAAGTTTCTTCAAATATTCAAGAAAATCGACAGATACGGTCCAATTACAATGAAAAAAGAACATTGATTCTCGAATGATTGTAGAAAATACAACGAGAAACTTCAAAGGTCTTGCGCTGAGATCCTACTGGCTGCCTCGCCACATTACATACGTATAATTTCAATAGTAATAGACGGCATTTCTTAACACTCTCCATCGTATGATTAAAAAATCGAAGAAAATTTAATGATTATATTAAATGCCGTAAAAAACGTTCATTTGTCGAAAACGGTGACCAACTGACAATTAAGACAAATATCCTATCCACACACAACACAGTATATTCAGACCAATGAATACTTACAACTGACAACTAGCTCATGCTTAGCTTCTTCAAGCTCTCTTTCAGAAGGATTCCAGCCCAGACATCGTAAGAGAGCACCTAAATCTCGTGCCGACATCTTGTTTTTCCCTCCTTTCTCAAACATGATGAAAGCTTTTCTCAACTCTGGAGTGGAAGAACAGTGAATAACAATAATGGTGAACCTTAAGTACACCAGAATAAGGAAATGCTATTGTTAAATATACGAGATGCTTGATCTCTCGTCTGAACTTCTAAACTGGTCACTCAAATTCGCTATTTCTTTCATTATCGTGTTTACCATAATATCGATTATAGGGGTGTTGTATATAACCTATTTACAGCGAGTTAAAATGATATCACATGATTTAAACAACCTTCCTACCCTATACCCAATATAATGGTGACGTCACAAAAGTAGAAGCGTGAAGAAGATGCGCCGAAATGAGGTTGACACTGATAAAATATTTTTGCACGAAGTATGACATTTTATTTTATTACAAATTGTTGTCTGATTAAATTGACACAACCTTTTGATCTAGTATCTTGTGGTTGAAAAATAAAATTGTCGGAACTACATTTTGTTGCTTCAGCATCAGTTTACCAAAGGCCGAATTACACACGTCATACTGCACATGAATATAGGCAAGGGAAATGTTTTGACGGAAATCAGCAGTTGTCATAAATAGAATCTTATCAAAATTAAAATCATTATTTTAAAAAAAATCCAACGATAAAAACTCGACAAAAGCCTCGTTTTTTTTCAGTCAAAATTAACAGCAATATTTCATGGTATGGGCGTACTGTTTAATAATGTTGGCAGAACTTATGTACATATCATTACGATGATATGCAATATATTTGAAGTCGGGTATCTGTATTGTAATAGCATTCTCACATTCATTATATGACAAAAATGAGAACTTAGAGGAAACAAAACACATTCAATACGGTATATATGTGTGAAATGGGTAAATAGTCAATGACTACTTAGTCTTTCCAAATATCCGACGCGTTTTCCTTAATTGTCTATTATCTACTACTCTCATTTTGGTTAAGCGGAAGAGGAGTTTGTTCTTTGCTTGCATGCATTTATTACCTAGTTGGTAAATTTCCCATAATGACTTTTTAATTTCTATTCTAGGCCTTAATATATCTGTAAAACCAACTTCAATGTTCGATGATGTTCTAATATTATCGTGAAGGTCACTCTTACCTCTACGTTGGTCTTCAGTGAGTTCATTTTCTTCCGAACATATTGAATTTGAAGGCTGAAAGTAGAAAGAAAATAAACATAGTATTATAAATTCAATAAATGAAAAAAAAACGAAATCAGCAATTTATTTGCGTATTTAGGTTAACTCTTTCAGAAACAATATCTGAGCTTTGAAGACTAGTCACAAAACATGACCTTTGATTGGTTGGTTGGTTCCGGCATGGAATTGACCAATGACAAGGCTGTATTCTGGGAATGGTTACAAAACTCATTTAAACTTCCTTGGTCTCTTAATTACAAGCATTTTCCCGGTCGAATGTAAGATGTTCACGGTGTATAAAAAATGTCGGAGAATCGAATTTTGACGACGTCCAACCTTTACGTATGACATTGACTACGGAAAGTTGACCGTGAAATGCTAAAGAGAAATGGCATCGTTCTCATGTAACACGATTTTAATGTTCAAAGTTTGTTCAACATCACATGTACAACAATTTCGCTTTTCCGATAAGCGCGAAAGCGCTCAAAATGTCTTCAGTCGACACTATAGAATATAGAGGGAGCAGTTGACATGTTTGGCTATACTTTTTTTATTTTTCAAATGACATTAAAACTACAGGTGTTAGCTTTCGAGTTATTAAAAAATATTTAATTTTTTTAAATATTTTGGCGGGGGAATTTGCATTTATATTTAACCACTCATATTCACAAAAAGGCACAGGCGGAATTAAAAAGGAAAATTTATTCTTATTTTAAAGATATCTTTCAATAAATTTTCAATTGAAATTTAGGCGGGGGAATTTTGAGTTTAAATAAAGTCTTTATTTTTTCAAAACTACAGGCTTAAGTATTATAGTCCCTTCCATAAATTACTGAATTGGTTAACATTATTTCATGAAAATGTTAATGAATTCGGTAATACGGGGTGTCAAATCCCCCCCCCCCTTCTTCCATTGTTTATCACCACAACAACACCACGACAGATCTCTGTGTTTTACAGACGCTTTCAATATACATATATATACATGATAAATAATTTGAAAGCGTCTGGCTGATGTAGAGTGACAAGCATACGAAACATTTTACTGGATGGTCACAAAAGGCCAAGGTACACAACATGGGGCCAAATTGTATTGCACTTGCTTCAGCTATACTGGAAGTAAAGAGGATATTAATAAAAAATTGATGTATTGTACTTAAAGTGCTAACGAATAGCAACTTTGAGACATAATTTGGTCACTTCACAGCCGACTCGGGGGTCAGGCCCCCCCCCCCTTCGCCCTCATGGGACCGGGACTGGGAAGGGATAACATTTTGTCCCACAGACCCGATTCATAGCGTAAAAACTTCTTAAAACAAAACATATGGAGTTCCTGCTACACAAATCCTGAGATAACCGTGAAGATAAACAACTATGTATTGTATTGTTAATAAACTTTCAATAATGGTGGATATATTACACAGATGAAAATCAAACAAATATTTCAATGTAACTATAAATCATTATGCAAATCTGCGATACGTTGGCAATGTGAAAAAGTATATATGAAAAAAAATATTTTGCGCGGTATAACTATTAGCGCGCACCATAGTAGGCCCTATCTTGCGTAGTTAAATTACCCAAAATTAGTTTGTAATTTTAATTGGAAATTATGCAAAGTGTTTATTACACATGCTAAGTGAAACGAATTCCTTGTTTTTTCTATTTTATTTCGTAAGAAAACATTTGCCTAACACCACGGACATATGGAATATATATGTCTGAGCTAACACATAGGTTAATTTTCAATAATAAAATAATCTAGTGTTTCATCAACACAATCGAACTCCAATAGTTTTCTCTTTCTGTTCATACAACATAATGCTTTAATCGTTTATCGGATACATAGATCTAAGATAGTCCGAGGCTACATGTTGATGTGATATACCAGATATCAATCGGTGATCATCGGAAAATTTACGATAACATACGGAAACTACCGACGACAAATTGACTGTTGACCAGCAGCCCCATCGATATCGATCTGCATCGACATAATTTATCTGATGAGCAAGATTGTTGTGTATGTAATATCGCATTGAGTAGTGTTTTTCATGGAACAATTTAAACGAAATGACAACGCGTCACATTTGAATCATCTGATGGCAACCGCTGTTAGTTTTCGGCGCAGCCGTACTAACATGGTTTTGCTATTTGCATATCAGTGTTGTATAAACCAGTCAAATCTTACGTTAACCACAAAGGCAATTTCTCTTCAACCGAACAACGTTTGTAACATTGGTTAACGTTTCGATAAAGAGTACGTTACCTTACAGAAAACCACTGAATTTCGGTGAATTTACCGAAATCCATTTTGGATCTGGAGTGACCAGAAATCGTAACATCTCGGCATTAAGTGTGTTGCACAACAAAACTTCAAATTGTGTCTGCCATCTTTTTTCAAGATATTTCTTGTGTACATATGAAACAGTTACGGTTATTCTGTGATAAAATAGTTTATACTTGTACTAGTAACTGTTGATACTGATAGAGATTTGTTTATGTGTTTTAAAAACAATCGATGAACTCTCTCCATATTGTCATGTTTATCGTTTTCATAGAGCGCATTCAATAAATTCAATAATTGATGACGACTAGCGTAAATCTCCCCATGCTCCTGATGTAATATAACCTTGTGCATATATACCGGTGGGAAGAGGTAACACGGCATTCTGTATGTTGATTATACCCACAACAGAATAAAGTGATCTGAAATGGCGAACGTACTTCTAACAAATTTACATCAACGTTTACTTTTCGACAGAACACATCTTTAAATTAATATATATGTTATAGCTCATGCAATTGAAATTAGCAGAAGATGTATTCTGCGGCTTCTTAGACACTCAGTCAAATATAAATGACGGGTTTGCACATTTGTTCTGTATAATAATGCTGTATTGCTACATTGATAAATTGCAACAAATTTGTCAAACTTGAGTAACATTGTGATATATATCAAACAAATAGGCAATCCACATTTATGTGAACGCATTCATGTCTTCAATTGCCTCTCATAAAAATGCAATTCTTTGATCCAAAGACGTATGTGTTATTCAAAGCATATGACTGTCATTGAATTAATACTACTCTTCCTGTTCAATGCTCAATCCCCACATATTTGTATTCTCTCCTTTTACTACATTCTCATTTATTGTATTCACTTCATTTCACGAATCTATTCACTATGTTTCATCAATGCCTTTGACTACTTTTCGCTACTTCATAAACTCTTCTCCATTTAATCCTGATTCCTTGAGCATTTTCTTAAGTAAATTGCACTCTTTTATTTGTTTTCATCATGCAAAAAGTTCATTTACTCACAATAAAGGTCAACTAGATTTCAGACCAATAATTGTCTACTCTTCAAGAGATCCAGAAAAAGTCGCATTTGGCCATAATAAAGTTAACACGATGGATAACGAAATAACGTGGAACAATAAAACCTAACGAATTCTCTGGCCAGTAATAAACTTGTTCATAGACAGAAAGAATTATCAAACTCTGGACAGTAATAAACTTGTTCATAGACAGAAACAATTATCAAACACTATGTGCAAACATTCGGACCACTTAGGTCACGACCATGCTATATTCGGTACCATTTTGATAAATAATGTTCCATCCATTGGCACTTCTTGTTCAGATACCGTGCTACATTTTAATGTTTTTATGTCCAAATCACCATCACTCACTGCCACTACTAAAAACCTTTGTGTATTTTAACCTGCAATTTGTGTCATAATGCATCTTTGCCTCTTTTAATCTATCAGTAACATCTAGCATCTATCATTTTCTTCACATATAATGGTGCCGTTATTTTCTTCCTTTTTCTGGCCGGTGATACTAGCTTGTCTTGCCTTGTGATGTATTCCAGCCATTCGATATTCCCCTTGCTGTCACCCTGAAATCTCCATGGTTGTCGGCCAGACCATCTCTGGCTCCTTCGTTCCCTTACATGTTTACCCTTGTATCTCCTAAGTCCCTAATGTTTCTTAAACTGTTGTTTCATGTGATCAGTGAGGGGAGGCATTGTCGTGTGTATTTAACATTCCCTGTAATACTTAATGTCTATTTCTTAACTAAGTTGTTCAGGATATGTTTAACATTAAAGCAAAGTCTTTATTTTTTCATGCAAATTACTGTCTGAAGGAAGTTTATATTCATAAGCTTCCTGACGGTGTTAGATTCATGAGCAAGGACATCTCTTCCTGGTCCCAAACTCATTCCTACTCTATGACCTAGACAGTTACGGATTCTACCAGAAATGTTGAATAAACGACACAATGCGGACACGCTAATTATTAATCAGACAACTGTATTTCTGTTAAAAGCAGTGTCAACTCATTAATTGAAAATATTCGACCACAGAGACAAATGCGATTTTCCCTTTTCTTTAGAATTCGAACAAAACGACATCGGTCTTTTGAAATCTGAAGTCGTCTTTGTGTACAAAAAAGGTTTTAGACATTGTTACTTGATCAGGCAACTTTTATATAGTTCAATGTTTCAAACAATTCCACACGTTAGAATTTATCTATTGCTATATTGTCTGCAAAGGTCACACGGTAATTGAAATAGATGACGTGAACGTAAAGTTGATCATATCATATGTAACATTTATCTAATGTATTAAAACGTGATAATACGGAATACATTCGACGGGAATAGTGCGATGATGGATGAGATGAACGGCACACTACGTAGAGATCCTGTATGCGAAGAATTTCTGCAAAGTAACAACAACGTCTCTTCATGAGACACCAGTGTCCTTCATCTAGAGACGTAGGCTAAGTGGTGTGGATTTAGCAGAATAAACAGTAGTAGCAAGGACGGAGGTGTTACTGTTACCTACCACTGCTAACGGTACTTGCAGTAACACTAATATTGTTTTAGTGCCCATACCCTGCGTATCGCTCAGTACGTACGTTGTTGTTTTAGTGCCCATACCCTGCGTATCGCTCAGTACGTCCTTTATTGCTTTACTGTCCATGCCCTACGTATCGCTCAGTACGTTCTTTATTGCTTTACTGTCCATGCCCTACGTATCGCTCAGTACGTTCTTTATTGCTTTACTGTCCATGCCCTACGTATCGCTCAGTACGTTCTTTATTGCTTTACTGTCCATGCCCTACGTATCGCTCAGTACGTTCTTTATTGCTTTAGTGCTCATACCCTGCGTATCGCTCGGTACGTTCTTTATTGCTTTAGTGCTCATACCCTGCGTATCTCCCGGTACGTTCTTTATTTCTTTAGTCTCCATAACCTGTGTATATCTCTCGGTACGTACGTTATTGTTTTAGTGCCCATATCCTGTGTATATCTCGGTACGTTCGTTATTGTGTTAGTGCCCATATCCTGTGTATATCTCGGTACGTACGTTATTGTGTTAGTGCCCATATCCTGTGTATATCCCGGTACGTTCGTTATTGTTTTAGTGCCCATATCCTGTGTATATCTCGGTACGCACGTTATTGTGTTAGTGCCCATATCCTGTGTATATCCCGGTACGTTCGTTATTGTGTTAGTGCCCATATCCTGTGTATATCTCGGTACGTACGTTATTGTGTTAGTGCCCATATCCTGTGTATATCTCGGTACGTACGTTATTGTTTTAGTGCCCATATCCTGTGTATATCTCGGTACGTTCGTTATTGTTTTAGTGCCCATATCCTGTGTATATCTCGGTACGTTCGTTATTGTTTTAGTGCCCATATCCTGTGTATATCTCGGTACGTACGTTATTGTGTTAGTGCCCATATCCTGTGTATATCTCGGTACGTACGTTATTGTTTTAGTGCCCATATCATGTGTATATCTCGGTACGTTCGTTATTGTTTTAGTGCCCATATCATGTGTATATCCCGGTACGTACGTTATTGTTTAAGTGCCCATATCCTGTGTATATCTCGGTACGTACGTTATTGTTTTAGTGCCCATATCCTGTGTATATCTCGGTACGTACGTTATTGTTTTAGTGCCCATATCCTGTGTATAGCTCGGTACGTTCGTTATTGTTTTAGTGCCCATATCATGTGTATATCCCGGTACGTACGTTATTGTTTTAGTGCCCATATCCTGTGTATATCCTGGTACGTACGTTATTGTTTTAGTGCCCATATCCTGTGTATATCTCTCGGTACGTACGTTATTGTTTTAGTGCCCATATCCTGTGTATATCCCGGTACGTACGTTATTGTTTTAGTGCCCATATCCTGTGTATATCCTGGTACGTTCGTTATAGTTTTAGTGCCCATATCCTGTGTATATCCCGGTACGTTCGTTATAGTGTTAGTGCCCATATCATGTGTATATCCCGGTACGTTCGTTATAGTGTTAGTGCCCATATCCTGTGTATATCTCGGTACGTACGTTATTGTTTTAGTGCCCATATCCTGTGTATATCCTGGTACGTTCGTTATGGTTTTAGTGCCCATATCCTGTGTATATCTCTCGGTACGTACGTTATTGTTTTAGTGCCCATATCCTGTGTATATCTCGGTACGTTCGTTATTGTTTTAGTGCCCATATCCTGTGTATATCTCGGTACGTACGTTATTGTTTTAGTGCCCATATCCTGTGTATATCTCGGTACGTACGTTATTGTTTTAGTGCCCATATCCTGTGTATATCTCGGTACGTTCGTTATTGTTTTAGTGCCCATAGCATGTGTATATCCCGGTACGTACGTTATTGTTTTAGTGCCCATATCCTGTGTATATCCTGGTACGTACGTTATTGTTTTAGTGCCCATATCCTGTGTATATCTCTCGGTACGTACGTTATTGTTTTAGTGCCCATATCCTGTGTATATCCCGGTACGTACGTTATTGTTTTAGTGCCCATATCCTGTGTATATCCTGGTACGTTCGTTATAGTTTTAGTGCCCATATCCTGTGTATATCTCGGTACGTTCGTTATTGTTTTAGTGCCCATATCCTGTGTATATCCCGGTACGTTCGTTATTGTTTTAGTGCCCATATCCTGTGTATATCCCGGTACGTTCGTTATTGTTTTAGTGCCCATATCATGTGTATATCCCGGTACGTTCGTTATTGTTTTAGTGCCCATATCCTGTGTATATCTCGGTACGTTCGTTATTGTTTTAGTGCCCATATCCTGTGTATATCCTGGTACGTTCGTTATAATTTTAGTGCCCATATCCTGTGTATATCTCTCGGTACGTACGTTATTGTTTTAGTGCCCATATCCTGTGTATATCCTAGTACGTTCGTTATAGTTTTAGTGCCCATATCCTGTGTATATCTCGGTACGTTCGTTATTGTTTTAGTGCCCATATCCTGTGTATATCCCGGTACGTTCGTTATTGTTTTAGTGCCCATATCCTGTGTATATCTCGGTACATTCGTTATTGTTTTAGTGCCCATATCCTGTGTATATCTCGGTACTTTCGTTATTGTTTTAGTGCCCATATCCTGTGTATATCCCGGTACGTACGTTATTGTTTTAGTGCCCATATCCTGTGTATATCTCGGTACGTACGTTATTGTTTTAGTGCCCATATCCTGTGTATATCTCGGTACGTACGTTATTGTTTTAGTGCCCATATCCTGTGTATATCCCGGTACGTACGTTATTGTTTTAGTGCCCATATCCTGTGTATATCCCGGTACGTACGTTATTGTTTTAGTGCCCATATCCTGTGTATATCCCGGTACGTTCGTTATTGTTTTAGTGCCCATATCCTGTGTATATCCCGGTACGTTCGTTATTGTTTTAGTGCCCATATCCTGTGTATATCTCGGTACGTTCGTTATTGTTTTAGTGCCCATATCCTGTGTATATCCCGGTACGTACGTTATGGTATTAGTCCTTTCCATTTGTATATTTTAGTACGTCTTGTTTTGGTTTAGTTCATTCCCTATGTGTGCCTCCTGAATCGTTTGGAATTGTGTTTGTGTCATATCTAGGTGTACCTTGTCAATTTCATTTGTCTCGATCTCTCAGAGAAGTTCTTCTTGTAACATCGACCTTCAGTACTACGCAGCTTTACTTAAACATGTGTGTTGATAATTTCTCATGGACAAAGCAATAAATCAGGGACATGCGCATGCAGTTTCAATAGGAGGATAGGATTCCAGACACCTGCATATTATTGTTTTTTTCCGACGGTTGACAGATTTGAGTTAAATCAATGTCACTGACGTTTCAAAGCTGAAAGATGCAATAACGTATTGGTTGGAAATCGATAGGTTTTACAATGTTGGATTAAATATAAATACACGATGTTAAAATTTCCTTGAAGCCATTCGTTGCAGAGTCAGCAAGAAATTGAGATTGAAATTCAAATTCATGATATAAGCATGTGAGAATTTCTATTAGATTCCGTGTCTGAGTTTAGCCTAGAAGTAACTGTAGTGTATAAATTAGCTTTTATTCCGTCACGGGGGACTTTAAACCGGATTGGTTCGTTAACATAAATCCAGAATTTTCACTAAGGACGAGCACAGAGACTACAAATTCCGATATTAGAAACATCGATGGCATAATTGCTTTTGTTTTAAGCTTCTCTCTGAACATTCAACGGATTTAAACCGTTTTATGAATGGATAACGACGAACTCAGCCTTAATATAAGAAGGTTCATTTATTCCCTAATTGCGGCCTATGACCATTGGGTTTCTTGGTTTGTCCTGAGGTGTATTATATCCCTTCAGTTTACCTCCCTTGTTTTCTCCATCCCTTCAGTTTACCTCCCTTGTTTTCTCCATCCCTTCAGTTTACCTCCCTTGTTTTCTCCATCCCTTCAGTTTACCTCCCTTGTTTTCTCCATCCCTTCAGTTTACCTCCCTTGTTTTCTCCATCCCTTCAGTTTACCTCCCTTGTTTTCTCCATCCCTTCAGTTTACCTCCCTTGTTTTCTCCATCCCTTCAATTTACCTCCCTTGTTTTCTCCATCCATTCAGTTTACCTCCCATGTTTTCTCCATCCCTTCAATTTACCTCCCTTGTTTTCTCCATCCCTTCAGTTTACCTCCTTTGTTTTCTCCATCCATTCAAATTACCTCCCTTGTTTTCTCCATCCATTCAATTTACCTCCCTTGTTTTACCCATCCATTCAGTTTACCTCCCTTGTTTTCTCCATCCATTCAATTTACCTCCCTTGTCTTCTCCATCCATTCAATTTACCTCCCTTGTTTTCTCCATCCATTCAATTTACCTCCCTTGTTTTCTCTATCCATTCAATTTACCTCCCTTGTTATATCCATCCATTCAATTTACCTTCCTTGTTTTATCCATCCATTCAATTTACCTCCCTTGTTTTATCCATCCATTCAATTTACCTCCCTTGTTTTATCCATCCATTCAATTTACCTCCCTTGTTTTACCCATTCATTCAATTTACCTCCCTTGTTTTCTCCATCCATTCGACCTTTCCGCCATTGTTTTCCCTTAGATGTTCCATGGTTGTTTTTGATAGTCATACAATTCTTTACTTCCCAATTCCCGTAGATATATACCCTTACACCTCCCCAATCAGTAATGTTTCGTAGGTTTGTGTATCAGAGATCTTGTGCATGTGGCGTTCCCGGAAACATCTTAATCTTTCTTTCATACTGAGAAAGAGGAGCACAAGAAAGACCACGTTTACAGGCCAAAGTTTTCCTTTACAGATCAATAGGGTAAATAAAATAATAACTATATATAAATGGAAGTTTTATAATATAAAGGACAAAAGCGGCGGGGTATATGGAACAGTGAAGGGCAACACAACAGTTTAACATGAAGAGGACCTTAGCAATTCAGGGCTTTCACAGTATAGATATATGTACAAATGTTTGTGGCTTATAATTAGGGATGTCAACGAATAGCAAATCAGGTATTCGAATATTCGTTTTTCATTTCGAACGAATATTCGAATATTCGTTCCACAACTTAATGATATTTCATATACCAAAGTTCCTTACGTGCTGTGTGTATTCTACTTTCGTTTTCACCGGAAGTTAAGTCTCTGACGAATTATTTTATTGAAGTTAACAGATCATCTTCTGAATGCCAATACTCGTGTTTATGAATATCTTTGTGAAGTGTTTAATATGTTTTGTTTTCGTTTTTTATACAAGTATTTAACGTTTATCATTTATGCATTCATAAATATACGAAATCAAGAACATGACAACTTGGCAACATACATAAAATAGAAGATCTACGTTCATTCAGTCTCAATGTCAAATTCACAACTCGGTTTCACTCGGTTTGGTAATCGTTCTTATGCAGAAAGCTTTTGTTATCAAAATGTATGAAATAAACATGAACACTTGGTAAAATACACTTAGTCACTTAGACTTCTTATCCAACGATCGGGTGAAATAGTTCCAGGCGGCAGACGGCATTTTGACAATAGATACGTGTAATTTAGCATGAACTTTGAGATTTTTATTATATCAGTGTAAATATCTTGTTTAGGTACGCTATTTTTGAATATTGAGTACTTAATTAAAAATCGAACCATACAAAATACATTTACTCGTTGTTTTTTGAGTAAAATGTTTTTAAACAGTCATTTGGTTGGAGGATATGACCTACGTGAAAATTTAGTATGCAAATTATGTTGTTTTCCGTCACCCCATTGTTCGGCATGTTTCTTTTTTCAATTCCACCTTTGATCTTCCTTAATTAAAAAGCGAGTCATTAACTCAAGTCCCTGTCGGTGGTTTTAACTGCCTACTTTTTACACCTTTCGTCAACAACAAAATTACCGACAATTAGACACCTATTTTCTTCTATTTGAAACTATGGACTATCAAACGGTCAGTAATTAACGGATCGAATGAGACAAAATGTCATCACCCGACGATACACAATTATATTAGCACCCCCCAATATACATTGTGACACTTTTACAAGCGCGTATATTTTATCAACAACAACAACAACAACAACATCCTTTATTACTCTCATACTATCTTACACAAATCGGGGTCGGCAAATAAATAAAAAAACAACAATTCTTATTTTATTAAGTATATTTTTTCGAATATTCGAATATTGAAACAGGATTCGAAGTGCATTTATACAAATCCCTGGCACACAGAAACATATTGATACACGGCTTGGGTTTATACATTTCCTATCCTACAGTTTAAACGATATATAGCAGTCTGGTGAATGTTTAAGAACAAAAGCTTTCACGGCGCCCTTTCGTTGTTTTGTGTTATTTAATATAATTATGAAAACAAGCCTTGGATTAAGGTTGAATCTTTGCAGTTTTATGTACAATCATTCTCCGCCTGTTGTTCAGAACTAGGAAACATTTCATAAAGGGGTGCAATGGTGACCGAAAGCTTGAGCGGCTGGCAATTTGTCATTCATGTTACGCCTCAACCTTGTGTTCCTAAATAATCCTGGCTCTAAATTTGTTTTAAAGTCACTTGTCCCGGACTAATGGAAATGTAAAATTTGACTAGTCCGACATAGGAAACTAGTTGTCCGAGAATATCTGTCAAGTTAGTAACAAATAAACAAACACAATGATAGCTCCACAATCAAGAATTAATAATCACATGTATGTGATTGTGGGATTCTAAGGTTGGACTTACAACTGAGCTATTGCTGATGTTGGTTAGCTTTAAAAACTTCTACTCAAATGTTGGTAGCCCGATTCAGCATTAGTCCGAGACATCGGGCTAGTGGATTTCTGGAGCCCTGCATTATTAATGCATATTTGTTCATGTCTCCTTGTGATAGAGAGGTTGCTGTGCACTTTGTATGTTCATTTCCTGCTCGACTGCTATATCCATTTCTGTAGTTCATCAACCATTTAACTTAATTCATGCAAATACAAAATATCAAATATTTCCGAAACACGTGCTTTTATATCAGGAAAAAAAGAAAACACATAAAACGCCATTCACGGAAAAGAGGCTGAACCTGTCATTCGTAACTTCTGATCGTTGGTGATTTTTCTTTGTCGAAAACCCCGAAGAAGGTTACACAATGACAGCATACTCTGAGTTATTGTGCTCAATTTGTATTTAATCTGTTTTTCAAATGGCTCTTAAGTTTAATTGATTTCCTCCAAGTCAAGTGTCAGACGGTGCAAGCTCGTAACCTTATATGACCAAAGTGAATCATTATTGCAATTTTACTATTCCCTGAAGAAACTTAATGAATAAAATTCTTTGCTTGCGGAAAACGTATCTTGAGTCATGCTCGCAGAGCTCGATGAAGGTCATGTGGTGGAGGTCGCGTACTGGAGTGAACATCGGGCATTTTAAATCGTCTTGAAATTACGCATTCTGTACACCTCGGTCAATTCTGCCTAGCAAATATGCGATGTTTATACTCGAACCATCGGCTTTGTTGATGTTGTTTCAGTTATTTGAATAATAATAATAATAACTGATACAAGTATATGTAAATTTAAATGTTCAAGGGCAAACATTCGTGTACATGGTTTGTGTATAGATGGACCGAGTTTCATTGTTCAAAAACTGGTTTGCTTCCTCGTTTATTCTATTAACCACCCTAATGATTGTACATGTATTATATTATCGCATGGGTCTACAATTTTCTCGATTTTGATTGATATAACTCATATAAACTCGTATTTTACAGATCCCGATCATAATGACCGAAATATGTCAAAATGGCGAGCGTATTTATAAAAACAATGAATACGATTTTTGCTAATACCCGTTGCAGCTAAATTTCAACGAATTCATTATATTAACTAAAAGAAGAACTCGACGCTTAATCATCCAATCCACATTATATGTACGTTACTGACCGAGAAGTTCCGAAGTATCATCTCCTATGTTGGTAGGAAATTAACGAAACATGGAATGTACCTAATATGAAGCCATAAGAAAATTATTATTGAAACATGAAAGAAATGACTAGAATCTCGTTGGAACCTTTGATTATCACTGGAAATTCGTAAGCACTAGCTTGGAATTAAAGCAGCATATTCTATGTAATGCATGTACGTTAAAAACGTAAGAACGGGCATTCTTGCTGATGAAATATGTCTTATTTCACTTAATTTGATAATATATATTATATTACAGTAAAACCTCAATAATAAGACCATATTTGGGACTCTTGAAGTGTGGTATTCTTATTGAGGTGGTCTTAATATTGAGGTTGAATTCAGAGCAAAATAAGTTAAAATGGACTTGAAAATTAATTTTGATGTGGTTTTATTATTGAGCAGGTCTTAAGGCTTGGTTTTATTGTATGTAAAAAATAAGAAATTTAACTCATGTCTTCCAAAAGACACGTTTCTGTCATTGAATAATGTAGTGGTTGTATAACGAACCGGCAATCCGGAGACCCGGGTTCCTCAAAACATGATTTTATATCCTATACGTTGTTATGTACATGTAACATTAATGACGCCTAATGTCACTCCATGTTCGTAAACAAAGCGATAAATTATCCATTCATCTCCGATATGTCAGAATTTCTATTTTCGTCTTCATGTCAGAAAAGCGTAAATATCTAAATAACAGAAAGTGGTTTTGTAAAATGAAATAAAAGTCGGATGGTTTAAAACTACACGACCATGTATGGTCATCAGAGAAGAAAAAATGTCATACCGCATTAATTGTTGTTTTTTTTAAAAAGACAGCCTTGAGAAAAATCTTTAAACTCCTGATTACACAGATGTGATATACATGTAGTAGATAATTACCTTAGCTTAGCACCAATGACACTGTTATGTGTTGATTGGTCGCCTATATGGATTTTTATCAACAAAATGTTATTTCCATGGAAACGGTATTAGAAAAAGTCCGGTACATCAGGTTTTATTGCAGGAAATGAAACCATTACTTGTGTGAGGCGATACATTAAAAAAGTTATTTCTACAGATTTACCATTTGAGATAAAGTGTAAATTTACTACTTGTACATTTTAAGTACTGTAAAACCTCACTAAAAGACCTAGGCGAATCGTTGTATGACCACTGTGACCCTAGGCGAATCGTTGTATGACCACTGTGACACTAGGCGAATCGTTGTATGACCACTGTGACCTTAGGCGAATCGTTGTATGACCACTGTGACCCTAGGCGAATCGTTGTTTGACCACTGTGGCCCTAGGCGAATCATTGTATGACCACTGTGACCCGAGGAGAATCGTTGTATGACCACTGTAACCCTAGGCGAATCCTTGTATGACCACTGTGACCCTAGGCGAATCGTTGTATGCCCACTGTGACCCTAGGCGAATCGTTGTATGACCACTGTGACCCTAGGCGAATCGTTGTTTGACCACTGTGACCCTAGGCGAATCGTTGTATGACCACTGCGACCCTAGGCGAATCGTTGTATGCCCACTGTGACCCTATGCGAATCGTTGTATGCACACTGTGACCCTAAGCGAATCGTTGTATGCCCACTGTGACCCTAAGCGAATCGTTGTATGCCCACTGTGACCCTAAGCGAATCGTTGTATGACCACTGTGACCCTAGGCGAATCCTTGTATGACTACTGTGACCCTAGGCGAATCGTTGTATGACCACTGTGACCCTAAGCGAATCGTTGTATGACCAATGTGACCCTAAGCGAATCGTTGTATGACCACTGTGACCCTAGGCGAATCCTTGTATGACCACTGTGACCCTAGGCGAATCGTTGTATGACCACTGTGACCCTAAGCGAATCGTTGTATGACCACTGTGACCCTAAGCGAATCGTTGTATGACCACTGTGACCCTAGGCGAATCCTTGTATGACCACTGTGACCCTAGGCGAATCCTTGTATGACCACTGTGACCCTAAGCGAATCGTTGTATGACCACTGTGACCCTAAGCGAATCGTTGTATGACCACTGTGACCCTAAGCGAATCGTTGTATGACCACTGTGACCCTAAGCGAATCGTTGTATGACCACTGTGACCCTAAGCGAATCCTTGTATGACCACTGTGACCCTAAGCGAATCGTTGTATGACCACTGTGACCCTAAGCGAATCGTTGTATGACCACTGTGACCCTAAGCGAATCGTTGTATGACCACTGTGACCCTAAGCGAATCGTTGTATGACCACTGTGACCCTAAGCGAATCATTGTATGACCACTGTGACCCTAAGCGAATCGTTGTATGACCACTGTGACCCTAAGCGAATCGTTGTATGACCACTGTGACCCTAAGCGAATCGTTGTATGACCACTGTGACCCTAAGCGAATCGTTGTATGACCACTGTGACCCTAAGCGAATCGTTGTATGACCACTGTGACCCTAAGCGAATCGTTGTATGACCACTGTGACCCTAAGCGAATCGTTGTATGACCACTGTGACCCTAGGCGAATCCTTGTATGAAGATGGTTTACCGATATAAGACAGTCCTTGCGACGCATTTGTCTGAGTAAGTGTAAAGAGGTGTTTGTCGGAGCATTGACCGACTGTTCAGGCGGGTTGTCGGAGCAATGACCGACTGTTCAGGCGGGTTGTCGGAGCAATGACCGACTGTTCAGGCGGGTTGTCGGAGCAATGACCGACTGTTCAGGCGGGTTGTCGGAGCAATGACCGACTGTTCAGGCGGGTTGTCGGAGCAATGACCGACTGTTCAGGCGGGTTGTCGGAGCAATGACCGACTGTTCAGGCGGGTTGTCGGAGCAATGACCGACTGTTCAGGCGGGTTGTCGGAGCAATGACCGACTGTTCAGGCGGGTTGTCGGAGCAATGACCGACTGTTCAGGCGGGTTGTCGGAGCAATGACCGACTGTTCAGGCGGGTTGTCGGAGCAATGACCGACTGTTCAGGCGGGTTGTCGGAGCAATGACCGACTGTTCAGGCGGGTTGTCGGAGCAATGACCGACTGTTCAGGCGGGTTGTCGGAGCAATGACCGACTGTTCAGGCGGGTTGTCGGAGCAATGACCGACTGTTCAGGCGGGTTGTCGGAGCAATGACCGACTGTTCAGGCGGGTTGTCGGAGCAATGACCGACTGTTCAGGCGGGTTGTCGGAGCAATGACCGACTGTTCAGGCGGGAGACAGTGTCATACTAATTGCAACATATCGAAATAAGCAAGCCATAAATCCGACTCTAGCAAGCTTGTATATCGACCAAATTGTCATTCTATTACTGGCAATTTATAAACATAATAACAGCTTATTTACTGGAAAGTAATCTGTAATGTAATGTGCAGAAAGTTATACATTTGTTACACAGCATTACTAAAAAAAAACTTTATAGTAATGTGAATGTGCGTTAGTGCAGAAAGTTATACATTTGTTACACAGCATTACTAAAAAAAACTTTATAGTAATGTGAATGTGCGTTAGACCCTACTTTAAGAAAACACATTTTTTGCCGTATAACTAAAACTGTCATCTCAGCAACAAATATAATATGTTGTAGAACATGAGAATTATGCAGCACCATCTGTTCTTAAACACGATTATGAAACCACTTAATGTTAAATATATATGATATAAAAACGACAATGTCATTTTAGATTCGTATACCTTTGGTTGCTATGGTCACACAACACATGTTATCAGGAAACGTTTCAGTATTCAGAATACGTAACCGCTAAATTTGTATATAATTTTGTATACTTTTCTTCGAAATAACTATGGCAACTTTACAATACTGCGGCATGTAACTGACACACCTAGCTGTCCTGCGATTCATGCTTTATATAAAACGATATTTACAAAGATATTACCTAATACGGTTGTAAATCGTGTTATATATTCTCTATGCTGTACATACGTTTTTAAACTAGTTAGCATTTGCTGTATATATGTTATCAATGTGTTATGTGTTTTTACTGGCTTTATTAAAAGCCCATTTACAACATATCTTCTGTTTTGTTATAATTTTGTATTACAAGCTACACACACTTGTGAGACTCCCTCCGAACCAGTTGATGGCCATAAATAGAGGATCTTACATGCGTCATATTATTTCAGTCGACGAGTTTCATAAAAACAATATCAAATAAGCACGAATGTAAGATTCTATTTATCACATAACACCATAAATCTTTAAATAAACAATGTTTTTAATAAATGCCGAAATTCAGAACAATTGTAAACACTATGCTGTCATTTAAAGTGACGTCACACTGGCCATTTATGACGTCATAAGTGACGTCACACTGGCTATTTATGTAACTAGTTACATATGATATTTATGTCACTGCTTTATGCCACTCATGGAGTGCAAGTTATGTGATAAATACTATTATGGTATATTTTAAGTAGGGCTGTAAACGATTAATCGGTTAACCGTTCGAACATGCGGTTATCGGTTAGTAAAATCACTAACCGGTAAATCGTTTGGTTTTTTTGAAAATATCTAGGCCCTACTTTTCATTTTGAAAAAAAAAATCGAAAACAAATATCGCACGATATCCGTGGTAAGAATTTCAATACTTTGTCCCTGAAAGGTGTGACTTTAACTATTTTTAAGTGAATATGTTGCACATTACATGTATTGTTGTGTATTTTGGGCCGGTGGCCTATACTACTTTGAATAAACTGTTGACTTTGATTTAAATAAATAAATCAACACAATTATTTTCCATCGCTGTTTTTAGCTAGAAGTTCACGGACTGAACTGGCCTTAAGAAAAGAAAATATCATGCTAGACTACAATGGCAGAAATTTGATTTTATCGAAATATTATATGAGACATTCTACTATAAGTGCTGTCTATCGTTTATTTAATTAGAGAACAAATTCACCATTATCTTGACAAATATATTTTATATTTCTGAATTATTTGCCTCCGAGACAATGTAGACTACCTGATAAGCAGGAAGCATTGATCACTTTCGGTCGTCTCTTGTTCGTTCTTCGATGATAATCTGATTGTCTGCTATGATACTGATCATTGTTTCAATGTAAGCAACTTCAGATAAAATATTTAAGTAGGACATAAAGTGTTCCTATTTTTACAGTTTATAATATAATGTTTATCTCAATATTGATTATGCAGCAACATACATTTTTCTACTTGTTTTTGAAGACGTTTGTATGTCAGATTTCCTTTCCTGCCTTGGTAGAAATATTCCCACTTCCCAGATACATGTTACATCACTAAATAGCTTATACTATTAGCCATTCGAAAGTCCACACGGATTGCTATGATATATGATGGGAACATTTTTCCTGTCTATTACATTCTTTTTGCATGAAAAATCAATGTTCTTTTCCTTCCTTTGTAAAAAAGTTCCAATTTTCACTACATTTTCAAACAATTCCTCTAGAAAGCCTGCATAAAAATGTTTATAATAATCCTACCCTCCCATGAAAATGGCCACTTCTCAAAATATGTAGGGGTCTTAGAGGGAACAGTTTTAAACTGCGTACTAATAATTAACACTTCTATATGTATGACCATTAATAAATGACCTACCTAACTACCCGCCTATCCACGTACAATTTACTGGGTACGGTTATGCCAGACAATCATTTTTCGGTGCAGTTTCACTAACATGGCTAACTATTTGCTTATTTGCATATGAAGTTTTGTAAAACAATTAAATCTTACGATATCCACTAAACCAACTTCTCTTCAACCGAACAACGTTGGTAACACTGACGCGGATTGGTTAACATTTCGATATGCCTTACCGAAATCCACTGAATTTCAGTGAATTTACCGAAATCCATTTTGGATCTGGAGTGACCAGCAATCGTAACATCTCCGCAGGTTATTATGTTGCACAACAAATCTTAACCTTCAAATTGCGCCGACCATCTTTTTCAATATATGTCTTAAGGATAGCCTTAGACATAACATTGATATTGCAAAATGCAAACAGATTCCAAGAAGTACGTTTTTTGCATGATTAATACTTCTTTGGGTAGAATACTTCCTGTTTGTCATACTTTTAAAGCTAAACCCCCGAGATAGCATGATAGATATGATACAGTTTCCCTAATTGAACAAAGATTTCTATAAATACAGTGATGTATTGAAATCTGAAACGAGAAGCATTGTTTTTACAGAAACGTTTAAAAGAGCTTCTTCTGTCACACAACAAACAAGTCTACACAAGTTTCCAAAATTCTTGAACTTTCATGCTGGAAACCGTAGGATATCTTCGATTGATTTCAATGACGCTCGATGGCTGCTTGCTGAACATCTAACATGTACTTGTGCCCAGGTTTGTGATAAGTCTTCAGAGCTTGTTTCACAGCCGAAGTATAAAATACATAATCACGATCCAGAGAAGTGTATACATTAAAGTTCTTAGGCCTAAATAAATCATGAAATATACTATAGATCTACTTTCAGACGCAGTTGTTAAGGCACAAAATATTAAGTTAATCTGGTTTTCATACCACAGTGTCATGTTTACAACAATACGAATATCGTGATCAAAATGTTTTCGTTGCAAACATAACACCATTGCAATAATTGTGTTCATTACTTTGAATAACGAGGTACTTGTGATTGTTTCTTTTTGCTTTGAATTAACGGGTAATAGGGTATAGTCTAATTTTTGCAGGAAGCGTTCCGACAATTTGAAGTAAATATTGTATATATCTTCTAACGAACAAAAACACCACTCTAATTTTGAGAGCGTTGATCTTTCGGTAAAACGTAGGAAATTTAATCGCACAAGTGATGGTACCACCAGATAATATTGTTACCAAACGATGCCATTTAAAATATAGTGCCATCATAACATTTCTCAGTATACTTATTTCTGAATATTCCTTACAAAATATCTGGATATACCTTATATAATATCTGGAAAATATCTGGATATACCTTATAAAATATCTGGAAAATATCTGGATATACCTTATAAAATATCTGGATATATCTTATAAAATATCTGCATATACCTTATAAAATATCTGGATATACCTTATAAAATATCTGGATATACCTTATAAAATATCTGGAAAATATCTGGATATACCTTATAAAATATTTGGATATATCTTATAAAATATCTGCATATACCTTATAAAATATCTGCATATACCTTATAAAATATCTGGATATACCTTATAAAATATCTGGATATACCTTATAAATATCTGGATATATCTTATAAATATCTGGATATACCTTATAAAATATCTGGATATACCTTATAAAATATCTGGATATACCTTATAAAATATCTGGATATACCTTACAATATATCTGGATATACCTTATAAAATATCTGGATATATCTTATAAAATATCTGGATATATCTTATAAAATATCTGGATATACCTTATAAAATATCTGGAAAATATCTGGATATACCTTATAAAATATTTGGATATATCTTATAAAATATCTGGATATATCTTATAAAATATCTGGATATATCTTATAAAATATCTGCATATACCTTATAAAATATCTGCATATACCTTATAAAATATCTGGATATACCTTATAAAATATCTGGATATACCTTATAAATATCTGGATATATCTTATAAATATCTGGATATACCTTATAAAATATCTGGATATACCTTATAAAATATCTGGATATACCTTATAAATATCTGGATATATCTTATAAATATCTGGATATACCTTATAAAATATCTGGATATACCTTATAAAATATCTGGATATACCTTATAAAATATCTGGATATACCTTACAATATATCTGGATATACCTTACAGTATATGTGGATATACCTTACAATGTATCTGGATATATATTACAAACTATCGGTCAGGTGCGATTGTACAAATATTTCCCAATGAGTACAACATATGGCAATATCCACTTATAGGGTTAAATAGACACACTTTATGAAAGTCCAATTAGAGCAAGTCAGAAAACAACGATCATCTAGATTGGACAAACGACAACCAGAAAACCACTTGGAAGACATCTTTGCTTGATAAGTATTCACTATCGATACTCAGATAAACCGTAGTAAGGTGCAATGGCTTTGCAGCCGACAACCTTAATCCAGTGACCTCATTTTTGCTTCGTTGGTAATTATATATGGTTAATGACACACTGACATTTACAAAGCAACTCTAGCTGATCTAAAGAAGATACCGGTTTAATATCTAAAAATAAACCTGATGACAGTCTTATGTATCTTTAAGATCGTTAAGACACACATTGCGTATCATTAAACGTATGAAATTACATATTATTAGCGTCTGTATAATCATATGGCCAATGTCAGTGCAATTAAACGAACTTCCCAAAGCCATAAAGCCCAACAAACTAACATTTTAATACGGATTCTCTGAATTGACATGAGCTGTTTTTTTATTTCTCGCGACATGACATCATAATTATAAGTTGTTAGCAATTTCTACTTTAAATCAAGAACAGAATGCATCCTTATTTCTGATTGATTGAATATTTCGTTGGAACCTTATTACGGTCTTGTGTTATCAGATTTATAAGAAGCTGAAGAACTACAAGAGCGAACCGGTTGGTTACAAATATAGGACTTACTCTTGTCGGGCAATGTGCTCTATAAACACAGTTCTGAACTTTAGTTTTAATTTTCAAGGATAAAATACAGCTCTGAACTTTATTTTTAATTGTCGATGATAAAATACAACACAAACACCAACAAGACCGTGAAATAACTGAACATGTGGAGAAATATAGTAACCTAACGGCCGGGCAGCCATTAAATGTCAGTATTGTTGATTATGATTTTATAAAATATTGCTTTGTGTACCCTCCGTAATTGTTTTTTGATAATCAACCATCCTATTCTTTATTGCCCCATCTCCAAAGATGTTTGCCCTTACACCTCCTCAACTCCTAATGTTTTGTATGCTGATATTCCCCTGATATCTTTGGGGGAAGGCATCTTGTCTTGTGAATGTGGCGCGTCCTGTAACAACTTAATCCTTCCAAGAAACAAGACGAATGACAGGAGACTGAAACAAAATTCCAGTTTTCTCCGAGAACGACATTTTTCCTGTTAACTGTACATCACAATCGAAGTAACCGTAATTAATGAGTAAAAGATAGGGAGTGTCTAACAGTGTCCCTTAATTAATTATCCAAATTAAGTACGATGCAATTAGTGTATTTGAGAGAGGTACAGGATAATTGTTCGCTTTCCGTTCATTACATCCTTAAAAGCGTCGTTTGGAGGATTTCATCGCCTGTAACTTGAACACAAAATGTTCTTTTGTTTTTCTGTCTTCGCTCTCTTAAATAATAATCAAACGTGCCAGCATTAATGAGCCTTAGTTGTCTGATTTAAAATAATTTTGAATATTTCTTGTAAACGAATCATTATCTCATAATTTTGAAATTCACTCATTTCGAAACTCTGGAAGAAACGGTCAACATTATTTCGATAATTTTTCAATCTCGTAAAATACTGCTTAATTACGCTTAATTCGAGTTACCTTGCCCAACATCATAAATAGTGTTACAAGACGGTGTAATTCGAGATTATTTCTCGTGTGTATAATCCTTTGACTCGTAAATGTGCATACGCATTGAAACACATAAGATGTTTGATATTTACTCTATATATTTGATACAAGTTTGGTGCGCGTTGACTGTACACTCAGTATTGAATGCCTTACTTTATGATGTTTCATTTGTAGATGTAAATGCATCATACAAACAGGCATGTTTAACAATAGTAAAACAGTAAACCAGTGCTTACATAGGGCGAAAATGTTTTGCATTTAACAAAAGCTGATATCCCCACATGAGAAAACTTAGGAAAATATAAATAATACGACGACACCCCTTTTCCCATTTTCCGCTTTCATCAATCTTATCAGAGGGTGAAATAGCAATCTCCGTGCAGTAAGTAACATCGTCTTTGGCCATCTACCCAATGAGTATGGAAAGCTGAATACAGTCGAACACTTGGGGAAAAAAGTCTACTGAATATAGATGTATTTATAAAAGAGAGAAAATAAGTTTCTACAGGGAACGCCACATATATAAGACAATGCCTCTCCTTACAGACCCCTGGGAAAGCGCAACAGTCCATAAAACATAAGGCATTTGAGGATGCACAAGGGTAAATACGCCAGGGAACAGGAGCGCAAGGAATTGCCTGGCCAACCATAAGGTATAACTTTAGAGAATCAAATAGGACAAACAGGGGGGTCAATAGATGGAATACATCACAGGACAAGTCAAGAAAGCTGGCAACAATAGGCGGAAAGTGGGGAGAAAATAACACGAACACTATATAAAGTGAAATATCCGCACAGGGAAGTGGAACCCCAACAAACATCTAAAGTCGAACAATTGGAAAAAAACGATCTAATGAATACAGAGGTATGTATAAACATACTTTACAAAAAATCATCTGCATCGTTTCCACGTCCTTATGACAATGTTCAATACATTGTATATATACGATTATGTTCTCTAACATTAGAATAAAACTAGACAATGTGAGCACGACTAGTGATTTTTTATACATTGTGATTGTAGTAAAACGTGTAGAAATAACCAAAGATAGAACTTCAAGTCAGTTTTCAGTTTTATGTTATGTCATAATGCTCTACTTTGATATCGACTTAAAGTTTTGTTTTGATGAAGGAAACATTGTTTTTTTTCTGCCCATCAAGTGAGTGGGAGTTATTTGTCAAAAACCAATTTGCATGTTTTGCAAATACGGTTAGCAACTGTTTCATTTGTTCATATGACGCTTTGTTTATAACGGGTTGCCGGATTGGCTCAAGGAAGGCGGGCAAGACATATTTTCAAAAAAAACTCGTATTATAATAATTGATTGTGCACAGTAGAGAATTGTGTAATTATTCAGTTAACGCGTTATCTAATTAACACCATGAGTCAAAATTGACTTAACTAATCCAACTTTAACGCGTAACAAGTTCAACGAGGGGTTTGAATGGTGTTTAAAAAAGGCATATCATGAAGATACTACGTATGTTCCAAAAATAGAAGTTTCTGAATGAAATTATGAATTCGTGTGAATCTAATGCAATAAAGCAACAAATACCAGACTGATTCAATGCGATAATTTTGTGAAATTTTACTCCCTAACTATCAGAGGTGGGGGTTCACAGTTTGAATTTAGTTTAGTAGTTTAAGTGAGAAAATGTAAATCAAGGAATGTCACAGTGACAAAACAGGACTAATACTCCGGCTACTAAATAAAATAGAGAATGGGTAGCGGTAACAAAAATATATAAACAAAGGTCGGCGCAATTTGAAGATTACGATTTGTTGTGCAACATTAAAAATGCCGAGATGTTACGATTGCTGGTCTCTCCTGAACCAAAATGAATTTCGGTAAATTTACCGAAATTCAGAGGATTTCAATAAAGCAACGTACCCCTTATTTATTTAAAGGTTAACCAATCCCCGTCAAGGTTACGAACGTTGTTCGGTTGAAGAAAAGTTGGTTTAGTGATTAACGTAAGATGGTTTATACAATACTGATATGCTAATAGAAAAGCCATGTTAGTAAAACGGGCATTTTGCATTTTGAACAGAAAAACAAAACTGGCTGGCGAGTGTGTTTAAAATAAAACTAAACGGGACGGGAATGGGGAACACGAAAAGGAATACTGTGGAGGATGCATAAAACAAAACTACATCATCGGATGCTTGGCTGGTTTCCAGTCGCTGCATATAGGTGGAAATGGAAACAGCCCTTTGGGACAATAACTATGCAGTACTATCTGCATGTCAATAACGGAGGAAAATTACACTCGTATAAAAGTGGTCATAAACTGCGCAGCAATCATTTAAGTGAAAGATGTATTTACGTAATTTATCCGGGGAAATAAACGTTCATCGTGCCATTAAAGATATATGCGATTGTTAATGTTTAATATCCACTCTCCATGTTTATGTCGCACCTTAGGGGTATGTGTGGGAGGCCGTGTTTTGTAGATGAGTCCTTTCACGTGCTGATTGTTCTTACTTTTAATGCTTTTCATAAATTACTCCAGAAATTGAATAAAGAAGTTGGGCAAGAAATGTCACATACAAAGCGCACAGCCGGCCCAAAGGCACACGGAGTCATAAAAATGTTGGTACGTCAATAAAGACATCCTGACAATTTCGCAAAATTAAGCCAGTTTTTTTCATTACAATTCCCTTAGTTTAAATTTGTCAAACGATGACAGATCGAAATCCATCAAAGAATTGCATAAATATAATTTGGTGATATTAAGATAAGTGTGAGGCAGTTTGCACTGTAAAAATATATTTTAATGTTTTTTTCTCAATTCAAGTCATTCTATTACTAGTGTGTTGCCGCTGACCGTTTTATAGAGACACTTATTATTTATGCGAGTAATTTGTGTATCTTTTGCCTTTGTCAGCTTTGTAATTGTGTATGTTGCCATTTATATATTAGAAATATTTTGAAAGCCATTTATATCAATATAAAATATGTAACTATTGTAGTATATATATAAGCAAAACAGCGACCGGCAAAGTTGATACAAATAATTCAAACTATACTCTTCTTTTAACTAACTAGTCATTATAATTAATAGCATTGTCAATTCACTAATAACTGATGTTCATAAGACTTCTTTCCGCATGGCTTCGGCAAAGAGGTTCAAGCGAGTTAACAGATGACATTGTTATATTTTCATGTTACATTTGCCACGAATAATAGAAAACCTAGAAACCTTCCGCAACGTTATGGAGTGGCTAAAATAACTAGTATACAGAAAATATGTTACCCAAATAGTAACGGAAAGCCAACTTTAAATCCATGTAGTCTTACATTTGTTTTTAATTTAGGCATTTGCAAATACTTCAAAGATTCGTTTTTTCGACGCAGCTGTACTAACATGGCTTTGCTATTTGCATATCAGTGTTGTGTAAATTAATAAAATCTTACGTATACCACTAAACCCACTTCTCTTCAAACGAACAACGATTGTAACGTTGACGTGGACTGGTGAACATTTCGATAAGAGGTTCGTAACCTTACCGGAATGCATTTTGGATCTGGAGTGACATCTTGTAGCAATCGTAACATCTCGGCATTTTTTAATGTTGCTCAATAAATCTCAACCTTCATATTGCACCGACCATCTTTTTTCAAGATATTTCATGTTTTATATTTAGACGAAAGCCGATGCCATGGGGAAAATCTGACAATCAGCGTCAGCGATTAAATTGAAAACAAACATTGTGTGCACAACTCTTTTCTGACACATTAAATCCTTTCTGGTAAGGTCCCCAGGGAGATGCGTAAATGCTTCTACATTATTAAAATAATAGATTTTGTAAACAGAGATTCCGGAAATAAAGAAGTCCCATGTGTATAGAAACTGCAAGTATCCGCCGTAAAACGGTGTTAGTATTATTCAAATAAATTATGCATGGCTGCTATAGAAAAAAGCACTTAGCTTAATTGTCTCTGAAACTCAAATAAGTTAGAAATCATTTAGTTGGACCTGTTAATCATTAAAACTGAAATTGGATATTCTTTTTTTAGACCGAGCTGGATGACAAATAGAATCTGTCGAGGTTTAATGAAACGAAAAGAATGAGAAGAAAAGCTTAATGATTTAAAAGACACGTGACTCATGTTTGTGGTTTAAAATTAATAGATAAAAATCATTGTATGGATTATCGAAAGTATACCTGAACATTGCGTTGAATAAATAATACAAGTATCATTAACAACCCATTAGCTATATTACGCCGATGTCGGACTCTGACATGTTGATAATAACAAATATTTCATTTGTAATATTTTGAAATTTTTAAAATCCGATTTTGTGAGCAAACCTTAAAAACCTCGAAATTAAACAAGCTTGATAAACTACTTAAAATTATAAAATATTGATTGTGCGTTACAATAGGTATATATACCCAAACTGTACAAACAAGAAATATAAGAAATATATATAATATAATCACCCAGCTAAATGTGGTGTTTTGCATACCTAATATATTGTTTTAGTATACACATTTCTAATTTAAACGGTTCGGGGTTTTTTTCTGGGGTTGATGGAGGAATAAGTGTGAGCCTGTGTCCACCTTTATACCTCACTGACCGTCCAAGACCTGTCTTCATTCATCATTTATGTTTGTCTCGTGTCCATTTTGCATATAATTACATTTGTCCATGTCGTCTTGTTTTTTGGGGGGTTTGGGGGGGAGGGTGACTGTGCCCTATGCCAGTAACATGTCCTGCTCAACTTCATTATTCATTTTGATTTCAACATTATGCACAATGACCAAACCATGCATGAATACATTGTGCAGAGTGACCAACCCATGCATGGCAACATCGTGCACAATGACCAAACCATGCATGGCAACATTGTGCACAGTGACCAAACCATGCATGGCAACATTGTGCACAGTGACCAAACCATGCATGGCAACATTGTGCACACTGACCAAACCATGCATGGCAACATTGTGCACAGTGACCAAACCATGCATGGCAACATTGTGCACACTGACCAAACCATGCATGGCAACATTGTGCACACTGACCAAACCATGCATGGCGATTAGCTCGGCAAAACAAACATCGTGGTTTGGAGTACGTTGCTTGATATTTATATATAGTATTCACTATTTATTGAATGAAACATATTTTTCAACTGTCTAGTGTTTATGACAAAATATTAAAATGTCAATGCGATATTTTCACGTTATACAACTAAATCTGGTCAACTTCTGCATTGTATTAAATTCGTGCATCAGTCAATGTCTAATAGAGTATATATTTTTCTGACCCATGTCATTTTAAAGTTAAATTTGTCTGAACAAGAAATATCATCATGTATATATAAGAGATTCCGAATAGTCTATTGTATGCATTGTTTCCCAAAATACGTTATTATTTTCGATAAATTATTTCGTTACAACATTTTGAGTAAATTACCTTACAGGTTGGCTAATTGATTAGGCTCCAAATATGTCATTTTGACAAACAATTATTACGTTACAACATTTTGAGTAAATTACCTTACAGGTTGGCTAATTGATTAGGCTCCAAATATGTCATTTTGACAAATATTCCTGCAAATTAACAAGCATTTAACCATGGTTGCTTCATTCGTCACCAGGAACTGCTTACGAATGGAAGAAATAGGTTATAAGAACCACCGAATAAAATCATGTGGTCAAGGATTTGCTTCGTTTTAAACCAAAATCCAAATTGTATCGAATCAACATTACTAAAAACCGAACTTACAGAAGGAACTTCCGAACTGCCCAGTTTCATCATTTGTATAGACTTCAGTGAAGGTTGTCGGGATCGAACATCCAAGGCCACAGCACAAGGTGCAGAGCATCTTCTTCTAGTTAGGCGTCCACGGCGTAATTCTTCCACGGCCGTTTCTTGTTTGTCCACAGTTGTCCAGTTTGCATTGTCCTCTTTTACAGATTTTTGCCAGCACAAAGATCGAGCTTTCGCTGATGATGATTTAAGATTAGATTTGAGCGGTGAAGCGAATGAAAAGAATGATGTCTTAGATGAAGACTTTTCCATTGTTTTTGTTCAGTCACTTACTTCACAAGGGAAATCAGGGAAAGACACTCGAACCAAATTAATGTCCAAAGTAATGTTTATTTTTGTTCGACAATATTAATATTTCCAGGCGTGTTTCACAAGCACAGCTAACTCAGTCATATATTTCCATCTTGTAATTAACTTAAACACAGTGTTTGTTTAATGAAGTAGAATACAGATATTTGCACTGTTTCATAAATCTCTCTAGGATTGGAAAATGATTTTAGAATTAATTGGCTTACGATTAGCATATAACTGAAAGGTAATAAACACCTGGGCTATTGTCAAACTATTGTAATTAGTTGGTAGTTGCAATGTGCAAAACAGATTTAATCCATATTAATCAAACAAATATTGTCCTTTGCAATGACATAACGACATCCAAGTCCAAAACAGCAGCCGAAACAGTGATAGATACACAAATATTTCAATGTTCCTTATTTTGTAATTATTTTGTTCCAAACTCGTTCAAAAGTCTTGCATCAACAAGACATTTCTTTATATAGCCGAGTTCGCTAATAAACTCGGCGTTATTGAGACAGAAAGCGAGCGAGAGCGCACGAGCAAGTGCTTGAAGAATTACAAGATCAATAAGCGTCCGTCTGATTAAGACTATAGAGGCTCCTTTGTTACTATTTATAGAATTATCTTCATACGGTATCGAGAGACAAATTATTTCTTTAGTAATTCTATTTATAGAACTAAGACAAGTTCAGCTAATGGTGTAAGCATCGGAAAACGAATGTACGCGAGTTCTAAGCTCAGTTTTAATGAAGACGCGATGTAGAATAATGCCATTAAAATGTAACACTTGACATAATATTGCGTTTAATGTACAAATAGGCGGTACTCAAAGCTGAAAAGTAAATATATGACCTGTATGGTGTCGTTTCGACTTTGCAAAATATAAATGAATGAAGAATAGGAATAGAACATGACCCCAGAAAATTACACCTCAAAATGATGAATGAAAAATCAACATTAAAGGTTTTTTGAAACCAATATATATAACTATCGAATATCTATACTATACTATACGTTTATTGGTACAATCTGCACATACAGTGCCTTTGACCATTAACAAAATAAACATGTAAATTTAGCGTGAGACTATTTTTATATATTTAGAACTTGTCTTTTTGTCAAAAAGAAATTTGATCGTCATTTAAAAACTTAAATGACATGTACACTATTTTGTGTTGTTTTAACTTAGATCAGTTTCAGTGTATGTGTTGTGGCCAAGTGGTGAAGCAAATAAATATTTATCGAGTTATTTTGCCTTTAACCATTAACAAAATAAAC